>BPLQ01005924.1:0-653733 GCA_021605075.1 Caerostris darwini | reverse complement strand
CGAACTATTTTGGCACCAGAAACGTTTTTCATGTCGAAGGTCACTCCACACCCTCGATACCCTAAAAGTGTCATTGTCAATGGTGGTAGTTTCAGATGTCATTCAGACAGTCAGTTGACAGTCTGCTCCGGACAATCTGGCGACGTTTGTTTCACATTTTCGTTGGTTGTTGCTAAGCTGCTCTCGCCCAGACTGCGGGGCACTGCAATCCAAGACCGTGAACACATCATCAATACGGTCTGCCAGCCAGTTTATTTCTTCTGGGTTATATTGTAAAATTTACGGCTTGCTCCAGGCCATCTAGCAACGTGAGCTATCTGTGTGTTAAAGCCCAAGAATAAATTCTACAGAAAGAATGTTTACAATATCGTTTTCGATTTGAGAACGGATTTATTTGTTCCAATGCATATATACACCTTGCCTTATTACACTGGAAACGTGCCACGAAATATTGATATCATAGCTCTTTAAATGCTCTGCACTCACTATATATATTTTTATTTCCATATTTATACTTATTCACCAAAGATTTATGTAGCTCCGAATCAGTACAAAAAGCTCGAATCAATTCAATCGAGTAGTGCGATCGAATCAATTTTTCGATCTGAAATCAGAATTTAGACTGTCTTAATTCTCTGTTGTCTCCCGTATTTATACCACGCGATCTCGGAACATTTATTCAGAAAATACTCGAATCTTCTAGACAAACAATCACGCGGTAGACTTTTCAAAACATGCTGCGCTAAAAAATGGGGCTTATACTGAGACAAACCAAGCACAATTGGCGTTTCTGCCTAATTCCGCCATTCCTCAGAAAATGGTGTTGCACTATTGTAATGCAAGATGGCATCTTCGCCGTAATGATATTATTACTGCACCACACCACATCACTGGGCCTAGAGCTGAGTGACCCCTATGCAATTTGGGAATGATGTGGGTGAGAGAAGTCTGATTGGGCTCCGTGACACTCTCGTAAGTTCCGTAAGTACCGTTTTCTCGTAAGTTCCGAAATTTCGAATAGAGCGGTGTCCACCTTCCACGCCATTGATACTCGCATGCTAGTTTCGAAACGAAAATTTGCTCGTAATTCAAAAACTACAGTGTGTTGGTATGATTTTTGAGCTGGGTTTTGGACCTCGTTACGTAGTGGAAGAGTCAGTGCGGCCCTTAGGCTAAGCAGTTTGGAGACTCCCGGCCCAGAGCATTCGTCTTCTTCCATTTCCTCACGACCTTCAATATACCATTTGTACCATCAAACTACTCGCGTGTGAGAATAGTCTTCTCCATGCACCTGGTAAGCATCTTTAAACACTCCGTTGGTGTTTTGTTCAAATTCACATGCTATTAGTAATCATTGGAACTTAACATTTTAATGGCAGGCTATGCGAAATGTAAGCACACTTAATTATTATAAGCGAAGTTCTGAGGGTCAGATAGAAGGCCAAGGTCATTATCCAGGGCTATGACTTTGACTCTTGTTGAATTCAAAAGAATACAAATATATATATATATATATATATATATATATATATATTTCTGCAGTCTTTGAAAAGCCTTGCCCTTTGTAATCAAGTTTTTTTTATTTTGAGAAGGACATTTTTGTTTGTAGTATTATTCTTGTGAAAAATATGACCGATGTAAGGAATAAGTTAGATAAGAAATTAATCACTCGTATTTATTATACATATTTTTGAATTTATCAGTATTTCTATTCTTATGAGATCTTTGTGATTACCTGAGAGTTGAATATTTTGTTATCTATTTATTATAATGGCTCATTTCTGCGGGGGAAGGGGGAAATAAATAATCAATAAATATTACTATTTCCTTGATATAGATTAATCGTAAGTTATGAAAAATATATAAATAACCTTTATTGGAACGACCTACACTTGCATCAGTAAATGAAAAATTAGGGTCCCCAATCATCAAAATTTCGACTGCTATGTTCTGTTTTCAATTCTTACTAAATAAAGTTGGAATATATACAATTACTATATGGATTCGATAATTGATAAGGAAATTGTAAATTCGTTTTCTATTGCATTGAAAAGAATTTGCAATAAAAAAAAATACTGATATAAATTTATACAGATTTTTTTATTTTTTTATTTATTAATGTCAAATGTTGTAAAAAGAGTTATTTAACATTTTGTTGATTCAACTCAACAGTCTCTAGTTTTCTAAATAGATTATAATGATTTGGCACCTCAGGCGATCTTAGTATCTAGTGGGTGTTTAGGTACCAAATGATTTCCTCTAAAATAACTTATTAATTTTTATAAAATTATCACTATTTTGACTGCAGAGTTGGCTTTAGTTTTAGTATCCATTTTGGATATTAAATAAGTATGAAATTATAATTACAAATCGTAAACCCATTATATTGGTTGAAATTATTAATTCTCATTTCAGTGGTTGTTTTTTTTCATTTCGTTTCAAAATTTGCAGCAATCCAGTTTTAAATTCATTAAACATAGTTATTGATGAAGAACGTCAAATTATTACAGTAAGACTCAATTGAATGTTTAAAATATTGTTTCATTTCAGAACTAAAATATTGTTTGCTTTGTTTTCGTTCAATTTTTTTTTTTTTTTTTTTAGCATCGGTAAATCATTTTTATGCTAAGAATTTACGTCTTCAGTTTCATAAACTTTAATCTGATTTGAAAACAGTATACTATAATACCAACAAAATATATGAAACACTTAGTATTTACTCATGATAATTTTGAAGTATTCTCGATAATATTTTGATTTTTTCATTACTCTTTATTTTTCTATTATAATTTCTCTGATTATCATCGGCTATTTAAAAGTTAAAAACTTCTCTTTCGGTCACAATAAAAGCTCTTTAAACTATGCTGTTCTTCCTTCATATTAAAGGTTGAAAGTATCGTATCCATAAATTCTCTACAATTTCAAAAATATATTACAAAGGCAAATAAAAAAAAGTGTGGTAACTGAAAACAAATAGTTTTCAGTTATCAGTTTTTTTTTAATTTTTTTATTATTATTATTACTACATAATGGGACGTATTTAAGAATCATTTAACTTAATTTATTGCATCTCTATAATGGCACCATTAGTTACACGAAGATATCAAGATGGCACTCTATTTCTTACCTGTAGTTATACCGTCGCATTACCATCATCAATGATGGCAATGCGATTCTCTGTTTTAAATGAGTCATATCCCATATCTTTATTGAATATACGATAACCCAATAAAAAAAAAAAAAATTCAAGGGAAGTGATAGTTGGTGTACGAAGTATCCAGGGTTATGTTAAAGATATCAAACTAAGGTACGGGACATGTCTAAACTACACTCAAGAGCATGATTACATACATTATGACCACCTGTCAATAACGAGTTGGCCCACCTTTGGCGCGCAACACAGCTTTAACCCGCCTTGGCATGGATTAATACCACTTCCACCTGATCGTGTGTCTTCCACGTCATCCAGGCGAGTTCATTGCAAAATGTACGGGTGGTCATAATGTTTTGGCTCTTGAGTGTATAACAGAGCATCAATGATTCCATTACCACAATTGATTAAAGTATACTACGGTGAACATGACAAATTATTTTGATATACTTCGTGCAACTTATTGTGCCCATATGGAGATGTATTAAATGAAATTATCTGATGCAAAAATTTGAAAAAAAAAAACCACCTTAAAATATATACGTGTCATTTTGTATTCAATTTCCCTTGTCTGTCTTTTCATTTGCCTTTGCAATAAATTTTTGAAATTACAAAGGGACTTTATGGTCACTTCGTGTAATCACTCATGATTTAAAAAACTGTTATGGTGGAATAGAATAATAATTGTGCCATTGCAAAACACTATGGATTTAAAAGATTTGTAGGATTTGAAGATTTATTTTATAAATATTATATTACTAAATACTCCGTTTAAATACATATCAAATATTAGAATCTAATGTCCTCTATATCCTCTGCCAGGTTTTTTTTAATATTTTTTTTTATAAATATGGGAATTGTAATTAATCTGTACACGTTATCTAGAAATACTTTTGACACCATCATTTGAGCATTAAAAAGAAGAAAAAAAGTGATTTATAAATAATTTGCTTGAAAAGTACTTTTAAGTGCAAGTTTTTAATATATGAGAGCTTCTTAAAACTTGAGTACCTGGGTACTTTTTAAAGTATTATAAAATTACATCATAGAGTAAAAAAAAAAAAAAAAAAAACACTGAATCTATTATACACTATCGTACAAAACACATAATAAGCCTCTTCATTTTTCAGTTCCTTCTATTGGCTCACACTGTCCTTATATATATCTCGTTCAAATTTTCTGTCTTTCATGAAATACTTTTTGTTCATCCACTCAAGTTCAAATGCGTTTTCTTTGAACTTGTAGTGGATGACATTAATGATTATCTTTGAACTTGTAGTGGAATTTATTTCTAAATCCATTAGTAAAAGTCATAATACATACAGTTACGATCAAGAAACGGAAACTATTTGGCTGACTCGCTAATCCTGGTGAATAGTTTGATATAATGTCCAATTATACAGATACCAGTGTCCCAATGTTTAATCCAAACCGTCTAATATTTTAAAACATCATTCCTTCTATTTGCTCACACTCTCTCTATATATATCTTGTTGAAATTTTCAATCGTTCATAAAATACTTTTTATGCATCCACTCAAGTTCAAAGACATTTTTTTGGAACATGTAGTGGATGACACTGGATGTGAATACAGTTTTTTCAAACATTAAATTATTCATTAAATTTAATTAATTAATTTTAGTTTTTTTTAGATTTAAGTTGCATGTGTCTACCCATAGAGGGCGCCAGATAAATTTTAAAAAATGAATGAAAATTATATATAAAGGACTTTCTACAATAGAGTGAAAAAAAAGTAGGAATTGACTTTAAAAAAATGTTTTTATATTACTTGTTTTATGAAGAGGTTTATAATATGTTTTGTATTTTTGCTCCCATTTAGAAAGTATTATTAAATAATAACAATCATAATCTGAAGGTCACTTGATTATGAGGGAAAAAAAACTTCTTATTGAAGTTCACTAATTTTTTAATTAATTTCATTAATTTAAATCCTTAATTTAATGAAGTCATTGATTTTATAGAGATTCACTACTCTGCCAACGTTGTAGTCTTGTAATATGATAAAAAGTTTATTTTTTACAATGCTTGCTTGCAATAATTATTTGCAGGTAACAGTTTCTCCTTACATTGTTACCTCGTTTCCTCTTAGGCATTGAGAATTTTTTAAGTAGTTGTTTAAATTTTGTGTATATGTGTTTATTATTTTTTTTTTTTCTTTCCTGTTTATCATAGAAAAACCTTTTTTTTTTTTTTTTTATGATGGTGTATAAACAAGTTGCATAGTGGCCATCTTAACATTTGGTTTTAAGCATATAAATTTTCTATGCTGATAGTGACACTGAAATTGTTGATCAAGAAGCATTAATTTTTTTTTTTTTTTATTTAATTGTCCAGCTGTAATATTCTTTCACAATATCACAAAGTTCCTTCATCAAATTGAACTAAACTACTACTTCGAGACCCTTCAAAGTCAAAATTGCTACCCCGAAATCTGTTGAACCATCGTTGGCATTTGCAACCATTACACCAACAAACAATTGCATTGGCATTCGCAGTTAATATAATTGCGTCATGACAAGCCATATAATGTCATGTTTAGGTTAATCGTTAATAATTTAGTGAAGGATATCTGAAATTATCTTTAATAAAGCATCAGCTGAAAATTCAGTTTTTCGGCAGCTCTCGAGGAAACACACCAAAATATAAGCCTTGGACAGCATCTTATGATACCCCTAATATATACTGATGCCCGAAAGTTAAGCACAATCGGTAATTATGATTAATAAAGAAAATAAAAGTCGGAATGGTAGTGTAAAATGGTTATAAAATAAAAATTAAAAAAATGCGAAAGATAATAATCGCCTTTATTATCAAAAGAAAACTGGGCTTAAGAGGAGTTCACACTTTACTGAAAAACAAATGAAATCAAAATCAAAACAAATGCAATTTTTAACGAGGTGTTCGGTCACCTCTGGTAACCAAGCAAGCAACACAACGATTTCCGATACTTTGACATAGTGGATCAGTTGTGAATTTGAACAGTGCCAAATGCTACGGTGAGCTCTTTTCAGTTCTGGAATGGGACTTGGCGGGTGCGAAAAGGCTGCAAGTTGTTTCCCGAGCATATCCCACACATCTCGATAGGATTCAGATTATGCAAATAAGCAGGTCGCCGCATGCGCTGGATATTTTTCTTTTCAAGGAAGTCTTCAATCAGGCTCGCACCGTGAGAAAGGTGCGTTATATGAATATGAAGCCAGAATCAACAGCGCTTCAAAACAAGCAATCATAAAGCTCAAGAACTTTCATCTCTATGTCTGTTAACAGTCACATATCCCGCTTCAAAGCTATGAGCGTCGGTGTCGCGTCCAATATGATATCTTCCCACACCATGACTCCGCTTGATAGAGAATTATCTCTTTCCTTGATGTTAAAATGAGTTCCATGTTCTCTCCATATCGTTATTCGATGAGATTCAATGTTCAGACTATTGAACATGACATTGCCTCACCCTAAACTCCTGTGCTGGTGTTCCGAACTTCAGTGTAAACGAGCTCGTTTATGCTCCGACGTGAGAGGAATGCAAACAACTGCTTCTCTGGTATAGAGACCAACCTGCTTGAGTCTACTGTGCACAATTTGTTTGGAAATTTGTACTCATGACGGCTGTAAGCTGTGAATCCATTTCTCTGATGCCACTGTTTCTCTGACTCTGCCCAGCTATTGCCATATATCGATTTTGATGAATGGTTGTGACTCTTGGCCGACCTATACTGGTTGCCAGTTAACATCTGCATTTTGAAACCATTGCCATAGTCTTCACATACTGAGGCACATTCAGAATTCGAGATACCTCGGTTTGTGATAGCCCGGTTTTCAGCATCCAACGATTCTTCCATTTGCAAACATGTCAATTTGGAGTCTTTGTATCATCATTCTCCCTGTTTGATCGTTAACGACGTTCCTTCTCACGTCAATTGCACGAAATCTGTCTGTGCCGCGTGTGCCGATTTCTCATCTTTTGCGACGTGCGCAGGTGTTTTGCGCATAATGATGTCAATTGAAATATTTTGCATAAAGACATTGTTTTATTTTTCAACGAATGTTTCTGTACAATTTCACCAATATTTAATCTTTTTTTCCCCGTATTTTACGAATTATCTTAACTTTTGGACACCATTATATTTAGCTACCCTTGCCAAAGTGACTAGAGCAATATATTACATCATATGTCATGATGTAATGTTAAATTGGTAGTATTTTTTTAAATAAAAAAAAATTAATTAATTTAAAGTGTTTAATGAGAGTGGATAATTAAAATTTACATTGGTGTCAATTCTTTTATTTTAATGTTGCACTACAAAAAAATTTCTTATCGTGTGTTTATATGATTTTTTAAAAATAACACAATGAATTGTAGAACTACGAATTCGCTCTGTTTATTGACTCTCGTAGGTTTTTTACACATAGGGCAGTTTGCTGAAACTGAATTGCAACTTAATTTCCTTTTTTTAAAAAATTATTTATTCTTAATAAACCGTGCATGTAAGGGTAGTGATAAAATTCTAATTTTTAACTGGTTGTTTTATGATTAAATCTATTTTAAACCAGATTAGCGAAATTAAATGTTCAATGAAGATTTATCTACTATTAGTAGTAGCTTGTTGCATTGTTACAAATGAGTTAATTGGTTAAATTCTTTCATTTCTTTAGAATTTAAAATAAATGAATTGCGTGAAATGCAGAGGGCAGGATTAATAGCTTTTATAAAATTTTCATTTTCACGAAATTTATGAATAACGTTGTCAGAAATATAACGGCATAAAATAGGATAGTGCATGTTGATAGATTAATTACCTAATAAAACGCTCATCACTTTTAATGATATCAATATTAATACAATTGCTAAATAGAATAAAATGTCCATAGCTTAATGACTTGCATTTATTCTGAGACTTGAAATATAATATTGTTGATTATGTAAATTTATTTAAAAAAATATATCGTAAAAGAACTTGTAATACATTATATTAGATTGCTGGAGAAAAAGTGATAAAACATGTTGACATTGAAATTCTTATGGGGATTTAATTTCTGTTATGGCTTTTTATTTTGAAACAATTAATATTTGTGGACTTGTTTTTAAAGTCTTATGCTTTTGCTATTAATATTTTAAATCAAGTTATTAATTGTACATATGAACAATAAAAAAAAACCTCGTTAATAAATCATGTTTTTTTTTCCCCTTAAAATTATGTGTAATTCTGAATCCATTTTGATTAATATAGTTTATCCATGTACAACTTAACTTTTCAGTTCTCTAAATCATCGTTGATTTTCTTTTTATCTCAACGGATCGTGGGTGGGTGTACGGAATTCTGTTATAAGTGTTCTTCATAGATCAATTGCGTCTGACGAAGGGTTGAATTTTTCTTAAGTTGATCACTGAATTTGAAATAAATATAATGTTTGTAAAATTCAGAAATTTTAATCTCTTGATGTGTATTCCATATAAAATTGCAATCTGAACATTAAAAAAAAAGTATGTATTCTGCCATCGTTTTACTTATTGGGTTGTTTCAATTTTGGATGGTCGGTTATATAAAGTAGTCTGAATTTGATTTTATTTCATATTCCTTTTTATTTTTATGTATTTATCAACTGGTTGAAAGCGTAACACAAATGAAAAACAGCACCGTCACATGGCTGCTTCTGATATTAGAGAGTTTTTGCATACCGTATTTCGGACGACCGTTAGCTTTTTCTCTCTATCGCGCATGCTCATAGGAAATATTATTACAGATACGCATGCGCAATTTCCTTTGAGCATGCGCGCTAGGGAGAAAAAGCCAATGGACGTCCGAAATATGGTATGCAAAAACTCTCTAATATGTCGTTCAAAACCCTTGTTTTATTTGAATTTTTGCTTTAACCGTCTTGTTTAGAATTCATTGAATGTCATTTAAGGGCAAATTATATATTACATACATCATAAGTTAATCTGGGTTTTGTTTATTATTTTAATAAAGTTGAAATGTTAAAAATGATTGCAATGTACATAAAAAAAATATTTATTGTGTAATATATAAGTATAATAATCAAAATATTTATTAATTACTTTCAATCAAACTACTGGCAGTAGCCAAGATAAAGTTTATTTCTTTAAATGAATTGCATTTAATATTATTGATTTTAATGTAAAAAATGTCCATTGTTAATTGTTTCTTATGTGCATACTTGAGGTTGACGTTTAAGATTTTGGAGTTATTTAGCCATTGAGAGCTCCATCTCCAATATAACAGGAAATAAACAGCTGAAAACATTTGAATATTGCTCAGTATAAATTTACAAAATCATAAAACAATTCACAAAAACATTCTAAAAGAACAAATTTAGAGTAAAATTTTACGCGTTCGTTTAAGAACATTATTTGAATATATTATTCAATTTCCTGGATTGGCGTATTCTTTCAAGCGTGTTAAAGAAGAATGTACTGGAAATATGTTTAAGAAATTCTTATATGCACAGTATTATCTTGTATCTGCTTTTCACTTTCAATAACAAAAAAAAAATCACGCCTCTTTTTCTTCTTATCTCTTCTTCTTTTTTCTTTCTTCAATATCTCTTTTTCTTCAATATCTCTCATGCACTACTCAGCTTAACTTACAACTAATAAATAATTTTATTACCATAGCATCATTTTCAGATTTAAAAAAAAAAAAAAAAAGAAGCCATAAAGACATAAAATTATATTATACATTGTATTCATCAAATTATAAGTATAATAATAATTTTTATGTGGTCTGATTGCTGAGGGATTCTATTAGTATAGCAAATTTGCATCTTCTAGTTAAATTCAATGAATTATTTAAAATGCAATATACTAATATAAAGTTTATTGTTAAGATATATATATTTATTTAATATTTGAGTTGCTGCTATTAATCTTCAATAACAAGCAAGATGCGCTTTGCATGTTTTTGCATTCTGTTCTTGCATATCAACATAAAAAGCTTCTTTGTAAAGAGATGTATTGATATTACAGTTTCAGAAATTTCTTATAATTCTGAAAAGTGGACATTACCCGTTGCGTAAATTTCATTTTTATCATCGAGATGATCTTAAAAATATTTATTAATTTAAGATGGAATTGAAATATATGTTAATTGTAAGAAGTATTTTGTTAACGAATTTGCTGAGTAAGTGGCGAGTCTAATTTTTTTCAAATACAGTTTCAGAAAATCTGACATGTAGTTCTGAATTTTTCAATATTTCCCATATTATTAGACTTCTAATTTTTGTTTCGTATACATATTTGTTTAGAAACAAATATATTAATCATAACAAATTCAAACATATCATAACAAATAAGTTGAATAAACTGTAGATCACGTGACGTAAAACACGATTTTTAAAAAAAAAAACTGCATGATCCATTTATAATATTCTGCCATCTTTGCAGTGCATTGCAATCTGATTTATTTTTCTATATTTACATTCATCTTATCACTGATAGATATAGGAAGAACATTTGTATTTATATCATAACATTCGCTGAAATGTTTTATTTTTTTTATATAAAGACAGCCAATTGTATTCTAGAACAAGACTAATTTTAACTAGAGCCTATATAAATTCATTGACTTGTAAGAGTGCACGAATGAATCGTATATAACGTAATTTATATTTATCATATGTTGTTACAAAGAGAAACAACTGAAAATATTTTAATTGTATACTTGTTATTGAATTGTTTTAACAATAGTTTTTTTTCGTTTCTATTCTGTAGCGCAAAATTAGAGTTTCTTACTTTTCGATTTTATTATTAACCATGACATGACATTTTTTTTTAACAGATACATATTGGGTCAAAAATACCTTTCGATAAAGTATCTAACAATGTTTCATTATTTTTCTATCCCCAAACTGATAAAAATTTAATAAATTTAATTTTCATTAAATTTATTTTGCGAGCTCATCATTTTGCACTCTTTCAATGATTTCACGGTGCATTGTTCTTGCGTATTTTTGAGCAAAATAATAACACAGATATAAATCTGACCTTTTTTTTGTATTTTGAAAATCAGAGAAGGCTTATATTAATTTACCAATTTTGTTCACCTTGTAGTAAGGTTTTTAGAAACTTTCTTGTAACTTGGATTTTGTTCCCCTACCATAATTACTAATTATGCGATTAGTTAATACAAGATTGAGGCGGCAGCGCCATCCCTGTTCCTTGAGGACTGTTGGGGCAAGGATAGATACGATCTCGATCAATGCATAGTGTTCCACATTGAATTGAAGTTAAAACAGTTCGAAAATGGGATACCAGTTCAGACCATTTGCTAGAAGTAAGCAAACTAAGGATCCCTTACCTTATCTACCCCATAGCGCTTCTTTCACTGCATTTATTGTTTGCCATCGAGTGGTAGGAAGACATCAAGTACTAAGAGGCATGGCATAAAATACCATTTTGGTAATGCAGAAAAATAATGCCATCCACTTCCGGTGCTGCCTAATTTTCCAACACAAGTTAGATTCTTCATCTCAGACTTTACATGATCTTAGCCACTAAGACAAAAGAAAAATGCATTCGAAAGCTGTTCGAACTCAAGTTTATCTTCATTGCCTGAATAGAAACATCGCGTTTGATCTTATTTTTATAAAATTCCTTCTTCATAGAAGAGTGATCGTAATAGCTAGCAGTGTTAATTTGGACATTCGCATGGAGCCTCTTCGAATTAGAGGCCATAATTTGAATTAATTTTATGCTTAATTATGTTAGGTGGCTCTGATGACTATGAATTAAAATCATTATTGATTTGGAGGGAAGGTTATTTTAGAAATTTAAGAATGTTTGTTCAAAGATGAAAATTCTCTTATTTTCTTATGAAAATTCCTTTTAGTTTTCTGTATCGTCTCAATTTATTGGAAGCCCAGTTACCTGTCCTAATCTTAATATTTTCTTAATCATGTAGAAAGTAAGCTAAAAGGAAAGTCAAAGCCAACTTTACCCTTTAAGGTATTTTTTTATAATAATTTTCAGCATGATATTGAAGAGAAGTTCGCTCATAAACCTCATTCTGCAAATTTCGTACACGGTCAACTTCCCATATTTTTTTTCCATATTACCTTTAAGGCAGAATGGAATCTTTATATTGTTATATTGTCTTACTGTAAGCACACCTTCGGTGTTATCGTATTCTATGAAACAATGTAGGCATTGCTTATAACCGTAACTAAAAATCAAACCCTGATTATACTTGCACTGAATGAGGGTATCCTTTCTCAATATATGTTTGACATGTGAATTCATGATGGCATCCACGACTGACCTTGAATCGAATCTATAAATTGTTGACTAAAATTGTAATCTGAATGAATTGAATCCGTTGAGTTAATTGTAATCCATATATGCTAAAAAAAAAAAAAAAAAAAATTGACTAAAGCTGAATTCACTTCGAGGATTGAAAACTAAGTAGGAAAAAACATTATCTTAGTTTTTTTTTTCTCCTGCAAATCACTTAAGATACTTTTCTGACTGCCAATGAATATATATATGCATTGCATAATAATAATATGCAAATAATAATATTATTATTAAGTTTCTAATTGTCTGATGTTCTTTGCCTTTTTATTCTCCATTGTGAATTGGGATGTGTGGTGCACATATTTAAACTTTTGTCAACCATTGTAAGCTTAAGAATGGATGTAATGGATAGACGGGAGCTGGTTCTATATTGTTGTCGTGTGAGGGCAGAATTTCTGTTACTACAGTACCTTTCATATTCTCTAATTCAATTGACTAATCTGTGCTCTTCTGTTTCAGGACTGCCGGCAACCTTTCAACGGCGGAAGTTTCTACGAACACGAAGGCCAACCATACTGTGAGCTCCACTACCATGCCAAGCGCGGCTCCCTGTGCGCAGGTTGCCACAAGCCAATCAGCGGCCGCTGCGTCACTGCGATGTCGCGGAAGTTTCACCCCGAACATTTCGTGTGCTCGTTCTGCCTGAAGCAGCTCAACAAGGGCACCTTCAAGGAGCAGAATGACAAGCCCTACTGCCACCCCTGCTTTGAGAAACTCTTTGCTTAAAAACAGAAAAAAATTGTACCAAAATAATCGGATTTCGAAATATTTTCTACTTCTTCCGCCATTAGCCAACAAAACTTTGCTACGAATACTTCAGTGTTTCATCGAACGATGATTGTGCTTTTGTTTTAGGTCGGCTCCAAGTTATTCGAGGTTTTATTGAGCGTTGATTTTTTTTTTTTTTTATGTGCACTGTGGGGTTTTTATTATTGAATTATCGGGTCTTTTTACGTTAAGGAGGCTTAATAACTTCAAAACCAATTCCAAAAAAATATAATAAAAAAAACGTATTTTATTTCAATAATATTTAATTATGGGGTTGCTTCATTTATTTTTTTTAAGTGTTAATTCAATATGATTATTGGATTTTTTACCAATGGTTCTCTTTTTACATAATCAATCAAAATTGTACATTATTTATAGATCCTGTATTCATTCTGTAAAGTGGAAGTGGTTTTTTCATAAAAATGTGCCACATGCTTAAAATAAACAAAGTATTTTATACTACTCTTCTTTGTTTGATATTTCCTTGAACTTCCAGTACTATTTTGAATGGGTGTCATATTTTTGCATATTTTGAAACTTGAATTTGGTTTTAAATTACCTTAAGGAAATATTTATGCATTATGTCTGGAAAAATATGTATTTTTTTGTTACCTCCCCTCTTCCCTATAGATCTGAAAGAAGTGTTTGCTGTTTTTGGCATTGTTACAAATTTGTATAATTGCACTGTATATATTGGATTTAAAAAAAGAATTTTTTTTTCATTGATGATAACTAGATATACTTTTACTTTGAAATGCACTCACTTTTTAAACTATGTATAGGTTACATAGAAAAGAAAAATCTTTGGAAAAACGACTTAAGTTTCCATGGTCAAAAAGTATGCATAATGTTTACTTATATATAGGCTATTAAATTTTGTTAAGTATAAAACTAATTGAAATTTTACTGATCAGAAAATGTTATTATTGCCCTTATCACAAACAATTTTTACCTCTCATTTCGTCGCAAGTCATGTAAAAATCGTATTTCATTGATTCTTTACATCAAAATATGCACCACATTTGAGCAATGAAAAAAAAAGCTTAGCAAGCTGAACGAAATGAGAGGCAATGTTTGCCAGTTTATAAAACCTTTGGATAAAATTTCAGAAGTACAAATAAAATATATACGATGATTATTTATTCAATAATGTGTTAAATTTGTTTCTGTAAAAAAATCTTAGTACAATCGACTAAAGCTTCGATAATCAAAAAATATCAGATTTTTCCTATGTTACTATTCTTGTTTTTATGTCAAAAATAATCCGTAATATTTAAGTGTAATTGAAGATTTTCATGTGCAACTTTTATTATAATATTAAAAGAGAAATTAATTTGAGAATTAATGGTTAATTTACCATTTTTTCCCATATTAATTGCAAAGTGGTTGATTGAGATTGTTTTTAAATTCAAAGATAATTTCAAAGCAGTTAATTGTTAATCATATTTTAAACTGCCCTTTGAGATGCTTGTTGTAATCTTTCACTCAATATTTGTCTCACAGTAATCATGTGTTGGCCTTGTGAAGAAAGATAAAAAAAAATGTGTAAAAAATTTTATTTAGGATATGTATGTCTGTTTTATTTTCGCCGCAAGTTTTGGCTTGTATAAGCGTCATTTTGTTTCTTTAGATGTTTAAAATATTTGTTGGAATTATGATATTAAAATGTATAATGGCACTCTTTGAAATTTTGCAATTCATTATTAATCATTTATTTTATCATAGACTACAATAAATCATTTTGTAGTGAATTTCTACTGTAGTAAACAATCAAGACATTTTCTGTTTCATTTCATTTAAATGCAAACATTCTAGTAGTAATGTAATCATACAAGTTTTATCGATATAGCACTGAAAATTACTTTTCATTAGCTTATTTTCTTTATATTTCTTTTGACTGTGGCAAATTATTAGATTAAAAGCAACCATTATGCAATTAATCTAGTAAACACTTTATATTTTTATTGTTTTGATATAATTTCTCATGTATTCAGAGTTTTATCAAAATGTTGATTCATAGAAAAAAAAAATACATCATATTGACTATTAAATGCTTAAGTATATGATAATTTTTTTCTGCCATGGTTTATCTAGTGAACAGTTATTGCTTTGATGATGGTTGTTATCTTGTTGATCTCTTTTAAAGAAATGTACTCTAACAATAAAGACTTTTTTTTGTTTTTATTTGTGTTTTCATTATTGTTCATATGTCATATTTTGAATAAAACACAAACACATTACTGAAAAAAAAAATAATATTGCATAATATTATTTTTTGAGGCAGCCAGACTGTAGAAAACAGCAGCCCATGTTTATAATCATTTTGATGCAGGAGGTTTGCAACTTAAATCAATATATAAATTAGGTCATATTGCCACACATTGTAAGCAAAAAATTGGGGATAATCAGCATGGATCTTTTAGAAATGATAGATGTCATCCTAATCGACAACGTTATTCCGAAAGGCAAGGTCCTCAAAACCTAGCTGTAGGTGGAATTCATTCTGGATCTCTGAATTCCGAGAACGCCCAAGCTTACTTTAGTCCAATCACATTGATAACGATCTACTAACTGCATTAAAGAATGCTACTTAAGAATTACAGCATCTGCAACTTTCTAACTTAACAGTCTATTCGGTAAGATCCGAGTTCTTATCACCTGTGGCTATTACCACATTGTATAAATAGTATTAACAAAGCACATAATTAAATTCTATCACATTGCCGAAAATTCACACATTAGTTTACTCAACTTCATAAAAAAAAAAGGTCACTATAAAAATTGTAACTTTATTTTGATGAGTTTATTGCTTAAAATTTACTTTTGTACTAAAGAACATTGCATAACGTAAAGTTCGTATTAATATACCGTATTTTTTGTCCCAGAAACTGGTCTTGGCCTCGTGAAGAAAGATCACATTAGAAAATATTACCTTTTTTTCCTACATCAAACTGTACCGATATCCACCATAAGAACTTTAGCAGCCCAATAAAATTTAGCCTTGGTAAAGTTGTCAGAGTTAATAAATCAAATCAAGTGCTGTGCATGTTGCAAATGTAAAAAGTCCATGGCTTCACCTGAGGAGCACAGAGAACAGACATCCCATGCTATGCAAGTGTTTATTAAGAAAATCATATCTTATAGAGAGTTGGAAATGTGCTGTAAAAACTGCACGGGCAAGTCCATTAGCATGGGTGTTGAAACAAGTATATTCCACGTTTTATTAGTTGAAAGGAGTTAGGAAGTATTACTGGCCAGTGGTTCTCCATTTGAGATTTCGATGTAGATCCTGGGCATTTAGATAGTTAAAAACAAAGTCGCTTTCAATGTAAGCGAAAGTAACATGGCTAATAAATTATTAAAAAAAAAATTTGTGAGAACTCTGTTTTTGAATTCCGGCTACTTTGATCTAGGCCATTTGCTTACGCCTTCCAGGATGCACTAAAGTAAGAACACTGCACTTATATTTTACCATAGTAATTTTTAACGAACAATACCATGGATAATATTTTAAGATTTGCACCATCTTCTTTGTTGTCCACGGAAGAACTTTCTAGTATATGGATTTAATTGTTCAATTTCTGCTGCATAGTCATGGGACTTCAATTAAGCTTTTCTTTGTGTATTTCGAACAGTGCTTCCATATTCTGAAATCAAACATGCAATTTCCCCCCTCTTCTTCAGGTCCAACTTTTTAGTTCTGTGACAAACTATGCATTAATGTTGAATTTCGAATAAAGAAGCGGTTGATTGTAAAAATAAAAGAATAGAAACAAAATTTCATTTATGATTCCATATACATAGATTACTTTTACATGTAGTCACTATTCAAATTGTAATTACTTTTGAACCACATAAAAGATAAACAAAATCATTAATTTGCAAAGGGATTGAACATAAGTTGCAATAAGAGAGTTTGAATACTGTTAATACACAACTGAACCATTATCGCTACTTTCCTTCATTCAGTATGGAAAATCCGTAAGTAACTTACAACTTTTGATTAATTTATGCATCGTTATAAGTGATGAAAACAAATTTTGCATTTGGCAGGAATTTTATATTACAATGGCCATTGTAACATGAGATTGACAATTGTACGTGTATCGTCTGCTCTAAAATAGGTGTCAGCTATTGCTCAACTGTAATTTGACCAGTATTGCCATTCAGCCTGATTCGTGGTCAGGGTGTGTTTCGGTGTTATTATGTGCTGTGAAAGCAAATTTGGCATTTGACCGAGATTTTGTATTATGATGGCCATTTGAACTCGAGATTTTGTATTATGATGGCCATTTGAACTCGAGATTGACGATTGTATGTGTATCGTCTGCGCAAAAATAAGTGCCGGCTTTTGCTCAACAGCAATTTGACCAATATTGCCATTTAGTCCAACTAGTGGCCAGTGGCAACGTGGACAGCTAGCTTACAAGCGGACTGAGGTTCGATTCCGGTGGCGGTATTGTTGTAGTCCTAGCTATTAGATACAAGGAGACTCGATGGTAATTGTGGTATGTAAAACAGCTGACATCCATAACCAGATTGCTGAAGGAAGTTTTCCGGGTTTTCTCCAATAATATAAGAAAATACGAGGCAAATACACCGAAAAATCCTTTTGCAAGGCACTGCCCTTCTCTCAACATCCTCCGGTGGGCTGTTCATGGTATACATGAGGCCGTCAGTGTTCCATTCTCACGTTTCTAAATGGTAAAGAGATGCATAGAATTAGGTATTGGGGTTAAGTAATGACGAAAAGAAAAGTATTGCCATTTAAAATTTATACAGAATCGGAGCTTTTTTAAACGTGTCTCTTATATATTTTCAGCAGAAATTAATGATCATTTCCGTCACTAAAACATTTATCAAAATTTATGAAATTACGGTTATAATAACATTTTTTGGATGATTATGAACACTTTATGCACAATTTTCATTAATTTTCATACGACAAACCTTAATTATTTTAAAATTGTGTTACAGTTTCTAAACGAAGAATACATTTTGAATATTGCTTAATTAATTATCTATCATTTCATGAATATTGAAATATAAAATACTAATAACTGCAGCAAATGTGTAATTATCTTGCTTTTTTTCTTCGTATGAAGTCATTCAAGATTATTCTAACAAGTCGATGTTTTTAACTCAAAGGGCATGAGACCACCGCTATGTTTCATTTTACAAAGAAGAAACTAGTGGCCGCTGCGCGGCCAAGGATCTCCGTAATAATCTACAATAACGAAGTCGATGTTTTTAATCTTCTGATTTTCGGCGTATATATAATTTTTACTTTCGTTGTTCTTTTGATGATTTTTTAAAAAATTATACTTTCAAAACCATTTTATCTTGTCATTAGAATTATTTAAAAGAAGTTAGCAAAAATACAAAAACCACCATATTTTTTCAAACCTTTCACAAAAAATGAGCATAAAATTGAATGTGACGAGAACTGTGATCAATTTTACCCTCCTATTCTTAATGACAAATCATAAAATACAATCTTAGGTTTGAATCCTAAATGAAAAAACCCATTATATTTGTTTATCCAATATTTCAAAAAGATTAAAAATCTATCCAGAAGAACATATATTAAATCTGCTTCATAATTCTAGTATTACTACGTCAAAGTTTATTAAAAATAAATAAATAGTTTAAAAAAAACTAAAAAACACGCTTTTAGAGTGAATCAAACAAAAAAGTAAAAAATAATTGTTAACATAAGAATAAAATGACTGACGAGAAAATGAATGTCACTGTTCTAAAAGCGTGGGGTGCTCGATATCAATCATTATAATATTTCACTAGTTTCATTCCGAAATGCAGAGTTAGTTTAAAAATGACATTCAAAGCACCCCACGCTTTTAGAACAGTGAGATTCATTTTCTCGTCAGTCATTTTATTCTTATGTTAACAATTATTTTTTACTTTTTTGCTTGATTAACTCTAAAAGCGTGTTTTTTAAAACTATTTATTTATTTTTTACTTTTTAGTTTGATTAACTCTAAAAGCGTGTTTTTTAGTGTTTTTAAATTATAATATTTAAATGAGGTCCCGGTACGGAGGAGTGGAACTATAGTACTTACACTAATGTAATTGTGAGTAAAACAAAGGCTAAATGCGAATAGTCCGTTGTGCCACTGTCCCACGTAGGTTTGAACGTCTTTACTGAATACTTTCATTCTACATGGGTTAAATTGATCTTCATAAGTTAAAATAAAATCTCTAATCCTGGCGATCCTAATCATGATGAGATAATAAACTTATGAAAATATTTTAGTGTCGTCGGTGTTTGATAAGTCTACAACGTTTAAATTAAATCGGATCGCTTAAATTAGGGCAAAATCGAGCCCAAAGAGTCAGTTACAAACAAACAAACATACAGGTGAAACTAATATAAAAGCGTATTAAAAAGAATCAACTGTTTTCTTTCTGAAGATGCCTGTAAATGTTTCTTTGCAGCTTAAATAGTGTATATGAGGAGAAACAGATCTCCAGGGGAAAAAGTCAGTTACATACATACAAACATACAGGTGAAGCTAATAAAAGCGTATTAAAAATACAAACATTTAAACTTCAAAATAGTAGCTTACAAACATCTAAACTACGAAAACAAAATGGCTGCTTCCACTTAATTGTTTATATTAGTCTGTCGGCTTTTGTGTCGAAAGATTCTACGGAAGTAAACATGTTAAAACAATTAAAAGAAAAGTCTCAGAAAAGACGCAGACTTTTAGTTCAACAAGTAAAGATTTAATGACATGAATATTCTGTATTTATTATATATTTATTTTTAACTTGTATGTTTCAATGTTCGAAATTTTCACGTTACAGACATATATTATATTCCGTTATCATGTTGATGTATAATTATATTATATAAGTTTGTATTAATTTTAGAATAGATTATGAATTAAATATTTAAAACAACCTCAATTTTTAAAACTTTGTTAGGGAAACATTTCATGAAGAAATACAATGTATTTTTTATTATATTGATGGAATATGGCGAGCTGCAAGTAATTTAATCATTTTGGTACAAATTCTTCTTAAGTTAATTGGGGCTTATTTGTATTCGATTCTTTTTGTAACAAAGATCTCGGCTGATAGAAATAATACATTTTAAATTCTTGGCAAATAAAACAAGATTTTCTAAAGGACTTAAAATTTTGGTGCATTTCCTTTATAACAGGCAAAAGCAGAAAAATCAATCAATGGCACTTTGTCAGCTCCAACAAATAGAGCCTCAGTATACATTTTCTACCTAACATATCTTATGACCATTACTTTAGATAATAAATTATTTGGATCCCACTTCGTTTATCATAAAGTACAGCATTTGTTGTTTAATTTTTACTGACATTGTACTCGGATATAAATTACTATCACACATGTTCATTATATTAGATGAGGGAACAATCAGAAATCGATAGCCATACATTGAATCATAAGTTTCAGGCATTCAATAATGTTAAAAATTCATCATTCACATGCACACCATTTTTAAAAGAAAATAACCCACAAAAAGATTTAAATTATTGCTTGGAAAAATTAAAGAATGGTTTTTCTTATACTATATACTATTAGTTTAGTAGTGAAAAATTAGACTGCTTTATAAAAAGTGAACTATTTCACAGTATGTTTCTCATGTCTGTTTATAACATTTGTTGACACAGCGGATATCTGAATTGCGCTAACAGTGTATCATATTTGCCAAGTCTGTTATAGAAACAAAGTTTTTATTAAGATATCAATATGTTTATATCATGGTGATATTTAATCCATGGTATCATCAATAAATTTGCGCTTATCTACTCGAGCAAATGATATTACATTTCCTCTACTACTATGTTACATTGGCAGTAGGTTCTACCCCTTAAAATTTGTTTTGATTTTCACCACATTTTTATATGATCTCTAGTTCTGACTATGGTACCTGATGGCCAAGTGATCAGCACTCTGTTTCATAGGTTTCTATTAGAGTCCCTACATTACCATAGAGGTTTGTAGTGGTTTGAAATCCACTTTAAATTGTAGTCTCATGAACAATGAATGACCATAGAGTGACGAATCAGGAGGTTGGGTATTGGACTAACAACTGAACCATGTAAAAGGAAAATTCTCATATTTAGAAATCTCAGTCAAAAAAAAATCTGACAGATCTCATCATGGATAGTAGCATCAGAATGGGCCTAGCTGGTGGAAGCTGACTAAGACAGCTTTGGCTAGGAACTGGCTATAGAATTTGAAGAAGTTCTAACAATACTATATGTGCTTTCATTAGCAAATGTAACACTGTTCGAATATTTTAAAGAACACAATAAAGATTTTTCCTTTTTTCTGAGAAATGAAATTTGAAGTTTTTAATTTTCACTAACAAAGATTTTTGTCCTTAGCAAACAAACAAAATATCTCATGAATTGAATTATTGTTTGATTTGTTTTGGGATATACATGTATTTTATAATATTTTTGCAATTGCAATTGTTGTTTACATTTTTTATAGCTGGTAACCTGGGATTTGCTTTTATTTTTCAAATGAGGATTTACTTCATTCTACGAGACAATTGACTAGTTTTGTGGATCTTAATTTACCATATATTTCATTATGCTTTATAATATCCTTTGATAGAATTATAAGCAGTGCAATCACTGAAACTCATTTTGTAAACTGTTTTAAATAGTATAACATTTTTGGAAAAGGAAATTAATAATAATGATTTGTTTTAAAGGATTTCATTTGAATGAGAGCTAAATGTTTAACATATGATTTTTAACAAAAATAAACACAAAATTAAATATACAACTTTTCTGTTTTTAAATAATTGCTGAAATAAATTTCTTCATTGGCTCAAAAATTGAATATCTATTCTGTTACATAAAAGTGTCATATTGAACCACTTTTAAAATTGTGCCAGAAGCTGCAGTTTTAGAAAAGTTTTATTTGCAATTTTTTTTACTTTTCATAATTAATAAATTTTCCCAGAATAAACTCTTTACAAAAAAAAAACCTACTTTTTTTTATAAGTAAAAATATTCTACGGTTTCCTTCTTATTTTATGTGCATTACACAAAATAAATTATTAAATGTTATTTAAAACATGATATCAATTTATGATTACAAACTTATTGCAAATTAAAAATGTCTTTATTTAAAGGTATCAAGTATTAAAATAACCTCATATTTTGGTCATAAATTTTCAACTAATTATTAATTTAGCAATTTTAGAATCCTTAAATAGTAAACTAAAATGTTCAATGTCACAAACAAATTCATATGTTAACAACTCTTTCTAACATAGCTAAAAGGATTATAAAAATAGCTGTATTATGTAAATTCAGTTTAATTAAATTTATATTTAATATTTTTGCTTTCTTATAAAAATTTAATTGCATATTTTTTAAGTATAATTAAGTTCAAGTTTTTTTTTCTTCTTTTCAGCTTGGAGCTGGAAGTGCTGAAAATTTAAGCTCTATTTTGGGTAATCAAGATGATAGGAATGAAAGTTCATCATCAAAAAAACTTAAATTGTTAGTATATTTAATAAAAAAAAGTATTTAATCTTTAATTGTCCATACTTTTTAAAATTTTATTAGTGTAAAAAGTTTCTTTTAATGCTTTACATTTTATTTTTAGAGACTCGGTAGTTGGAAAAGATGCTGCAAATAAGAATGAAGAATTTAAAGCATCTAAACAATCCGTTCCTGATGTAAGAACTTATTTAAAATAGTAATTATTTTTTTGTTCCTTTAAAAAATGTGGAAATAAAATTATATTAAGCAAGTCATTTATTCTTGATTTTTTTTTTTAATTATTGAGTTATCTTAGCACAATCTTTTTAAATAAGGATTTTAGCAATTTTATTACATATTTTTATTATTTCAAATTTTACATGGCTTACATAAATTCATTTTTTATAGCACTCAGAAGAAGTAGATGACAAAGTTCGAACTTATACTGATTCAAGTACCTTCTTAAAAGTAAGTTTCACAATTTATATTTTATATTAATAATTTTTATTAAAAGTAAAAATATTTAAATTGAGTGGCATTATTAAATTTTTTTTAAATTGGAAAACATATTTTATGTTGGAAAATATGTTATGCATAATAAATAATACCAATTTAATATATAAATTATAATGTCTTTCTGTATGATTTAATTCTTCATAGATATCTGTATTTTTATATTACTGAGATGTTTATAATTTAATTTTTGTATTTTATATATTTTGATAAATAAAAAATTATGGAAAAAATTTTGTCAAATGTTACATTTATATATAAATTATGAGAAAAAAGCCTTCTAAATTACTTTTATTGTATAGTAACATTTTCTATTTTATAGCCATAGAAAAATTTAGATACCTGAATCTCTTTTGCCAAACCTGTTTCATTGGTAGTTTGATATGGCTCACTTCCATTAAAAATAAAAAGTTGTATGAAATTCCAATTTACTTAAAAATTAAAGGAAATGATAAGTTGCTGTAAGATAGAAGGATTGAACAAAGTATTCTGATATTAACTAAGGATTCTGATATTTATCGCCATAGTTTTTATATTATTTTGAGGTTGTAATCATGTACAATATTTATGCTTTTTTTGTATTATTGATTTATATTCAGAATTGGTTTGATTACTGATATATCATATTTAAGCTGTATCCACTATATTAAAAAATGATTAAGCTGATATTATTTTAGTAAAGGCAGAGGGATCTTCTACATTTTATTTTTTTTAATGATTAGTTATTTCAGTTTCAAGCTGTATTTAAGTATATTAATTTCAAATTTGTATACAAATTTTGATACGTTAAATGTGCCATAATTGGCAATGTCAAAATAATATAAAGAAAAATATTTGTTACTTCTCATCTGTTGGAGAGATGCAGCAATGTAAGTAAATCTCAAATTGCATCTAGTTAATGAGTGTGTACAAAACAAAATGAATTAAAAATTTTAAACTACCAAATTTTATTTATAATATCATAAATAAAAAAAGTCCCTGTGAAAAAGTTTTAAATAGCTGAAAAAACTGTAAGAATTTAATACTTAATTAAAAATTTTTTAATGACAATGTAGAATCCATAGATTGCAAGAATTTTTGCAAATAATATAATTAAAGAATTATTTAATCAAAATTACTATAATTTTTTTTATAATTCCATAAGGTGCCAGTTAAAAACACATAAAAATACAACTTTTCTCTTTAACTAATAATAAATAGGTTCACAAAATTTTGTATTTGTGCTTAATATATGTATTTGTATATTTAAATTTTAATATTTTTATTTATTCTTAATTAAATTCTTTTTATTTTATATTATCATTTTTTTCCATTTTTTAATTCTTTCTTTATAAAAATTGTAAATGAACATGAGATAATAAAATGTATTAAGTACTTTCTTATGGAATTTTTATAATTTTTTATTTAAATTTTTTAACCAAGTTTATGAAAAATATATCGTATTTTAATTTAGGCAATGCTGTTCATGCCTATTTTTTTGTAACTTCCCTTTTAAATACTTTTAGTAAATGTGTTATTCTTTTATGTAGGGTACCCAAAGTGCTAATCCACATAATGATTATTGCCAACATTTTGTTGATACTGGACAAAGACCACAAAATTTTATTCGTGATGTTGGTATGAAATTTTTTAAATTAAAAATTTTTTTTTTACTATTTTCTGAATAAAAAATTTGTAGCTTTATTTAAAATTTCTCTTTTATTAAAAGTTCTATTTATCTTCCAGGTTTAGCTGATAGGTTTGAAGAATATCCCAAATTAAAAGAGCTTATAAGATTAAAAGATGAGCGTATTGCTGCAACAGCCACACCTCCCATGTAAGCATAACTTATTTTCCTTTTATAATTGTTTATTGATAGAAAAAATGCTATAATAAATTTAAATAATATTTTTATTAATTGTTTACACGTTTAAATAGATAAGAGGGAAATAATTTTATTAAAATTAAATATGTTGATTGAATTTGCCCCTTGAATTTTGGTAAATTGTTGACTTTTTCACTTTAGTAGGTGAACATTGGTTATCAGGAAGAAAAATTCTTTCCTATAAATTGTTTTAAGGGTACCGATCCATATTTAGTTAATTGAGAAAATCACTCACTCAACTAATTTGATCACGAGTGATTGATTGATTTTGATTTGATTTCGAGTGATGATTTTTTTTGTGAGCCTATATTTTAAAAGTCCTTTAGTTAAGTGAAGATATGAAAGAACCTGTAACCTATTCCACTAAAGCATTTGTGCTAATTTGTTTTTATATTAATAATTAAGTCCATTTAAAAAGTAAGCTTATTATTAAGTTATTTTTATAGTATTAAATAATAAGAGAAAGTATTTTATTTTGAGATAGTTAAGATCTAGTATTTGTATACATATTTCTTTGTATAAGCTGAGATTTTATATATATTTTTTCTAACTCTAAACTACGTAATTTGGTTTGCATTTGTATTTGCTATCTTGCAAAAAATGTAGGTACTTTTTTGTTAGCCAAACTCAAGTGATACAACACCAAATATCGATTAATATAGCACATTTAGGTTTCTTAACTTTATGGAAATTTTTTTTTAATGAAATTTTTTATTTTTTTTATAAAAAGGAATTGTTTTATTTTAAAATTGTTTATATTGCTATTGCGTTATCACCAATAGGAAAAAAATTTAATGTTGCCGAGATTTGAGACTGGCTAATAGAAAATACTATAATGTTCATCATCATCATCAGGGGAGATCTTAACTATGGTGGGCCAAGGCCGTCTGCCTGCTAGCAGATTTCAAGACAAGAGATGATGTGTTTTTACGGGGTAGGGTTGTCAACACTACACCCAACACTCTGCAATCATATTAGACTGGGACCTATGGTTTAAAGTGGATTCCAAACCACTACAGATATCCATGGCACCGCCGGGACTCGAACCCGAAACCTGTAGTACCGAGCACCAGTGTGCTAGCCACTTGGCCATTCAGGCCCCACTGTAATGTTCTCTGCAAATAATAATAGAATACCATAAATAATAAGCACATAAAAATAAAAAGGTTTACTTTAACTTATTTTTGAGGTTTTTGTACGCAAAAAAGAAAAAAAAGTCACATAACCAGTGATGGATTTAGGTTCGATGGCACCCTAGGCCCAAGTTAATTTGTTGCTCTTATATATAATAATAATAATAATACGAATAGTAATAGTGGATTCGAATTAAATTTAGGTATGGAATTTAGGCATGAATCTATATATTTACAAAGATATAATTAAATATTGCAAATTAATATTTTGTATTATAATGAGGAGCAAACAAACACCTCATGCAGATTTTTTTGAAGAAAAATTTAACGTCAATAGATAAATGCTATACTTAACAAATTTTTTTAGTACCTATTTGTTAGGTATTTAAAATTTTACTACTTACATGATTAATTATTTAAAAAAATAATTCTAACTTTAAATATTGATATTGCCAAAGCAGGAAAAGAAGCATTAAAATTCGGTCTTACAGCTGATAAAAAACAAAATTGATTTCAAATTTTTGCCTCCCTAGACCCTCGAGGGTCTAATCCTAAATCCATCACTGCATATAAATCTTTTGTGTCGACAGAGTTTCCGAATAGTTTGCCATATTTGCTTCACTCATTAGAATGCCTGGATGCATATCATCTTCAATTTCAAAGCTTTCCATACCAGAACATGTCCTTCATACACAAAATCATTGTTTTCTGGTTTATATATGGATTTTGAACTTTGGGTAACTACTTATATACAGATCAGTTTCTGAATATAAATGTATGTAAGCTTCTTTTCTGAAGTAGTTTTCTGCTTTGAAATTTGTATTAGTAGGATTTAAATATTCTTTTAGATTTTTTTTATTGTGCTATTATAAATTCCACAATTTTTACTTAAAAATGCTTTATGAAGTTGAAACTTTTTGTCTTGTATTTGTTTATAAAGGTATCTGAAATGCGATCTTGAAAATTTTGATTTCCATGAACTGAATTGCAAGTTTGATGTAATACTGGTGGAAGCTCCCTTAGAAGAGTACCAACGAACATATGGAATGACAAATATGAAATTTTGGACTTGGGAAGAAGTAAATGTTTTTTTTTTTTTTTTTTAAATTGTATATTATTGGCATTTTATCATCAAAATTTACACATTTTTTAACCTGTTTTTTAAATGTATTTTATTCTTTCTTGTTATTTATAAATTAACAAACATTTTCATTCAGTATTGTTTTTAAAATCTTAAATAAGTTGACTTTCTGTAGTAAAACTAGATTTATTACATTTAGTAAACCAATTTTAACAAAATCCCTCAAACTCAAATTGAAAATATTTATCAGTATTTTAGGCCAAATAATGAATATATTTTACTTTAACAACAAAGTAGAATGTGTTCCAATTGTTTGAATGTTTATGTTCACTAATCATGCCATTATCTTTTGATTATATATAATTAAAAGCTTGGATTGTTATATGAATACAATAAAATCTATTGTATTTTAGATAATGAAGCTAGATATTGAAGAAGTTTCTGCTCCGAGGTCTTTTATTTTTCTGTGGTGTGGTTCTTCAGATGGACTAGATTTGGGTCGACAGGTAAAAAAGAAAATTTTGTTTTACTATAAGATATAATCTACTTGTCAATGTTTTTATGAAATTATATTGAATAATTAGATCTTTTCTAATATTATATACTTAAAAATCACTTGTATGACTGCAGAAAAAAAAAAAGTAAAAGTAATTAATTAATTTGTATTATTAACAAAAATCTAATTCTTTAGGTTTGCATCAAATGCATATGGTTTTGGCCGATTGCATTACTTTTGTTGTTTGTTTTCTATTTATCATAGTTATGATGCCTAATAATTCCGTGATGTAATTTAATGGTTTTTAAATATATTTATTTAGTTTTGTTCATTTGGATAAGTCAAGTGAATGTTTATAGGTGTTTTTTTTTTAATTTTTTTTTTATATTCATTTGCTATTTTATAGCAATAGAAGAACATATTTCAAAGAGTTAAAGAAAAATACATAAATTGTGAATTGCAAATAATATAAATGAACATTCTTTTTTTTAAATGATTAAAATATATATTGTTATTATTTTAAGGTTAGAATTTAATTTTTTTTATTAAAAGTTATGATTTTGTCATATTTTCCTGTATACAATAAATAAATTTTTCTTATAACTTTCCTTCTACTTGCTGCATTTATAGTGTTCTAATAAATAGTTTTATTTATGTATATTTTACTGTAGTGTTTGAGAAAGTGGGGCTTTAGAAGATGTGAAGATATATGCTGGATAAAAACTAACATAAACAATCCAGGTCATACCAAGAATTTAGAACCTAGAGCCATTTTCCAGAGAACTAAAGTAAATGAAGTTAATTATATAATTAAAATTTTTTTGTGTGTTAATAAAAAATACTCTATTTAATTAAGTTAAAGAATTAACTTTTATTATCTATTTATCAAAATGTAGTTATTTTCAAATGATGGCATTTTTATCTGAGTTCATTTAGAATGTAGATTCAGCTATTTAATCAGAATGAAACTACTCTTTCTGATTGTGTATCAAAATATGTCTACTAAATGTAGCATAATAAAATATATTTATAATATCTAAATATGACAAATACAATATACCTCATTGTTTTTACACAGTATATACTTTCCTGAAGTATGCATGTAAAAAAATATATTACATCTATGGAAAAATAAAATTTTAGTTCCAGGTCTAAGAAATTAACAAAAACAATACGATAAACCATGATTTTCATGTTTGGGTCCTAAGTATTTTATTTCTGTAAGATTTCACATGTATTATATAAAGTAAATTATCATTTGAAAAAGAAAATATATATATATATATGTGTCACTAAAATAAAGGCTGCAATATTACTGCTATCATTAGAAATGTCATGGTTATTTTTTTCGTGCACCGTTGGTGGAATTGTTTCTGTAATCTCTTGAACAAAATTAGGACTAGCCTTTTCTGTTTATGTTTTGGCTAAGCCATTGTATAATTCTCTGTAGGAGGGCATTAGTGACTTCAGATCACATTGGAATTTCCCAGCTCATTCTTCATTAGGATCATGTTTAACAAAATGATTAAGATGAAGACATTCTTCAATTAAATCTGCATTAGAACAGGATCTTCGTCTTTATCACTATGTTTTCTAGGATCAGAAGTCTCATGGATTACCTCTTTTATTTCATCTTCACTTTGGGCTTTATCAACTAATAATTCATCAATTTATTCAAACGATATCCTTCGTTGGCAATTGTATGTGCCAATGTTGTGATGTTGGAAAATTCAGTCGTATTAGGGAGGACAGAATCTTTGTTTTTAATACATTCTGTCCAACATGCATTCAAATCTTCATGCAACTAGCGCTAATTCAATTTGATTGATACAATCATAATTGAACATTTCTTCCACATATCAATGATTGTTAGTGTTTCATCATTCAGTTTGTTCAAAACATAGTGAAATGTTCCCTTTATGCAGTATGTCTTAAATGTCGCAATTTTACAGTGATTTAATGGTTATATCAAGGACATAGTTTTAGGCAGCCGAAAACAAAGTTGCATGTTTAGATGTTCTAAGACTGGATGACAAGGTGCATTGTCTATAATCTAAAGAACTTTAAATTCCGGATAATTGATGTGCATATACCATATTAAATCATTCGGTAAAAATATCTATGGTAGCCCAAACGTTTTTGCTTGCCATCCAGTGAAGTGGCAATTTATTCAAATCTACACCTTTCATTGAACATGGTTTTAGAGCTTGATTTACAAGCACTGGTTTCAACATATGATCTCCTGAAGCACTAAAGTAAAATAACAAGGTTACACGATCCTTAACTACTTTAAACCCACCAGCAAGTTCTGTTCGACATTCTTTTCCAAAAAAAACTACTTTCATCTGCAGAGGCTGTTTCACCTTTAATTTTTATATTGTGATAAGCATGTCTTTTGAGAAAACCTGCATTTGCATAAAATTAATATTTTTTGTTAACTCAGATAAAGTGCATGGTTCCATTTCTTTAATCTGTCTATACATTCTTAATGCTGTTTGTGTGGTGGCATTTTTCTGTTTACTGGTACTTTTTTTGTGATTTATCTTCTATTCACATTACCAAAGCTTTTTTCCATTTTCTTTTTGATATCTCTTGTGTATAATAATTTAGTACTTAACTTTATCCTTCAACATACTGACTTTCTAGTAGCAGCTACATTTTTCTTGATAGTTCTTGTGGTAGCTTCATATTGACAAAAATGCTTTACTGCAGGCATTGAACCTTGTCTAGTTGCAAGGCAAAGAGATCGCTTTCCTTTTCATTTTTGTTATAGGTGAATTATGCAAGGCCTGCCGAAAAATATTTCAGTTATAAATATCAAAAAGGTACGTTTCACACTGAACATTAAATTCACAATGCAGACATACCATATTTAAATTCCATTATTTATATTTAAATTAGGTTATAAAATTCTGAGAATTTCTGCAAATGGAAATTGCATTACATTCCTCTTCTCCAGTGACACAGTTATAAAAGTAAAGCAAAATCATGTGGAAAAAGTTCATGTAAAAATAGAATTGGGTGTACATTTTTACCTCCGTTATCAATGATTTGAAATAAATTTAAATATTTAATTTGCTATTATTCCATGCAATATTATAAATTTTCTTGACAGGAACATTGTCTTATGGGTATTAAAGGTACTGTGAGAAGAAGCACAGATGGAGACTTCATTCATGCAAATATAGATATTGACCTAATTATCTCTGAGGAACCTGAATATGGGAGTATTGCCAAACCCGAAGAGATCTTCCACATCATTGAACACTTTTGTCTTGGCAGACGCAGGCTTCATGTCTTTGGCAGAGATGTGACAGTACGTCCTGGATGGCTTTCTATTGGTCCTGCTCTCACCAACAGTAATTTCAATAAAGAAACATACAATTCATATTTTAACAAAAGCCAGGAGGACTACTTGACTGGATGCTCAGAAAGGATTGAAGCCCTTAGACCAAAATCTCCCACGCCTAAATCAAAAGGGGGTGGAGCAGGTACTTCTGGTCGTGGTGGCAACAGTAGAGGAGGGGGACGTTTACGTATTGGTGGTCGAGGAAGAGGTTTGCATCGTGGAAGACAATGAAAGAAAATTGGTGACAACTTTATTTTATTAAAAAATTTATCTTTAGTCTAATTTTTTATTGAATGTTAATTTCAAGTTAAATAAATGGGAAAATTTTATAATTGAAAACCTAAATTATATTAAATTCAAGTTTATGGACTTATTTTCCAGAAATGTTTTAATTGTGAGATGATTAATCTTGATTTTTTATTAAAATAAAACGACTATACATCAATTTGTGTAAAAATGATGCAAATAAATAATATTTGTTACAGTTAACTTGTTGTCAAGAAATATTTTTAAAGCATTACAAATAAATTTTCAATATTATGCACACTTCATGCTGAATAAATAAAACAAATTAAAGATACGGGGCATATAGAAATTTATTCACATTTTTACAGTTTCATAAATGTGCAAAATTCAAGATATTTCTTTTTACAGATTCACAGCAAATTTGTATAACAAGTAGTTGGTTTCACTTATGGTAAAATATTTTTTATAAACATATGTTATATTATTACAATAAATGGTACTTGTATATTAACAGCATGCCAGCAATTGATCACTTCCCCCAAAAATTTGGTTGACATATGCTGGAATGCAGTTAATAATAAGTACACAGCAAACTGTTACATGTTACCAGTAGAGCAGTTTTCCTCTGTATAAAATATTAAGAAGTTCAGTCTTCTGCTTCTAAATCCATGGATACATTTGAAGCTATAGAAGGTAAAGCATCTGCAAAGCTTTTCACTGTGTCTCTAATATCTTGTGAACTTTCACAATCAGATTCACTGAAAAAATATTTTGTAGCATACAGTTACATCTAAAAGCATGTACATCAATTTCATCAAAATACAGTTATGTTAATTTCTACTATTTGAAATACTTTTTGTTATATTCTGTAATAAAATTATTTGTACCAAATAAATTGTTTAGCTTAGATTTTAGTAATTTACTACTCTATAAACATATGAAGAAACTGGGATAAATAGCAAATATCAACCTAAATCATATAGGTGTAGATTTTTTGTTATCCATTAATTTTCTTTTTAATACCTGTAAGGTTACAATGCAGAATGAATATTTATTCATACTTGCATGGATAAACAGCTTTGAGTGCTGAAAAAAATTACATGGCAATTTAAAGGTTCTAAATAATGTGAGGGACAGACATGACTGGTTTGGTTTGTAGCTTTATAGTCATCTTGTGCATACGAGGGCTAAATAGACTGTGACCTACAGTTTAAAGTGGATTCTGAACCACTAACAAACATCCATGCTACCACCAGGATTCGAAACTGAAGCCTGTGTAACCAAAGGCTAGAGCACAGACATGACTGGAGCAGAGCAACATCTGTATTTCAGGGATAGTTAGGAATCTGATGAATTGTGTTTTACAAGGTTTCTGTTTTACTCTTTCAAATGATTTGAATAGTTTTCTTTGATTATTGATGTAAAGAAGCTTGAAAAGGAATATTAATTTAAATACATATTACCTTAGAATAGATCAGATTAGAAGCTATTTAATGTTCTGAAAATAAATTTTAAGTGATCATGCTTTATATATTGTACAAATAATTAATTTATGAAGAAAAATACTTTTTCTGTACCTGTGTTCAGAATCCTCATCATCGCTTACTTCACTCATTGTGTCAAATGGAAGCAAACATGAAGATAAACCAGTTGGTGGTTGAGAGTTCAAAATAGGTTCAAAGTCATCAAGGAATTTAAGTAGTGCTTCATCTGTGATTTCAGGCTGAATATAATCGAGTAGCAATTGAATGCTTAAATCATTTGAATCAGAACAATCCATCTCCTCTCCATTTGCCATCTAATAAAAATTTACAAATTTTAAGATACAAAAAATTTAATTTATAAATTAGAAACAAAAAAAAAAAAGTATAATTGCTTTTTATGCTGAACAAGACATTACTAATATATCAATAAACTGTTACATTACAAATACATGACTTAAATGCAAAATAATCATTACATAAATATTGAAATAATAATTACGATATTTAAAAAACACAACTTCTTATTTAAAATTAAATTTATACAGAAATTTTTCATAAACAATAAATTCACATGTTGGAAATTGTAACCACAAATATGAATGCAACTAGAATAACAATATCTAATATATAACTATAGAAAAATATAAGCTCGAAATTGATTGTTTTATAAAAAAAAAAAAAGTTCAGTTAAATTTATTAATGAAACATATATTTAATTAATCAAAGATGCTCATAATCTTGCTTTAAATTAATATATAATAACGCTTTCTCAAATTATACATTTAAAAATTGGTGTGGGCGAAAAATGAAAAACTTTATTCCATTGTTTTTGTAAAACAAAAATATTTTAGATTTACATATAAGTTCAATTTGACACACAAGTGATTTTCATTTCATGACTATTGTATTAAATTTATGGCATAATAATCACCTTTTCTAGAGTTGAACAACCAGCAACAGTTTCTAATGCTGCAATTGCTTCCCCTATAAACATTTTAGATTCCTTCATAAGTCTATTCATGTCATTAGAGTATTGGTCAGACATGTATTTAGTTTTGTGCGATTTGTCCATAGCTAACTTCAATATAAGTCTTCGACACTGGGTGTGGCTTTCTTCAACTTTATCCAACACTTTAGAGTTCTGCAGAAAAACATAACAATGATGGTAACAATTATGATCTTTTGTCACACTCTGAAATCAAAATATATTTTCTGCTAAAACAAAAATAAATACTATTATGAGATGTTCCATATAAAATCACAATTGTGATAAACTATCAGTTAGTCAAGTTTCAAATAACACCACTTTCGCTTTCTTCATATGAGTTACTGATTCAAAATAATTTATGAAAGAAATCTCAAAAAAGTTTTCTATAAGTCAATACAAAATTATCATTATTTTAGGTGCCTTACAGTGCAAACAACTATATTTTAAACAGAAAAAATTAATGTAAAAGTAATAAGCTAGCTAACAATTTTAACTGTAGTTAGGATAAAATGCTCGAAAATATTTTCCCAAACTATATATTTTTAAATATATTTACTAACAGTTTTTAAAAATAAACAATTGGTAAGAAAATAGGTAGAGTCTTCATGAGTTCATGAAAATTATTAATTATAACAAACAATAATATAATTAGTTTTTATTATAATTACAAAAATAAATAAATAAACAAGAAATTAGACAAATATTTGTCCAACAACTCCTTCAATAGCAATTTTCAATTTTTTGAAACTAATCAAGTTTTTCAACTTCAAAAGTTTCTTTTTTAAATACAAAAAAGTAGTCTATATTTCATTTTCTACATATCCAATTTAATCTGTCTCACTTTACTTTTGACAGAATACAAATAAGAATATTCACTAATAAGTGTGTTTTATAATGAAAAAGGATATACATGTTATTTTTGATGTGATACTTTCTATATTTTTAAAATAAAAATAATCTTGAATTTTAAGTACTGAAAGTTGTACTTACCATTTTTATCTTAAAAATGGTAAGTATAAATTTTGCATATAATTCCATCCAATAAATTATGCCTTTATCTTTTTGATGGAATATTCAATTAATATAATAATATTAAGTTGTTCTGTATAATATTTTTAAATAAGGAAGATGCTATGAAAAATGTAATAAACAGTGTGATCAAGTTAAAGATGAAAATCAAGCTTTGACACCAATAAATTAATCAAATCATCTCAGATTCAAGTAGACATCTAGATGGGTCCACAAATCAACTGAAAATTTATACATTTTTAGCCACAGAAAGTTCTGTACTTTTCCCTTCTTCTAGGAAGTTGACAAAGTACAATGACATTATCGGTTTTCTGTGCTAATGTTAGATGTTTTGATTACTAGCTCTTCATCAGAAACAAATTTATGCTGTATATTTAAATCATACAATCAATCCTTCTTTAAGCTTCCACAATCTAGATTACCACTGCCATGGTCTGATTGAGAAAACTTTTTAAGTTTCTCCAATTATGAAAATTTCTAGTTCATCTTTTCTTTTTCGATGGGAGTTAATTCATAATGAACTCAGACTTTAACTAATATTTTATCATACAAAAAAACATTTAGAAAAATTTCTCTGTAAATTACTGCTATCTAGAAACCTTAATCACTAACCATCAAAATATAATCTATTATAGAACATACAATTTTTTTCCAGTTTTATTACATTTCTTAATAATTTAGCTTAAATTTGCTATAGCTAATATGTTTGTTTTCTTATTAAATTATGTAAGAGGAGGTAAGGGGTATATTTCTCCAAGAACTCCTTAAATGGCATTACCTTTGCTTTTGTCTAGTCTACAAACATTTGGAAAAGTCTTTTAAAATATTTAAACAACTTTTCCATAAAAAAAGCCTTGTGAAACAATGCACAATCCTAAAAATTTGGTCGGCTTAGAAAATTCATCTTAAACTTGAACTCAACAAATGGTTTTTAAAACTAACCATATAAACTGCACCAAAACTTCTAGTGAAATATTACTTATAACAGTATAGAGCTGACATTACAAACAATAACAATTTTAATTACCATTTAAAACAATTTGACATTGCATTCAATCTTAGAATTTTCACAATTTTGAAAGTTTGAGTTGTGATTTTTTGATCACCCTAAATAAAATAATTTCAACTTGAGAATTGCATTTATTTTTTGAAACACAAGCCCTTCATGAATATATCTCTACAACTGTAATAGTAGTAAAATTATTATAAATATTGATTAACATGAATGTCAAAAATGTTTTTATAATTACGTTAGTTATAAAAGAATTGCAAATATATAATCAAATTTAATTTGATAATTTATATAAAATATATTATATTATCCTTCAATTAGTAAAATGATCCAAAAATAGTTATTAAATACCATTTTCAGAAAAATAATATTAGTTTAAATTAAGACTAAAAGTACATTACTTGTATTATTGTAATTCATATTTTATTTTATTTCTTCTCTAGAAGAAAGAAATTAGCCACCCCTAGCCTGAGATTATAACATTCTTACACTTCTTAAATTGACATTTAAATATTAGATAAGCAATATGTTGTCTTTTGGAAACAAAAAGAAAAAAATAATACAAATTATAAAAAAATGGATAAACAAAAAATGTGTCACAATATAATGCTGCTAATGTTTTAATTTTCGGAGCTTACCGAAATTAATAAATAAAAAAATTCGAAATGAATATATATATAAAATTTGGTATTTAAAAACAATTTTAATATCACAGTACTTTACCTCAATAAGAAAGTTCTTTTCTATGCCTGCTTTGTAACTGGGAGTCCAACGTGGAAAATGTTGGTTGAGTTTTTGAACAAGTGAGGATTCTGAATTATCCATAATTAAATTCAACAAATCCTTAAAATAAAAACAAAATATTCATAAAAATATATATAACAGAGAACTACAATTTTTTAAAATTCAAAAACTACTTATAAAGAAGATAAAATAAAATAGAAGGTAAAATAATTTTAATAACATAAAAAGCCAAAATACAACTGAATCTTCATTATTCCACAATTAATTAATTTAAAATTAAAAAATCAATTAATTTCCGAATTAAAATTTTTATTTATGAACATTTGTGTTAAAACTAGCTTTAATATTATGCATTTGCAAAGGAAAAAAAAAAAAAAAAAAAAAACCTGTTATTCTTTATTATAGAAATACAGCACGATATTCATTAAAAACAAGTATTATAAAATTTTTTTTTTTAAATTCACTTCCTAATTTTTTGTCACTCTATTGCAGAAAGCCCTTTATAAATAATTTTCATTTATTTTTTTTAAGTTTATCTGGCGCCATCTATTGATAGATGCATGCAACTTAAATTTGAGAAAAACTAAAATTAATTAATTAAATTTAATTACTGAATTAATCTTTGAAAAAACTGTATTAACAGCAAGTGTCATCCACTACAAGTTTTAAAAAATGTATTTGAACTTGAATGGACGAATAAAAAGTATTTTATGAACGATTGGAAATGTGAACAAGATATATATAGGGAGAGTGTGAGCTAATAGAAGGAATTGAACAATCGATTTGGATTTGGCTTAGACAACTAAAGATAAAAGAGAATGGAAAAAGTTACAAATTTGACAATGATTTTTATTTACAATGTAATAATGAAAAAAGGCAACATAAAATAGTAATACAGTTCAATATTAATATAACATAATAATTACTGAATGGTGTAGCAGTAAAAGATCTTATTGATATTAATGAAAAATTTTCTATTGAATTACGCTTAAAAAATGACATGTTACTTTTTTTTTTCCTCCCATGCAAGATTGATTGATTTTAGCATTTGCTGCATACCTGATAGATTGATTTTTTTTCCTTCAAATATACTTTATTGTATTTTGAAAAAGAAACAACATTATGTTATTCCTAAGATTTAATGTTTAAAGTCATTTTTATTTAACTTTAAACCATATTTAAATTAAAAACAAAACAGGCTATTATAATATATTATCCATTAATATTACCTACATATTACATTATGATATATAAACCATTTAAAATTTTTAATATTGCACTATAATGCTTACATAATAAATTAAAAACAATTATACATACTAGTAATTTTAACTCAGACATCAGAGTAAAATATTTCTTCAGTGATATAAAATTATACTGTCTGTAAGTTGTTTCCAGAAGTTCAATAATAATAGGCAACACGTCTAATTCAAGAGACTTCATAGAAATGACAGAGAAATTTTCAAGAGAATGTAACTTTTTAAGCAAAGAGATTAAAATAAAAAGAGGTTTTATTTTTGGTGATTTAAATTCAGTATTAGATGAACTTTGAAGAACTTTAGAAACAAAATCTTTATCTTCAAGAACATCTGAAAATAAAATATTAATATATTTTTTGCACACAAAACAAAAAAAATTGAATCCTTAAAAAATATATTGAGATTATTATTTGATAGAAAATTAGCAATAAATTAAATTTAAAGGAAATATTTTTTTATTAATACACATAATTAAAACCATTTGACTTTCGATCTAAAACACAAGCCTGATTTTTGTAAAATTAAAAATAATGTAAAATAAACACTTGGAAGAACTTTTAATAAAATAATTTTAAAATCACTCATGATTTAAAATACAAATAAAAAGCAAATCTTTAACATTCTAAGTAAATAAATTAAAAACACGTATATTTTGAAAATTAAAATACTTAAATATTATTTGTGGTAGAAAAATGAAATCGGAATAATTAAATTATTGTATGAAAGATACATAACTTAACTTACTTTCTAAAACACCTTTTAGTTCTTTTTTACAAGCATGCTCAAAAATTATACTGATAATCGTCGATTGTTGAGAAGCTTCCATTTTAATTCCGAAAAGAATGAAATCAAATAAACGTAAGCTTTGTCATTATAATATTTAAATTCACAATAATAAAACTATTTCATATAAACAAATCTAGGAGGGAAAACAATTTTAAATTTACACTGCATAAATCCTTGACTTGATTTGACTTGACTCTGAGATTTACGCGCGCTGATTGGCTGCTTTATCTCGAATTATTCGAAAAACTTACGAAGTCATAGCCAATAGTCAAAATATATTCGAGGGACAAAATTCTCTTTTGTCCTCCAACTAAGGAAATCTTGAACGATTGAACTCCAAACACCCCATGTTCTCAGCAATTCCACTGGGAAATCTTAGTTAAAGAAAGCAATTATAATGTTAATCCTCTGCTTCTAATTAACTTGATTAATAACAATCTCTTAACTAGTTGTTAAATTAATAAGAAAAACTAGTGATGACCATGACTAGACTAAGAAGGAAATTGGAATGGAATGAAATATTGCAGATATATTTCGTACGTTATTGAAACATGTTGTGGAAACACAATACCGTTTTAATTTTGTGATGCATCTTGTCAGTTGAATAAAATATCCAGGAGAAAGATAACATCAGCAACAACAATGGCAGTTGATTTTTTTTTAGTATGAATGCATTAAAAATTATTAATAAAACTTTTCTGTAGTTTTCTCCTTTGTTCGTCATATTGTTTACACTGAATAAAATGTGTTCAACAATTTCTGAATCATTACAGTATCAATATTTAGAAAAGTTAATTAAATCAAATTGTAGAGTTTGACAATCGTTGGATATTATTTGTTGCGAAAACGAAATTCATTTCATACTATATTTAGTGATTTGCATACTCGATAAAATGGAATTGCTATTTTAGAAGCCCTAATCCCCAAAAAAGAAATTTCAATTGATGAATTATGAATCGACGATTATTAGAACTGAGAAGCGATAATAGATGCTGCATGCTCGATTAAATACTATTTGAAAATATTTCAATTACTGATTGTAAAATACAGCAATTATTAAGATACAGCCTCGATTATGAATAACTTTTATAATCTTGTGAATCTTGCCTCTGTAACCTACCCTATCATAAATTGTATTTCAGTATTGAATTTTTAATATGGAAGTCAAGTTTTTTAGGTGAGCTGCAGTTCTTTTGTGTTTAATCAAAAGCTCAAGTGATAATTGAGTGCATGAAAGAAATAGGAGTTTCCTTTTTTTTCTTTTAATAAAGTGCTACATTGAGTATTCCATCCATTATGAAAGCTTTGACTATTGCAGCATTGAAAAGGCTTTCTTACTGTTATTTAAAATTGCTGAAATGAAAGTACTAAAGTGAACATAAATATCATATGATTTTCCGTGGAGTTAATAAACGTTTAGAGATTTTTAAGATTTTAGTTGAAATAGATGGTTGTATGAGAGATTTGATACTATTACTTAATTGAATTAGCAACTAAATTGGAAGGTGATCACTATCGCACGAGTTTGAATGTAAAAAAAAAAAAAGAAGAAAAAGCAGTGTTTGGAATGATAAGCTCTATAAGCGAGGAGGAAGAATGAGTTATATGAGTGGAAATATGCTTATTGATAATGTCTAAATTCATGATCTAAACAATGAGTGTACATGATCTGCTATTAGAGGTGGAGGAGCCTAAAGCATAATGTCTGATATTAGAGTCACGTAGAATAATACAAAGATTAGAAACTTGACAGAAAACAATATCGTGGTGAAATGGCGCTTAGAATCATAAATATTAACAATAGTAATCCTTTTGTGAGGAAGGTTGAAATAACTACCTGAATTTAGGTTGTCAAATTGTGGCAGAGTAATGAATTGCAAGGATCGACTAAGAAAATTGCAATAAAAAAACATCCACGTCTTCTGTTGTCTGTCCTATCTTTTTGATAAATTGTTTTGCAAAGAAGGTGAAAGTGAAGGTGAAGGTGTCCTTCAATTTCAAAAGGGTAAAGGTTATATCCGGATATGCGTATGGTTTTAATTCAGTGTCGTCCATGGACACAAATTAAATTATGTTTCCAAATAAAACGTGATGTTTAGTTGTCATATTGATTTAAAATTGCAAAGACAACACTGCAAAATTGCAACGCATAACACACAAAACACAATTATATAACAAATATTTACGAAATCATTTTAAAAGCCAGTTCGTTTAAGTGTCTTTTTACCCTGCGTGGAATTCTACACTCAACTGTCCTTTCCCTCTTTTCATCATCTCCCCAAGGTCAAAGCGGGGGAGGGGACAAGAAAAATCCAAAGTCTAACGTAAGGATAAACTTGTCCTTAAAAGAAAGATCTATTAACATACAGTTTGTTGTGGAAATGCATGGTGGATCGTTACTGATAAGATATGTGGAATCTCAGTCATTTTATGAGAAAGATTACATTTTCGTGGATTTTTATTAGTCAGAAAAGCAAAATGTTTACTTGGGTTTCATCACTTATATCAATCTATGCACAATTCTGAAATAAATTTTGACACTTTGAATAAGTGTCGTAAACTGTACTGAATTTACTAACTTAACTTGTTCGCCTCACATGTGTATTTTTAAATATTTCGGAAAAAAAAAAAGATTACGATCCACCACATTAGTATATGCGTATGCATTTCTATATATCATCCACTTGATGGTAATGACATTTTGATAGTTGGTGATTTTCAACTAGGTCAAAGAAGATTATTTAAAAGGGGTTAAAAATTTGTGTACATTTTTTTTGTGACGGATTTAATAAAAAATAATGAAATAAATTATTTATCCAGATAAGTCAGAGAAAAAAAAAAGAATAAAGTTCGACAGTAATGAATAAAGTAAGAGGAAAAATATAATTTTTTAAAAGGAATGAAAATTTTGAGGACAAAATGATTGACACAAGAATTAATGAAGAAAATTAATTTAAAATTTACCTTTCATTATTACAGAAAGGAGAAAAGGATTCTATTTTAAAAATAGAAGCACTGTCATTTGTGAATTATTTGTGTAAACTGGGAGTGATTTGATGGATCCATAATATTTTGAAACAAATAAAAACAAGAAAAGATTAAGAACAGCAGCATTTTCTTTGATTTTTTTTTTGTACAAAAAATAAATACTGAATTAAAAGTAAGAAATATATGCTTTAACGATTAATGCATAATCAAATTTTTTCATGCTAGTAAAATACGCAAAGGAAAGAATTTTAACTCCTTAATATTCTGTGAGAAATTAAAAGTTTAATAAAACAATACTAGATGGCGCAGCAAGCAAGACTTGGAAAACTTTTGGGAAAAAGGCGCTTATAAAACATTTGACAACAAAAACATCATTTTGTTTCGTTTATTGTAATTAATATTAGAATGTAGATAAAAAAAAAAAAAATTAGAATGCGAATAAAGCAATATATTAGAATGTAGATATTAGATATTAGAATGTAGAACAAGACAGTAAAATGCAACTGAACAATATATTAGAAAGAAGATAGAACAAGATATTAAAATATAGATAAAACAAGATAAAATTTATAATGAAATAATAAAGAATAATGATATAATTTATATTCAGGATACAATTTTTTTGTTTAATTACTAAGAATACCCTCAATTCATAAGAATCCTCAATCCGAATCATAAGAATCAGCAAATCATACGATCCTCAATTCATAAGAATCAGCAAATCATACGATCCTCAATTCTTAAATTTGAGGATCGTACCAATCACTTACTAAGATTACTAATTCAGAACATATTCCAACTTTCAAATCTTATTTCCAGCTCGGAATCCTTACGGCTGTATTTTTCTGAAAAAATTTATTTCAATCGTAGTAGGAAAACATCCAATCATTTTGCTAATATATTTATGTTGTTATTCTTATAAACTGCAATGCATTCTAATTTGTTTATATATTTCTCATACGTTAAACACTTGTTATTAAACCAATGCAGTAAAATATTGATATGTGCATTAATATTTAATGATAAATATCACTTCCTCATATTTCTAAAACAGTATTTTTTATTGTTTTTGCCACTCTAATTTATTTTAATGTATTTTCCACAGAAGCTAAAACTTGAATGCCAGTAAGTATTCTATATAATCATTATAAAATTTTTTAACTTTAATTTTTTTTTTTTTTTTTTTTTGCATTCTAATCCAAATCACTTTTAACACTCATAGGAGCTCATTTGATTGTCGAATACCTTAAATATGGTAACTCTAATTTTTCTGTAAAACTGCCATTTTAGTGGAGAATAAACTGTCGCCAGATTACCCCAAATTAAAAAAACACTGCATAAACTGTACTTATTGATAACAGTAAAGCAAAAAAGTGGAGTTTCTTTTAAAATCTTCCGCAAAATTTCTGTAAATTATAAAATTGTCTAATATATAATATATATTAGACAATTACATTATAATACGCTGTTATATTTAATATAAAACACTTTACTTTGTAATGCATTAATATAAAAATTTAGATATAACTGCATATTACAAAGTTGCAGGTTGCTCCATATTAAAAAAAAACAAAAAAACCCATCATAAACTGTGTTATTTATTGATAACTCTAAAACAAAAACGTTGAGTTTCTTTCAAAATTTTCGATAAAATTTCTGTAAATTATAAAATTGCCTAATATATAATATATATATCAAGCAATTACATTATAATGCGTTGTTATTCCTCAGAAGAGCTGTTAATTAAACAAACTGCCTGCATAACATAAATAAATTTGATATAAAAGCGCATTCTAAAACAATGATATTATAATTAAGAATGATATTAATTACAAAACTTGCTTTCACCACATAAAAAAATTCAATTTTCTTTATTCTAAAACAACTCAATTCTTTGAAAACTAGTGTCATGGAAAATATAAACTTACAATTCCTTCTAAGATCAAAGCTAAATACCAAATTACAGAACTAAATGTCAACAGAAGAACAGCTGCTACTCTCACAAGATTAAGGATGAAGCACCACAAAAATACGAACATTCCAGCTGATGGCGTTGAAAAATACCAAAAAAATACGGCAACTGTCCTGATGTCGAGCATACTCCTTGTCATGTCTTCGATTGCCTAATTATTACAACCGCCATACATTGTCTGGGTCATACCCTAGGAAGAGGTTTTATTATTAGAGGAAGCTGGCTATCAACATAACCAATATTATTCGGGAGCTACACGGCATTTGATTTTCTTGTACGCTTCAAGGTACAAGAAAACAACAACAACAACAACAACAAAACATGTTTATCAAACATGTTTTATTATTAAATTAATCTTTTAATATTTAATATTAAAATGAAGTTTAATTGGTAAATTGATATTGAATATTAGAAAATGAACATATAAATACAAGAAGAACGTAAAAATTACATATTTACAAACCAGGAATAATCGATGATAAGGAGTTGAATTTAGTATAATACAACGTCTAAGCACTATTTTAATAGCACTTTTTGATTGCCCAGCAGTTGTATTGTCTTGACCCTCTCTCGAAGATGATTTATACTAAGAGCTGGCAATCAACATAGCCAATATTATTGCCAATAGCCAATATATATGCATACATAGCCAATATATTAGCCACCAAGATATTTGGTTTTCTTGTACTTTTCAGGGGATACGACAATAACAATAGTTGTATATATATGCATAGTACTTATACATACCATCTGTATATATGAGTACTATACTCATGTATATTATATACATAATATGTATATTGGTACTATGATATATATACATAAAAGTACATATGATATATATATATATATACTTATATATATTATATGTACTCATATATATATATATATATATGTAGTCCAATGATATTTTAAAATGTTCCACAGAACAGTTGCTAGTTGAAAAAAAAAAATTGCCTTTCTGAAATAAAAAAAATTCCATATAACATCACATTATAAAGTAAATATCATTTCATTACTAAGCACTACATAATTAATAAAAATAACTTTTTTTAGCCTAAATAGGTCGACTTCCTTTACTGTAAAACAATTCGATTCTTTTGAAAGTAGTCTCCCTGCACTTAATCTTCCTCAAAAGAACTGTTAATTAAACAAAATGACAGCTTAATATAACAGCACATTGCAATGCAATGGTATTGTTATAATTAGCTTGGTTTGGTTTGTCGCTCTGCGGTCATTTTACGCGCACTTTGGGTTGATTAGACCGGCACCTACAGTTTAACTCGGATTCCGCACAACTCCCAACTATGCATGCCACCGCCACAATTCAAACCTGAAAAACCTGTGGTATCAAAAGCCAGAACGCTAGCGAATTGACCATCAGGTCTTAGCATCAAGGCGGAGAGAACGAATATACTTTATTCTGAATTCAATTTCTATTCAATTTTCTACACCATTCAATTATTATAATTAGAACATGATATAATTAATATCAAAACGTTCTTTTTCCACACTAAATAACTTTATTCAAAAACGACTCGACTACATTAAAAAATTGCTTCATGACATTTTAAATTCAACTCCAGACCAACTATCAATTGAAAAATAAATCAACATTCTGAAATAAAAAAAAATTCCATACAACAGTACAAACATTACATCATTATTAAGTACGATATAATTAAAAAGAAAGTAAGAAAGCCAAAAGAATCGACTTTCTCCACCTTTCAGAACGATTCGAAGAGCCACACAGTGGCAGAAAACCGCCCTCCAAGTACATCTATCTGTGGCAAGGAAGGGGGAAGTGGTAATGAGCACTCATCGCGGCTGTTTCTGCCAATCGTCTATTACGGCGTAATGATTTAACCAGAGGGCGGGCGATTTCATTAGTCGCGAAGCTATAAAAGCTAACGACATAATATCGAGTGATAACCGGTCGCCTCTTCCAGCGATAAGTTTCGATTTGGGGAGACGTATGGCCCTCGCTTGTTGCCACTTAGGCGGGCCATCCATTCGAACTAGGGCCGGGAGGGGGGCCATTTGTTTGGCTGGGCAAAAAACGTCACAACTAATTACAGCGCCGAGCAGCGGTCTTAAAGCGAGACAGGGGGAGGGTGCACAAATTGTTATGGGGAATTGAAGAGCAATCGCCGGAGTTTTTTAACGTGTCTGTGTGCCAATGAAATTTCGTTCTGGCATGAGATTTTTTAAAAAACAAGTAATGTAAAAAAATTTTTTAAAGTCAATTCCTACTTTTTTTCAATGCCTTTTATTAGTTCACACTCCCCCCTATATATCTCGTTCAAATTTTCAATCGTTCATTAAATACTTTTTCAATTCCTTCTATTGGCTCACACTCTCCCTATATATATCTTGTTCACATGTTCAATCGTTCATGAAACACTTCTTATTCATCCACTCAAGTTCAAATACATTTTTTTTGAACTTGTAGTGGAGGACACTGGATGTGAATACAGTTTTTTCAAATATTGATTCAGTCATTAAATTTAATTCATTCATTTTAGTTTATTTTTAGATTTAGGTTGCATGTATCTACCCATAGAGGGCGCCAGATAAACTTAGAAAAATGAATGAAAATTATTTATAAAGGATTTTCTGCAATAGAATGAAAAAAAAAATAGGAATTGACTTCAATTTTTTTTTTTTTTTTTATATATATTACTTGTTTCACAATCAACTTTTGATGAGTTCGGCCCTCGTATCCGCAACTCTCCAATTTCTTCTCTCATTTGATGTGAAAGCCCTTGGCCATGATTCGGTGATATTTACGTTAGGTGATAGATGGGCCTGATGGCCGAGTGACTAGCGCTCTGGCGATCGGTGGAGTCCACAGGTTTCAGCCCGGGGCCACAGCTTTTTGCAACCCGGCCACAGATTTTGGGGTCGAGTCCTGGCAGTGCCATGGATGTTTGTGGTGGTTCGGAATTCCCTTTAAACGGTAGGTCCCTGTATAATATGACTACTACTACACCACATCACACCACTGTGTCTAGAGATGAGTTGTCCCTTTACAGTTTTGGAATGATGTAGATGAGAGAAGTCTGAGTAGGCTCAGTGACGCTCTTACAGTCATATGAGACCAAGACTTATGGCTTTAAGGGGATTCCGAACCCCTACAAACCTCCATGGCCCTGCCGGGACTCGACCCCGGAACTCGCACCGAGCGCCAGACACTCGGCCATTCAGGACCCGATCTAATATGACTGTAGATAATTGGGCAACTCTACTCCGTAAAAAGAAAATATCTTCTGTCTCGTAATAGACCAGTAGGCAGACGACGTTGGCCCATGAGGTTGTTGCGCCAATAATAATGATGATGATAGATGAGACCGATTAACGGAAAAGTACCTTATTTTTCCTCTTACTTTTAAAAGACCCTTTTTTACTCTTACTATGAGAGAGTATTTATTAATTTTAAAATTCACGATTAAGGTAAGGTTCATGATAAAGTTTATGTTTATCAGAAAATTCTTATGTTACAAGGAAACAAATGTTGTTAAAATCATGAAATCTTATATTGTTTTCTAAGTCATATGAAATGATTTAATTTCTATAAGTAAGAAATATATGTAATTTCTATAATTTCTATAAGATTTACAATTTGTGAACATGTCTTCAGAGTCGAGTTCATAAACTGTAAATCAACGGAAAAATATTTGTTTTCTATGAAAGTTTCCGTGCATTAAAATTTAATTTAAATTTTTTGACTACCTAATTCCTAATTCATTGAATTAGAGATACACATTTTCTACCTTCCCCGGTATTTAATTAGCAATAATCTGTTTGAAATGCAAGATGAACGGAAAGTAACTGATTAGAGAGCAAAGAAATCTTCTTAAATAATTATTTAATTAGAGAATTTAGGAATAAAATGAATCAGTAATTAAATTTTAAAAAACACACAACACTTCAAACAAAAAAAAGTTTTAAACCTTGAAATCAAATTTAGGAAACAACAGAGGAAAAGCAAATTATGTTGTTCAGTTGAAGAGATTTGATTTAGAACTGATTGAATTCAGAAAATTCGAAAAACATAAAGTAACAGTTTTACGTTAATTCCACAAATCTCATTTTCTACTAATGGTGATTATTTCTATAATTAAAATGAATTTTGTGGAAAAATTTAATTTGTTTATCATTGTCTTCTGGAACTTTAATTATTTCTTTTGATCTTCGAATCTTTTGCACGGACGAATTAATTGAATCATTGCTTAAAAATGTAATTAAATAAGTTTTCTAAAATACTACTTTCACTGCAAAACCAAATTACTTTTCATTAAATCTCAAAATCACAATAACACTATTAATTAGCAAAGCAAACATTTGTAATTTGTGAAAAATTAAGGGGAATTAGATTACTAATCTTTATATATTTTTTATAATTAAATTAAAATAATTTTTATAGTATTTGTACGTTTGAATGAAAAAATGATATTCTTTATAAAGAAATTTTTGAAAAATCACAAAAAATAGAGTGGTTACTTTCACGTTCAATCTTTATATTTTATACAAATCAATTTAAAAATACTAGTACTTTTCTGTTAGTGGGACATTTCTCGCCAAATGTAATATTGTCGCCAATTCATCGCCCTTCTTAATGTAACTTGTCATATGTTTGGCTCGATAAATCCTTGCCACTCTTGTGCCAATTTGGCTTGTGTCCAGCTAAACGAAAAGTATTCAAATGACTTCAATATATTCACATTTCAAAATCTAATAAATGTAAACGATATTTAAAATTTAATTAATACTTTTACAAAGCCTTTTTCTAGTATTGTTTAAACCAATTATCGTTGAATGAGTAAATTTTAAGTTCAATATGAATTTTTTACTAAATTAAAATAAAAAATTTATTGCTATTTCAAAAAAATTCTTAATTATTTGTTACATTTTATTTCAAATAAATTTATTCATTTTAACTGAAAAGAATGCTTAAGATATAGTTACAAAGATATTAGTAAATGGATATTAGTTATGATTATGATTTAAATTTTATTTCGATCTAATTTGTTAACAAAATAAAAGTATAACATCTCTATAAAAATTTTGAAATTAAATCAAATTCTGAACCGATTTTATATATTTTTAGATTCAATTCTTACGCAAGCTTACAAAATTATGTTATTATCCAAGCTGAAAAAATTACGATATTAATCATAAGTGTTAACATTTATAAAACTTTATAATGTTACAACTAAAATATGTTAAAATTTTTATGAAATGCATTACTTTCATCAACTTTAAAAGATCCGAAACCCAAACTCGGAGGATGCTCGAAATATACTTCCTCTCTGGATGAGAGTCTGTAGGCCCACTAATACTCAGCGGCGCCCTAAATATATTTCCTCTCGTAGTGAGAGACTGTAAACTAAATGTTTCTCAATAGAAGCGTATGATTGCGCTGCCCTTCCTCTCAGGTGAGAGTCTGGAGTCCAACTGACCATTTCTCCTGAACGTCACAGGGACGCTCTTGCAGTGATTAGAAAGACGGTTACTATACTAAGTTTTATGAATTTAATTGTGCCAAGATAACACGTATACATTTGATACACATAACTAATTACATAACTGTGGATCCAATGGCAGGCTACCTGGTGATAGTTTCCTATGTTTTCTCTCATATGTCACGCAAATGCTTGGCATTTACTCCTAAAAGTTATCCCGGAAGCACCTGCCTCCCCCCTTCTCCCATCAGTGAGCTGTTCTTGACATTCACGAGGTCCACCGATGTTCCACATTTACCTTTAGCGACAAAACTGGTGGGGGGCTGGTACGAGGGGGAGGTGTGGAGAGAGTAAAAAGCAATAAGGAAGGATAAATAACGATGGACTGTTTTTTTTATTTTTACTTTTTTATATTTGTTGTTGTTGTTGTTGACCAGCCACAGAATTTTTTTTTACCCAACTTAACAAATAAATGGTGAAAAAGAAAAAAAAAAAAATGTTTTTTTTCTTTTCGATGCCAGTATTTGCGAATAGAGTAATCACGTGATCTTATTTTACACGCTGCATTTCATTCATGTACATCAATCCTGCGTTGCAATTTTCCGAGCGGCAGATCTGCAGAGAACGTATTCTTGGTCAATGAGTGCGAACTGAAAAACGCAGAGTGGTCAAAAGTGGTATTTCTCACCACGATATGGACTCTTATTTGAGGAACTCAGTGATGACTCGTTCAAGTTATGTGACTCATTCAAAGAGCTGATAAGGCTGAACGTGTTGCTGTTGGTGTTCAGTGTCAAGTCGCATCCTACGGAAGAGGGAAGTACTTGAGGGCAGGTGTTTTAGAGAGATGTCTTGGAATCCAGAGTATTTTTAAATGTGAGAACCGAAAACATTTGCAGTTACACCTAAAGAAAAAAAAATAACATTTGGTGTAGTACACTATTAAGGTAGTGATAGTACACTATCAGTACCGTTCCATAGTAAGCACACAGAACACTTTCCATCAGTTTGAAATGCTACTGCAGAGTTTTCGTGCAAAAAAGTTTAATAATTCATCTACGCTTGAAGGGATTTTGATGGTGTCTGTTAGACAGGACAAACATACCTATTTTGTAACTTTGGTCATTTAGTTTTTCAAAAAATAAAACCTACAAGTAGATCGTTTACCAATAAGAGTGATTTTTTGTCCATACTTTCTTTTGGGGGGTGACATCCTATCAACCAAGGGAGTTTAGGGAAAAAATGCCCATTATCAAATAAATTAGATATTAGATATTTGATATAAAAAAATATTATTGAGTATGAAGCCCAACGCCATACCCCCTCCGTCCCCCCAAAAAAAAAAAAAACTTTAGCAAGGGTATAGGCTGAAGAAATAGGTTCTAGAACTCATTATTGCTTCTATCGATAGCAATATAACAATTGAATATAAGCATAAATAATAATTACTGTGCAGTTAATAAATGGGGCCTGATGGTCGAGTGACTAGCGTTTTGGTGCTCGGTGCCACAGGTTTCTGGTTCGACTTATAATATATGTTATATTATATGTTCCAGTCCCGGCGGTGCCATGGATGTTTATAATGGTTCGGAATCCATTTTAAGCCGTAGGACCCAGTCTAGGAATTGCAATATCGGGGCAATTGCAATATATGCGCAAAAGTTCAATACCGGTATTCGGTATTTTTTAGATCTTAATACCGGGATACCGGTTTTAATACCGGTAGTAGAAATTTTAGAAAAAGCAAGAAAACGCAGGTGTTTTTTTGTTTTATTTGTGATTTATCCAAATTATCTTTTTTTTTTTTTCAAAATAATCTGAAATCCCTGATGGCTTGGGCTTAGAAACTGCGCTTCAGTTTGTATCTTCATGGCAATTAGATTCTTTCCTCTTTAACAAATTTGTATCAGGTTTCGTTTTTAATGTGTATGGAGTCTGCTTGTACTTCCACCATTCCCTTTAATAACTGGTGAACATTTTTTACATTGTCCCACCATATTCTTTTCATCCTATAAATAATGAAACCAAACCGATGTATTATCAACTGATTTTTTATGTTCTTTAAAGTTATTCTTATTCATTATTAGGGGGTATTATTTATGAGTAGATATATATAATAAATCTGAAAAATATTTTGAACTCTAAAGTAGGATATGCAAATACAATGTGAATAACTAACTCACCCATTTAAAAAATATTGAAATATTACACACTTTCTTCACAACTACAACCTTGTTTTCACAGATAAGAATTTCTAATTTTCAGATAAGAATTCTAAATTTCTAGTCAATATCGAAAAAACGGTATTTAAACTTGTGAATACCGGTATTACAAAGATGTACAAATGGCTCAAAATACCGGTATTCGGTGTCCTGGTATACCGGTATTGCAATCCCTAACCATGTCTAATATGACTACTATTACTATACCACACCACATCAATGTTCCTAGAGCTGAGTCCTAGAGTTTCTAGAGCTTTTTCCCCTTTATAGTTGTGAATGATGTGAGTGAGAAGTCTGACTGGGCTCTGTGGTGCTCTACGGTCAAAAACCTGCTTAAACCCCAAAACGTATGGTCTAAGCCCGAAACCCGTGTTTTCGAGCGCCAGAGCGCTAGCCACTCGGCCAACAGGCTTCTGTCTAATATGACTGTAGAGCGTTGGGCTGACCAACCCTACCCCGTAAAAAAAGAAGACATCTCCTTTTTCGAAATTTGGCATTAGCTGTTGCGCCAATGAAGAAGTTAATTATTATAATTTTTAAAAATTGTTTTAAAAAATGTAAATGATAAATTTTTAACAATTTAAAAAAAATGTTAAAAAATTAATATATATAAATTAGGAAGTATTGCATTTAGCAGTAGTTGTATAAAATTTAATGTTTATAAAATTAGGTAAAAATATTCATTTTAATGTCTATTTGTTATTCTAAAAATGTTCTGTATAGAAAACACATTATTTCATCTTATATGTTAAAAGTTTTCATATTTTTTTTTTATGATAACGATAAATTGAAGGATTATTAAAAATATTATAAAATTTTATTGTCTCTCTCTATATATTTTACTTAGGTCTACAGAAAAAGTGTTTGAATTCATGAATCTACAGCCAAAATAAAGCAAAATTTTCCTGCAAAGTCCTGCATGTAAAAAATTTCAATTTTTACCCGACCCCCTTCCTCATCTTCCTGTTTCGAGCTTTCCCATCTTGAAGTTGGCAAGCTCTAAAGAAAGGACTTAAAAATCCCGCTCTGAAAATTGATGAGCTATATCTTCTACGGTTGGCCGAATTCCCGCCTTTTGTAACATTAAAGTCGGCCCATTTCTTCTCTCCCTGCCCCCGTCGGAAAAGCTTCGAACACCCCCTCTTCACCCACCTGTTCGAAAGGAGGGGGAGGGGGCGCGGTAGCCGATATCAAAAAGCGACAGATTACACTCCCTAATCCCAAACATTAGTCTTGGCTACAGAGCGTTTTTTTATTAGGCGACAACGACTTAAATTCCCTCTTTAGCGAGTGAGAAATCCCTTTTTTTTTTTTATTCCCGTCTCTCCCCCCACAATTTTTTTCCCTCCACGAGATTTTTTTCCCCCGAAATAAATGTCCACCGTTTACACTTTAATATTTTCTTCTGAGTGGGAGATTTTCTAGTATCGCGGGTTTCTTATTATCAGGGAAAAACGCGAAAGGAACTCCATTTTCGTAAGAGCATCCCGTTGCTTTTTCCCTCGACGGGGAATTTTTGACATTTTTGGTAATTTTTGCGGCGAACTCGGAGTGGGATTCTAAAGAAATTATTGGGGCTTTGCGTTGGCGGGAAAACTTGGAAAGTTTTGTATATTTAATGGCATTTAATGGATATTGGAAGTCGGAATAAAGATTTTAGTGAAACATTTAAAATGTGTTATTAAAGAACTGAAATTTGCGAGATCTCTCTCAATTTCCAATATTAAAAATGAAGGCGAGTTTATATATTCGGAGCATTCAATCAGCGACAGCTTTACAAAAAAAAAAAAAAAAAAATGTCGCTTAATAGATACTTAAAAATATTTATATTTTTACAGTTAATATGCATATATTTTATAAATTTTATATTGCAGAGAAAGATATTTATAAAAAAAGTATTTTTAATAATAAGCTTATCTATCCAGCACACAGAAAGCTCTCATCAGGCAGTTTGACTATCCATGCGAGGCGTTTATACATGTTTTCTGAGTCGCCATCGGTTCTCATATTTCTTTTTTACTTTACTAATGCAGCATTTTTCCCACGGGAAGAGTTATAGCTAAGGAGAGAAGAATGTGTATTCTTTAACGAGTACAGAACAACCTCTCACACAAATTTGATAGCAGATAAGCAGTGCTGTCGATAGTTATATTGCATGCAATTACTGTTTTGTACTAATGAGAACAACCTGTCACTCAAATCTGATAGCAGATATTCGATGTCATGGATAATGACACATCATGAAATTAGCTATTGTCTGTTCGACTTACACAGGTCGAAACAAGTACAGACGGGATATGGGCTACGGGATGAGTTGTTGCATCGTGATGGGTGATAGACCATGGGCTGAGAAATGTCTACTCCAATGAGAAGTGAGGGAAGCTGAACTTCCCCTCTTGACGGATTTTCTTAAAGGGAGGTTTTGGGAGAAGAAGAAAGTAGTTCTGCGACGAATCGCAATAAGTGTTGTTTAACTTTTTTCCGAAAGTGACTGAACAGACCGGAGTTTCCGCCTGTTTACAAAGCTAGCCCCTTGTGGTTTCATGTATTATGCAGTGTGATCATTAAGGTTGGACTAGAGTGGTTGGACTAGATTCGTCGTAGACTAAAGAACTCATAAAATCTCCATCCAGTAACAAGTGAAGTGAACTGCACTTGTGTATCTAATTTATAACATTAGTTTTAATTTTCATTGCAAATAAAGTTCTGTATACATAAATAGTGCTGGTAAAAAAAAATAAAGTGTTCCCATGATTCTGAAAGTGCACTTCTTGAAGCCATTATAGATCTAGTATAGGCCGAGACGTTACACTAGTTATAAAGTAATAATGAATGTTAGCTGGGGCCTGAATGGTCGAGTGTTTAGCTCTGTGGCGCTCGGTACCACAAGTTTCGGGTTCGAGTCCCGGTGGTGCCATTAATGTTTGTAGTGGTTCGGAATCCATTTTAAGCCGTAGTTCCCACTCTCATAGGACTGTAAGAGCGTCACGGAGCCAAAGTCAGACTTGTACCTACGGGTGCACTATCACAACAGAAGCTGCCCCCTTTCCCTCCTTTCATGAGTAGATGACTCATGGGATGTCCGTCCCGCACTGCAGGACATTGAAGATTAGTCACAAACATGAACGTTTGCTGGATTGTTAAAGTTCATCCCTCTGTGAGAGCGAATGGGTTAAAATACGTCTATTCTCCCATAGTGCATTTGTTGTTGTTGTTGTTGTACAAGAGTGAATATTTTGTCCCACTTATATAAAAGCCCGGAAATATTGGAGAAAAGGCAGAAAACTTCCATCTAGTAGAGTGACTTCTATACGAGATATTTGGCACCCATTGCCTCAACCTCCGCCTGTGAATTCGAATCTGAGATTTACTGTAAGTTAGCGACGCACGTTAGCCATTCAGTTGAGTCAAGCGTGCATTTGAGATTCTATTATACACAGTCCAGTCCCATCAATGTGACCCCCTGTCAAAAGCCAGAATAGACACTCTTGTATACTCTGGCATTAAATGGAATTCTCTATAGACACTCCACTGCAATGTGCTGCCGCCTGCCTTTTGTGACTGTTTATTTCCCGCTGACGTCGAAAGTAGTGGTGGGCACATTAATGTGACTGGACTGTATATATATAAATGGCCGACTCGTGGCAACTTGCTCCGGTGGCCAGCATGAGGGCGGAGGTTCGATCCACTAGTGGTTTTGTTGTTTGAAAAAAGAAGAGGCTCGAGGGGTTTGTGTCTGTGTCTAGAACTGAGTTTCTCCTATACAGTTCAGGAATTATGTGGGTGAGAAGTTTGATCGGACTCTGTGACACTCTATGGTCATATGAGACTGAGACCTACGGCTTAAAGTGGATTCTGAGCAACTACAAACATCCATGGCACCGCAGGGACTCGAACCCGCAATCCGAGGCGTTGAGTGCCAGAGGGCTAGTCACTCGGCCCTCGGGCTCCACAGAAGCTAATCTGTTACTTAAAAAATGTTGAAGGTGGCAAATTCCTTCTGAATCCAAAGTGTGGGGGGGGGATTTTACTGACACTTAAAGAAAAAGCACGAGACCATTCAGTTCGGATGTAGAATACAAAATTTAATTGGGAAATTTGATGCGTCACCTACAAGGCCACTCTAATAGACACCATCTACTTAATAGACACCATACGTGCGAAGTCGGTATAAAAATTCGACTCCAGACTCTTTTATAAAAATCCCTTTTTTCGTTCAAAATTCAGAGAATAAATATTAAAAATTAATGCTTAGTACTACAACTACAATAATATTTCAATTTCATATGTGTTATATATGAAGCAGTAGCAATTTAAAAAAAGCCACTTAAAGTATTTTAGTTCCAAACCAATAGCCGAGTGGGCTGCACGTGATGAACACTAAAAATGCTGTAACTCCCATACTAATAGTGCAACAGCAGTCGAATTTATACACGTGTCTTTTGAAGGTTAGGGCTAACTAAAAATCATATGGATTTAATACTAGTAGCGCCATCTATGTGTCAGCCTATTAACACTTTTCAGCCCACCTGTTACGCAACTCAATTGTAACCTTCAACGATTTAACCACTAACAAAGATAATTAGTGATTTGGCAGTGAACCAAATAAGTGTACTTTTCTCACCACTGAGGCTTATAAAAAGCTGCCTTAAATTAACGACGAAAGATCTTATAATATTTTCCGTTACTTTAGACCAGGGGGGGCCAACCCGCGGCTCACCTTGAATGTTTTTGCAAACCGTGAGATTTATCATACTTTTACAAAATATATTTATTTTATAATGGCCAAAGGATTGAAAACCATGTACTAAAAATGCACTATGTGTGCATTCATATATTCAAAATTATACCAAATATGCAAAAGAAATAAGAAAAACTTACAGCTGCTTTTGAAAGCTGATTCAGTAATTTAGAGTTAGACAAATGCAGCAAACTTTTTGAAATATATTCATTTCCCTTTCATGTTGAAATCAAGTCGGCCCCAGAATAACTCCAAATGAAACTGGTTGACTTACAATGGAATATGGAATTGAAACACATTTTTGAAACATCAGAATCAAAAACAGATTTTCATAACACACGTCACAAAAGAGAAATTTTCCAATTTGAGAAATCTGGCACAACAAGTTGTGAGCGCTTTAGGTTCAATTTACACTTGCGACTGGGTTTTTTTTTTTCCGAAAATGAAATTAACCAAACACAAACTGACCCATACATAACGGACGCTAACCTGCAACACCCATTACGACGCGCAAATACCCAAGCTGATCGATTTGCAAAAGCTGAGTGAAAGAGTTGAGAAACACATATTGCACTCGTCAAATAAATATTTTTGAATGATTTCATTTTTTTATTTCATTTAAATTTATATATTGTTTATATTTCATTTTGAGTGTTAGATATTTCTTTACAATGGGAGTTTAGTATCATTATTATTAGATTATTTACGTTTACATGTAAGAATAATAGTAAACATAATAATAACTCATTATGTTTCAATTGTTCACTCCAAAAAAATGTCTCTAGTGGATCCGAATCTAATATAGGGATATATAATTTTAGATGCGGCCCGCGGAATTAGGATGCTTTTCCAAAGTGGCCTGAAAGATCATTTGGGTTGGCCACCCCTGCTGTTTTGCTATATTGTATTTATAGCCACCCCTGCTGTATTCGACTGTATTGCATTACAACTACGACATTTTTTAAAATAAAATGTACTGTTTTCTTTCGTTTAACTTCGGCCATTTTCTAATACTTTATTCTATATATTTTTTTACAAGCAATTTTAGCCAACGGCCGTACCATGCTGAATATACCAGTTCTCGTTAGATCACCGAAGTCAAGCTTCATCGGGCGCGGTCAGTACTTGGGTGGGTGACCACCTGGGAACACCGCGTGCCGTTGGCAAATTTGGGACTTGAATGGCCGAGTGTCTGGCGCTCGGTGCCGCAGGTTTCGGGTTCGAATCCCGGCGGTGCCATGGATGTTTGTAGTGGTTCGGAATCCACTTTGAGCCGTAGGTCCCGGTCTCCTATGACTGTAAGAGCGTCACGGAGCAAAAGTCAGGCTTCTACCTACGGGTGCTCCATCACAACAGAAGCTGCTTCCTTCCCCTTCAATCATGAGCACGTATGGGCTCGTGGGCTTGGCCAGCCAAGTGGGATAAGAAACAACAACAAACAACACAAGCAATTTTAAAGTACAAGGATGAATAAGTAAAGTGTTTAAGTGATATATAAAGTAAAGTAAGTAAGTACTAAGGGAGTGGGAGATTAAGTAAAGTATTAAATGAGTGCAAATACTAAGCCTTTTAAGGTGTAAAATATATTCATTCTTATGTAAAAACTTGTTTTTCAAAGATATATGCGTTCAATAAAAGTCATTGAATTTATTTCAAAATCTTTTCTAAATCCATTAGTAAAAATCATAATACATACAGTTACGATCAAGAATCGGAAACTATTTGGCTGACTCACTAATCCTGGTGAATAGTTTGAGATAATGTCCAATTATACAGATACCAGTGTCCCAATGTCTAACTCAGGGATGGGCAAACTTTTTCGGTCGCAGGCCAAAAATCGAAGAAAAAAAAGTTTGGCGGGCCAAGATAAATTTTTCTAAAATTTTAAAAGCAATATACAAGTATTACAATTCAAATATGTAAATAAGATGAATGAAATTGCAATGTCATTTTTTAAAGTTCCTTATAGTTCAAAGTGAAATGTACTGATTCTAAGGAACGAGGCTACATGCTCATCTGTCAGTCTACTTCTGAAATAATTCTTTCTAAGGGTCATAGTTGAAAACACTTGTTCACATCTATAAGATGAAGCAAACATGGCATTGATTTTCTGGGAGGGAGATATTAAATTTGGGAAATTTATTTTCGATAACGATTTGTAAAACTCTAACTTTGGCCTATTTAGAAACAACTGCTGGAGATGATTGTTAGATTGCAATTCAATTAATTCAACCTGCAAATCTGACCTCACTGCTTCACAATCTAAGTTGAAAGACATGTTAAAAATATCCAATTCTGTTTGTAAGGGACTGGAATGATGGAATTATATATAATATATAAATATATATTTCTTTTAATTTACCTCGGACCAGCAAATTAAAATTCTATCCGCGGGCGGAGTTGACCCGCGGGCCGTAGTTTGCCCATCCCTGGTCTAACACAAACCGTCTAATAACCGGCCTTCTGTGACTTTTTAAAATATTAGACGGTTTGACTCGACTGCAGCTAGGATCCTACTCCACTAAACTTAATTAAATCAAATTTTGAACCGAAATCTCTGTCACTGGTGTCTTGATGGGCAAAGCATAGCAAAAGCTTCATCATCGGAGGCTGAAATGACCCACCCTACATGACATGTTGGTTTTTATATGTCAGATTTTGACCTTGACTACCTGACTTCTGAAAACCAACAAACTATTCGGGTTTCTTAATCATCTCTTTTGTTACACTTTCTCAGGCACATGGAAAACGACGGCAACGGGCGTACCAATTACGGAGATACAACTGAATTGTCACCTTAACATTTAGTTTTAACATTAATTCTTAAAAAATTTAAAAAATAATCGAGAATCAGATTTTAAATCCAACTCTTAACTCCGACTCAAGAATCTTAAAAAATTCTCGACTGCAGATTCACTGCACCTTACTTTTTTAGAATATAAAAACATCATGAATGCGATTTTGAAATACAGGGTGATTATAATGAAAGTCCCACTTTCAAAATGCTGTAAAAAAAGAACCACTTGTCACAATGAGTTCAAATTTGAACTGGACATACTTGAAGAAGTGGGTAACGGTGCGGCATAAAAAAAAGTCCCAAAGTATAGTAATAGAGGGCGCTGTATGTGGCCTAAAGAATGTGAATTCGGCTGCCAGTGGTATTTTGAATCGAAATAGCGTATTTGACCTGAGTTGTACATTCAACCAACTGTAGTGTTCAATGTGCTTGATTGTTTCTGTTTTTTGACGGGAATAATGACTTCCAAGTCATTCTACAGTTGTAACACTGTTAGTGGAAAGCCCATCCACCACAGAAGGGTCTTACCAAATTGGACGGGAAAAATCGATGGAACTTTGTTTTGATGCCATACCTTTTCCCCCTTCTTCAAGTATCTTCAGTTCAAATTTGAACTCATTGTGATGAGTGGTTCTTTTTTTTTTTACAGCAATTTGAAAATGGGACTTTAATTTTAATCACCCTCTACATATAAATGAAGTCCCGCCAGAAGTAAACAACAAAATAGTTACAGGCTTTCAAAAAAAATGGAAAAGCCTCTTTTGCTTGGAAAACTCTAAATAATTGCGAAATATTTTCATTTATTGTTTACGTAGCAATTATTTAAATCGTTGATTCGAAAAATATTTTTCCAATATTAGATTGAAAAAAATTGGCAATCGCACTATGATTCACAAATCTCTTCTAATGAAATGAAACAGAAAAGATTGTTGGGGTCCTCTCGAAATTAGAACACCTCAAAGGAAAGTAACATGGTGTTAAAATAGATTCTCTAAAGTGGTAATCACGCAACAGTAACAGTTTACAGTAGTTTCCCCCTTCTTCAAGTATCCTCAGTTCAAATTTGAACTCATTGGGATGAGTGTTTCTTTTTTTACAGCATTTTGAATGTGGGACTCTAATTATAATCACCGCGTGTATAAATAATGCAATTCTGCAGTCATTAATTTATTGGCATCGTTACTGTGGTAAGTTAAAACAAGTAATATAAAAAAAAAATATTTAAAGTCAATTCCTACTTTTTTTTTTCACTCTATTGCAGAAAGTCCTTTATAAATAATTTTCATTCATTTTTTTTAAGTTGATCTGGCGCCCTCTATGGGTAGATATATGCAACTTAAATCTAAAAAAACCTAAAATTAATTCATTAAATTTAATTACTGAATTAATATTTGAAAAAACTGTATTAGCATCCAGTGTCCTCCACTACGAGTTCAAAAAAACTGTATCTGAACTCGAGTGGATGAATCAAAAGTATTTTATGAAAGATTGAAAATTTGAACAAGATATATATAGGGAGAGTGTGAGCTAATAGAAGGAATTGAAAAAAATACTTTGATTAAGACACAAATTCTGTGCATTATATAGAAAATTGCGATTATTCATCTAAAGAGATAATTCATCTAATTCCGGACCCTTTACTCTGAGCAGCAAGCCACTGTCTTCTGCTTGTTTTTCTCGAGTTCTCCTAAATCCTGGTACATAAAAGCAAAGCCATCTTTAAACGCTCCCCATACATTTCGCCTTCGAACGATCATCTGAATCTCCGCGAAACGAAATTTTTTTCAGCAACTTCTTCGTGTAAAGGAGGGGGGAAGGGGGGGAAGGGGGGGAAGGGAGATGCAAAAGGGAGGGAAAGACCCCCCGCATGATAATAGGGAAACAGGAACGCTTGATAAATTGCTCCTGCATCTATTTTCTCTCGCAAAGGAAGAAGAAGGAGGTTTTTAACATTTATATTATTCGCCGGCGACACCAGAAAAAAAGGTCACCCTTCCGATTTATTTACGTTAAAGAGTCTGAAGTAGTTTGAGATTCGGGAAAACTTCCTTTTTTTCTTCTTTTTTATGCTTTGTAAATGATGAATGATGTAGAATTTGATACATTTTCGAGCTTGTAATAATACTTGAATAGAAATAGTTAATAAAAGTTTAGTCAATGATCCCAATATATAAAAAAAAAAACACAACAAAAATAAATTATAGTTTAAAGACACTAAAAAACACGCTTTTAGAGTTAATCCGACTAAAAAGTAAAAAATAATTGTTAACATAAGAATAAATTGACTGAGGAGAAAAATGTCATACAAAGCACCCCACGCTTTTAGAACAGCGACATTCATTTTCTCATCAGTCATTTTTTACTTTGATTCACTTTAAAAGCGTGTTTTTAGACTATAATATTTAAATGAGGTCCCGGTACGGAGGAACGGAACTATAGTTCTTCAAATAATTGAATTGTGAGTAAAACAAAGGCGAATAGGTCGAGCCAGCCAGGATTCGAACAGGGAATCTCCTGATCCGTAGTCAGGCGCGTTATCCGTTGTCCCACGTAGGTTTGAATGTCTTAGGTACTTTCATTCTACATGGGTTAAAATAAAATCACTAATCCTGGCGATCCTAATCATGATAAGATAATAAACTAACTAATCAAATATTAACTCAGTAATTAAATTTAATTAAGTATTTTTAGTTTTATATGGGAGAAAAAATTTCTCTTTTATAAGATATTTAGCAGGATATAAATTTAGGAACAAATACCGTCAGTGACGAAGTTTGAAAAAAAATTTCTTTTTCAGATTCTTTTTCATTCTGGGTTCTAGTCTGAGTCAAGGAGGGAACAAAATGGAAAATGTTAATAAATTAGTGAGAGAGATGGAAGAAGGTAGAAGTATGACTTGATTCCGTGACATTCGTCATATGAGACCGCGATCTACGGCTTAAAGTGGAATCCGAACCGCTACAAACATCCATTGCACCACCAAGACTCGAACTCGAAAAAAAAAAAAAAAAAAAAAAAAAAAGGAATTTACACATTTTAAATTATAATTTTTACATTTCCTGTTTATGTTGCTGTTGTTTTAGATTATCAAGTAATATAACCTAATGTAAATGGTCTCTGAAATAATTGAATACATAGATCCAGCGTTACACAAAATGCACCATTGGGTTCCAATTACATTGCATTCGCATTTTGCTATTTGAAACAGAGACGAATTCCTTCAAAGGAAAGGAATTGCTCTGTCTTCGTCAATGAAGCACTTTCCATCCGACAGATTTACCTTAGCCTATGAAGACTTTCAATTTGATTTAGATTGCCAGGTTTCGAATCAATTTCCGGCTGTTCAGAAATACAATGAGCTGTCCATCAAATTTTTCTAGTTCTTTTTTTTATTAGTAATAGAAATTTTTGTAAGATGTAGAATCTTCCCGCTTTGTGGCTCGTTCAAACTACTGGCCCATTCAAATTCATTGAATTCATGTTTAAATTCATTGGCCCGTACAAATTCTTTGAGTTCAGGTTCAAATTCCCGGCTTAATTGTGTTACTAGCTACTTGCTTTCAGTAACGAAGAAACTAGATGATAATTGGGGCTATTTCTGTAAAGCATATCGAATTTTCAATCAGATTGCCAGGGGAATTTTGCAGGTTTTCTCCCATGCTACAGACAAATTCGGAGCATTTACTTCTAAAAATTCTTCCTGTAAGACAATCTTCTCGCCCTATTTGTTCATCGTTGAGATGTTCGGGATATATACTCTGATACAATGCTGCCAATAAATTTATCAAACATTGGTTGAAAAATATGGGATTTGATCGCAAGCAGGTATTCCAATTTATTTGTATATTGGTTAACAAAATACTGTTTGCATCGATAAATATTTACATTACTTAGAAAGATAGGGAAGGAAAAAAAATGTGTTTGTTTTTAAAAATTACAATCGGCAATTCTGCAATAAGCATTTTAGCAATCAGCAAAATCAGCAAGCATCATTATATCAGCCTCATCAGCAAGCTAATGTTTCCCCGAGCAAGCTGTCACTTTATCGTGAAACAACTTGTTTTACAACTACTTTCTTCATAACTCAGCAAAATAATCTTTTACAAAAATTAATATATCTGTATAATTAAAAAAGACATTCGCTTAACATTGAATGACATCATGACTGTTAATCCAAGCAAAACAGTGACAAAATTTATATGAATTTTTTAAAAGTGACTTCGGGTTTAAAAAACCATTTAAAACTAGGCACAGTTGCATTGTTATTTATGTAACCATAATCAGTTGCTGTTATGATTATGCCATTAAATTTATCAAATATTGATTGAAAAATATGGTTTTTTTTTCTCAAAATGGTATTCCTGTTTGTTTGTGTATTGGTTAAAAAAATACAGTTTGCATCGACAAATACTTTGCATCATTTAAAAAGATAGGGAAGAAAAAAAGCTTCACCATCTACACAAACATCAACAAGCATCAGCAAGCTAGCTGCAACTTAGTAGTGAAACAACTTATTCTTCAATTACTTCCTATATAGATCAGAGAAAAATCTTTCACAAAAATTCTTAAGTATTAATTATCTGTATAATTAAAAAAGACGTTCGTTTAACGTTGGATGACATTTTTTATTGTAATCTAAGAGAAATGGCAAAATTTCTATGGATTTTCTAACAATGACTTCGGGTTTAATAAAAAAAGATTATTTAAAAGTGAGTACACATAGTTGTCATGGTTACTATGTAACCATACTTCAATATAAATTTTTTTTTTTCAATTCAATTCCTACTTTTTTTTCATTCTATTGCAGAAAGTCCTTTATAAATAATTTTCATTCATTTTTTTAAGTTTATCTGGAGATCTCTATGGGTAGATACATGCAACTTAAATCTAAAAAAACTAGAAGTAATGAATTAAATTTAATGAATGAATGAATATTTGAAAAAACTGTATTCACATCCAGTGTCATCCACCACAAGTTCAAAAAAAAAATGTATTTGAACGTGAGTGGATGAATCGAAAGTATTTTATGAACGATTGAAAATGTGAACGAGATATATAGAGGGAGAGTGTGAGCTAATGGAAGGAATTGAAAAAATGACAAACAATGCCACAATATAAGTAATTCCAAATCGAAAATCTAGTCCTTCTTGGAAACTCAACAAATTAAATCGTTGAAATTATGAAGGTTTGAAATCATTTTGGTTACAAATAACTGATATTTAGTGAATTTTCTTGCCGAAATCAATAAAAACAGCATTGCAGATTTATTTTTATAATCATAAAGGAGCTCCATCAAGCATTTCTTATTTATGCATTTGATGCGTAAAATATCTAGGCTTGTTCCGATACATAAATATTTTATAGGAATCAGAGGAATTTATAAGACAGAGATGCTTTTATCCATTCCTTCTATTAGCTGACACTCTCCCTAGAGTGGCTAGCGCTCTGGCACTCGGTACCACAGGTTTCGGGTTCGAGTCCCGCCGGTGCCATGGATGTTTGTAGTGGTTCGAAATCCACTTTAAACTGTAGGTCCCTGTCTGTTTAGCTCAAAGTGTGCATAAGATGACCGTAGAGCGACAAACCAAACCACACTCTCCCTATATATATCTCCATATCACACTCTCCCTATTTCAATCGTTCATAAAATACTTTTTATTCATCCACTCAAATTCAAATACATTTTTTTTGAACTTGTAATGGATGACACCTGATGTGAATACAGTTTTTTCAAATATTAATTCACTCATTAAATTTAATTATTTAATTATAGTTTTTTTTTAGATTTAAGTTGCATATATCTACCTATAGATGGAGTCAGATAAACTTAAAAAAATGAATGAAAATTATTTATAACGGATTTTCTGCAATAGAGTGAAAAAAAAGTATCAATTGACTTAATTTTTTTTTTTTATATATTACTTGTTATCCATTAAATTATAGTCTATTGTTTTGGGGTTTGGTTTTTCACTGCAGTGATTTTTTGCACCCTTTTAGGTTAATTAGACCGGGACCTACAGTTTACTGTGGATTCCGAACCATTAACACACATCCACACATAAATTCGCAAAAGTCAACGATAAGAGAAGAATGATGTATTATATTGCTAATGTGAATGTGTATTGACTATTCGGGCTATGTAGAATATATTATATTGAGTGTTACTATGTAAAATGATATATTATATTGACTAATGGATTTAACTGATTAATTTGATGTTGAATTATATTTTTTATAATTGATAGCTTTTATAATCTAAATATTTTGTTGATTTAACAAAATAATTAGATTGAAAAAGCTATCAGTTATAAAAAATCTATATATATGCTATATATATTTTTCTTTTTGTAATTTTTAGATGTCCTTAATTTATAAAAAATATAAATATTAATTTAATTCAGTATGGATTAATCTTGTTACAAAATTACAAAAAACGTTTGACCTCTCTTTTTGAAGACAAGGTTTTAAAAAATGATAAAAGTAGACCCATGCTGTTTGTAAGTTTTAAAACAGTTAATATTTTCAGGGTTTTTCTAAAACTTATATTCAGTTTTATTTAACGTATATTTAACTTTAAAGTTTTTTTCTTATCTATATTCAGTTTTATTTAAATATATTCAGTTTTAACTTTTTTTTTCCCCTTCCAATTATTCAGTTTTCTCCAAACTTTAAAGTCAACTATAAAATCCAAATAGTTTATACTGTATAATTTACTAACAAAAAAAAAAGGTTCTTTTTTTTCAATTCCTTCTATTAGCTCACACTCTCCCTCTATATATCTTGTTCACATTTTCAATCGTTCATGAAATACTTTTTATTCATTCATTCAAGTTCAAAAACATTTTTTTTAACTTGTAGTGGATGACATTTGATGTTCATACAGTTTTTTCAAATATTAATTCAGTAATTAAAATTAATTAATTATTTGCAGTTTTTTTATATTTAAGTTGCATGTATCAACCCATAGATGGCGCCAGATAAATTTTAAAAAAGGAATGAAAATTATTTATAAAGGTCTTTCTGCAATAGAGTGAACAAAAAGTAGGAATTGACTTTAAATTTTTTTTTTATATTACTTGTTTAGAGATGTATTAAAAAGGAAAAGGACATTATTCAGAAAAAGAAAAAATCTATTTTATCCATTCAATAAGTGTTAAAAAAGGAAAAAAGTTTTTAAGGATACTAATGAGTTGAGAAGAATTCAATTAAAGAAAAATATATTAACTCTGTTTGACTTTTGTTTCATTATATACCAAATGGCAATTTAAGAAAAAATATCACAGCTATACATTTCTATTTTAATAAATTAATTCTAAATTTGCTAGTGAATTTTAAAAAAAAATTTCACATTTTTATAAAACGACAATGGAAACTTGATTTGTTCATTTTCAAAGATTAATGCATTTAATTTATATTGCTAAAGATTACAAATGTACATAAAAGAAAAGAAAAAAAAACAACTAAATTTTGCTGAAACAAATATTAATAGCGATAGCAGAAAAAAAAATATTAACTGCAAAATTGCCTGGAGTGAAAATATTCTACAGTCACAGTCGTGGTTTGATATTTCATTCCAAAAAGTAAAACGATTTTTTTGTGTAAAAGAACGAAACTAAAAATGGCAATTACAGAAATCTCAGTAAAAATTGTGACTAATTTGCTATTATAAATTCTCATTTTCTACGAATTGTAAACTAGGAGAAAAAAAATTAAAGTAAAAAGTAAAGAAAGGTAATCTTACATTAAACTTTTAAAATTCGAGGCGTTTTCATATTTGCTGAGATCAAGTTTAGTCGAAGCTTAATTACACCTGCAAGGCATTCAGCTAATTAAGAATAATCTCCTTCCTGCAGTCCAAAAAATAACTAAAACATTTTCTTCTTTTTCGCGTTAAATCGCCTTAATTAATCGAAACGCTGACATTAACACCATTGGAAAAAAAAAATAAGGTATGAAAAAAAAAAAAAAAAAAAAAAATCACTGGGAAAATTAAGAATAGGGTATGATTGCGTGTTTTCGGAAAAGTTTATCGAGTCATTATTAAAGTTTCGAATTTTTCTTTTAAGGAAAAAAAAGGTAAAATTATGTTTTAATATTTCAATCAAAACAGCAATAATAAATTCTTTGAATTCAATTTTGAAATAGTTAAATTGCGAAGACAGACATTGCATAACATTTAAATGAAGTATAAGTTTTTTTTTTAATGGAGTCAATTTTTAAAAGTTCCTTTTTTTTTTATAATTTTAAATAAAATATAATCCATTTTTATATAAATGTATATACGCATATTTTGGTGATATATATTCTCAAGATAAATTATCATGACATACATTCTAAAGATAAATCTTTTTTTTTTTCAAAATTATTTTGTTGCATCTATATTTTGTGAATAAAACTATGGCCTTCATTATTTCATTTTTTGTTTTCAAAATGATTTTGTTGCATCTATATTTTGTGAATAAAACTATGACCTTCATTATTTCATTGTTTGTTTTCAAAAGGATTTTGTTGCATCTATATAAATAAGGGCCTTCATTATTTCATTTTTCTTTCAAAATGATTTTGTGGCATCTATATTTTGTGAATAAAACTATGACCTTCATTATTTCATTGTTTGTTTTCAAAATGATTTTGTTGCATCTATATAAATAAGGGCCTTCATTATTTCCTTTTTTTTCAAAATGATTTTGTTGCATTTATATTTTGTGAATAAAACTATGACCTTCATTGTTTGTTTTCAAAATGATTTTGTTGCATCTATAGAAATAAGGGCCTTCATTATTTCATTTTTTTTTTTCAAAATGATTTTGTTGCACCTATATTTTGTGAATAAAACTATGACCTTCATTATTTCATTGTTTGTTTTCAAAATGATTTTGTTGCATCTATATAAATAAGGGCCTTCATTACTTCATTTTTTTTTTAAAATGATTTTATTGCCTCTATATTTTGTGAATAAAACTATGGCCTTCATTATTTCATTGTTTGTTTTCAAAATGATTTTGTATTTTGCGAATAAAACTGTGGCCTTAATTATTTCATTTGGAATCTTTTATTTTTCATTTTTGACATAACAGCCGTCAATCTAGGGAAGGGTTGACTTTATAGTTGATTTTGCAGCTCTATTATTTTAGTATTTTTACACACGCATATATTATAGGATGCGTGTGCTGGACCCATTTTAATGCCATGCTACTGTCAGATATGTTGCCCATTCAAGGTGCTAACGGAGATTCTACTAAACTGCACCTTTACCAGGCGTTTAGGGGTTTAGCGCCCGACTGGTGACTCAATTGCAGCATTAGAGCGTAGGTACAATCCGCTGGCGGCTTTGTTGTAGACACTGTTTCAAAAAGCGAAGAGACTCGATAGCGTTTGTGATGTTCAGCATCTTGCCTCGGGAGTCGGCTACCTGGCAGTAGTATTCCAGATTTCTCCCATACGATACAGGGTAGTTTCCTCCTAAAAGTCCTCCCGGAAGGCACTGCCTTCCTTCTTCAGCATCACGGAGCCAAGTCAGACTTCTACCTGCGAGTGCTCCATCTCAACAGAAACTTCCCCCGTTTCCTTCCTCCGTGAAACCACACGGATTCTTGGACTTGGTCTAGATGTTGCGGTCGAACAAGTGGGATAAAAAAGAAAAAAAAAAGGGAGGCTCACAGTTCGCTGGCTCTTTCTCTTCTCAAATCATATAAAAAGATTTTCCAGCTAAAGGATTTACCCATCCAGTCACTGCTAGGCTCATCTTTATTTGTCAGGTTTGTTTTTCAAGCTCCTCCAGTAGGGATATTCAACGTGCTATTCTAGCCCCTCCCCCAAAAAAAAAATAATTGAAAGAAAATTACATCGATGCATTTTTTGAGCCAAGACGGACATAAACATTCATAGAACAAGTAATATAAAAAACTTTTTTTAAAGTCAATTCCTACTTGTTTTTCAGTCTATTGCAGAAAGTCCCTTATAAATAATTGTCATTCATTTTTTTAAGTTTATCTGGCGCCATCTATTGGTAGATACCTGCAACTTAAATCTAAAAAAACTAAAATTAATGAATTAAATTTAATGAATGAATTAATGTTTCAAAAAATTGTATTAACATCCATTGTCCTCCACTGCAAGTTCAAAAAAAAAAAAAAAAAAAAAAAAAAAAAAAAAAAAAAATTGTATTCGAACTTGAGTGGAAGAATAAAAAGTATTTTATGAACGATTGAAAATTTGAACAAGATATATATAGAGAGAGTGTGAGCAAATAGAAGGAATTGAAAAACATCACAGAAGGCTTCCGCCTTCTGTGATGTCTATCTGTATAATTGGACATTATCTCAAACTATTCACCAGGATTAGTGAGTCAGCCAAATAGTTTCCGTTTCTTGATCGTAACTGTATGTATTATGACTTTTACTAATGGATTTAGAAAATTTTTTGAAATAAATTCCACTAGAAGTTCAAAGATAATCATTAAAGCCATCCACTACAACTTCAAAACAAATGCATCTGAACTTGAGTGGATGAATAAAAAGTATTTCATGAACGATTGAAAATGTGAACAAGAAATATATAAGGAGAGTGTGAGCTAATAGAAGGATTTGAAAAAGTATCATATACATCCTGCCTTTGACCAGAAATCGACGTACAGCAGAGCGACGCATAAAAGAGGTGACGTATAATCGAGGTTTTAGTGCCCATCCGCAACTCCCCGAGGCCCTACATTCCTCGATTGGAAAGCCGTACTACTTACAGCTTTACGATCCCGGGCGCTACAGTACCCAGTAGTGGCCGGCAGTATCTGTACATTGGGGGAGGGGGAGGGGGGGGGGGGCGGTCACGTGAGCGGCATTGTTTCAGGGGGCGACCCGGAGCTAATGAAAGAAGCAGCAGCAGTGTCCAATCTAATCGGGGAAGGAAGCCACCTAATTGGCTGGGCCGGGGGACGGAGGGGAGAGGGCCAATCGAGACAAAGGATGTCATCGCCGGCAAGTGGGTTTGAGGAGGGGCGACAAATCGGATAAGGCGGTCGTTTTCGCCCTCATTTGCCATTCATTCCGGTCTTTTGACTTCGTTAGGGGGCCCGTTCCCGGGGCCCCACGGGAGGGCCCCGTTCTCCTCTTCGCCGGGGTTGCTGGCGACATAAAAAAGGAGAGCGCCAAGCGGCACTCGCCAATATTGGGTCAAGGGAGCTCGTTAGTTGATAGAATTACGTGCGTATCTAATTCAGTAGTATATGTGCATATCTAATAGTATGTGCATATCTAATACAGTGGTACCTTATAACGTGTGTATCTAATATAGTGGTACATCGGTATAAGTACTTTTTAAATCAATGGACTTGTGTTTCCAGTAAAAAAATACAGGGAAAAGGATATACTTGAGTACATAACACAACTGCATTTGAATATCTGCTTGAATAACTGTATTTGAATTCTTTTATGTTCTATTCTTTTCATATTATAATATTGAAATCAACACTGCAAATAACATAAAAATCAAAAATAGAAATTAAAACAATTTTCGAAAAGTATTTTTTTTTATGCGGTTGTGACACATGACATGTAAATAGTTACGTAGGTATACGTTACAAAGCTGCATTCATAAGCAACAACATAAGATACAAAATATTGCCTCTAGGATACACAACAAATATTAATAAATGTGTAAATCAGTAAAATAAATGTGTAAAATATCAAAAATATTAAATGTGTCAGATGAATTCTATGAATCGCGTATTATTCTGTATGCTATACACACGTGATTTATATGTTCTAGAAATAGCGGTGCGTTAGATATAGAGGAGGAAGATTCCCTGCTGTAAACTTCATCCCAAATTGTGTTGATGCAATGTGGGTGCAGATGATCCTGAACCACGCTGAATCTGCTATATATCTTAATTTTTTTGGCTGCGAATGCCTGAGGTCATTCGAAATGAACGACAAAAGTATGCGAATGAATATACGCATGGCACACGAGAAATATATGAATAATCTAATAAGTTATTAATGCAAACATTATCGTGCGTTAGAAACATAGCTAGCAAAACCGAGGTGTTTCATGTCTTTGTGTATCTGATATACGACTTACAAAAAGGAATGCCCTATCTTATTATCCCTTCAACAAATCATGAATTGACATGAACTGAATAATAACAAGTAATATAAATTTTTTTTTTAAAGTCATTAACTTTTTTCCCCCTCTCTATATTGCAGGAAGTCCTTTATAAATAATTTTCATTAATTTTTTTAAAGTTTTTCTGGCCCCATCTATGGATATGCAACTTAAATCTAAAAAAAAACTAAAATGAATTAATTTAATTTAATTACTGAATTAATATTTGAAAAAGCTGTATTAGCATCCAGTGTCATCCACTACAAGTTAAAAAAAATGTATTTGAAGTTGAGTGGACGAGTAAAAAGTATTTTATGAACGATTGAAAATGTGAACAAGATATATAGAGGGAGAGTGGGAGCTAATAGAAGGAATTGAATAAACTGTTGGTATCTATCATAGGATTGTAATTTCTGAACTTACTGCATAATATGCGAATTATCGGACGTCGATTATTTCTTAACCCACTCGGTGGGATAAGAAATAATATAGCAACATCTAGACCAAGTCCATGTCTATGAACCAGTGTGGTCTCATAGAAAGGGGAGGGAGGCAGCTTCTGTTGTGATGGAACACCCGTAGGTAGAAATCTGACTTGGCTTTGTGTCGCTGAAGGAGGAAGGCAGTACATTCCAGAAGGACTTTTAGGGGGAACTACCTCGCATTTGCATATCATATTAGAGAAAAGAAAACTCCCACCAGGTAGTCCGACTCACGAGGCAAAAGACTAAACATCCCAAACGTAGTCGAATCTCCTCATTTTTAAACAGTGTCTACAACAAAGCCGCCAGCGGATTGAGCCTCCGTCCTAATGCTCACCAGTGGCGCACGTTGCCCCTGAGCCACTAGTAGGGCTCAATTATATGGTAAATAAATTATTACATTCATAGGAAAGGCAGAAATATTTCTCTTCGTTTACATTTTCGTCGATTCCACGGGTGGTGGTTGTTACAATTACTTCTCTGAAAAACGAGTAAATTTGTTTAAAATATATAGAAATAATGTTTAAGAAAACAGGATTATCCGGGGCAATTACGTGAAAGTAAAAAAAAAAATAAAGGGTTGATTTAAAGATACTAGAAGTATTTGTCGTAGAATGGATTTTGGAAGAAAGGAAAATGGAATTGACGCGAGAGCATTACCGCGCTATGATTTTCTATGATTTTAAAGTGGGGTTAAATCAAGAAGAATGCCTTCAACGTCTACAACTAGCGTATGGAGACGAAGCTCCATCTCGTGCTACTGTATTTAGATGGTTCACAGAATTTCGTAGAGGTCGAAGTTCTCTGCTGGATCAAGAACACACAGGAAGACCTTCATCAGCTGTAGTTCCAGAAAATGTGTCATACAAAAAATGTTAGTTGATTATAATCGCTGCACTTATAAAATGATACAGAAGAAACTTAACATTGGATCCGCAGCTATACATAATTAAACAGAACACCAAAAAACAGAGCATGTCAGAATCTTCAAAGAAACCATAAAATTATTTAACGATGGTGGACACCTCCTTATTTCTAAAATCATAACTGGTGATAAAACTTACATACCGTTTCTTGACGTTCCAACACGACAAGAAAGTAAAGTATGAGTCTTTGAAGATGATCCCAAACCAACAGCGGTGAAAAGACAACGAGCAATGAAAAAAAGTAATGCATGCCGTTTTCTTCAGAAGTACGGGACTGGTCAAAGTCAGCAAGCTGGAGGGACAGAAGACAGTCACAGCTAACTGGTACACCACTTAAGTGTCTTCCAGAAATTCTTCAAGAAGTGAATATAAGGGGACTCATTCTTCACTATGATAATGCATCTACGGCAAGATTGGCAATCGAATTTCTTAAATAAAAACACATTAAAGTGATAGAACATCCATCCTATTCCTCCGATCTTGCTATGCGTGACTTTTGGCATTATTTTAATCTCAAGAATAATTTACGTGGTCGCCGTTTTCAATCCGAAGTTGAGATTGATGAGGCTGTAAAAGCGTATTTTTCATCAATTCCAAGAAATGGATGGCGTGAAGCATTTAATCTTTGGAAAAATCATCTGCAAAAGTGCATTGATGTTGGAGGGGAATACTTTGAACACTCTTAAAATTTGGTAAGTTAAACTCGTATAGCCGTATCTCAAAAATTTCAGAATGACCTCCGTATTTCCAGAATTTTCATGAAAGTTCTTATAAAACCACCGCCTAAGTACGATTTTTGGCCAAAATAATAAATCACACTTTTCTATTTAACGAAAATAAGCACTTTCATACACATAAAAAAAGTAAAACTTTTAAGAGTTGTGGTCTGTCTTCTGTGTGTCTTCTTTACAAAAGAAGACAAAATGCATGAGCATTGTATGCATCCATGTATGCTTGTGGATCAACTATGAAGATTACATACAGTCGCTGTTTTATTTAATCCATCTACTTTAAAAATTGGAGAAAAGAGAAAAAAAAATGATGTAATACAATCTGTCTTAAATCAAAGAAAAAAAAGTAAACAAATACAAATCATTGTTAAAAAAAAAAATTTTAAAAATTAAAATTTTTTTAAAAAAGAAAAACATCAAAATAATTCTGATGAATATATATAAAAACTGAAAATTAATTCAAGGACTCTAAAATAATTCCACTAATTTTTTTTTTTATTAAATTAAATAGACAAAAATTTTAAAAAAGTGAAGTTTTCTTTTATAAACCATAAAAATTTTTGAAAACAGCATATAAAACTTAATACATTTATACAAATAACATGTTCTAACAAGAAGAATCAGTAGATTCAAATAATAAAATTACTAGCTTTTATTTCAGTTGAATGTCATAAATTTTATTAAAAATTCCCAGGAAGAAAAAAAGTAAATTGATTTTTTAATTAACTTTGCTTCTTCATACTCAATTAGAAATTATATTCATTAAATTATTTATTAATATTTTATATTAAAATTTTACATACGTCTTCCAGTAGCTATTTTAGTTAAGGAACTTACAGCAATGGCTTCAGAAGAGTTATCTTCTGACTGAACAGGTGGATCATCTGATAACATCTGAGCGGGTGGTTCTGCACCAGGTTCCTCCAAGGTTAGAGCTGACTGACATGGAACCATAAGGGATGAACTTTGTGAGTTGGATAAGGCAGTAGATGTGTCAACTATTAAAACAAATTATTGTTAAAGTATAAAACTGATTTTCATAAAGACAATATATTGAAAAAACTCTCAAATAGTTCCACCCCAATTTTGAGATTTTACAGATTCAAAAGAAATATTACATTGGTTTTAAATTATTAATGTCTTATCGACATGCGACAGAATATGGAGGCTGAGGGCTCTAATTTGGGTATTTGAGACAATATGCTTGTTAGGATTAAGAACTTTATTGCCCAAAGGTTTTCTACCATTCGATATGGAGAGGCATATTATGGCTTCAAAAACACTCTCTAAAAATTATCAAACTGTATGTTATGGATCCAAAAAAAAAAAAAAAAAAGCGGAACTGAATTGGTACAAAGTATATCAACGAACACAAACGAGAAGGCTTCAATCGGCCGTGGATTATACACCCGCTGCAGTTATACTATATTTTTAATTTCTCTGAGCAAAAATGACGCCTGATATTAAGCCTAATTTCCAATTTTTGAAAAAAATGACTATGCTGTTGCGCTTAAACTCAATTTTTTTCTGAAAATGACGCCTGTGAATCATATGATGCCTAATTTTTAATTTGTCTCAGCCGAAAATGACGCTTGTGGATTATGTACCTCATTTTAAATTTTTAATTCTTTTTGCGCCGAAAACGATACCTGCGTGTTAAACGCAGCTGGCATTACGCCTAATTTTTAATACGCTTTTATTAGTTTCACTTGTTTGTTTGTTTGTAACTGACTCTTTGGGCTCGATTTTGCCCTACTTTAAGCGATCAGATTTCATTTAAACGTTGCAGACTTATCAAGGACACTAAAATATTTTGATAAGTTTTTATCTCATCGTGATTGGGATGGCCAGGATGAGGGATTTTATTTTAACTTGGGAAGAGCAATTTAACCCATGTAGAATGACATTCAAACCTACGTGGGACAGTGGCACAACGCGCCTGACTACGGGTCACGAGATTCCCTGATCGAATCCTGGCTAGCTAGACCTATTCGCATTTAGCCTTTGTTTTACTCACAATTAAATTATTGTAAGAACTATAGTTCCAGTCCTCCGCAAAGGGACCTCATTTAAATATTATAGTTTAAAAACGCTAAAAAACCCCACGCTTTTAGAGTTAATCAAACTAAAAAGTAAAAAAAAAAAAAAAAAAAAAAAAATTATAGTTTAAAAAAATTAAAAAGTAAAAAAAAATAATTGTTAACATAGGAATAAAATGACTGACGAGAAAATGAATGTCACTGTTCTAAAAGCGTGGGGTGCTCGATGTCAATCGTTATAATTTTTCACTCGTTTCATTCCGAAACGCAGAGTTAGTTTAAAAATGTCATACAAAGCACCCCACGCTTTTAGAACAGTGACATTCATTTTCTCGTCAGTCATTTGATTCTTATGTTAACAATTATTTTTTACTTTTTAGTTTGAGCAACTCTAAAAGCGTGTTTTTTAGTGTTTTTAAACTATAATATTTTTATTAATTTTTTTGTGCAAAAATGACGCCTACGGATTACACGCCTTCGCGCTTATATCTAATTTTTCCTTTTTTTGGCAGAAAATTAAAAAAATTTATTCACTGCACAATCCTTTCCTCTGATCATTTATGCTCCTTCCTGTTCCTATCGGCGGCAGACTGACCACTGGTGCCAAGGGCGATGCGTCGCCAAATACTGGCGGCCCCACCGCACTCACGATCTCCCCAGTGAGGCCAGGGGGAGGAGAATCTCATGCAGCCTGTAATTACCGAGCGGTGAGTTATTTTATTAGAGAGCGACATCGTCCTAATAGAGTGTGAATTGGCCTGCCGAGGTAGGGGGGGAGAGGAAGGCTAACGACGTTTCGAACGGGGAATAGGATAACAATGCACCCGTTAATTGTTTCCGAAGCCATTCCACCCCCCATCACTGCATCGGGGAGAAAGGGGTTGCCCTCCCAGCATTATGGGCCGCTGCAGCGACTGCGGTTGGGGGATTCATAAATCAAGGGAACGTTTTGAGGTGGGATTAAATTGTGAAATTCACATGGAAAGCGAACTCTGCACTGGGGGGATTATTGTTTTTAGAGTCGAAAAACACCCAAGAGGGACCTTTGTGAGGTGATTTGTGAAAGAACATTACAATATGTATATCTATATATAATGCATGTCGCGAAAAGAATAAAAAATTTTCAATTTCAAAAGAGGATTATCTTTTGTAAAGCTTTTAATAAATGAAATATGAACTAAATCCTCGGATCCTTTTTCTTCTATATGAGGAGGATTTACAAAGTGTTAAAATGAAAAACTATTTATATTTAGCTCGATTTTTAATGTGAAATGATGAAATCTGGTTTTTGAACATAAATAACTAGCTCCAAAATTGTCTTCGAATTCCTGGCATTTGTACCAAAAGTCGACTGCCACTACTGAGAATATGTAGCAGATTCAGCGTCAGCCAAACGATCCTCCTAATCTGCACCCAAATCCAGCCAACACAATCGAGCTGCAAATACTCCGAAAGATGGCATCAAAGGATTGGTGAAAGGATCTATCAATAATCCTTTCACCAACAGAAGGACTTGTTAGTCCAGGATTCCACCCGCATTCTTCAGAAGAGCAGCGGAAATTTTTCTTTTAGCGTCACTTGCCGAGATTCTAACGAGGAACCCTTGGCTTGGAAGCCCAATTAACTAGCTCCAAAATTAAAAGTTCTTAACTCCTGGCATTTTTTAAGTCAATTTCCACTCAAAAGGTAAATATGTAGCAGATTTAACGTCACCCACACGGCCTGCTAATCCTCACCCATATCCTGCCACCCTTTAATGCCCTTTTTGGGTACGAATACTCCTAAAGATCCTTTAACTAATCCTTAATCCTTTAACTAACAGAAGGACATGTTGGTCCAGGATTCTAGCCTCATTAAGGAGTTCATAACCTTTTCTCCAACAGAAGGACTTTTTGGTCTAGTGTTCTACCTGTATTCTATAGAAGAGTAGCGGAAATTTTTCTTTCAGCATCACATTTCAAATTTCGAACCAGGACCCTTGGGTTAGAAGCCAACACACTACCGCCAGGATGTTTCTGGTCATTATCTTCTTCATCCTTATTGGTACAACAGCCCATGGTGGGCCAAGGCCATCTGCCTACTGGCAGATTTCGAAACAGGCGATATTACCTTTTTTACAGGGTAAGGTGGTCAGCTGTACTCCCAAGCCTTTATGATCTTATTGGACCGGTATCTACTGTTTAAGACATTTTCCGAATCACTACAAACACCCATGGCACCATCGTGACTCGAACCCGAAACCTGCTGCGCCGAGAGCCAGAGCGCTAGCTCATTATCTTACTAAATATAAAAAATTTCTTTTCAATTGAAAAACAATTTTTTGTTTTAGGTTATTGTTTTTTTATGATTATTTATTAGCACTTCTTATAATTGTATTTAACTTCTTTTACTTTGAAAATTAAGATTAATAATTTTCCTAGCTCTTCTTATTAAAAAAAAAAACAATAAATAAATAAAATAAATTGAGTAATATGAATAGTGATTTAAAAATTCCAACAGAAGCCTTTAATTGATAAATCTCATAATTGAAAACATATTCAAAGTATCTTGAATAACAAAATTTAAGGCAATCCAAACATGTATCAAGCTATTGAAATAAATTTAAAAACCAATTTCGCTCTCCTTTATTTTATCTTATTATTATGTATTCTTTTTTTTTTCGTTTTGTATTGTCACTTTAAATATGCGAAAAGTCATTATACAGACAAACAAATGAGGTGGAAAAAAAAAAAATACAAGAAATTCTCACAGAAATAAACAGAATCTTTCCAATCTTTTTCGAAAAACTGTTCGCTTAATTCACTTCAGTTTTTCTCAAAAGAAACTATCGTCTGCTCCGCGTATATTAATAGTGAAAATAGAGTGATAACGATGGAAAAATAAACAACGATTCGAGTTATGGTAATAACCTAAATCGAATGGGGGGAGAGGAGAGGGATAGGGAGAGAGGGGTGGTCTAAGAGGAAGGATGGAAGAAGGGGGGTGCAGTCTGTACACGGAGATCTTTAATAAACCTTATTTGCGATCTCTCGCCCCCTTACGAATTCGGAATTCTTTCGATCTGCTGGCTGCTGCTTCGGAAAATTGTTTTTGGCCATTATGCAATCACGGCGAACTTCCAATTTTCTCACTTTGCGATCAAATTTCGAAGCTGCTATATGCAATCTGTGCAGGTTATTTGATTCCATCCTCTTATTAGGGATGGTAAAAGTGTCATCCATGTTAGGGGAATATAAACAGCAAAAATATGAAAGTATAATATTTTTGCCTCGCAGGCGATGGAACGTGGCAGAGAAATTTGCATTCGCAACAAGAAACAAGGAAAGAAGCTAAAAAAATCTGGAAAACATCACCCTTGCAAATTACTTCCGACGATAGATTTTTCAGATAAAGAGTAGCGTCGATGTCGATGAGATGGATAAAATAAAAAAGAAAAGAAATAAATAAATAATAAAAAATATATGATATTTCCAGGATAAAAAAATAATAAAAGAAATATGGAAACGACGACATTTTGTTTCAAACAATTTTTTTTCCGATAACCTGCTGCGAAAATGACCTAGTAGAAGCAGAATCGTGTTAGGTGAAAGCAATTTCGAATTGTTTGTAGGGGGGTGTTTTCGAAAAAAAATCCTCATAATCAGTTTCTTGACACCTTTTCAGATTAGGAAGCAATTTCTTTATTTATGGAAGATGGAAAAGCAGCGTTATGATTGGAGCAAAAGATATGCAAAGTGCATTCAATCAGCGAATTTGATGCATTTGTATGAATAACTTAATTTTTCTTACTACACTCTTTATTCCCATGCCTGAATACATATTTTTATTTCCATTTTATTTCCAATACTTTTATTCCTATAGAAATACGATTCAAAGGTAGGGTTAATAGCCGTCCGGTTTTTACCAGATACATCCGGCTATTTCGATATTATTTAAAACTCGTACAGATATTGAGTAAGTGAAATATAAAAACAGAAAGAAGCAAGAAGTCCTTTATAAATAATTTTCATTCTTTTTTGTAGTTTATCTGGCGCCATCTAGGGGTAAATATATGCAACTTAAATCTAAAAAAAACTAAAATGAATGAATTAAATTTAATGAATGAATTAATATTTGAAAAAAACTGTATTAACATCCAGTGTCATCCACTACAAGTTAAAAAAAAAATGTATTTGAACTTGAGTAGATGATTGAAAAGTATTTTATTACCGATTGAAAATTTGAACAAGATAGGGAGAGTGTGAGCTAATAGAAGGAATTGAATAAAATTAGTTATTACTCACTGTAGCGTCTCAGCCTATACTACACCTTCAACGGCTTCAAGAAGAGGGCCACTTTCGGGTTCGTGGGAACACTTTAGTTTTTATTTACAAGCATTATATATATATATACATACAGAATTATATTTATTATAATTTATTATTTACAAAAAAGGGAAAAAATAAAGAATTAAATTTGATTCGCATGTGCAGTTCACTCCAAGAACCGAGATTTTCGGAGTTCTCAAGTCTATGACTAATCTAATTGGCTGGTCTGCGGCAGAATTTATCACACGGCGTGACACACGAAACCACAAGGGGTTAACTTTGAAAAACAGGCGGAAACTCCGGGCTGTTCAGTCATTTCACAGAAAAAGAGAGAAAAAACACTTCTTATCCACTTGTCGCAACACTCTCTTCTTCTCCAAACACCTCCCTTTAAAAAAATCCTTCAAGAGGGTCAGCTTCCCCGACTTCTCATTGTAGTAGACACTTCCTCAACCCATGATCTATCACGATGCAGATGGGTGATAGAATATCTCGCGTAATACATATAGAATTCTGTATATATATATATATATATATATATATATAATGTTTGTAAATAATATTAAAGTGTTCCCACGAACCCGAAAGTGGCCCTCTTCTTGAAGCCGTTGAAGGTGTAAGTACAGGCCGGGACGTTACAGTGAGTAATAACTAATTTTATTTTTATATTTCCCTTACTCAATATCTGTGCGAGTTTTAACTAGCGCGAGATAGAATATCTCTAGCGTAATCCATATCTCGTCTGCAGTTATTTCAACCAGTGAAGGCCGCACAGACATTCGCCAATTTCATATCTCATTATCCATGACATTGAATGTCTGTTGTCATATTTGAGAGATAGGTTTTTATTAGTAAAAAAACACTAATTGCACTAATACGATAGTTTTATTAAACTATCTACAACACTGCTCGTCTGCTGTCAAATATAAGTGATAGATCTTTATTATGTACTTGTCAAAGAATATACATTCCTCTCTCCTGGGAAAGAAATGCCACTACTCTTGCCGTGGGAAAAATGCTACACTCACTCAAACTTATTCTGAAACTTCATGAAATAAATAGGACACACGCAAAATATCTTCTAGAAATACCAAAAATATATTTCCTCCAATTGGCCTCGATGGCCCAAAGAGTTTGGGAACGGGTCACAATTAAGAATTTACTAATTATTGCATAAGCTAAATTAGCTTCAAAGGATTTTGATCAAATGATTTTATGGGGTAGTTGGTTATTTGTTCTAATGTGGCGTAAGTCAAATGACTTGCAAAAATATGGCATCAAGTTAAAATACAAATCAAAGATGATATAGAGTTTGTGGATCAGAAGAAAAATGTTTTTCTTTTACAAAATTTACAACTGATTGATTATGAAATAATAGAATAAAAATAAAATAAAATCAAATTTGATTGGAATTGCATTTGACATTATGAACAGTCAATAATAGAAATACATTAATTTCGTTCAATTAAATAGCACTATAAAAATTTATATGGAATTAAAGAAAATCCCACTCAAATAAAATATCCAATTAAAAATTGTGAAATGTATTGCTTCAAATTATTTTATTTGAACTACTTTTGAAATTTTAGTTGAATTACTTTTATGAATCCTTTTTCAGTTTTCCTTAAATGGGATTGATACAGATTTCATCGATGCGTTGCCACAATAGGTTTTCTATCTATGTAAATTAAAAAATCTTTTGTAATTTTTGTAAGAAAAAAAAATCGACTTTGAAATTTGACAAAACGCGAAGAAAACAGAAAATTCATTATCAGAATACTGCAAATTCTAAAGAGAAATTATTAGGCAAAATTCAGGCAAAACTTTCAGGCTTCGATGAATAGATAGAATATGAAATATATACAGTCCTCTATCTCTTTCTGGTCGATACTTTACATCAGGAATTCAATATTATGTTTTCATATGATAATAATTAAAAAAAAACATAGCAGTATATTCTGAAATAGTTGTTATTTTATTAGTAATGAGTCGAGATAGGGATAGAAGAGTCAGGTTTAATAAGAATAGATGAGCCAGAGTTAATAAGAATAAATAATTTATGACTCATATTTAATTAAATTAAACAATTTTATTTAAGATTCTAAACAAATAACTTTAAAATAGATAGAACATGAAATACATGCAGTCAGCTATCTCTTTCTGGTCTATACTTTACATCAGGAATTCAATATTATGTTTTCACATGGTAGTAATAAATTATTCATGTATCATATTTAATATGACTCCTTTGAAATTTAAATTAAACGGTTTTATTTGATTCTAAAGAACAAATAATTTTATCAATCACATAACTTCCTATTCTTTAAGCTAATGCATTGTGCAATGAAACAATTAAGACCTTATTAAAAGATCGATATACTCACACGTGTGAATGAAAAAATTTCAAATTCTCTAACTTTACTAGATTTAAAATTTTAATTAAAAAAACTATCATTTCTTGAAACAGTCTAAGAGAATATAATACACGTGTGAGTATATCGATGTTCAATAACCAAAGAAATTATGTAATTATCAGAATAATATAAGAATGGAATATACGAATAACATAAGAATACTACAAGAATGGGAATTCTGTACTTTAGGGTTCAACTTGCTTATTTGGCGATTTTTCCCCTTGCGATTTTCGCCAAGTCTCGTCCTAAACGAACGAAATAGCCGCGGCAGGTTGCAAAATACTGGCCTTTTGGTGATTCCATTTGGTGCAGAAAAGGTCGAATTTTGTTTTTTAAATTGCTTTTACGCCTAAATTTATCGCCAAATGTTTATCACTAAAATTTTCTTTATTCCCTGAATACTTTTGTACCAAATGCTTTTACGCCCAAAGTTAGCACTATTATGGTAAAATGTAATGTTTTCTTTTTACGCCTCATGTTGCAACTTTAACGCCAAAATATATCATTATTTTACCAAAATTTTATTTCTAAAATGCTTTTACGCCAAATTTAATGGCTTTATCACCAAATTATTATGTGTAATTATGTTTTGCTAACTCCCATATATGTATCTTTGACGCAAAGATAATAATCGTTGATACGATAAAATCACATCAAAATTATTCACTGATACGATAATTTTTTTTCTATTATGTCAAAAGCAAATCTTTATGATGCCGAATTCGAATGATAAAACAAAAATATTTAAAAAGGGAAACAAAAAGAAACCAAAGAACAACTTACATTTTATTTTGATATATCCTTTGTTGGAAAATAAGAACAACATCAGAAAACAGCAGAAAAAAGTTAATAAGTTCCCTCTGAATATTTCCTCTGTAAACTGACGTTCTAAAATTAAAAACTTATATTATTCCGTACGAATTCAAATAACGGTTGCCACAAAACCATAACTATGTCCTAACTTAACAATTTAATGAGTTCGATCAATGTTTTTGTCGTGAACTAAACGTTCTAAAAATAAAAGTAACATTTCTTCGCGCAAATTCGAATAACGGTTATTATAAAACCTTAATTAGGTCAACAGCATTAAAAGGAAAATAATTATTTGATAATCAAATATAAGTTATTAATGTATTAAAAAAATCGTTTTTCTTGGTTGTTTCGTATTTTTACGAGTGGCAACATCATAAAAATTGTTCATTTTCTGTATCAGTGGCCGACATACGTTATAAGAACAATCTCAGAATAATCAATAATTATAGAATATCAAATAATCGGAATAAATATTTAAAAGAATATTTATTTATGTTCTTCATTTAAACTAAAAAAAAACTGCAAATAACTATCAAAGTAGAAAGAAATAGTCATTATATTGTTTAGAAGAAGAAGAAGTTACGAATTCCTCTAGATCATTGTAACCCTAAAGAAATTGGAGGAACATTGGCGAAATATTCCAGGTTGCAAAATTGGCGACTTCCTCAGGGGTACAGTGTTCTAGATGTCATCTATCTGCTTATACTTTGAAAGCCAGACAATTCAAAATCAACTAGAGAGTACGTGATTGGATATGGGTCAGTTGTTAGATTTAACAAAACACATATTTCATGTCAGTTTTAAAACACTCATAAATAAAATCACGTGAAAATCTGTGTTTATTTTAAATAAAAGGTTTTAAAATGAAAGTTACTCTTATTGCGGGAGGCGATTAATCTGTTTTAAATAATAGAGAGTTTTTGCATACCGTACGTTAGTTACCGTAGGACGTCCGTTAGCTTTTTCTCCCTAGCGCGCATGCTCATAAGAAACTGAGCATGCGCGCTAGGGAGAAAAAGCTAACGGACGTCCTACGGTAACTAACGTACGGTATGCAAAAACTCTCTAATAACTTATACTCTAACTTATTTTTTATTTTATATAGTTTTACTTTTTTGGCAAAATCATTTACCTCTAGCCAGAAAAATATCATGATTACACACATGATAAAAATTTGAGAAATGGTTAACTACAGTTAAAAATTAATAAATTGTAGAAGATTAATTAATAATTATGAATCTTATAATTAGTTACGAAGAAGCAATTTTTCAAATAATACAAGAAGCCCTACCAAATTCATAGCCATAATTATTTCATAAAGTGTTCTGTTACATCCATTTTTAATTATTTAAAATTTAAATATTGAATAGTTATGATTAGTCAGTCTGTATTAATTTAGAAGATGATTAAAGAAATTATTTATTTATGTTTCATATAGATTTCTAAATGTAATGTTTTTTTCTAATTACAGTTCTAAGGATTTAAAACCAAATTTACATAAAAAATATTACACTTACATCCAGCTGTATGATATAACTAAAGTAAATCTTTGAAATGAGTAAAAAATATTTCTCTTTGTGAAGTGCCGCATTTTAATCTCTTTGTAAAGTGCCGCATTTTAATCTCTTTGTAAAGTGCCACATTTTAATCTCTTTGTAAAGTGCCACATTTTAATCTCTTTGTAAAGTGCTGCATTTTAATCTCTTTGTAAAGTGCTGCATTTTAATCTCTTTGTAAAGCTGCATTTTAATCTCTTTGTAAAGTGCTGCATTTTAATCTCTTTGTAAAGTGCTGCATTTTAATCTCTTTGTAAAGTGCTGCATTTTAATCTCTTTGTAAAGTGCTGCATTTTGAATCTCTTTGTAAAGTGCTGCATTTTAATCTCTTTGTAAAGCTGCATTTTAATCTCTTTGTAAAGTGCTGCATTTTAATCTCTTTGTAAAGTGCTGCATTTTAATCTCTTTGTAAAGTGCTGCATTTTAATCACTTTGTAATCTCTTTGTAAAGTTCTGCATTTTAATCTCCTTGTAAAGCTGCATTTTAATCTCTTTGTAAAGTGCTGCATTTTAATCACTTTGTAAAGCTGCATTTTAATCACTTTGTAAAGCTGCATTTTAATCTCTTTGTAAATTTTAATCTCTTTGTAAAGCTGCATTTTAATCTCTTTGTAAAGCTGCATTTTAATCTCTTTGTAAAGCTGCATTTTAATCTCTTTGTAAAGCTGCATTTTAATCATTTTTAATCTCTTTGTAAAGCTGCATTTTAATCTCTTTGTAAAGCTGCATTTTAATCTCTTTGTAAAGTGCTGCATTTTAATCACTTTGTAAAGCTGCATTTTAATCTCTTTGTAAAGTTTTGCATTTTAATCTCTTTGTAAAGTGTTGCATTTAATAAATTGTAAGAACATAATTATTTATGATGAAGCAATGGTTCAAATAATTCAAGAAGCACTACCAAATTCGAAAATGAATATAATATAATAAAAGCATAATTATTTCATAAAGTATTCTGCCACATTCCTTTTTAATTATTTAAAATTTAAATATTGAATAGTTATGAATCTCTATTAATTTAAAAGATGATTAAAGAAATTATTTATTTATATTTCATATGTCTTTATAAAAGTAATGTTTTTTTCTAATTAGAGTTCTAAGCATTTAAAATCAAATTTACATAAAAAATGTTAAATCTTAACAGATGGATGTAAATGTAACTAAAGTAAATCTCTGAAATGAGTAAAAAATATTTCTTTTTGTAAAGTGCTGCATTTTAATGTTATGAAAAATAAGTTTTTTGTAAAAATAAAAGTATCTAAATGGATGTTATAAACTTATTTGAATATCAAACAATCATTAGAAAAAAAGAAAACACTTAAGGATTCCAAATTGACGTTCAGCTTTCAGCGAACTTAATACAAACCATTAAAATTTCCATTTACGAAAAGGTAGAGAAAATTTAACACTTACAGCATTAATTTATCGACTGAAAATATATCTAGACACAAGAATTTTTTTTCTTTACTCTTTCTTCACTGGAAGGTTTTTAAGAACTTTCACTTGATTAAAAAAGACATTTTCACCAAAAAATGTAACATTTCGCCATTTTCGTAATTCATAATCTTCACTCGAACGATCACTTCGATAAATTCTGTTTCCTGTCATCAAAATTTCAACGCGGATATTAAGATCGAAAAATGGTGGGGGTGATCAACATAAAAAGAACAAAAATAATAAAAAATAACATAAAAAATAAACATTAAAAAAAAAAGAAGAAGAGGAAAGAACTATCTTTCATTTCAAGTCTTTTCATTTTACCCCTCAACCCAACTACGCTATCCATCTTTGCCTTATTCCTTCTACTTTAAGATTGAACGCGCGGAGATTAATGAAATGAAGCGAAGAGAGTTTTTAAAATGTTCTATTTTTGCCATTTTTTTTTTTTTTTTTTTTTTTTTTTCATCACGCGTTTTCGGCAACATTTTTTAAGCGCGGATGGCGTCATTCCTTGTCAGCAACAACTCGACAGCGTAGCTTTTTATCTAGTTACAGTTATGGCGCTGCTTTATTTTGTTTTTGCGATATTTTTTTTATCGTCTTTTTCACTTTTACTTGAATTGTTGCTTCAGAGGGAGAGAGAGAGAGAGAGCGTCTAAATTCTTTATTAGCTGGGTGAAAAGTTGTCTTAATGCAGACGACGCTGGATTAGTTCGAATTATTAGAAGCGACATTAGCGGTGTCAGCAGCGTCGACAGCTTTTTCTGGAGCTAACAACTACTCACTCTTCATCAAGAAAAGAGAACATAATTGCATTGAATAGCTAAGAGTTTGAAGTTTTTTTTTTACACTGCTTTCTTTCTCCTTAAACATCCATTGCTGTGTTTTAACAGGAGGAGGAGGTGGAATAAAAAAAAATTAAATTCATTTTTTAACCGCGAACGTCTTGCGATAATTCTCTAAGCGAGAGGAAAAAGTTGGACAGTTTTTGATGTAATTCTTAATTCAATTTCGCGGAATTTTGCCGGGATGTAATGAATGTTAATGGACTTTCATAATATATTTAATCAATCAACTTTTTTTTTCTTTCTTCATTCTCTTCGTCCGCTATTCGAGAGCAAAGACCGCCTTTTCTTAATTCGCGAAGGGAGAAAAATTGCACTCGTGAAGAAGAATATCCTGTAACCATGGCCGGGATGGATAGCAGGAAAAGATATTCATTTGTAAGTAATTTCCTTAATGGCCACCACCTTTTTTACTTAGGGTATTAATTAATAAATTAACAATTTAATTATTACTCTCGTATAACCATTAACAATTAGATTTTTACGAACTCGTTTTCGGTAGTTTTCAATTTTAATTTGCTTCCACCCCGCTGCATTAAGTGATTAAAGATGAATTCTCATTAAAAGAAGAGAAGCGAAATGGATTTTTTGGAAGAAAGTTATACAAGTGTGCCTTTTATATCGAGTCTTTGGGAATTCCTTAAAAAGAAGGTTCAATTAATAATTTACTGTCATTGTTTACACACTTATATTTTTGAAATTGATTGATCTAATCCAAAATCACGGACATTAAATTAATGAAAGAACAATGAAAAGATGCAGAGGTTCACGAAATAGTAAATTTAAGCGTTCAGAAGAACAACTTGTGGACTTGAATTCGTTTGTTTACAGATTATGACGTACCAACTTTTGTTTGGAATAAATTCATTGAATTCCCTAAAAACATTAAAATAAAAAAATTAATCATAAAAACCTTTTTTGCTTTTTGAATAATAAATTGTGCTTAAAGTGCTTTATTAGAAAATAAAACTCCATTAGATGAGACTCATGAATAATTTAAAATTTTCTGTTAAAATGGTAATTATTCAGATAAGTTTAACATACCAAGATAATAGAGAGTTTTTGCATACCGTATTTTGGACGTCCGTTAGCTTTTTCTCCCTAGGGCGCATGCTCATAAGAAAAATTATTACAGATACGCATGCGCAATTTCCTATGAGCATGCGCGCTAGGGAGAAAAAGCTAACGGACGTCCAAAATACGTTATGCAAAAACTCTCTAATGAAGTGAAGAAGAAATTAAAAAAAAGTGAACTTCAAAATATATTTTTAAGATACTGTATATTTATTGTTCCAATTTTTTGGAAATTCTGCTTTCCCGTTCCATTGTCCATGTAAGCATATGGTAGGAATAATTTTAGTTATTCCAATGGATACTGGACTAGAAACAAGTAATATAATTTTTTTTTTAAAGTCAATTCTTTCTTTTTTTTCCTCACTATATTGCAGGAAGTCCTTTATAAGTAATTTTCATTCATTTTTTAAAGTTTATCTGGCGTCATCTATGGGTATATACACGCAACTTACATACAAAAATTAAATTAAAGAATTAAATTTAATTAATGAATTAATATTTGAAAAATCTGCAGTAACATCCAGTGTCATCCAATACAAGTTAAAAAAAAATGTATTTGAAGTTGAGTGGATGAATAGGAAGTATTTTGTGAACGATTGCAAATGTGAACAAGATATATATAGGGAGAGTGTGAGCTAATAGAAGGAATTGAAAAAAGGACAGCAGATGTGTGGCAGGAATAATTTTGATTATTCCAAGAGACATTAGACTAGAAAGAAATGAATAGGATGATCAACAGGCAACAAACACAGGGAATGTATAATTTGGTATTCCACTGGATTAGAAAGAAAGGGATAGGATAATAAACTGACAGCAAACAAATGGAAGGAATTAAAGTCCTCCCGGAAGGAACTACCCTCCTTCTTCAACGACATGGAGCAGAAGTCAGACTTCTACCTATGGGCGCTCCATCACAACAAAAGCTGCAACCCTTTTCCCTCCCTCCATGAAGGATACGACAACAACTACACTACACCACATCATTGTACCTAAAGCTGTGTTGTCCCTATACAGTCGGACTATCTGGTGGGAGTTTTCTGGGTTTTCTTTCATACGATACTAAAATGGGGGATAGTCGCCCTTAAAGTTCTCCCTGAAGGCACTTGCTCTCCTAAGGCACTACACAGAGCAGAAGACAGACTTCTACCTACGGATGCTCCATCACAACAGAAGCTGCAACCCTTTTCCTTCCCTCTATGAGGAATACGACAACAAAAACATATTAAATAGCAGATGGAAAGAAGTTTTGCATTAAAAAAGATGGTCACAATGTTGATCAATCAATAGATATATGTAACTTCAATCGAAACAAGTAATATAAAAAAAAATTTTAAAGTCAATTCCTACTTTTTTTTCATTCTATTGCTGAAAACCCTTTATAAATAAAGTTGAAATTTTCCTCTTTATATCTAATAATGAATCTTTCCTCTAATAACACTGGATCTGGCGCCATCTATTATTAGATATATGCAACTTTAATCTAAAAAAAATTTAATTAATTAATTAAATTTAATTACTGAATGGATATTTGAAAAAACTGTATTCACATCCAGTGTCCTCCACTACAAGTTAAAAAAAATGCATTTGAATTTGAGTGGAGGAATGAAAGTATTTTATGAACGACTGAAAATGTGAACAGGATATATAGAAGGAGAGTGTGAACTAATAGAAGGAATAAAAAAAAAAAAAAAAAAGGATAGAGATTTCGTTGGTACTGAGTCAAAGAAATAAGTAATTGCGTAAACAAGATCCCCTAATTTCTCAGATAACACTGGAATAGTCTTAAATAAATTCACCAGCCCCACAAAGCAGATTCCCAAATTTCCCAAAATGATCATCCCGCACTTTGAGAGAGGCCCATTCATAATTCATTCGCATCCTCTCTCCGGACTCGAACTAAAAGAGCCTCATGGACAAATATCCCTTAAAATATTCCGGCCAGCCGGACAATGTTCCGGGAACTGACCCGGCATTTTTAATCAATACCCCTTTTCCCATTCTTCGAACAGAGCAGCAAACCGCAGCAGCAGTATTTACATACGAGTGGTGCCATCCAATCGAATCGCAGGACTGGGTTGAATATTTAAAAGTGCGCCCGACCAATTAAATCGCGCGCCGCCGACGATGATCAGGATCATGGATGATGATGATAATAACGCTTTGTGCAGTCTAATAAATGTGCAATGCAATTTCCACCGCCTCCGACTCACGAGAGAGAGAGAGAGCGAGAGGGGTTTGTAATTCGGAATCTATTTATTTACATATCTTGAGAGAGAGAGAGAGAGGGAAAGGAAATTCCTGGCGCAGCAGCAGCAGTTCTAATTAGGCGGAGAGGTATTGCTTAATCATGACGCACACTCTTTGTGAACCAGAAGCACTGCTTATCGGATGAGAGCGGGAGCCCTGCAAGGAACAGTGGGATGGTAGCTTTCGTTTCATGGGTAGGGTGCAGAGCATCGAATTATTATTGTTATTTCATAGGAATCGGAATGAAATATTCAAAAGACCCAGCATTTCAAATTAAAATCAACATTTTAAAAATACACTTTATAGATTTTCTTTTATTTTTCAATTCCTTCTATTAGCTCACACTCTCCCTCTATATATCTTGTTCACATTTTCAATCGTTCATGAAACACTTTCTATTCATCCACTCAACTTCAAATACATTTTTTTAACTTGTAGTGAATGACACTGGATGTCAATACAGTTTTCTCAAATATTAATTCATTCATTAAATTTAATTCGTTCATTTTAGTTTTTTTTTAGATTTAAATCGCATGTATCTACCCATAGATGGCGCCAGATAAACTTGAAAAAAATGACTGAAAATTATTTATAAAGGACTTTCTGCAATAGAATGAAAAAAAAGTAGGAATTGACTTAAAATTCTTTTTTTTTATATTACTTGTCGTAAAGCAACTAAGACATAGCTTTTAACTTCTTAACAGATAACCCCCCGAGTATACTCGTATCTCCTATTTGTATCTTTTTGGAATACCGCTAATTAATTCATACGAAAACTATACATTGCTTCATTTCGGTAGATTCCTATTACTATTTATTACTATTATTATTGTTATTATTTCAAAGAAATCGGATTGAACCATTTAAAAGAGTATTTAAATTGAAATACAAAAACATTTTAAAAATGCGTTATACATATTATACGAGTATACTCGGGGTTATACAAGTTATATGAGTATACGCGGATCAGATTTTCTTTAACCTAATAGAAAACCCCGAGTATACTCGTATATTTAAATTGTTCTGAAAATGACAGAAAATCTCCGAGTATACTCGTATCTTCTATTTGTATCTTTTTGTAACGCCTCCGGTTAACTCGAGCAAACGTTATGTGTTATTTCATTTTGGGGGGAATGAAACTCAATCAAATTATCATTAACTATTGTTATTATTTTTTCAAGGAAGTTGGAATGAAACATTAAGGAGAACTGGTATTTCAATTGAAACACATAAACATTTTAAAAATACAGGTTAAAGCTTTCTTTCGAAAAGCAACTAAGATGTATTTTTAATCTCTTAACAGAAAACTCCGAGTTTACTCGTATCTCTTATAGGTATCTGTATTGTAACGCCGAGAGGTACTCCTGCGAAATTAGAGATTCTCCATTTCGGGTAGAGTGCACAGCATCGAATTATTATTATTAGTAGTAGTAGTATTATTTTAAAGCAATCGGAATGAAATATTCAAAAGACCCAGCATTTCAAATTAAAATCAACATTTTAAAAATACAATTCATAGCTATTATTTTATTTTTTTGTACGTATCTTTTAATATCTTAAAAGCTAACCCTCGCGTATGCTCGTATCTCCTATTTTGTATCTTTTTTGTAACTCATACGAAAATTGTACTTTGCTTCATATCGGGTGGAATGAATCGAATCGAATTTTTATTACTATTATTATTTTAATGGAATAGGAAGGAAAGATTTAAAAGAACTGGTATTTTAAATGAAATACAAAAATATTTCAAAAATACAAATTATACATACTCGGGATTTTCTGTAAGGGGTTAAAGCTACATATCTTTAACCTCTTAAAAGTTTAACATATCTTAACCTCTTAACAAACCCCGAGTTTACTCATATCTCCTATTGGTATCAATTTTATAACGCCAAGAGGTACTCCTGCGAAACTATAGATTGCTGCATTTCGGGTGGAACGCACTCAATAGAATGCCTATTATTTTTATTATTATTATTTCGAAGGAATCGGAATGAAATATTCAAAAGACGCAGCATTTCAAATTAAAATTTCTCTTTTTTCTAATCGTATCTTTTTTTTGTATATTTTTTGTAATGCCACGAGTTAACTCGTGGGAAAATTACAGATTGCTCCATTTTCTGTGGAACGCATTCAATCGAATTCCTTTTATTATAAATATTATTATTTCAAATGAATCGGAATAAAAAATTCAAAAGATCTAGCATCTCAAATTAAAATAAACATTTTAAAAATACACTTTGTAGCTTTTCTTTTATTTTTTGTACCTATCTTTTACTATCTTAAAAAGTAACCCACGAGTTTACTCGTATCTCCTATTTGTAACTAAATGAGTTAACTCATATGAAAATTATACATTGCTTCATATCGGGTGGAATGAATCGAATATTTATTACTACTATTATTATTATTATTACAAAGGAATCGGAATGAATGATTTAAAAGAACTGATAATTTAATTGAAATACAAAAACATTTTAAAAATACAAAATATACATTTAAAATATACGAGTGTACTCGAGGTTACACAAATTTACATATAAAATATACGAGTATACTCGTGGGTTTCTGTTATGAGGATAAAAATACATATCTTCGACCTCTTAACAGAAAACCACGAGTATACTCGTATCTACTATTTGTACCTTTTTTGTAACGCCACGAGTTAATTCATGCGAAAATTACATGTTAATTCATTTCAGGGGGAATACATTCAATCGAGTTCTTCTTCTTATTATAATTATTAATATTGTTATTTCAAAATAATTGGAATGAAACATTTAAAAGAACTGGTATTTTAAATGAAATACCAATTATTTTAATTTAAATACAAAAACGTTTTAAAAATACAGGTTACAGCTTTCCTTTGAGAAATAATTAAGATGCATCTTTAACCTCTTAAAAAAACCTTGAGTTTATTAGTATCTCCTATCAGTATTTTTTTGTAACGCCACGAATAACTCGTGCAAAAATTATATGTTATACACAAATTCTTTTTACCAATAATATTATTATTATTTCAAAAAAATCGGAATGAAAAATTTAAAAGAACTGATACATTAATTGAAGTACATAAAAAACTGGGAGTTAAAACTTTTTTTGTAAATGAACTAAGATGTATTCTTAAAAGATTACCTCAAATATCTTCTATTTGTATCTTCGGAACCCCTCGTGTTAATTCACGTGAAAATTATATGTTACTTCATTTTGGTGGATTGGGAAGATTGCATTGAATCGAGTTCTTATTATTTTTTCAAAGCAAAGGATCTAATAATTTGTTTAAATGCACACACATTTTAAAAACGCAATTTAGAGATTTTTTTTTTGAAAAAGTGAAATTTTTTTGTTAAAGATTAAAAGTGTCTTTAATTTTTAACAATTTACTCCATGTCCTTGTATCTCATATTTATATTTTTTCCAAAGCTTAATTCAATAATTTTTCAGAAACAATAACAATGACTTTCGAAGAAACAATCAGTTTTGAATTCTGGATTAAAACGAGCATTTTGGGATCCGTTTATTAATCGAAGGCAAATGCAAGTTCACTCGTTATATTGCACATCTGGCAGCACTCGTTCTATTACGATTTCGTAGTCTTACAACGTCAATTTTTTTATTCTTTAGAAATAATTCCATATGTTTTTAAATTTTACAGAAAAAATTATAGTTTAAAAAAACTAAAAAACACGCCTTTAGAGTGAATCAAATTAAAAAGTAAAAAATAATTGTTAACATAAGAATAAAATGACTGACGAGAAAATGAATGTCACTGTTCTAAAAGTGTGGGGTGCTCGATATCAATCGTTATCATTTTTCACTCGTTTCATTCCGAAATGCAGAGTTAGTTTAAAAAGGTCATACAAAGCACCCCACACTTTTAGAACAGTGACATTCATTTTCTCGTCAGTCATTTTATTCTTATGTTAACAATTATTTTTTACTTTTTAATTTGATTCACTCTAAAGGCGTGTTTTTTAGTTTTTTTAAACTATAATTTATTTTCTACTTTTTAGTTTGATGAACTCTAAAAGCGTGTTATTTCAGTTTTTTTAAACTATAATTTATTTTTTACTTTTTAGTTTGATGAACTCTAAAAGCGTGTTTTTAAACTATAATATTTAAATGAGGTCCCGGTACGAAGGACTGGAACTATAGTTCTTACAATAATTTAAATGTGAGTAAAACAAAGGCGAAACGCGAATAGGTCGAGCCAGCCAGGATCGAACAGGGAATCTCCTGATCCGTAGTCAGACGCGTTATCCATTGTGCCACTGTCCCACATAGGTTTGAATGTCTTAGGCACTTTCATTCTACATGAGTTAAAGTGCTCTTCATAAGTTAAAACAAAAAAAAATCACTCATCCTGGCGATTATAATCACGATGAGATAATAAACTTATCAAAATATTTTAGTGTCGTCGGTCCTTGATAAGTCCACAATGTTTAAATTAAATCTGATCGCTTACAGTAGGACAAAATCGAGCCCAAAGGGTCAGTTACAAACAAACATACAGGTGAAACTAATAAAAGCATATTAAAAATGCTGAGAACAGATATCTTTACATGAACTAAATCAACTATGATGCTATGGTGTTTCAGGCCCCCTCAATATATGGCAGGGAATAGACCTCACTTGGAAACCAAGAGATATCATATTATTTTATTAAAAGGCATTTATATTTATATTATCAGTCAGCAAACACGTTTAGTTTCTTTCTTTTTTAGTTATTTTTATAATTTTGAAAAGAAAACACAAATCAAATGCGTACATCAAATATCAGATATCTTACTCTTTTCTTTTGAGTAAAAATTATTGATAACGTACTCCTTTAAAATTATTAAACATTCAGCATAAAATTTATAACTAATCAATTAAGAATGATATTTTCCCCCTCAGTATTCTCCAATTATTTTGTAATACGTTCAGCAATGCTCGGACATCAAATTATTTTATTTTGTTTTGATATTTTAAGTATCCAATAAGTCATTCATGATGTACCGCAAACTTTAAAAATTTTTAAGCATTTGGCATACACGTGTAATAAAAACAAGTAATAAAAAAAAAAAAATTAAAAGTCAATTCCTACTTTTTTTTTCACTCTATTGCAAAAAGTCCTTTAGAAATAATTTTCATTCATTTTTTTCAAGTTTATCTGGCGCCATCTATGGGTAGATATAGGCAAGTTAAATCGAAAAAAAAGCTAAAAATAATGAATTAAATTTAATGACTGAATTAATGTTTGAAAAAACTGTATTGACACCCAGTGTCATCCACTACAAGTTCAAAAAAAAATGTATTTGAACTGGAGTGGATGAATAAGAAGTGTTTTATGAACGATTGAAAAATGGAACAAGATATATATAGGGAGAGTGTGAGTCTAATAGAAGGAATTGAAAAATAAGTTGGTTAATAAACAATTTTTTTTACCTTAGTATTCTTGTACAGCGAATCATTTTGTAAAATATGAGTAATTCTCGTACACCAAATCATTTTGTAAAGTATGAGTAATTCTCGAACATAAATTATCAAAATATAAAAACGAATAAAATTTTAAGTATTAAATAAATCATAAAAAACTATAACAAATAATATATTTTTAATTGCATTTTATTTTAAAAAATTAAAAAAATAAAATATAATAATAATTAATTACTAAAATTAATAAATAATAAATAATTAATTAAATTAATTAATATAATAGTATTTAATTATTAAATTTTTTTGGCGAAGAATAGGATAAATCTGTAAATAAAGGGCAAGTTATTTTCAATACATTGGTAAATAAAAATAATGCAGTTTATTCAATATTGTGCTGACTGCTATGTACTTAATATATTTTTTTATGAGAGATCTTGTTGTTGTCGTATCCCTCATAGAACGAGGGAAGGGGGGAGGAGTAGCTTCTGTTTTTGATGGAGCATCGGTAGGTAGGTCTGACTTCTGCTCCGTGTCACTGAAGAAGGAGGGCAGTACCTTCCAGGTGGGCGTTTAGGGGAAACTACTCCTCATTTGCGTATCATATGGGAGAAAACCCGGAAAACTCCCATCATGTAATCCGACGAAAAAGGCAAGATGCTGAACGTCACAAACGTCATCGAATCTCCTCGTTTTTTGAAGCAGTGTCTACAACAATACAGCCACTGAACCACGAGTCAGGCGAGAGATCATGTAATCTGAATAAATAAAAGAAATGTAATTCTGTACAAAAAGTTAATTAATCTATGCCATCAATATTTACAAGGATTAAATAAATTCATAAAAAAGTAACTCGGTATATTACTACTCAGATCACATAAACAAAAAATGTAAGTTTTCATGATTTCTTATTTCTCTAAGTATGATTTTTTTTTTTTTTTTTTTGCCATATTCTATCCATAATATAAAAAATATATCTTCGCTAAATTATGTCAAATAAAATTATAAAATAAGCCAAAATAAACGATGCGAGCATTAGGTAGATACAGCCATTTATTAATTGCAATTTTAGATATTTATTTTTATAATTTTTTTGGAGATAGTAAAATTGGAAAATCTTGATAAATGAGTTATTAAAAAATTATAAAAGATGTCAAAAGTTTTTATAAAATTTTGAGTTTACCGATAATTAAAAAAGAAGGTTTTTCCCCCCTTAAATTTTAGGTTTTATACATCAAATTAAAAATTCTGAACATATATGGCTCATGTTGGATATATTTTTCTATAAATAATTACGTTACTTTTTTTTTAAATTTTAAGCATACATTAAATTATTTTAAGTGTTGCTTCATGCTAAGCGAATAGTGGATATTTTTTTTTCTAATGCAGTTGGCAATAGACCGTGATCTTTCAGCCATAAGGGCTGCACAGACATTACTCACTTTGCGCTACCCAGGGGGCGCGTGTCACTTGAAGATAAGTCACGGACGCGGAGTAACACTGCCCCTGCAACGCTCTACGATTCTGTTAGGACCGGGACCTGCGGTTTAAAGTGGATTACGAACCACTACAAGCATCCATGGCCCCTCCGGGATTCGAACTCGATACCTGTGGTACCGAGCGCCAGAGCGCTAGCCACTCGGCCATGAGGCCTGAATAGCGGATATGGAAGCCGTATTGTAGCACAAGTTGGAAGAGGTGTATTGCGCCAAGTGTTCGCGCCAAATATCAATTGATAATAACATATGATTTGGCGACTTTTGGTACGAAGTGACGCCAAGCTAAATGAATAATATTATTATTTAATTTTGATTTTATTCGGATGCATATCATTGCGTAATGTAGTGCATTACGGTTTTAGAAGAAAAACTCCTTCAGCGGCGCGGCAACCCCATTGTGGACCAAGGCCTTCTGCCCACTGGCAGATTCCGAAACATGAGAAGTTGTTTTTCTTTTCACCGGGTACGGTGTTGGCGTACGAGTCCTACGTCCAACAGTCATATTAGATCAGGACCTACTGTGTAAAGGGGATTCCGAAACACTGTAAGTATCCATAGCATCTCCGGGACTTGAACCCGAAACCTGTGGCACCAAACCATTAACACGCTTTTAGAACAGTGACATTCATTGTATTCTTCTGTTAACAATTATTTTTTACTTTTTAGTTTGATTCACTCTAAAAGCGTGTTTTTTAGTGTTTTTAAACTATAATTTTTTATACGAGTATTTGAAAAAAATGGCTTACAAAAGCAAAGGTTTCAAAATTACAAAGGCTTCATGATCAAGTTTGGAGTAATTTTTATCTGCTGGGGTTAAAGATCTTGAAGCAAATGCTATAGATCTCTCTTGTCCACGAACCATTAATACAATAAACTCCAATAGTTTTTCTAGATTAATAAAAATGCTGGTTGGGGCTTATCTTCAATATTTTTAGAACTTGTCCTGCAAAAAACTTCTTTTTTCAACTTTTATGAATTCATATCAGACAGAAGTTAAATCCTGTTACAAATTATTTATAAAGTTATAAGAAAAAAAAACCGCATTTTCATGGACATATAAATAGATGTCTTTGTTCTTTTAATTTAACATTTTTTTAGAAGTTGAAATAAAAATTATTTCAATGGTATTTGCATTTCTATGCAGCATTGTTGGTACTGAGTAATACCGGAAGCCACAAAAATTCTACTTTTGTTGCTACATTTGAAAATGGCATACTAATGTTTTGCTAATGTTATACTAATGTTTAGTTATTTTAGTTGATTTTAAATCGCAACCATCAGAAAATTGTTATCTAAAAGATTGATGATTAAATTCATAATGGCATTTAAGTTTATTGGTCTTGAATTATCACAACGTTATTGAGCACACACGACACATTGATTTGCCCTTCCCTCCACAAAAATAAATTATTTTTCCCACTTCGTTCTAAATCATTTGTTATCATCTTCATATTTGCGTTTACTAGATAGCATCATTATCCATTTTAGATGAACAATTTTCTACCAGTAAGAAAATGTTGATAGTGGTAAAGGAAATGAAAAACTGATCAAAGACACAAACCATAATGGCCATAATTATATGGGTAATAATTATGCCTAGCAATTTTAATGTGATATTTGACGATTTTCTTTTGTTACATAATTTTGATTGACTATCAATAAAAAAAAGCTAGAACGTCAGTTTATGTATTGGAACAATACAGATTAGGCACAAGACAGTTGCGTAGCACGTACAGCCTTAACTAGGGTGTAACACTCACAATTTGAACGAATATCTCCAAAGAATGGAAGTTTGCAACCATCTCTACTTGAATCCAACGGAAGGAATTTAGCTCATATATGCCGAAGCTTTTAGTTCAAGTTTCCTGTCGAATTTTGGACACAAGATCTCTATCTCTCAGGCATTTAAGAATTCATTATTAGTAAAACAAAAGAAATAAAAGAATCTTCATACCTTTCGGATTTGCAAATTGCAAAGGATTACCCACATCTGAGCAATAAAAATGTTAACACACAAATCTTTCCATCTCTTGGTCCAATAGTAACGTGAGCAGATGGTGTGCAACAGGAACCAAGTTAGAATCTGTTGGTGGTGTCCGTTGCTATCACTGTTTCCAAAAAAGGAGGAGCTTTCATGATGATTGTGACATTGCTGTAACGTCTAGGCCTATATTAGGTGTATAACTGCTTCAAAAAGAGGGCCACTTTCAGGTTCATAGGAACATTTTAATTTTTATTTACAAGCACTAATATACACTGGTGGACAAAATTAAGAGATGGAAGACATTTTCCCAAATATCTCAAAAAATACTGAATATAAATAAATGAAATTTGGTATGGATATAGCTTATTCCATGATAATAAAGTATGCAAAACAAAAATGAAAGTGCCATTCACTGGCATGACCTATTGCCAATAAATCCAATGTAGTCTGAACTTAAGGATAAAAGAGGACAATAAAAGTGAGGCTTGTACAGTGTGTGTTGCCCCTAGTATGGTGTATGGTCACCCCTGACAGACAGACAGCTTGCACAACGAGTATGCATGCTGTTAATAAAGGAGTTAAGGAGGGCTTGTGGAAGACCCTCCCATTCTTCCACCAGAGGAATTTTTAACTCCAGAATGATTCTGGGGGGAGGTTGGCGCATCGCAATAGCTCTCCCAAGAGCATCCCAAGCATGTTCAATAGGATTCAGGTCAGGGGATTTGGCTGGCCAATCCATTCGTTGAATATCCTCGCTTTCCAGATACTTATCTACCATGAGAGCCCTATGTGGTCGCGCATTGTCGTCCATAAAAATGAACTCAGGGCCAACAGCGCCCCTGAAAAGACGCACATAGGGCTCTAGGACCTCCTGCCTGTACCTCTGGGCATTCACGGAACCATTGTCAAACACATGGAGCGGTGTGCGGGTATCTTGCATGATCCCTGGCCAAACCATGATTCCTCCACCAGCATAATGGTCCTTTTCGATAATGTTGCTAGGACGGTATCGGGTTCCAGGTTCCCTCCATATCAATAACCGTCCAGAATCAGGTTGTAGACAGAATCTGAACTCATCGGTGAAGGGAACATTAGCCCATTGAAGCTGTGTCAAATTTTGATGATGTCTGCACCATTCTGCACGCGCTCTTTTGTGGGAGCGAGTGAGTGCGATGCAAATAGCGGGCTTCCTGGCATACAGCCCTCTTTCATGGAGTCTCCTGGAAAATGTCTTACTCGAAATTGATGTTCCTGTAGCAGCCGCGAGGCCCCTAGACAATTGAGTGGCTGTAGCCGTCCTCTGGCGTTTAGATGAAAGGAACAAATACCGGTCTTCATTGGCCGTTGTAGCCCTCGGGCGACCTTGTCCTGGTCGTCTGCATACTGTCCCACTAGTTTTAAATTGATTCCACAAATTGGAAATGACGCTTGGTGTTGTATCCAATTCCCTAGCAACCTGAGCTTGGGACTGTCCTGCCTCAAGTCTACCCACAATTCTCCACCTCATACCTTCGTCTAAACGATGATGTTCACTCATTTCACCTAAAAACCAGCAAGAAACAACAAGATTATTCAAACAATGCACTAAAATATGCAACTGTGTTGAAGAGTGGAATGAGATGAACAGCTCGATGCGGACTTTTATACCTCCTGCTGGCTTAGCAACGCCCACAAGAATACGTAAACTTATCTCAGGGCCAACAGCGCTACATTGACCATATATGGCAATCAACTGTCCAGGTTTTGTGCGGTATTTTTAGAGAAATGTGCGAAAATGCTTTCTATCTCTTAATTTTGCACGATTAAATCACAAGTACCAAGGTTGGTGTGGTTTGTCGCTTTATGGTCATCTTGTGCACGCGAGGGCTAAACAGACCGGGACCTACAGTTTAAAGTGGATTACGAACCTCTACAAACATCCATGGCATCGCCGGGACGGAAGTGGGTTAAGCCGAGGCTGAACGAGGCCGAGCGCCAGGGCGTCACTCGGCCATCAGGCCCCTCAAAGGTTGGAGATTTTCAGAGTTTTGGAGTCTACGTCGATTCCAATTACCTACTCTGCAGCAGTCCTTAATTATCCCACGGCATTATATACGAAACCACAAGGGGATTTGTAAACAGCCTGTTCAATCACTTCAGAGAAAAAAGAAAAACAATACTTCTGGTCGTCTCGTCGCAGAACTCTCTCTTCTTAACCAAAAAGAACTTCTTTAAGACAATCCGTCAAGAGGGGGGTCAGCTTCTCTCACTTCTCATTAGAGTAAACATTTCTCGGCTCGTGGTCTACCACTAATCACGATGGAACAACACATGGTATAGTTCATATTCAATCTGTAGTTGTTTCGAACTGTGAAGATCGCACAGACATTCGCTAATTTCCTTAGTCTCATTATACATGATATCGAATATCTGCTATCAGATTTGAGTGGCAGGTTGTTCTCATGAGTACAAAACACGAATTGCATGTAATATAACTATCCACAATCCTGCTTGTCTTCTGTAAAATTTGCGTGATGGGTTATTATATACTTGTCAAATAACATATATTCCTCTCTTCTGTGAATGAAATGCCAAAACTCTTCCAGTGAGAAAAAAAAAATGCTACATTGTATACAAAAAGTTTCTCCTTGATAGTCAGGCAGTGCAAAGAAAATTTCCGGAATTTCTTTCGATTTGATATCCAAATGAAATAAAATTTCTTCCGTCATTGTCTGTCCTTGGACTGTTCCTGTTATACATAAGTAGAATACGAGGACTATACCCTTTGTCATTGTTCGACCATCTTATCTCATCGATTGTATGGGTGCCTCTGTGAGGCAGCTGTTGAATGAGGGGAGGACCGTTTACGAACTATTGATGCAGCATGATCTACTGGACTTGGCTTAGGATTCTAAATTAAGGGTATAAGCAACAACTACAACACGAAGACTATTGATGTTTAAGAACAAAAAAAAAAATATATCTTATTGATTGATTTTTGATTTTCCCAAATTTACGAAGTCTTCGATTTTAATAGGTCATCTTATTTGTTTAGCTCATATGATATTTAAAAAGGAGTATAGGAAAAAGGGGGGAAGGAGGAAACCCCTACCACCCTGAATATGGAAATTTGTGCTTAAGCCAATTGGTCCAACCAGTTCTCAAGTCAATTTCTAACTCACAAAGACTATGAAACGGTCCTTTTCTGTGGGAAAAGTAACAACAAACATTTAAAATGACTGAAATATGCCCGAAGCATTTAATGCAACTCCAACTCATATCCACTTCATTTTGTGTGTGCAATATAATAGCAGCCAAATTATTGAAATGCTGTTTACAGAATGGCGCCCTTTACACAACAGCCGCCGGTTGAACAAAGAGAATAATGGCGTGATATCCCAACAAAGCAAATGTAAACATGGAGACACAATGCAAACATTCAACTTCTTGCATTTGACACAAAATAGTTTATATTGACTGAGAGATTTCGACGTTTCAAAATGTTTCGTAGGATTTGAGTTTTGTTTTTGAGTATGACAAATTCCTTCGTTCAATATTTTTTCAGATGTAACGTTTCAGTGTTATTTGGTAAAAGTAATTTATAAGTATTTTCTGTTGTAAGAGTTCGTTTCAATAACTTGTTAATTTGACATCTATTCTGGTAAAAACCACTTTTTTAAATGCTTAATTGAAAATTTCTCATTCTATTAACTTTTTTTTTTATTGCCAAATTTAAGTTAATAGCAAATAAACAATTTGATTACTTAGAATGAAAATTTTGAAAGTAAAATATTTCTAAATTTCCTGCCAAAAATATCGAGTCGTTTAAATTGTTAAATTTGTAATTTATTATTTCTTTCAAAGAACTTTTAAACGGTCAAGAATTTTTATGAAACTTATTTCTTTAGAATTGACAAAATTATATTCAAATAAAATTTTTCAAAAGTTTAAATAAGATAAATTTTTTTTAAGAAATCATTTTAGAGATAGTACATATTATCATACAAGATAGTACATAATAAATAATCTATTGCAGAATTTTTCCCACGGAAAGAGTTGTAGCATTCCATTTCCAGGAGAGAGAAATGTATATTTTTTAACAAGTGCATAATAACAACCTATCACTCAAATTTGACAGCAGATAAGCAGTGTTGTGGATACTTATATTACATAAAATTAGTGTTTTGTACTCATCAGAACAACCTGCTACTCAACTCTGATACCAGATATTCAGTGTCATGGATAATGAGAACTAATGAAATAGGCGATTGTCTGTGGGACCTTCACAGGTCGAAAAAATTACAGACCAGATATAAACTACGCGATGAGTTGCTGCATCGGGAGTGGTGACAGACCATGGCTTGAAGAAGTGTCGACTGCAATGATAATTGAAGGAAGCTTATCCCCATATTGGCGGATTTTCTTAAAGAGAGATCTGCGACAAGTCGACGCTAAGTGTTGTTTTTCTCTGAATTGAATGAGCAGGCTGGAGTTTCCGCCTGTTTTCAAAGTGAGCTGAGCCCCTTGTGGTTTCGTGCATCACGACGTGTGATAATTAAGGTGTGCTGCAGGCCACAAGTTTTGTGATTCGTCGTAAACTTGAGAACTCTGAAAATCTCCGTCCTTGGAGTGAACTGTACTTTTGAATCAAATTATCTTTAATTTTAATTTTTTTATAAATAGTGTTCTGTATATATATATATATGCATAATAATTGTAAGAAGTGTTAAAAATTTAAAAAAAAAAAAAAAAGTGTTCCCATGAACCTGAAAGTGGCCCAATTCTATAAGCCGTTATAGGTCTAGTATAGGCCGAGAAGTTATAACCTAAACATAATATGATCCATAACATTTCTACGATTTCAATAAATTATTACAAAGGCCAGTGAAAAAGTAAGGGAAAATTATTATAAAATGATACGCGTATGTACACTCATGTCCATAAATTAAGGATAATTCAGAATCACACAGAAATTGAACTCTAAAATAAAAATTTCACCTGAAGAATTATCACACACATTTTGAAGAAGAATATGCAAATTACAGGAAACCACCAGATGGCGCGGATAGTACGTCATAATGACGAGAGTGTAAGAGAGGGGTATATAAGGAATGGTGGCAAAGAAGTAAAATTGTTCACAAGCGCTTTAAAAGCCTTTCAGTGCAATAACCGCATAGTTATGGCGCAAAGGAAGCATTTGGATGATTTTTTACGTGGTAGAATTATCGGACGACTGGAATGTGGACGTACCCAGCTGGAAGTATCCGAGGAACTTGGAATCGGCCAGAGTGTCCTCTAAAGGCTTTGGCAACGATTCCAAGATGATGGTAATGTGAGTAGATGTTACAGCACAGGTCGCCCCCGAGTTACAACGCCGAAATGCGGACCAGTATTTAGCAGTTGAAAAGAAAAAGAAACAGACAAAAGAAACAGAAAAAAAAAAGTTGCCAAAAGAAACAGACGGAGCACAGCATCAGACCTATCTCGTCAGCTCTCTTCAGCTATCGGTACGACAGTTTCAAGGCAGACCGTGTACAGACGCTTAGGGCACATTGGTCTATATGCTCGTAGGCCTGCAAGATGTGTTCCACTTACCGCAACTCACTGTCGCCTGCGATTAACCTGGAGTAGAGAGCATGTATTGTGGTCACCGCAACAGTGGTCTTGTGTGATATTTTCCGACGAGTCCAGGTTTAGTTTGCAGTCTGATTCCCGCCGGACTTTCATATGGAGAGCGCCAGGTACCCGTTACCACCAAGAGAACACCATTGAACGACACCGTTACGGTGGCGCAGGATGGCTCGTTTGGGGAGGAATTATTCTTGGTTCCAGAACTGACCTGCATGTTCAGAGTGTAACGATGACAGGTCACATCTATCGGGATGTCATTCTGGAACAACATGTACGTTTGTTTCGGGGCGCCATGGGTGCTGAATTTCTGTTTATGGATGACAACACCCGTCCTCACCGTGCAAACATTGTAGACGAATGTCTTCAATTGGAGGATATCACCCGTATGGATTGGCCAGCATACTCACAGGACTTGAATCCAATAGATGCTCTATTGGATTCAAGTCCATAGTCCTAGCATATCATCAAGTCCAAGCATATCCCACACATGCTGTGTGGGATATGCTTGGCCGACGAATTGCAGCCCGTCGACCCCCTCCCACCTGTCAACCGGAACTTCGGAGGGCATTGCTGGATGAGTGATGTAATATTCCCCACGATCAGATTGATAATTTGATACTAAGCATGCCTAGGAGTTGTAAGGCCTGCATTGCATCGTCCGGGAGACATACTCCATATTAACCATCATACTAACCATGTTATACTGTTTTTTGTAAATAGGTTCTTTTTGCTCCAGTGAGTAAAAATCGCAATTTTTATTAATTATGTCAAACATATAGCATTTTTTTTGCTCTTTACCTTTTGTTTAATAAATGGACTTTACAAATAAGTCAGATCTGTTTTGGTTCTGTCTCTTTCTTTGCCTGAACTTCATTATCCTTAATTTATGGACATGAGTGTATTTAATTGTTTCTTATCTCATAAAAATTTTAATTTAATTTGATTTAATTTAATACATCTCTATAAGGACACCATTATAAAAGTAATATAAAAGTAATTTCTTGCCATGTTCGTTGCAGCATATCCTCATCAATGGCGGCAATGCTATCAGTGATCCTCTGTTTTAGATGATCCATATATTCTTTAATATAAGCCTGCATTCCTCATACACATATAACCGTCCTTGACTTCTTTCCATGGAATAATGTTAAAGTTATTGTATATCAAACATATTTACGTGGATCATCTAAAGCAGACGGCCACTGATGACATTGCCACCATTGATGAGGATATGCTATAGCGAACATGGCAACAAATCATTTTTATATGCAACAAATGGTGCCAATACAGGGATGTATAAGGATAACAGGTGGGTTGAAAAGTTCATAGTCTGACACATAGATGGCACTACTAGTATTAAATCCATATAATTTTTAGTTAGCCCTAACCTTCAAAAGACACGTGTATAAATTTGACAGCTGTTGCACAATTAGTATGGGAGTTATAGTATTTTTAGTGAAGCAACTTTTTTAGTTTGAAACAATGGATAAAAAGGAATTTCGTACGTTAATAAAGCATTGCCTTTTGGCGAAAAAAATACTATTGAAGCCAAGGCTTGGCTTGATAAACATTATTCGGACTTTTCACCAGGAAAATCAACCGTACAGAAGTGGTTTGCCAAATTTAAACGAGGCGAAATGTGAACGCCCCAAAGAGGCTGTTACCGAAGAAAACATCAAAAAAGTCCACAAAATAAATTCTGATCACCGTAAAGTGAAGTGAGTTGAGATAGCTGAGACCCTAAAGATATCAAAGGAACGTGTTAGGCATATCGTGAATGAATATTTGGATATGCGCGAGCTCACAATCGACCCAAAACAACAACGAATGGATGATTCTAAGCAGTGTTTGGAGCTGTAATAAACCCGAATTTTTGCGTCGATATGTAACAATGGAGTCCAATCGACAGTCAGCCGAGTGTACTGCACGTGATGAACACTAAAAATGCTATAACTTCACTAAAAGTGCTATAACTCTCATACTAATAGTGCAACAGCTGTCAAATTCATACACGTGTCTTTTGAAGGTTAGGACTAACTCAAAATCATATGGATTTAATACTAGTAGCGCCATCTATGTGTTAGCCTACGAACAATTCAGCCCACCTGTTATGTATCGAACAAAAATACGAGGCATGACATCTAAAGCAGAGGATAAAATGGCATTGCCACCATTGATGAGGTTATGCTGCAGCGGACACGACAAGAAATTGTTTTTATATGAAACTAAGGGTGGCCATATAGAGTTGTATCTAGCAAAAGTACGACACATGACCTCTAAGGCAGAGGATCCCATGGTATTGACACCATTGATGAGTTTTGTTTAGTTTGTTGCTCTACAGTCATTTTTTGCACACCTTAGGCTAATAACGCAGGGAGTTGCAGTTTAACGCGGATTCCGAACCACTGACAGGCATCCTGCCATGATTCGAACTTGAAGCCTAGGGTACCAAAGGCTGACCTGACTGAATACTGATGAGGTGGTTTGAGACTTTTGTTATCTGATAGTATAGCAGGGTTGATCCTGTTGTCAATAAAAATTCTAGTAACATAAAATTTTAGGATAAGGATTTTTTTTTCTAAATAGGCAGTAACAAACAATTATGGGATATGAATTTATCATTTTTTTCTTCTGGTAATCACGAATATAATGGATGCTAATGTAATTTATTGTATTTATGAGATTTTGTAAGTAAGATGTTTTACACTTTGCTTACACAGTATTGTTTAACACTTTCGCAGTCTGTATTGATAGTGATTGCCCAGCCGCAGTAATGTGTTATTTCCAGAAAGACGACTTAATTTTTATACAGAATAGGATTAAAAATGGTCATAAAACATGATTATGAGCATCATACTGATTGCTAATGTAATGTTTTGGCGTTTTTTGACAGAATATTTTGACTACGCTCCAGCATGTGATAGGCAATAGAGATGAAATTATTTCCTAAATGCAACATTACGCGCTGAAGCTTGATGTGTAAAAATGAAACAAAATAATGAAAATAAGTGACAAAATACATTACTGTTGTATGGTAATTTATCACTAACATACAGTTAATGTAAATTAATAATTATGATTTGGTCATAATGATATTATTACTCCAAAGAATATTTTTAAACATTCTATTTTTGGGTCACCTTCGTATAGCTGACATAAACATCGGTCCAAAAGCTCAACCGACACATTTGCTATCTCATCATCTGTTAGAGTATTAGATTGAATTTTTCTTTTGGAGGAGAGGATTGAAGTCTTTGCAGAACTACAACTCCTATTGCAAGATTTTTTTTAATAACTAATGTTGTCGTTATCGTGTCCATGGATTTAAAATATAAATATCAAAGTTAGATCAAGTCGAAAGTCTTTACGATAGCGGTCGCTAGCAACGGCACCGCTTCACTATACAGGGCTTCTCTTAAGTTGGCCTTGATTGGCACCCTACCCAATTGCAAAACATGGGGAGTGAGTGCTGGGCACTCTAGAATGTGCTTAGGAAAGCGTTGGGGCAATTTCTGCAGGGGATGTATTCCCTGGTTTTGCCTGGGAGAATCTTCATCCCTCTGTAGTGATTAGTTCTGAGTCTGCTAATGACCGATGTCAACTTCCTCGGGCAGTTGAAGTCCGTGATGAGTGGCTTCTTAGAGTTATGAGGAAATAATATTAAGTCTTAGTAAAGTGTTTTATAATATGTCTATGGGTTCAAAATTCAAACTTTAAAAATATGACCCTTTTAATGAGTAATTCATATAAATAGATAGCCTTTCTTAGTTAAAGAGGTGATGTTTCTTAAAAGCCTTCTTTGAGTAATTAAAAAGATAGTCTTTCTTGTGTAGTTACAGAGGTCCTGGTTTGGTCCTAACGTTTAACTGTTCCATAGATGCCTCCTTTTTATGCAAATTTCGTTTCGCCTGCTGAGGCAGTTGAAAGCGAATTGAACATTTGATTTCATTGATAATTTATTCCTCTAGTTATTGGTTAATATATTCCTATTGGCTATGTTTTGCTGTGATAATAGGGCATTTACCAGATAATCTTCAATTCTAACAAAAAAATCGCTTGAAAGGCGGAACTTCAAATTGTGCCATAATTTTCCCATAGATGTTTCTGCTTTTATGTAAGTTTTGTTTTGCCTGCAGTTGCATCTGAAAACGAATCAAACGTGCTGACTTGACTATGGTTGTTAAAGGTTAACATATTCCTGCTATTTGGTTTTTGCTCGAGGATTTTACCGCCGTAATCTTTGTTTTTGATATAAAGGGCTTAGATAACCTTCGCCACATCTAATTCTTTGATTTTCAAGTAGATGTCTCCGCTTTTACACGTGTTTTATTTTACTCGTCAATACACCTGGAAGCGAATCAACCGTGCTGACTTGACTGTATTTGGTAAAGATTAACATATTCCTTCTGATTGTGGTTGGTAAAGATTAACATATTCCTACTGATTGTGGTTGATAAAGATTAACATATTCCTACTGATTGTGGTTGGTAAAGATTAACATATTCCTACTGATTGTGGTTGATAAAGATTACCATATTCCTACTGATTGTGGTTGGTAAAGATTAGCATATTCCTACTGACTGTGGTTGGTAAAGATTAGCATATTCCTACTGATTGTGGTTGGTAAAGATTAACATATTCCTACTGATTGTTTTTTGCTCAAATCTTGAGGTTTTCACAGCGTAATCTTTGCTTTTGATACAAATGGCATTGACAGCCTTCGCCACACCTAATGCTCTAATCTCCAAGTAGTTGTCTCCTCTTTCACGCGTGTTACGTTTCGCTCGCCGATGCAATTGAACGCATTGAATCGAACGAGTGTGACTCGTTCCACTGTGCGGCGGAAGTGCGTTGGGCGGAAGAGCGGAACAATTTGCAGATGCAATTTGGGCCCGGCCTAACTCTTTTAATGCAGTTAAGGAGCGGTGCGCGAGTCCGAGCGGTGCTGCCGGTATTAATAAATACGATAAAGCCCGCCGAATGAGCGTCGGCGTCATTTAGAATGGAAAATGCCCGAGCGCAAAGTGAGCAAGTCCAATGGCAAATGAGTTTTGGAAATTTGCATTTATTGCGTTTAATGCGAGCGAGGCCGCGGGACAGGGATTCGTTTGTTCTCTCTTTTGTCTTTGCCGGTGGAAGGGGGGCGAGCACAAAGCGAGATTCTTAGCAGATTTCTACTCCCCTTCCCTCCCCTTTCGCCCGAATCAGCATACCCCGAGGGCAAGGTTCGGGGCCATCCACTCGCTGCCCACAGCTGCTACGAATGCTTAGTATCTCTTTTCGAACGCAACGGAAGGACATTCTGATCAATTTACATAACGCCCACTTCTTCGGCATACACGAGGTTTAATTCAGTATTAAACAGATAATTATTTTGTGCATCGGCTGCAGTTAATGCATACATTGATGAGCAGTAATGCACACATTAAATGAAGAAAATATGATTGAACAGAAAATTGTCTTGTACTAATCCAACCACCGATTTTGTCGATAGGCAAACGAGTGTTTTAAAGGATGAATCGATTGCTTGCTAATGCAAGGCACTATGACAGCACCCTTGCGAAGGGTGCTATCGTACCTACGCGGTGGAAAGAAATTTTAGTAAAGAAAATAATTTAATAGTTACTGTGGAATTTTTTTCATCTAATTTTTATCTTGATATTACGTAATTTAAAACTGTAATGCCGACTCGTGGATGAGTGGAAATTTGCTCTTCTGGTGAGCATTAGGGAGGAGATTCCATCAGCTGTCGGTTTTGTTGTAGATACTGTTTCAAAAACCGATGGCCTTTATGATATTTAGTATCTTGTCTCGTCAGTCAAACTACCTGGTGGGAGTTTTCCAGGCTTTCTAACATACGATACGCAAGTGCTGGCAAGTCCCCTCCCCTAAAAGGCCCTCCCGAAAGGCACTTCCCTCCTTCTTCAGCGACTCGGAGCCAAGTCTATCTACGGATGCTTCATCACAACTGATGCAGCCCCCACCTTTTCCCTCCTTCCATGAGACCACACGTGTTCTTAGACTTGGTCTAAATGTTGCTGTTTACCAATTGGGATAAGAGAGAAAACTGTGATGATTAAAACTTAACATAATTTTTATTGTAATTAAAATCTTTTCGAAAATACCTTTCTTTCCATACGGTGCTGTCTCTGAATCTGTCCAACTCGATTGCTTGCTAATTTTCTACACAATCCGCGTCGAGCTATGCGCTTTTTATGGAAATATTACCACCAGACAGTCTGATTATCAATGTGAAGCCCTTCACACAAGCTGCCGTCGAGTCTGAACACTTTTATAATCTCGTCCTAAATATGTTTAATCTTTTTGCAATCACAATTCGGAATAAAATTCGGGATTCGTAATTTTCTTCTCACCTACATGAAACCAGTAGAACGACTTTCCGGTCGACATATTTATCATGTTGCATCTCTGGCATAGATATGGAAGCATTCGATTCTGCTGCGAATTTTAACTTAGGTGGCGCATTTTCTTAATAAATGCATACATTAAAAATTTATTTCAGTTAAAAAATATTTTTCTTTTCCTTCTGTGGTATTGTAATAATAATTTTGTTAATTACATTTTTCTAATTTTACCTTAAAAATTAATACCACTAATTTTCACAATTTTAAATTTAGAATATCAATGAATTATTTGTGCTTCATATTTTGACTGCTGACGAAAAAGTATAGATTTTTTTATTTTTCCCATGTGACATTCGGTTAGGAATTCCATGATAAAATGATCAAAATCTGTTTGGGCTTACGAATTTGTTGAAAGAAAATATTTAAATTAACTTCTTTTACGTAATATGCTCAAGATTTTATTTAGGGCACATGTGCCACATCGTCACTAAAAGATTAAGGCAAAACATATTTCTCTAAATTGAAAAATTATATAACAATTTCAATAATTTGGATCGCAAAGTCGGTGAATCATTTTTAATTATGTTTTATTGTTACATAAGATTTAGAATTTTCTCAAAAAATTTTTAATGATGGTGTATTGCTTCATGAGACTCAGAATTTTCTCAACAAATTTTTAATGATTTACATGGCTACATGACACTCAGAAGTATGTCAAATAATTTTCTGTAGATAAACGGTTTTTTGAAAGAAATATTGAAGAATTCCGTACGTTATCAAAAAACTTTGCGCCAAGGATTCTAAAAAATCATCCTTTCTAATTAAATACCAGTAATCTTTCTAAGAATAATTCCTTCATTAACTGAGATTTGAAAACGAATCAGTCTCCCAAATAATGGAATATTTTAGGAAGATCACTGCATTCTTGGCCAAATAAAACATTTCAAAACTTTATTGCTCAAGTTTGGTTTTTCCACCAATACAAAAGGATTTATTATTGGTAATAGTTTTTTTGCAGATGCTTCTATGATCAATCAGTCCATATTGGATTGAAAGTTTTATGGTAAATTTATGTTGTTTTCATTGTAAAATTTTATCAACTTGAAGATTTCTTTAGACTTCTAAAACAGACTCTTCTGCTGTGCTTAGACAAGCGCAATGTGATGGTAGATGATACCATGTAAAGAGCCCATGCTATGATTAACTCCTCAGCCCTTCCAGGGTTGATGAGTCCGCCGAAACATTTATATCGACTCCTGATTCCTTACTCTTTATTATAATTTTATGAACTAAGATGTTTACTAATGATTTTAAAAAATGTGTAAAATAAATTTAATGACTTTTATTGAACTCTTGTATGTCTGTAAAAATTAGTTTGCCTTAACAAAGTATTTTTGTATTTGCCCTCATTTAAAAGACACCCTTGTACTCTAAATTTGCTTTTACAAAAACTGCATATGTGCTATAAAAATAACAGCACTGCATTAACAAGTAGGAAACAATTATATGTTGGTTTGGTTTGTCGCTCTACGGTCAATTTGTGCACACTTTGAGCTATTTAGACAGGGAGTTGCAGTTTAACGTGGGTTCCATGCCATCGCCAGTATTCGAACCTGAGTGAGCCCAGATTGCTAACCAATTGTCCATCGGGCCACAAAATAATTATAGAATAGCCGAAGACAGACATAAGAAAGTTGTACAGTTTGATCACAAAGAGGCTCTATTTGTAATACATTAAATATTCTTTTCCTTTATAGCAGAATTACTTCTGAATGATTATTTCATTGCTGATCTATGATAGCTTTTTATTAACCTCAGCGTCGAGAAGAGTCTTTCAACATTTACTTGGTATGCTGCTAAAATGGTTGCAGCATACCAAGCTACTGATGTTATTGAAGGATCATTCAATTCCTCCTTAACATTTAATTTTAGCATTAATTCCTAGAATTGAAAAACTATTGTGTCTGTAGGGAGAACCCGATGTTTCTAGCAACCATGATAATGATACCACTCCAGACGTCTCTATCGATGTTGTAGAGTTAAAGGTAGATTACTTGTAAACTGTAAAACTTAAAAACTGTATTTTTATCTATAATTAAAACATTGCAATTTTGTTCTTTCTCTCTTCGATACTGAAATACTTCCATTCCACCTCGCTATTCTAGGGTATCATTCTTGGGCTCATGATCTCTAATCTGTTGTTATTTGTTTGTTGTTGTTGTTTCTTATCCCACTTGGCTGGCCAAGCCCACGAGCCCATACGTGCTCATGATTGAAGTGGAAGGAATCAGCTTCTGTTGTGATGGAGCACCCGTAGGTAGAAGTCTGACTTTGGCTCCGTGACGCTCTTACAGTCATACTCTAATCTGTTGCTGAGCAAATGAAAAGTGCAGAAGTGATTCACCAAAACAAGTCCCCTACTCAATTGTAGAAACCCACCCGAAACAGATGTATTTAATTAGCATTTTGACTTAAAGAAAACAAGTAGGATAAAATTATGTGGGCGGTGATTAAAATCAAGCCAATAACATGATATATGATGCTTTGAATCTTTGCCTCTTCACTCAATGCTTTTATAAAGGTTGTTATCATATTTACATATAAATCTAATGCTCTATAAGAAATACAAAAGTTTCGGACAGGTTTACTGGTATTACATGTATATAATGTACAATAATGTTCCGAAGATAGATATATGGCTAAGGAGATTTGAGAAAATTCTAACCCCAAGGTGCTTTGGCTAGGCTAAGTATGGGAATAATCTGTTTTATACAGTTTCTCAGATTCATCCACGAAGAAAATGTTTCGTCACTGTCCGCCAAAACCGACGGCAGTAGCTGTATAAGTAATTCATAATATTAGTAGCATAATTTTTCATGGTAGAGTAAAGATATATATTTAGCCTTATTTAATTTCTAACACGATCAAAATTAAAGTTCAAATTTCTAGACAAAACCAATTTGAAGAAAACATTTCATATTGCTCTAATAAAATGTGATATCACTAACGACCACACACCACGGAGTTGAAACGTCGGCTTGGTGAGACAAGCATTCCTATAAAATATTATCGTGTAGTACCAAATATGTTTTTAAAGTAAACATCTGTTTGTCATGTGACTTTAATTTCCTTTGGAAAATAATTACTATTTGCAGTTTCTTCTAAATGGGTAGATAAACAACATAGTGAATGGCGTAATTAATATCATTATAATGTTTGTTGGTGATTTCTGTAGCTATTGAATAGGTTGGATATTCTACTTAATGGCTCAACCAAGTAGAATGTAATGGCTTCTACTTGGTTTGGCTATGATTGTTGAAGGGTAACAAATTCATATTGGCTGCCAAATATCTTTGTAATAGGGTGATAAACATTTGCTTCGTAAGAACTAAAGTGGAATGGTACATAAGTACAATCTTAGTTCTTTTTGCTATATTTTTTTAGCATTTGTTGCATTATGAAAGGACCTACAACAATAACATATATATTATTTTAGTGTGGTGAAACTTGTCTGGTTGAGACATGTCAAACACAAATTCATCATGACGCATTTTTTAAAGCCTGATAAATTCCTTCCAACCATTTTTCAGCTCGTTCAACAGACTCGATTATAACAGTTAGCAGAAAGACATCATGGAGTAATAAGTCGATTTTAAAAATTATTTTCAGTTTTCTTAAGAGAAAACTTTAATGTGATTCGGTTATCCTAAACCCAGGCTCATATTTGAAATTTTTTACCAAACGCTAGGAAGGATGAATGCATTTATACTCAATAATCATTTTCCATTACCTCTTTGTACGAGACAGTTGACTTTACAATTCTATGGTGTGCAATCAAAAATCTACATTAGGCCGAGTTGTAATTCTGTTGCCAGAAATCTGGAAAATGAAATCGCATGCGTTTTTATTTTTCTCTATACTGACACAAACTGGTTAAACAGAAAAAAATTGATATAAGGCTGTATAAAAAAGATTTAGAAAGCAAACAAGCACCAAACGCCATCTGGCCGAGCTAGTCTATCAATTCATTAATATATAGGAAAATTCCCCAACTTAGAGACTGATGACTTGCATAAAAATCCAATGCATCGCAATTTTTCAAAAATAAATTAATCTTTAATGATCGTGTCCCACCAAATTCATTAAATTTGCGAAATTTTTTCATTTCTTTCTATTAGCTCACACTCTCCCTCTATATATCTTGTTCACATTTTCAATCGTTCATAAAATACTTTTTATTCATCCACTCAATTCAAATACTTTTTTTTTTAACTTGTAGTGGATAACACTTGATGATAATACAGTTTTTTCAAATATTAATTTAGTGATTAAATTGAATTAATTAATTTTAGTCTTTTTTAGATTTAAGTTGCCTATATCTACCAATGGATGGCGCCAGATAAACTTAAAAAAGTGAATGGAAATTATTTATAAAGGACTTTCTGCAATAGAGTGAAAAAAAAGTAGGAAGTGACTTTAAATTTTTTTTTTTATATCTTACTCGTTTTAAATTATTTCTTTTGTCAAAGCATTCTGCTGAAAAATGCTGTTGTTGGAAATGATGTCATGGGTGCAAATGTGTCTCATATTGCTGTAATAAAAATCATCCACAATTCAAAAATGATCTCGAGAGTAAAAACTGTTATATCACATATTGCTGTGAATAAAAGCATCTACGATTCAGACAATGATCTTAAGAGTGAAAGTTTTTATGCCTCGTATTACTGTGGCACAAATTGTTATATCTCATATTGCTGAAGCACAAATCCTAACGATGATTGGTCATAACAATGATCTCAAAAGGGAAAATTGCCATATCTCATATTGATAAGGTGCAAAACATCCACGATTAAAACAAAAATCTCAAGCGTGAAAATTGTTATGTCCCGTATTGCTGAAATACACATCCTGATGATGATCGATCCTAACAATTATCTCAAGAGTGAAAATTATTGCTATAGCACAAATCTTCCACGATCCTAACAATGAATTCAATAAAAATTGTTCTATCCTGTATTGCTGAACACAAAACATCCACGATTCAAAGCCTTAAGAGTGAAAATTGTTGTATCTCTTATTTCTGTGTATCTAAAAAGCACAAAGCATCCACGATTCAAACAATGATCTCAATAATGCAAATTGTTATATCTAGATTGATGAAGACAAATCATAACGAGGAATTCAAGAGTGAAAATTGTTATATCTCGTATTGCTGAAGCACAAATCCTAATGATGACAAATCCTAAAAATGATCGTAAGAGTGAAAGTTGTTATATCTCATATTGCTGTGGCAAAATATGAAAGGCTCTTTTAGTACATTTGGGTAATTTTGAATCTCTCACAAATCTGGTTTCGGGTGGTGAATGGCCAGAGATCAGAGTTTGAAAATAATAACCATGCATGAAATAGTTTCACACTGTAATCAACAGAAGTGCTGAATAAACTTTGAATGAATAAAGTTCCAGTAATGAATACATAACTTTTAATGAATAATCTACAGAAATGATTAGATAAGAAAATAGAGAATACTGAAAAACTCTTTACATATTTAATTCATTTAACAAACGAGTATGGATTAATTTTTTCTTTAAAATAGAGACTGTAACATAAAAGGTATATTTTGAATCCTAACTAATTATAGTAATTGTTTACTTTTACATATAATTTAATTATTGACGCAAGTGTTCTTTTTTCAAATTTTAAACAAAGTGTTTCGATCCATTCATATAGAATACAGCGCGAAGTAAATTTGTTGTAATGCGCTTGATCAAAATGTTGGCAAACATCCCAGTATTGCCCTTTTTTAAATCTTTGATACGTTTATACAACATATTCTGTATAAAAAAAAGTTAGGTTTTACAAGTGAAAAAAAATGAAATATATAAATAAATATCATGCATTAAATAAATGAATATATGTAATGCAAATATAAAAATGGATCAAGTTTAAAGAATAAATGACATTATTAAATGTGAATTATGAATTGCCAACGAAAATAACAAATCCGACAAAACTAAGACATACATACCATTTTGTCTCTAAATTGTTATGTAAATACATAAAAAAACTGATTTAAAAATTACGTTTCTCCGATTGTGAACTGAGGTGATTTTCTTTTCCAACGCAGAAAGATGCAGTAATTCCAGAACTAATCCAGAATTGTATTACATTTATAGATTTAATCTAATGAGTGAGGAAAAATATGGCAATAATATCTATATAGCACAAAATTTTGGAGGGAAGCTATTTGATCACTCCCATACAACCAATATCTTTCGCCCAGCTACTTCCTGACTTCTTTTATCTGAAGACATAGCTTGTTTTTCAATGATCCACCCACTGTGACATCAAAAGATGATTATGCTTCTGTCTTCGATTCATTCAATTCCTTCTATTAGCTCACACTCTCCCTATATATATCTTGTTCAAATTTTCAATCGTTCATAAAACACTTTCTATTCATCCACTCAAATTCAAATGCATTTTTTTAACTTGTAGTGGATGACACTCGATGTTAATACAGTCTTTTCAAATATTAATTCATTCATTAAATTAAATTAATTAATTTTAGTTTTTTTTAGATCTAAGTTGCCTATATCTACCAATAGATGGCGTCAGATAAGTTTAAAAAAAAAATGAATGAAAATTATTTATAAAGGACTTTCTGCAATAGAGTGAAAAAAAGGTAGGAATTGACTTTAAAAAATTTGTTTTTATATTACTTGTTTTTAAAATTTACTAGCTCTTTTTGTTTGAAATGAGCCTGGTATATGCTTCTGGTATATCTTCCAGCAGACCAAGCCAAAGATAGAGAGAATTATTAAATTGAAATTCCCGTATGGGTCCGGGTTAGAATAAGTTCCACTGTAGCCCATGCATGTGTGCAGTGCAGCTTTTGTGTGGATCACAGGCCTTTCCGGAGAGTTGGTGTAGCCCATTCATGTCGTGAAAGGCGACTAAAACGGGCACCCAGTGCTCGGTGGTATAACAAGATGACAAAGTCAGACTTCTCCCTTTGGATGCCCCATGTCTTTGCGCCGAAAGGTCAATGATAAAAAGAAGCTGCATTTTTTACCACTTATCATGACTACACGGTTCATGATGTCTGATGGCCAATTGGTAAGTGCTCTGGAATTTGGTACCACAGGCTTCAGTTCGAATCCTGCGGGTGGCGTGAATGTTTGTGAGTGGTTCGGAATCCACGTAAAAATGTAGGTCCTGGTCAAATTATCCCAAAGTGTGAACAAAATGACTGCAGAGGAACAAACCAAATGCGGGTTCCTGGACTTGTTCAAGATGTTGCTGTCGACCAAGTGGGATAAGAATCAACAATAACTAAATTGAAGATAGATGGAAATTATAAGAATAAAGAAATGCTTCTTATTTTTATGAAAGAAATGTTGTTGTTATCGTGTCCATGGATTTAAGATATTATTATTAAAGTTAGATCACGTCAAAAGTCTCCAAGATAGCGGCCGCTAGCAACGGCGCCGCTTCACTATACAGGACTTCTCTTAAGTTGGCCTCGATTGGCACCCTACCCAATTGCAAAACATGGGGAGTGAGTGCTGGGCACTCTAGAATATGCTTAGGTGTTAGGAAAGCGTTGGGGCAATTTCTGCAGGGGATGTATTCCCTGGTCTTGTCTGCGAGAATCTTCATCCCTCTCTAATGGTTAGTTCTGAGTCTGCTAATAACTGATGTCAACTTCCTAGGGCAGTTGAGGTCCGTGAAGTTATTGGCTTCTTGAGTGGCTTCTTGAAGTTATGAGGAATGAGTCGGCTTTTGGCAAGTGCGTCAGCATCTGCAAGTGTGATGGTAGTTCTGGGTTGATCATTCTCCCTGGCTTCTTTGGCTTAAAAGTCAGCGCATTCGTTGCCCTCAATGTTGACATGTGCAGGAATCCATTGAAGATGACATGATTTGCCTCTACAGTGTTGAATCTCGAGCAGAACATGTATCGCAGAAGTGATGTTAGTATCTCCATTTTTAATTGCTTCCAGAGCCGACTTGCAGTTAGAAAAAATCACTAACCCGTCAGTGAGGTTATGAAAGAAATGAAAAAAATAATAAGCAAATGATTTTGTTTGAAAAATGGATTCTTTAAAAAACACTTCCCAAATAACTAAGATGTTTTACATGTAGCTCGATGTTTATATACGAAAAAAAAAAGTATAAACGAAATGGAAAGTAAGAGAATTAGGAAATAAATTACACTTTAAAAAATTCTTGTATTCAGAAAACATACCGTTATATATTACAATGAAATTTAAAGCCAACCTCATAAAAATTATAAGGGCAGAACAATATATTATATTGTATATTATACTTATATATGTTCTTATAAGAAGGTTCTTTTTATTAGAATATTGCCAGATACACCGACTAATGAAGTAAAGTATATTTTTATAGATAATGCTTAGTCTTAATAAACATATGCGAGCATGCAATTAAATTACGAATAAATTTAAGACCATTCTTATAAAAACTCTTAAAAATTAAAAGAAAAAATGACTCTGTTGCCATTCTAAAAAATAACTATGACTTTAATGTTATGTCTTATCACAGAACAATGAAGTAAATTGTGTTTCTGTACAAGACATTTAGGCTTAATGAGCCTAAATGTCTTGTATTATTATTGTTTATTATTTGTTTTGCTAGAAAAATGAATCCTTTTTCAAAATACTTCCCAAGTAACTAATAAGTGGTATATGTAGCCCACCGATGTTTGTATATAAAAAAAAAGGTAAGAACGGAAACGGCACATAACAAAATTATAAAATAAATTATATTGTAAACAATTCTTGCATTTAGCAAATATACCTTTATATATTGCAATAAAATTTAAAACCAACTTCATAAAAATTATAAGGGTAAAATGAATTATTTTTAAAAATCTGACTTTTATAATAAGTAGATATTAGAATGTTGTCAAATACAAAGAATAATGAAGTAAAGCATATTTTTATAGGAAAGAATTGGGCTTAATGAACACATGCGAGAATCCTTAATACATTACAATTATATTTAAGACCATTCATACAAAATGTTTAAAAAATTAAAAAAAATTACCATTCTAAAAAGTAACTACGACTGGAATACCATGTACACAGAACAGTGAAGTAAACCATATTCTGTACAAGACATTTAGGTTTAATGAGCATGCATATACTTTTAAAATTCGGAACGAAATTTAAGAGCTGCTAAAATCTGAGCAGTCGCCTAAAACGCATTTTGACGAAGCGCCCCCTCCCGGCAAAATAACAACAGCCCGAGTGATAATGATGATTCTAATAACTCTTAATAATTCTTCTCAGTGACACCGTTGCCGCTCATCCCTAATTCGATTGAAGTTCCGCCGACGTTTTCTCTCGCGCTCCCCCGGCGACAGTTTACGCGGGAAGGAGTGGCAACGCTCAAATTGATACCAAATTGGAAATTATAATTCGTCTTTAAACATCTGGCAACCGATACCCACACTCGAATCCCTTTCATTAGCATATGCAAATGCCCGGATGAAATGGAAATTTAATCAACGGGCTCGTTTTCTAAAGAGGTTAATTAGATGATTCAGACGATTTTGGAGCACTGGAGGAAGGCCGCTTTAAAAAATGTAAATACAAATAAATAAGTGGAAAAGTAAAAAGGAAGGTTTGGATGGAAGAGACAAATTAAAAGCTTGGGCTTTGATAAGACGGGATTGTTTTGATTATCCAAAGCACTTTTGGATGGCTTTGTTGCGAAGATTTTTCACCCATGAGATCCTTATTTGGATAGTGGATGAATGCTTTGTAAGGAAGAGATTCAGTGCTTAACGTGGTTTAGTTAAAAATATTTAGAAGGGATAAATTGTCAGAAATAGTTTTGCTGTAGTTTCGGGGATTAATACGAATAATAAGCAGTAAACGATTCAAGAAAGCATTCGGATTATGAAAAGGCTGCTATTTTTTGGTTATTGATGCTTCTAAAGAAAATATAGATGTATATATGTTCATTCATCTGCCAGAAAATATCCCTTCATCTGTCATGTACAAATGTATTGATCTTCAACTGTCATCTTCAAGCGTAGTTAGATATATCTATCAACAAGTATCACTTCATTTTCCCCTTTCAAGTATACTTATCTTCATTTGCCAGCAAGTACCACTTCATCTGCCACTTTCAAATATAGCTATCCTCATTTGTCAACAAATACAACTTCATCTTCGTCGTCAAATATAGTTATCTTCATTTGCTAGCAAATACTACTTCCTCTGTCACCTTCAAATATAATGATCCTCATTTGCCATCAAATACTCTTACTCTGTCATCTGCAAATGCATTTACCTTCATCTTCCAGCAAATAACACTTCTTCTGTCATCTTCAAACGCAGTTAGATATATCTTCCAGCAAATAACACTTCCTCTGTCATCTTCAAACGCAGTTAGATATATCTTCCAACAAATACCACCTCATCTGCCACGTTTAAATATAGTTATCTTCATCTGCCAGCAAATACCCCTTCATTTGCCACTTTCAAGTATAGTATCTTCATCTGCCATCTTCAAATGTAGTTGTTTTTATGCATCAGCAAATACTGCTTCATCTGTCGTCTTCAATTTTCAACCTTCAGTACTATTTATATTATTTATTTTAAAATGCTGGAATGCAATTAATGAATTTATTGAGTCTAAAAGAGTTTATATTTTTTGCAATGAGTTCATCCATTCTAGATTATAGATTATAGAGTAAGGACATGTTAATCTTCTTGTTCAGAAAAGATTCAGATTTGTCTTCACCCGTATCCACCACTTGAACATGAAACAATTCAAAGGATCATAAATGCATAAAATTAAACATTTAACATATACGGGACAATCGATGAAGAGAAGGTCGTAGATTTCTGTGGGACTTAAGATTTACTACAACTCCCCCCCCCGAAAAAAAAGGGCTGCTACTTACTTGTTATCCTTACTGAAAACAACCCTTAGAGGCGTTTGAATGTTAATGGATTAAAGTTCAGTTATTTGCTCGTTGTGTAATCCTGATAAAAGTGACTGAAGCTCATCTTAATTCTAATTTTGAAATTTCTGATCATGTTGACATTTTTCCTTTTCTTGTTTTGTTTTGAGAGTTCTTCCACTTGGAGAGGACTTGACCACTTAGCCCAAGATTTTCTTATATAGTGAGGCAGAATTTAGAAAGTGTGACTGCTTCTAAATGAACCTATCACAAAATTTTTTTTATTTCCAATGGCAGATTATGAACAATTATAGCAATGAAAAGAACAATGAATAAAAAAGAACAGAGAATACAACAAAACATGCTGAAACAGAGTTCATTCATCTAACATATCCCAATATCGCTCGGCGAGAAAAGTCTTGCTCAGAGCAGGACAGTGAAGTAGATGGGTGTTGTCCATGGCCTCTCCAGAGCTGCATATCGGGGAAGGAACAATTTTGAGTCTGCAAAGATGGTTTCGCAGGCAGTCAAATTAGCCTCCATAATAGTAAAGACATCTCACACAGAGTCAGCAAAAGCTCTGCGCGCTTGGATTGAGACAGTCCACCGGCATTCCACTGTAGGACTCGAAGAGTATCAAAGTGAGGTGAGGAAGACATAATGCCAAGTTGCAGATCTTTTAGCCACTAAAAAGTGTTACCAGGTGCACCACGGAGAGGTAGATCTACTGCGCACCCCCTATCACAAAGTTTCATTAACGAAACAAAATTATCAATGACTTATGATTGAATCAGGAAGAAATGTCTACAAATCCAGAGTCAATTCAGACTACCATTGTGGAATTCTGTCGTGTAGGTCTTACTGAACTGTCTCTTGAGGTTTTTTTTGTTTATGATGTAGTTCTTTTCTAGAAACTTCACTAAATTTCCAGAGGTTATAGTGCCGAATCATATCGCCATATTTGGCGGCATTGCCATCGTTGATAGTTAAGGCTGCCAATTATTTGTTTTTATCTTGGTAATATTTGAAGTCTTTTGCTAAATATAATGTATATTTTAAATCTTGGCCATATTATGAGTAACTTAAACTTTTAACTTAATCATAGTTTAAACACAATATATATATATGTAACGTATTTCTTTTTAATAAAAGTTCTTTTTTTCATTAAATTCAACTAAATATATAAAAAATAAATTAAAAGAATTAAAGTTAAACATTTATTCAAAAGACATTTGTTGGCAGATTTAGCATGTCGCCAACACCCGCCAGTTTACAAATATAACGAATACCTCACCAGGCCTGTCGCCAAGACCGCCAATTAACGAATATAACGAATTCTTCACCAACTTAGATATATTTTACCTTATCTTTATTTTCTCTTAGATATATTTTTAGCTTTTTACTTTGCAAACCGTATTGGGGAATATTTTTATAGAATAAAAGAATTTTATGTGATGAATAAAATAATTTAAAACTATTAAAACACATAATTGCGGAAAAGATCATTAATTAAGGAACAATAAAAATTAAATAATTATTTTTTCGGAATTTTTCAAAATCATATACAATGTGAGAATGTGTTTCATAATGCGAGTTCTTATTCATAAATGAGGTGCATATTACTTCCATAAAAGTTGCTCTAGTACATCTCTTTAGCCGTTGGTATGGTATAAACCGTTGGTTGGTATGGCATATTTAAATTAATTGAAAATTCTTTGTAATATCTGTCCTGTATGAGACAGCAGCTGCTGTACTGGTTTTCTAATAGTTTACATAAGCTCCGATGGTTGAATAGCTCATTTAAACAGTTAATAGCAAAATCGAATAGCTCATTTAAATAGAATAAAGCAGCTGTAATAACTTCCTAATAGTTTATGTAAGCTCCAATGGTCGAATAGCTCATTTAAATAGTTTTAATAAATCGTAACAGATTTAATCAATACTTATGAACTCGTTAAGCGATAACCTCAGTTTTTTTATATCTTCAATTAAAATGCCAGGAATCTTAGACTAAGTCATAGGCAACAACAACATTTATATTATTTAGTGCATTTAATGGTTACTCGAATTTCTATAATTTTGGGATTTATTTCGCTGCAATTTAGAAATTATTTTTATTTATCCTCTTAGCAATCATAGCTATAATTTTTATAAGCTATAATTTTTAAGATTAATTGAAAATTATTTCTAATTACCGTCATGTATGAGACAGCTACTGTACTAGTTTCCTAATCGTTTATATAAGCTGCGATGGTCGAATAGCTCATTTAAACAGCTAATTTTAAGTCGAATAGCTCATTTAAATATGAGAAAGCAACTATACTAATTTCCTAATAGTTTTACATATGCTGCGATGGTCGAATAGCTCATTTAAACAGTTAATCGAATAGCTCATTTAAATAAGAGAAAACAGCTGCACTAATTTCCTAATAGTTTATATAAGCTCCAATGGTCGAATAGTTCATTTAAACAGTTAATAGCTAAGTAGATTAGATCATTTAAATAATAGCTACGTCGAATAGCTCATTTAAATATGAGAAAGAAACTGTTCTAGTTTCCTAATAGTTTATATAAGCTCCGTTGGTCGAATAGCTCATTTAAACTAGTGGGCTGTGATTTTCCAATAGCTCATTTAAACAGTTAATAACAAAGTTGAATAGCTCATTTAAATGAGAAAGCAGCTATACTAATTTCCTAATAGTTTTACATAAGCTCCGATGGTCGAATAGCTCATTTAAACAGTCAATAGTTAAGTCGAATAGCTCATTTAAATATGAGAAAGCAGCTGTATTAATTTCTTAATAGTTTATATAAGCTCCGATGGTCAAATAGCTCATTTAAATAGTTCCAATAAATCATGTCTAACAGTTTTAACTAGTTAAAAGTCTATACACAGAGGACTCAGAGAATTCAGTTGGGAACAATATTAATTCTCAGTCTGAATTGCTTAGTGAGATGTAACTTTATCTATAACAAAGAAAACCATCTTGAAGTCTTGCAATTCAAACATCGTGATAAAATTAAATCAATGGGAATTTAATAATCCCACGATACTTTCCACTTTGCGCCGAGCGAAAATTTTCTTAAGGAACACAATTACTTCATAGAATTCCCGCCCTTCCATTTTTTTTCTGAAAAAATTCTTTTCGTCTGAAATCGTCTGAGTGACAGCGTTCCCTGCATCTGGCAATAAATAAAAACGCGAACATGTGCCGCCTCTAATCGGGGACTTGCCTTGAATAATGCCGTTTGCTTCAAACTAAATATTAAAGCTGCCCTGGGAATAGCAGAAAGAATGACCATGGAATAATAAAAAAAAAAGAAGGAAAAAGAATAATCTTAAGAAAACAGCGTAACGTAGTTTGGATGTAACTTTATTACGTAGAATATAAATTCGAAGCGAACGACGCTTGCTACGTTCTTGATTGAATTTCGGGAACTGAAATATTGAAAAGCGTCGTGGGCCCAGAACAATGGCGTCGCACAAAGGAGTACTTCTCGTTGCCAGATCCCCCGCTTCTATTGATCGTTTGATTTCATTTTAGTTTGTGCTATGGCTTGGCTTCCACAAAGAATTTTTATTGTTGTGTTTTTTATTATTATTTTTATTTGTTCATTTCTTCACTTATTTCTTTTTGCTTCCATGGCGTAGCAATAATCACTTTTTTTTTTCAGCTCGCCATGCTGGATTGAAGATGACAAAATCCTTATGATTTGCTTACATCGTTTGTTTCCCTCCAATTGGATAAACACAAGTGTACGAATGAGAACGTTCCTGGTTCCTAAATTGTTCCTGAAAACAATTTAAAGGGGGGTTAAAGGAAAGGGTACGAAATGAAAACTTTGTTGTGTGTGTGTGTGTGTGTGCGTTTTTTTTTTTTTTTTTTGACTGGAAAGAAAAGTTCTCGTTTAAAGAAGATGTTTTTATTTCATTGTTCGAAATAGAATAGAATTTGTAGAAATCGCGGGAAAATGAGACCCGATGCCAGCGAGATTTCGAACAGATGGGAATGTTTTGAGAAATAAATTTGATTTATCGCTTTAATACAGTTGGTTTTTTTTAAAGAATAAAAATTTTTTTGAAAGATTCTGAACATCGAATAATACTAAATCAATTGAAAAACCACTGAGAAAGTGTTTCTCTTTTATATGTTTACTCGCAGTTTGGGGATACAGTATAATATCAAAATTATATTTTTCTTGGAATATTTTGTTATTGATAATATGATTAATTTTATTATAAAAATAAAATAGAAGAATTTATTTGTTACAATTTTATATTAGCATATATATTTTAGAATTTTGCTGGCATCGGGCCTCATTTTCCCGTGATTTTTACAAATTCTACTTACGCTATTTCGACTATGAATTTACCTAATTTTTTTAACCTTTTTACTGTGGTTTTATAAATTCCTTTCAATTCTTTGACAGATTATTAAAAAATTTTGGATTTAAAAATTATTTTTACAGAAAAAAATATGAATAGGGAATTTAAACTATAGCACGTTTTAAATTAGCTCTCCCGTATGAATGAGACACCATCATCATCAGTGGCGCAACAGCCCCATGGTGGGTTAATACCGTCTGCTTGCTGGCAGATTTCTAGACAGTAGATGTTTTCTTTTTACGAAGTAGGGTTGTCAGCCCTATGTCCAACTTTCTACCGTCCTATTAGACCGGACCTAGTGTTTAAAGGGTATTCCGAACCATTAGAAACATCCATGGAACCGCCGGGACTCGAATCCGAAACCCGTGGGGCACCGAGCTCCAGAGAAAAACTCGGTCATCAGCCCCTAGGAATACGACATCACAACTGGAAAACAGATCTTGTGATTGAAATGCGGCACAACACAGTAAGTCAAACAAATTTTTAAATTTTTTTTCCAACATTCATTTAATTAAAAGTTAAAAACACCATTCTGCTGCCGAATTTTTTCCTCAAAAGTGTTATTAATTGTTTTATTTTAATCTGTTTTTTTAACGTTTCAATTTTTCATTTGAACAATTCATAATTATCTGCTCACTAACATGGCAGTCATTTGCTGCGCTATAATAAAATAACAAATTATTTCCAACTTTAAAAGAAATTTATGATCTTAGTTGCAATTTTGATAACTTTGGTGGAACTCTTTGTAAAGCACAGTGCCTGTCGTGAAACAATTTAAAACTCTATTACTTGGATAAACTTCGTGATATCAAATATAGAATATGTTTTACCTACTTGTCAAATGGATAAAAGAGCAACTCGAAGGGCGAGAAAAGCAATTCACTTTACTTCCATTTGAATTACCGAAAAAATCACACAGAAAATGTAATTCTATCTTTTAACATGGAGAAATTTACGTAGTTCCAATAGATTCTAAAATAAAACTTCTCGCTTAGAGCTGTAAAGAATAGTTCTTAAGAATGGCTCGTAAAGCAAAATTAAACCGAACATAACACTACAGTATTATTTAGTTAACTCTCGCTGATCAAAGTGGATGGTTTTGTAAAGATTTCGTGAATACTACTGTAGATTGACACCATGGTCTGGCAAGAAGGCTCAGTTTCGAATCTGCTGCAATCAGAAACAAGGAATCCAGACACCATTTATAAACGTATTACATCAGCAGGAAAAATCTCTAAAGAGGTTTTCCAAGTTTTCACCATTCGACACTCAAATTCTGAGAAATTATATTTAAAACCCTTTCCATGGAATTTGATCTCCAGTTCTCTTGAAATCCAGTGGATTCCATCACATGTTGAAAACGAATGGGCAGATGTGGCAAAAAAAAAAAAAAAAAAAAAGGACCAGAAGAAGTTCCTGGACAGTGTCCCTATCCCTCTTGTCGCTTTTAGAAGAACTATACCGGACAAAATTAAGTCATCGTATATTAATGAATTATTATCTGACACTAATGGAATAGTCTGGGAGACAATCGGGGATAATTGAAAAAAATTGAATAGAAAAACTGGCAAAGAGGCTTTTGCAAATTTTAGATCAAGAACTGGACACGACTGCCTGTTCGAACATCTGGTTAAAATAAGAATTGTGAACTCTGATATATGTATTTTATGTAAAACAGAGAAGATGAATAAGGCCCATCTACTTGTGTTTCTTCGAGACTGGACTATAACTTGCAACATAAGGTGTCTTGTATATTCTTTACTGGAGGGCCATACATGGTCAACACCTGGTCCATTAATGTACAGTATATTGTTTATCCCTTAACTCTGCTATTCAGTTAAACTCCCTGATGAGAGTTTTCCAGGTTTTTCCCCGTTCGACACCCACATGCTGGGAAATAATCCCTAAAATTCTCCCTTCATCGTCCATTGGTGAGATGCTTTTGGCATAAGTGAGTGGAACACAAGGCCCCTCAATCTACAATATATTGTTGGTCACTTAATGCTGCTATTCAGTTAAGCTCCCTGATGAGAGTTTTCCAGGTTTTTCCCCGTTCGACACCCACATGCTGGGAAATTACTCCTAAACACTCCAACCTACATCGTACGAGGATGAGATAGTCGGGGCATATGTGAATGGAACGCATAGCTCCTCACTCTACAATATATTGTTGGCCATTTAATGCTACTATTCAGCTATATTTAGCAATTGCACCCATATTAAAATCCTCCCACTTTATTCCTATATAAAATCTCAGCAACATACTGGAGCTATTTTGTTGTCCATTTTTAAACCTTACTACTTTATTGTGTGCCTTACTATTTTTTGAAACGCTTATAATTCCTCTATGTTGTAAAATCATTCATAAAAGGTTAAAATCACCTTCATCCCAAAACATTGAATGGCAAGGCGTGAAGTATCGACCAATAAAAACCTTAGCAAGCCACTTCTGGGGCTTGTTATTGGTCGATTCTTCAATTCGATTCTTCTTTTCACTCAATGTTTTGGTATGAAAGGGGCTGATTGAGAACGACTGTACAAAATAAAACCCCTGAATAATATAAATATACATATAAAACCATTAATTCATTTTTATACTTGTTTAAAGTAGTTTCTCGCCAGTTCATTTAGCTTTAAATTCAAAACAGTTCACAAATATCCAATAATTACAAACCAAAATTTTATTCACCTGTTAATTTGCCTTTTTTATTTTAATAGTATTTTATTTTTATAGTAAAATTAAATATTAAAAGCCAAAGCATTTTATTCAATTATATTTCTAGCAAATCAATTTTAGATGAAAAAAAAAATTAGGTGATACAAAGATGAAACAGAATGAAATTTTTAGATGAAACAAATTATTAAAACAGATTATTTAATTCAAAATAATTGCATATAAATTTTATTCGAAATATTTTTTTTGTAAAGAATAAATAAATAACTACTGAATCAGATTTATAAATAATTTAATCTGAATCCATTAATCTGCTTTGCTCAAATTTATATTTTAAATTTCAAAGAAATAAATAATAAAATAAATAAATAATATAAATAAACAAATAAATAATATAAATAAATAAATAGATAATAAAATAAATAAATAATATAAATAAATAAATACATAATATAAATAAATAAATAAATAATATAAATAAATAAATAAATACTAATATAAATTCAATTTTATATTTAAATTTAAATTTTATTAGAGATGGAGTAGTCGGAGTCATTTTTAAAGAACTCGGTAAACAGAAATGGTATAAAATCCAACTCCTTAAAACGTCTTTTAAGTTACTGCTATTTGGATTTAATGCTATTTAATATTAAATAAACCTTCAAAAATTTTAAAAATACTTTGATAATGCGTACCTTTTTCAATTCCTTCTATTAGTTCACACTCTCCCCATATACATCTTGTTCCAATTTCCCATCGTTCATAAAATACTTTTTATTCTTCCACTCAAGTTCAAATACATTTTTTTCGAACTTGCAGTGGATGACACTGGATGTGAATACAGTTTTTTCAAATATTAATTCACTCATTAAATTTAATTCATTCATTTTAGTTTTCTTTAGATTTAAATTGCATATATCTACCAATAGACGAAGAGACCCGATAAACTTAAAAAATGCATGAAAATTATTTATAAAGAACATTCTGCAATAGAGTGTAAAAAAAGTAGGAATTGACTTTAATTTTTTTTTTATATTACTTGTTATATATGAGTTCAAGCCCGACTCGTGGCTCAGTGGCAATTTTTAAAAATAATTTTTATTTTTCCAAAATTCTAGGAAATAATGTTAAAATTAAATATTAATGAGTCAACTTAATTGTGTCCTTTCTTAATACAACCACTAACAAGGACAGTTAACGCTTTATCGGCAAACAAAGTGAAGTGAAAGACTTTTCTCAACATTGTGGTTCATGAAAAGCTATTTTGGTTCAACAGTGAAAGGTCTTTTTTTATCAAGAAAAAAATACTTTAGTTACTACAAGTAAAGCCTCTTTGGGATTAAAATGCGAAATTTTCTTCTAGTTATTCTATGAAACTTTGTTTTCTTCTTAACTTAGTACTGCTAGATATATAATTTTTGGTTAACAAATCTAGAGTGATTGAATATCTTTTAAGTTGCTACCATTTTGGTTTAAGGCTATTTAATATTAAATAGACTTTCAAAATTGTAAAAATACTTGAATTGGTGTAGGTGAACGGAGTGCCTTGGTCGCTAAGCGACCAAACCTCCTAGTTGCAACATAAAAATATTGTCAGTCGGCTCAAGGCCCATAGTAAATGTAAAACACATTGCATAATTTTAAAGTAAAAATAAAAACTTAGAACTTGGAAACTTGGGTTGTTTGAGTTGCTAGGCCATTAATGAAGACCTGCAATTTATCTACCTTGTTATCCGCGTTTCTAATTTGTTGGAGAAGTTCTCCAGAGTTTTTTAATTCCGAGAAAATGGATACAAATTCTTTCATAAGTAGCAAAGCATTTTGGATAAAGGGGGCTTGATCCGCGATGCTCCGTAAGTGAGTCAATTGATTTTGGGAGAAGTCATTGTTGATGGTGGCAGTAGTGGCTGGTTGTTGAGATGATGGTTGATTTTTCGTTGCCGAAGCATAGGAAAAGTTTGGTGTCACCTGTCTGGCTGATACGTGTTTTGGGTATGTGGCGTACTTGGTGGAGTTAACTTTTATTTTGGGAAACTTGGCGCAACCTCTCCAGGCGGCTGTGTGTCCCGACTGTCCGCAGTTAATGCAAGTTGGAATTTCAAGCTTATCAAATAGTTTACAGTCCTTATGTGAATGTTCCTCACCACACTTCAAACACCGGGCTTTAAAGCCACAGTTGTTTGAACTGTGGTGAAAAAAATTACACTTGAAACACTGAAGTGTAACAGGCTTTTTGTTGAATTTCTCAACTACAACAGCTAAATACAGGAGACGATTTACTTTAAAAATTTCTTGATTTTTATTCGATCGTGGCAATGTGATTTGAAAAATAGGGAGAGGCATTGTAAAAATACTTTGATAATGCGAATCTTTTTATATATGAGTTCAAGACTGACTCGCGACTCAGTGGCAACGTGCGTTGCTCGTGAGCATTAGGGCGGAGGTCCAATCCGCTGGCGGCTTTGACACTGTTTAAAAAAGCGAAGAGACTCGATGGCGTTTGGGATGTTCAGCATCTTGCCTCGTGAGTCGGACTACCTGGTGGGAGCATTCCGGATTTTCTCCCATACGATAAACAAATGCCGGGTAAATCCCCCCTAAAAGTCCTCCCAGTAGGCTCTTTCCTCCTTCTTCAGTGTCACGGAGCCAAATCAGACTTCTACCTAAGGCTGCTGCATCACAACAGATGCTGTGATCTAACCCCTTCCTTGAGACCACACGGTACTTGGACTTGGTCTAGATGTTGCTGCCTACCAAGTGGGATGAGAAAAAAAATATATGAACTCGATAAATGTCACTGAATTTATTTCACAAATTTTCTAAATGAGTTAGTAAATGTATTACAGAATAACCCTGTTATAGAATAATATACAATTAGATAATATATAATAATAATAGAATATAGTATATAATAATGTTGTTGTTGTTATTCTAATACAGCTGGCAATACAGACAGTTAATCTTTATGTTATTATTAAGGGCTGCACCGTTGTTACTCATTTAACACTACCCAGGGGGCACGTGCAACTTGAAGATAGGCTATGGACGCGAGTCACACTACCCCCACAACGCTCAACGATCTTATTAGGACCGGGACCTACGGTTTAAAGCGGACGCCGAACCACTACAAATATCCATGACAAAGCCGGGATTCGAACCCGATACCTGTGGCATCGAATGTCAAAACGCTATCCACTCGGCCATCAGATCCAATATATAAAAATAGAATAATATATTAAAGTATAACCATATAAAGAATTGATAAGAGTTGGGAGTCGGTACAAAAAAAAAATTCGACTAATTGGTAACATTTTTGACCGACTCCCGACCCCTGTTTATAAAGGACGTTTTTTTTCCAATGCAGCTGGCAAACATTTAGACAATTTGGTCTTGGATGTCTTAAGGCAAGCGCTGCGCAGACGTTACTCACTTTGCATGACCCAGGGGGCGAGTGTCACTTGAAGATACGGACGCGGAGTAACAATGCCCCAGCAACGCTCTACGATCCTATTTGGACCGGGACCTACGGTTTAAAGTGGATTCCGAACCACTACAAACATCCATGGCACCGCCGGGACTCGAACCCGAAACCTGTGGCTACTCAGCAATTCAGGCTCCCTATAAAGGAAGTAATTCAAAAGAAAATAACCCCTCAAAAATAAGCGCGTGTAAAGCTTTTAGACAACTTCTCTTTTATGAAATGTATTCAATGATAAATGACATTAAATCCAACTATAGAAGAAAATAAAAATAAATACAAATGTAACAATAATCAATACATGAAATAAGAATATAATGAACTAAGAATATGAATAAGCAGATTTTCAGAACTATGCTTGCTGATTGACATCCAACTTATAACTTTTACTGAACAAAATTATTTAAAATTATTTCGGGAATTTTAGTTTGAAGCCAGATCAGAACTATCCAACATCAAACAATACATTTGTTAACAGAAAAAAAAATTTTTTACTAGCTTAATATATATATATATATATATATATATATATATTAAGCTAGTAAAAGAAATTTTCTACGAAAAGAATCTGCAACAACAAATAATCTTTATAATCATTAATAATAATCGACAAATAATATCTTTCGAGGTAAATATTTCCTTTAAATCAGCTTATAGGTAAAGAAATTTTCATTATTGAGAAATATTTTACTCTACATCTAAAATTAAACTGTACATCTCTACATCTAATTACAAATTACATCTAAAATTATTTTTATCCTTAAAAAGTATTTCTCAATAATGAAAATTTCTTTACCTACAAGCTGATTTAAAGGAAATATTTACCTTTTTTAATTTTTGAATTATAGGCTTTATAAACCTTTTATTAATTTTATTTTATTTAAATATCCCATTTTAAATTATTTAAATATTATTTTGAATTATAGGCTTTTTTTATAATATATAATATATTATTTACGCATATTATATTATATATATTTTATTTTATTATACATTATTGACATATGTTGTATTTTATTCAGAATCAAACTATATTTCCAATTATTTTTATCTTTAACAATATTTCTCTTGTTAGGAATTTCTTAACCTATTCCTATTAAGAAAATAGTTAGCTTTAAAGAAAAAAGATATTATTTGTTGATTATTATTATTATTATTTATTGTGTATTAAAGATTATTTGTCGGCGGAGAGGATTATTTAATTATATTATACTATTTATATGTATATATCATATCATATATATATTATATATATTTTAATAAACTACTTTGAAAACAGAGTTTTGAGAAGTATTGTTGGAGGAATTCAAGAAAATGCCATCTATCACAGAGTGAGCCATATCGAATATTCCCAGAACCAGATGTTGTTCATGCTATTAAGATAGGATGTTTCGATTCAGTGATTCATATGAATAACAACTGCACATTAAGACAAATCATTTTAGCCAAACCAAGTTGGCAATAAAAGAATGGCAAGTTTCTTTGAGTAGATATGAATAAGAAGGATTGTGTAACCTTTCGAATGCAAAAATTGGCAGACAGTGACAGAGATAGAAATGCTTGCAAACAAAATCTGGACAGAAATAGAAATCTAAGCAGCGTCAAGGGCCTTGGCCTACATTGAGCTGACTACCATGAAGTGTGATGATTTAATTTGCTTGAGGAAAAATCAACTTGTTTTAATCTAAATGGATGATTTTATTTCTCTTGATCGAATTTAAAAATATTATTTTGAGAAGGGAGTCCACGATATTTATTTTATTTATTTTCATTTATTAAAAGGTTAAGGATCCGTATATTAGATAAAGAAAAAAAAATTCCTTCTTTTTGTTATAATGTTTTAGTTAAGATCTCATATTCTGTGCTTATTTTACTATTTCTAATAGGCTCAATTACATTTACAAATCATTAACTACCTATTTAAAATATATTCTATATGAAAAAGTAGAAGGTATTAACTTTATCATCATCATATGTGTTACTTATTAATGATGATAAATTTGTAACACCATAAAATATCCAAAATATAGTTGTAGACTACGTTGTATGAGAGTATTGAATGTTTAACTATTCAAATTCAACAAACATTTATTTGTTATTGTTGTTGTCGTATCCTTCATGGAAGGAGGGAGGGAGGAGGGGCGCAGCTTCTGTTCTGATGCAGCACCCGTAGGTAGAAGTCTGACTACTGCTCCGTGACGCTCTTACAGTCATAGGAGACCGGGACCTACGGCTTAAAGTGGATTCCGAACCACTACGAACATCCATGGCCCCGCCGGGACTCGAACCCGAAACCTGTGGCAACGAGCGCCAGAGCGCTAGACACTCGGCCATTCAGGTCCCAAACATTTATTTGATGAATACATTTACATGTGACTTGAATGCGAGCAAAAAACTGCAAATAATGCAATAAGTATGTACAATGAAAATCTAACAATAATCAAAAATATTCTGGCATATCAGCCTGACTTCTCAACACTCTCCAACCCTCTTTATCACTGGCTACCTTTTCTCTATCCACCTTGGTCCTAGGCAACTATCCTGTGTATCCCCTATCCTCAATGGTGGCCGTAGCTTCCTCAGACCTCTATTCCTCTACTTTGTTTATTGTTGCACTCTCCCTCGCGTTTTACTTTCTACCTCTTTTTTCCCTTGTGGATTGTTCTAGATAATTCTTGCACAAATTGGAGCCATCCAGTGAGGCACATGTTTTTTGTAAGCATAATTTTTGTCAACTAAAACGTAATTACAATGAGCCTCACAATAGCAGTTCTCAAAGAGTAGCACTAGTCGAAGAACGTAGCAAATCCCGTCCCCTGACCGTTTTACTTTAAAGAATATAATGAATAATTTACTTGAATGATTTCTAAATATTACGATGAAAGGATTAAAATAAGGAGCATGATATAGCTTCCGTTTGTTAGTAAGCATTTAATAAAAGGTAAACGTTTAAATATTAGAATAATATTTTATTCAATGTTTTCTATTTTATTGCAGATTAGAAGATTAAATACTTTGCTAAGCTGGAGATAGGATCTTTATCTACGTATCTTTTGCATCTCTGAGAAGTTTAGTAACCAAGCTATGTTTCCTTTTAAAATTACGAACATCAAAGTCGAGATTGTTGTAGTTAAATAATACATTAAGATGCTGAAGCCTTTTGAATCAATACATATTTGTGGAAAAAAAAACGTTTTTAGGTATGAATATACAAAAAAAAATTGAATAGTAAAATAGTGATGAGTTAATCACTTTTGAGCTTGGTTAGCACAAAATGTCGTCAAACACTATCACACATATTAAAATAATCTAATATCTTGTATCATATTCTCTATTTAGATTAAATATAATATTATTTTTATTTTATTAAAAGAAATAGAAAAAAAATATGTAATTAGATTCCTAGAGTTTTTTAGGGTGTCCAATTTAACACTGGTACAAACGGTCTGCCATGTTTAAAAGTCTATGAATCCCTGTTCCTGGTGAAATCTAATTATCTTCTTCAATAAATTGTTATTGAAATTTATAATCTCAAAAATTTTTTCATTTCAAAGAACGATAACGTTTAGCATTGTTTCTTGTTGTTATTGTTGCCGTATCCTTCATGAAAAGAGGGTTGCAGCTTCTGTTGGGATGGAGCACCTCTAGGTAGAAGTCTGACTTCTGGTCCGTGTCACTGAAGAAGGAGGGCACTACCTTCCGAGAAGACTTTAAGGAGAAAACTACTCCGCATTTGCGTATCGTATGGGAGAAAACCCGTAAAACTCCCACTAAGTAGTCCGACTCACGAGACAAGATACTGAACCATTGAGCCTCCCTTTTTTTTAAACAACAAAGTCACCAGCGGATTGAACCTCCGCCCTAATGCTCCCCAGCTTCGCGCGTTGCTACTGAGCAGTATTGCTTGTAGTATGCAGTTAAGAAAATACACATCAAACTGTGTTAAATAATAATAATTGTACTACTTTTACGGATTAAAATAAACATTAAAAATCATAAAAAGAAAGTATTCACATAAGCATAATCATTAAAGGATGTGAAAAGGTGTTTTAAAGCTAAATAAAAAGCAAATTGTACATTGAAGTCTTTTAAACAAAGAATAAGTTTCTGTTCTTACTTTTTTTATTTGGATCAGTAAAAAACTTCACATTTTGGATACTTTCAGACACATTTCACAACGCGAACAAATGCAGCACTACACGAACATAAATCAATAGCAGCTAATCTAAATATCTTCACATTACATCTAAAATTTATATGGACAATTACAAATTCTTTAATAATAAAATGTGATTTTTTTTTTGTCCAGATAAGTGAATATTTTAACATTCTTTAATTAACTAGTACTACTACTACACCACACTACATCACTATGCCTAGAGCTGAGTTGCTCTTTACAGTTTGGAGATGATGTGAGTGAGAAGTCTGATTGGGCCCTATGACGCTCTACTGTCATATGAGACCGGGAGCTACGGCTAAAAGTGAATTCCGAACCACAACAAACATCCATGGTACTGAAGGGACTCGAACCGAAACCTATGGTAACGCTAGCCACTCAGCCATCAGGCCCCCTTATTTAATTAAGTGAAATTATTTTCTTTATATTGATTTGTTCCTACTTAAAACAATAAGATATAAAGAGCTAAATGTTTAATCATAAAACCTATTGCAACCATCTTAAATCACCAAAGATATACATTAAAACACGACTAAAAATAAAAATAAAATCTGTCGAGCACAATTAATATAAAATTAAAATTGCGATGCTTCCTCATAAGATTTTTAGCTTCCGAATGTTGCCATAAGCATAGACTTTGAAAAAAGGCAGATGCATATTTAAGTATAATATTGTGCACTTAAAAAATTTACTACAAACTTAAAATTCAATTTTATTAAAAAAATTCATTTTTTTTAAAAGAGTTAATATTAATTAAAATTTTAATAATAAATTTACACTTTTCAGATTAATTACAATGTACCTATGTTAAAATAAAAAAACAATAATGAAAATGTAAATCTTTTTTGGGCTTTTAAGTTAATTACGAACAATAAAATATGACTCACATATGACTCAAATACATGTGACTCAAATACATATGACTCAAATACATATGACTCAAATACATATAACTCAAATATATACTCAAAAATATGACTCAAGCATAATTAAAAATATACAATTTAACGTCTATACTTCCTCGTAAGAGTTTTGGCTTCCCAATGTTGCCACAAGCATAGACTTTGAAAAAAAGGCAGATGCATATTTGAGCATATGTAAAAATTATCTATCTTTTATGACTACAAACTTAAAATTACATTTCTTTAAAAAAATTAATTTTTGTTAGAAGAATAAATATTAATTAAAATTAAAATTTAATCATAAATTTACACTTTTAAAATTAATTAAAATGTACCTATGTTAAAATACAAAAAAAAAAAAAAAAAAAAAAAAAAAAAAAAAAAAAAAAAAAAAAAAATATATATATATATATATATATAGATCTTTTTTGGACTTTTACGTTAATTAGGAAAACAATAAAATATGACTCACATATATATAACTCAAAAATATGATTCAAGAATTCTGATATATAAAAATATGATTCAAGATTGAATATAAGATTAAAATATACGATGCAATGTCTATGCTTCCTCTTAAGACTTTTGGATTCCCAATGTTACCATAAGCATAGACTTTGAAAAAAAGGCAGATGCATATTTAAGTATAATATTGTATATGCAAAAATCTAAAATTCTCTGTCTATTACGGCTACAAACTTAAAATTAGATTTCTTAAAATTTTTTAAATTTTTCTTAAAAGAATTCATATTAATTAAAATTATAATTTTAATCATAAATTTACACTTTTAAAATTAATTAAAATGTACCTACGTTAAAATACAAAAAAAATAAGAAAAATATAAATCTTTTTTGGGCTCTTACGTTAATTAGGAACAATAAAATATGACTCACATTTAGATTACACAATTTTTTTGCAGAATTTTCCCTCGCTATGAAGAATGCGTTCTATCATTTACAGCAAAACAAATATAATAACATTTTTCCATTAATATTGATAAAATTGACGCAGAGAAAGTTTTCTCAGTGCGAATGTAACAAAAATAATGAGCCTAAATTTTGCCATAACAAATTAAATACCACAATTAGGAAATATAAATCTCCACAGTCAAGAAACACAAAAAACTCATTTTGCAAAATGTTCCCAAACAATTCAGTCAAAATGCAATTAACAGTTAAAAGATTTCTAAAACAGCAAACGATAAAAAGAAAAAAAAAGAAAAAATTCTGTTATTCGGTTACAGCAGACGATAATTTTTCACTGTCGGAAATTAAATCTAACCGAGTTGAGCAGTTAGGGCTCCGCAAACGTCACTTAAACGGCGATGCCATTTTTTCGCTAATAACTTTACCAAGCATTAATCATTCGTTAAAACACAATTTTACTTCTCACTTCAAATGGAATGAAGGTTTTTTTTTATCGTCTGCTTTCGTTCTTATTATCCATTCACTTCAGTTTGTGGAAAACGACACAATTAGAAACCATAGCGGTGGCTTCATGAAGATCGACGGCGCAAAAATTTATCCTCCGTTTTAGTGGACAAAAGGTAATCAACAAAATGCCGTTTTCCGAATCGCCGTTTTCTAATTGGAGGAAGATTCTTTCCTTCCCCCCTTTTTTTTACACCCTTTTTATTTTTGTTTTCCTTTTTTAATGCCTTTGCAACATCGTTCATTTATCTCCTGCAATCTGGGCAGATAACGACTGCATTTAGAACGCTCTTAAACGCATTCCACGACGTTGGCCCCTCCTCCCCATTCTCCCGCCAATGAGACGCTTTGTTTTGCATGACGTCGACTCGAATCCCCGCCTCCCTGGAAGTTGGCAACGGAGTCATGCGGCTAGTGGGCTTCAGTACATTATTCGTCAGCGGACCGAAATAATCAGCTTCAGTGTACGCGAGGTTTCACTGCATGACACGCCACTGACAGAAAAGTAATTCTGCGCTAACAGACTACAACGATAAAGGTAAATAAAAGTTTATTTTTTTTGATTTTATGATCTTTAATGATGGCAGGCTAATTAGGAGTCTGAGAACAATGATTCAACAGCCCAGAATAAGTTGAAGCTTATATAAATTCTATTAATAAAATAGTTTTGAATGGAAATAGACTCCTCTTTTTACTGAAAAGGAAAAGGAATTGATGTTAAAAATGAATCTATTTTGTAAAGAAATAAAAAAGATTTATTCCTATGCAAAAATATTTTATGAATCCAGATACAAAATTTATTTCTAAGGAAACGAACAAATAGTTGCGCTATTTTCTACTCACTATTGAATGACTTGACTTTTTTTTTGTTTACGATTCATTCATTTTATATTTATGGAAATTAAAATAAAGGGAGACAAAAATGCATAAAAAAAAACTCGTAATGTCCAAGCGTTAAATAATGTTCGCTGACAGAAAAGTAATTCTGCGCTAACAGACTACAACGATAAAGGTAAATAAAAGTTAATTCTTAATTTTATGATCATTAATGATGCCAGGCTAATTAGGAGTAACTTCGGTTCATGTAATTAGTTAAACATTGCAAAGTTTTTCGATACTTTTAGAGAAGAATAATCGTACTTATATTTTTGATAGATAAATAAAAAAAGTCATGTATGTATGTATATATATATATATATATATTAGTAAGAATGATACAATTTAAATAACCATTTAAAGTTAATTCATCCAGTTGGATACATTTCAATTTAATAACCAGCTGAAATTAATACATCTTTTAACATGCTATTAAATTGATATTAAATATTTCTATTCTATCAATCTTACAATACATTTAAATTTTACTTACAATACATTTATTTACATTTAAAATACGTTGTTATGGTAATTAATTAAAATCAGAATTTCTTATTATGAATGTATGTTTTGTTCTTAAAATAAAATGAAATTAGGTATAAGCAACATAAATGAAAACGAATGTTCAAAATCATCTTCAATATTTTGATTTTAGTTTTAAATTTGAAAGAATGAAAGAAATTTTAGTAATTGGAGATGTTTTCTTATATTTTATAAGATTAAGAAATACTAAATATAATTTCTTAAAAACTTTTTAATTATGCAATGTATTTTTTTAAAAATATTTAATGCTCTATTTGAGAAAATTAATTTTATCACACAAGAAAAAATATTAATAGTTTGCATTTTCTTTAAGAATGGTCGAGATCAGATAAAAATTACAATCAAATAAAATTCCTTTTTCAGATTTATAAAAAAAAAAAAAAATTATACTCTTTAGCAGTATTATCACTAAAAATATTCAACTATATTTAACAAAATGCAATACAAAAGTATTATATATATTTAAATTGTTTAATAATATTTCATAATATCTTCCTATTACTATGCTTCAATTTATATAGTTTTGTTATTCAGAACAATATAACAGTTATATTAATTAAGTAATAACATCTATTGTTATATATATAAATTAAGAGAAAGATTTATTTTAAAAAAAGATTTTCTCTTTAAAGATATATTGTTCAGCCTATTACTCTATCTCTTACATTCTTTCACTATTAATTTTAAATTTAGATTCTATGTTAAATAGGTAAAATATATTCAACAATAAATATTAAGGATATTTCATAAGTTAAATAATATATTTTATAATGTCAATCATTAAAAAATTTTTTTCTTTGTTTTTAACATTTCAAAATAGTTGCTATGATAAATAATAGTTTTCCATTGGTATGCTTTCTATTTTTTTAAAGGTCAAATAATAATGCACCTAAAACACAGTAATCAACGTAATAAAATCTGTGATACTTTATATAACTGTTAATATAATCTTCATAACAATTTAGTAATAGAGACGCAATGAACTTTTTTTAAATAGTAATTTTTGATTACATTTCGTGATCTTCTTTTATACAAACTATATATTTCCAAAAAAAGTATTTTTCCTTATTATGTGACATCTCTATAATTATTAAAATTAATTTATTTTTAGGGCAAATTATGTATGCTATTGAAAATACATAATTTTAGTATTCAATAAAACTTTAATAATATCTTAATAAATATAAAATGTTTCAAAACGTTTATCTTCTTTGATAAAGTATTTAAAAAAAATTAATAATACATAATATATCAAATAAATGACACAGAAAAGAGGTTAGATCTTTTAAGTAAATAACTGAGTTTAGCTCTTGTAAAGTGAATCCTTTATTATCTTTAGAAACATGTTTTTAAACCACTTTTCCCCTCATATTAATCATCTTAAAAAATATACATACAAAATAATATGAGTAAATCTTTCCTAAGAACAAAACATTCTTTCGAATGATTAATATTGAGCATTGTATATTAATCGTGTTAAAATATATATTACTAATAAACAAGGAACAAAATGTAGAAGGATAGTTTCAATTAAAACATAACAAATACTACAAAATAAGGATAATTAACAGGACAAAATAGTAAGCACTACTTTATGTTTTTCACCTGCAATACTATTTAACAATGTTCTGTTTCCTTATTACTGAACTCGACTTCCATCAGAAAAATACAAATATACAATAAAATGGATGCAATAAGACGTATTAAAAGAGAATTACTGTTTTTTTACGCATGCGCATTAATTAAGTAATTAAAAGCTTACAAGTGTTTTTCATTTAAATTAGATTGAAAATATTTACTACAACTAAGGATAAGGATGCAAAAATTGGATTTATACTCATTGTGTAAATCCAATTTTACGTATAAGTATTTATGTTTAAAGAAGACTATGTACCTCTACAATGTTTTGAAATTATAAAAGGATATCAATAAAACTTACAATACAAAATTGGAACCCAGTACTGATGACAAATAGTTTACTTGAAACTAGTTATTTCTCGAAAGCTCATACATGTCTCAATTTTAACAGATTTTTCCGGAGTTAAAAAAAATATGGTTTGTTAATTATTTATGTAAAATTTGAAATAAGACAATGTTTGCTTCATTATTTTTTAATAGATTGTTGCTTGTTAAATACATATACGTAAAATCGTATGCGAATAATGACTTAAAAATTTTAAAAAATACAATAAGATTATAAAATTTATAGTTGCGATATTACTTCTCGTTTAATATAATTTACTTTTGTTATTTTTAATTCCAAACTCAGTTAATTTAACTTTTTTGATTTTTAAGAATTAATCAACTGAAAATGTTGTTTAAATTATTAATTTTATTATATCTTGTAAACAGTTTATCTTGTTTTAATCGTTTTTATAAAATAAATCTTCTTAAATTTTTTAAAATTAAGTTTGAGATTATTATAAGATTTTTAATTATGATTTGAATTATGTTATTCTACTTTTTCAATCCTGGTTTACTCACTAAGTTATTTTTTTATTACAAATAAAGAAATTGTTTTTAAAAATTTTAATTACATATCACTTTTTTAATATAAACTTCTATTTAAATTCAAATTTTTATACGTGTGTTGCATTTGACAAAACAGTGAAAATATTATTTAATTACATTTCTTTAATTAATTTTCATTTATCTATTAATAAGGAAATATTATTTTATTTATTCCTTTATTTAATTACATTACATTTCTTTTGTGGAAATTGTGTAGAAACAATACAATTTATATTATATTTATGCGTAAAGGAAAGATTTTAAATCTGTTATCCTTTATGATAACAAAATTTTCAAAAAGAGTTTCTGTAAATATTATTTTTCTGCTATTATACTCTTTTAGTAGCGAAGCAAATTTTCAGAGCATAGCTATTTGAAAGGTTTATTTTTGAAAGCGGAATAACTGTAAATGCTGCTTCTTTGCACATAAATGCTTATTGTAAGAAAAATAGAAAGCTTATATGGTTTGTTTCAAAATCAAAAACATGTGATTATGGAGATCTCAGATATTCGATATACGTAGATATTATTTTGAATTAAATTTAGTATATTCGTAAACAGAAATGACAGATATAGCAGATTCTTGTAATTCTATATAGCAGGAAATAAAAAGTCACAAGATTTAAATTTGTTATCTTTTACGATAACAGATTTTTCAAAAAGAGTTGCTGTAAATATTGTTTCTCTGCTACTATACTCTTTTAGTAGCGAAGCAAAGTTTCAGAGCGTAGCTATTTGAAAGATTTATTTCTGATAGCGGCATAGCTGTAAATGTTGCTTCTTTGCAAATAAATGCTTATTGTAAGAAAAATAGAAAATTTATATGATTTGTTTCAAAATCAAAACCTTGAGATTTTTATAATTCTATATGCCAGGAAATAAAAAAATCATTTTGTAATTTTAAAAACATTGCTACAAATATTTCAAAATTTAATCTAGTTAAAATACTATTAAATATTTATTATAAGTATGATTCAAATAGTTCTTAACTACAGTATATGTTTTAATTAGCTTTATAAGGTTATTGCAATAAAAAATTAATAAACTTTTATTTTTCAAATTTTTTTTCTAAAAGGGACATACTTTTCTAAATGAAATGAGAAATTAAAAGCTTTTAAGCAGCATATCTAATTCTTTCTTTTATAAACATGATTTCATAAATTAAAAAATATTTACTTTCATAGAATTCCATTATGAATTAACGTTTCCATCGAATAATTTTTATTTACTGGAAAGAAAAACTCCAACGAACTAAAGATAAGTATCTTTAAATCGAAGTTATTAATATATTTACTCGTTTTATTTTAAACAGATCCTTAAAAGCCCGGACTCATTATTTTCATATCTTTTTGCAAAATCGAAATTAAAAAATATGCATGATATCATTAACTGTAAAAAAAAAAAAAAAAAATTCCGAGAGAGATTAAATCCTTGAGAAATGTACAATGTTCTTAAATTTAATTTAAGATAAGTAAAAGTTCGTCATATTACAAATTTATATCTCAGAAAACGTGTTTCAGTTTTAAATTATTTCATGAAAAAATAAGTAAGCATGCATGCAAAAATATATGTATTTAGAAAATAGTTGCTACGTAGGCGCTGAAGCTAAATAAAGTTACAAATTAATTTAAAAAGCCCAGTAGCAAACTTAGGCGATTCCGAATAGCTTACACAGAAACATTTTAATAATTAAGTGTTATTTCGTAAATTCAAAAGCTTAAGCGAAAAATCTAAATAAGAGATCGAAAAAAAGTTGCTTTTTTTAATCTCTCGAATATATAGAACTAAATTTTTTTTTCTTCATAATTATTAACGAATAAATCTTTAACATAGGTACTTAAGTTAAGGTATGTTTAATTAAATATATATTTCTTATTTTCTGTCATTAACTTTTTTTAGCATGCGATACACGTGTTACTTAATGACTTGAAGCTAATACTTTTTTTTCTCGAATCTTATAATAGATAGGATTTGCTGTAAAATTATTTTTTTCCCTACATATTTTCCATTAATAAGGCGTAGTCTTAAAGAAAAGCATAAGATTTAATGATTATGTTTAAGTAATTACGTTAATCAAAATATAATGCAAATAGTAAAGAATTATCGTGTAGTTATCTCCACATTTTAATACTAAATAAAGGAGAAGTAATTTCGTAGTGCATATTTAAAGAAAATGGAAAATTAAATGATAAAATTTAAAAAAACTGATGCCTTTAAAAATAATGCTTAACTGTTTTCTAAAGCTTTTATTTGTAAACTAATGATACATTCTAACTTGTAGGTAGTCTTTTTTGAAAATTATCCACTAATTGCATTAAAAGCTACTGTGCAGTATACTAATAAATAACTGTGTAAAATACGAATGAAAATAAAAATATTTTTAAAAGTAGAAAATTGAAATATTTCTTAATTAAGAAATGACAAAATATTTTCCTCTAATATATAAAGGAAAAAATTATTATTTTAAAACTAAATTGATATAATATGTCTATTTTACATTTTATATAAAAAATTAATTAAAAAATACCAATTCTACTAATGATATTAATTGTTTTGATAAAATATAATATATTTATTTTTTTGTCCTTAACCTTTTTTTTAGTATGTGATATACATGTTTTTTAATAATCTATAGTATTTTTTCGAAACTTATGATAAATAGCATACAATATAATTTATAATAAAATTGTATTTATCAATATTTTAATCATTTATAATGTGCAGTCTTAAAGGTAACCTTAAGATATTCTATTTGATTTGGGAGCAATTAGTCAAAAAACATTTTTACATTATATAAAAATTAGGAAAAGTTTAAATTTATGCTTAAAACAGATTTCATAAGGGCGTTACAATTTCTACAAATTGACAAAAAGAAAAATATGTGGTAAATATAACTTAATTTTTTTCTTTAATCTTTTGTACCTTCTGTTTTTCTTCTAAATATATAAATAAACTAATAATAATTCATCAAAATTTCAAATAATTTAAAGGTTACCATATGATAGACAATCTCGACAACGTTTAAATTATTTTAAACTTTAACGTGTAAATTATTTTAAACTTTAAAAATTAAAATTTTATTTTAAACTTCTAAAAAAGATTAAAAAACTAAAAAATATTAAAAATAACTAAGATTACTAAATAATTTACTTTGTATTAAAGAATTAGCATTTTTTGAACGAAATATATGTTAATTCTTTTTTTTAGAACAGTTTCAAATTAATATTCCAATAATTTGTAAGGGTAATATATATTTTTCTTAAAAGTTATAAAAGTAAGCTAAGTAAGATATTTATATGTATTTGTTGAGGATATATTAAATAATTGTTTATTTTTTTCTTTAAAATAATTAAATTTGAATTTAAAGAATCTGCTTTAATAAACTAACAAAGGAAATATGAGGGAAGATTTTAAAATATTTAACTTACTTTAAATAATATTTCATACGTAAAAAATTAATGTTTAAGAAATTGTATAAAAAAAATTTATAAATTTTGAAATATAGAATTTTTTGCTGCAAAGTTTATTGAATTGTCCAACGTAAAAGAATACATGATAGTTCAAAATGAATGTTAAATATGATATAAAAACTTAATTTTAAAAATACTGATATTTATTTACAATCATACGGTTAAATAATCATTATCGAATATAATATTATTGTGTTTACAAATTACTGCTATGAATCTAATTCATGGAAAAAAGCCCTTTTTCTTAATTTTTTTTTTTTAAAGTTTGAAATATGCTTATGTTTAACATTTTTTATAAAATGCAAATTTAATAAGAAATTTAAATAAAAGCATTACTTGCTTAATTAAGTTTTTTCACAAATAAATAAATAAAGTAAATCAAAATGCATTGTTATAAATGATTTTAGTACTTATTTACGTAAAAATAACGATAATTTAGATAGTTTAATATATTTTTTGTTATAACTACAAATTATTTACAATTGTAACTAAACATTATTTGCAGTTATAAGTACAAGTTTAAGAAAGTACGATAATTTAGATAATTTAAAAATAAATCGACGGTAGTTACCAACTCATTTAACTACACATTTAATGTGTAAGTTGAATTTTATTTTGTATAAGGCATTTTAGGTGTAAAAGGTATACTGAGTTGAAACAAAATATAATTCTAACGAACATCTTTTTCTAAGAAATTATTTTTTGACATATATTTGAAAGTTGACGAAATAATGTTACAAATAATCCTTGTATTGAGCGAAATGGCAACATGAAATATAAATGCTACAAATATGTTTCAACAATTCGATCGATAAAGAATTGTTTAGAACAAATTCTAAACAGAACGAATGTTATAAAGTAATATCAAGAATTCTAAATTGTTCTAAAATGATCTAAAAAATCTAAAGGAAATTTATCTTTGTGAGCGAATCTTGTTTTGATACATGCTTTATCTCAACACATGAATCGAGAACTTCAAGAAACTCTTCCCAAATATCTTGGCGGAGTTTTAAATATCTGCTACATAAATCAGCTGCAAATTGTTGATTGATCCTATGATAGGATGAAAGTTTGTTAAAATATTTCAATCTGTATTAAATAAAAACTACAATACATTATTTAAAATGAAGTTATGTTAGATTGAGAAAAATATGATACTTGAATCCATCTGTTCTGGCTGATTTTGATAAATATCGTACTATAGCTGTTTTGAATTAAGTTAAATTGGAATCTTTCTCATTTTAGAATTTAAACGATATTTATAATTAATTCTACATGACATATTATAAAAAATGAAGGATTATTGAATATTCATTCACATATCAGGTTCTAAGGAATTAAGAATTTCTGAATATTCGTTATGTTCTAATGAATAAGAACGTTTGAATAGTCGTTCACACTTCATATTCTATTTAATTAAGAATTTTTTAATAGTCATCGTGCAAAGTTCTAATGAATTAAAAGTGTTTGAATATTCTTTCACGCCTTATTTTCTAAGGAATTAAGAGTTTTTGAATATTAATCGTGTCTTGTTCTATTGAATTAAAAATGTTTGAATATTCGTTCACACGTCGTGTTCTAAGGAATTAAACATTTTTGAATACTCGTTCACATGTTCTAATGAATTAAAAATTATTGAACATTCGTTCCCACATCATGTTCTAATGAATTAAGAATTTTTGAATATTCATTGACATTTCAATTTTGATGTTGTGTTTTGTATGTTACAAATATTCTTTAATCGACAAGAATTATTTATTTAGATGTACTTTCTATAAAAAAGTTACTAATGAAGAATTGCAGTCTGTTTTAGGAATAAATTGTTAAGAACTTCTTCAGTTTCAGAATCTCGAAGTTGATTTTATAGCGAAATAATTTTCTTGCACTGTAAAAAAGGGATTTTTTGTTTCTTTAAAAATTTATTATTCCTGAATTTATAATTAAAACCCCTTTTAGTAACCTTGAATTAAAGTTACAAAATTTATAACGCCTTACATGTATCCAAACTTTTTTATTATGATAATATATGTGTTTAATAAAATTATATATATAATAGTCGCTCGTAATAGACAATAATATATAGAATTGTAAATAGCACTTTGGGAATTGAATCCATTGTATTTGATACGACAATAAAAAAGTAAGATAATGCATAATAATACAATTATCTAAAAAATTCAGCACACAATTATAATATTTTCTAAAAATAATATAAAATTTGTTGCAATTTATATACATATATTTAAAAAGCGATAAATTAAAGTCAAATATGTTAAGTATATTACTTTTTATGCTTAATAGCATATTGTAAGCAATAAAGCTAAAATGTAATGTATCAAAGCAGTTTCTGCTATCTTATAATGATAGTATTTAAAAAGCTAAGATTAAAGTAAAATAGCATTTATCGTACCTCAAAGCAGAAACTTATAATTCATGGAATAAAAAAAAAAATTCTTTCCTGATAAGGCGAAATTCGTCTTAACAAAATTTTAATTTTTTAGGAAGTCCAACTGCAGTAGCCTTAAAACACTGTCCATTGTAGTTGGGCCACGAATAACCAATTTAGCGCTCTCTTTTCAAGAAGAATCAATTAGTCCTATCTGTGAACGGAAGCAACCATAAAGCATGGTTGCCGAAATTGGCTATTCATCATGGTCATGGGCTCGTAAATAACTCGCCATTAGCATGCCAGGTGTTGAAGTGACAACTTTCGAGTAAAACAGTCGAAGGAAGTTGTAAATTTGCAAACACAATTTATTGGTATCCTGTGCTAAAGGACGTGTCGTGGTTTTCACAGAGCAGCATTTTGATTAAGTTGGAAATAAAAATAAAAATCATGTTCAAAACATGTTAAACGAAGCACAGAGGCCAACTTTCTTATATTTGAGATTGATTTTTTTATATTAAAAACTATTTATTATCTGCAATTGTTATTACAATTATTACATTATTTATTATCTACAATATTTTACAAATCCAATATTCTTCCTTTGGCCTCTTTTCTATTATCCTGGACGTTTCAGGAGAAATTTATTCCATTAATTCAATAGTTAATATATTTCTCCCCACAAACAAACTAGAATTATATGTTGTTATTCTCGAATGCCTGGCACTTTTATTTTAGGTCATTTTCTATTGGAATGGTAGATATGTAGCAGATTCAGCGTTACCAAGGTTGTAGCATTGGGGACCTGATACACTTACATGGTCATTTTGCCCCCCAATTTATAGCGAACACTCCCAAATTTACATTTTAGACCATTAATTCATTCTGAATACCGCCTAGGCCTGACAAGACTACATTACGGCCTACAGATTTATCGTGTCCATACCCGATGTGAATTGGAAGATTTTCAATTCATTCATGTAGGAATATGAACTCGACTTTTCCAAACGCAAAGCGACATACAAAAGACCTTTAAAATTCTTGAAAAAATTTATGTTATGCAAATAAGGGTGCAGAGGGACTCACACACTGTTATGCTTTCCTCTTGAGCTCAACGAAGGAACATTCCAGTCTACAGATTTATACGGCATTCAACGTCATCCTCACTCTATGAAGTATTTTGAAAATGGTTACCCTGATTCGAAAACATTATCTAACAGTTAGCTAGAATTTTGTGTAACTTTCACTACACCTTTTTCCTATTGCTCGACAAGAAGGTATTACGGCCAACAGATTTATCGTATTCATACTTGACATGGATGCATAGGATGTAGGATTTCGAAATCGATTTTCCCAAATCCAACGGGATATCTGTTTGGTTACTAAACTTTAACAAAAATTATGTTATGCAAATAAAAGGGGAAGTGGGAGAAGAAGGGACTGGCATACTGCCCTCCTCACATTTTAAAATCGCAGTTTCGAATTAACATATTCAAGAATACTTCACATTCCACCCTATATTCCTCCACTAATTAACATTACAACCTATAGAGTTATACGGCATTAAGATCAATATCACGTGTCAAAAAATTGACTCATTTAATTCGGAAGCATTGTTCATCAGGCAAATGGAATTTTATGTAAAAAAAGCATGAAATAAAACTTATTCTAGGACTATAAGCAATACCAACGTTTATAAGATAAGATAAGTCTTGATGAAAATTAAACTTTTTTCAATTGTAACTAATTTTTTTTTTCATTTAAAAAAGATTTTCAAAATCTGAAGAAATTCGTGGATAACAAGTGCTCGATTCTTAATAACTAGAGATGTTCTCTGAAATAAAATGAGGACAAGTAATATAAAAAAATTTTTTTTAAAGTCAATTCCTACTTTTTTTTCACTATAATGCCGTGAGTTCTTTATAAATAATTTTCATTTATTTTTTAAAGTTTATCTGGCGTGGTAGATATATGCAACTTAAATCTAAAAAAAAAACTAAAATTAATGAATTAAATTTAATTACTGAATTCATATTTGAAAAAACTGTATTCACATCCAGTGTCCTCCACTGCGAGTTAAAAAAAATGTATTTCAACTCGAGTGGACTAATGAAAAGTGTTTCATGAACGATTGGAAATGTGAACAAGATATATAGAGGGAGAGCGTGAGCTAACGGAAGGAATTGAAGAATATTTTCTTTATAAAAGAGTGACAGAAACAAAATTTAAATGACGAAAACTGTTAATTTATGTTTCATTGTTTTTGTCATTTAACCTTTGTCTTTGTCCAGCGTCCTTTGTCCTTTGTTTTAACAAATATCCAGATTTAGTGTGAAAACCAGGTTCCCAAATGGGAGATTTTCTCCAATGGGACTCAGTTACCCTGAATTTCTCCCACTCATCGAGAGGTCTGGGCCAGTGCTCTGGCTTTTGGTATCGCAGGCTTTAGGTTCGAATCCTGTCGGCTGCATGGATGCTAGTTAATGATTTGGATTCCACGTTAAACAGTGGGTCCCGGTCTAATTAGCTCAAAGTGTGCAGTACAAGTGTGTAGAACGACAAACTAAACCAAACCCTCTCATCGAACTTGATGGATGGAATACGATGACAAACCTTTGCTCAACAACAAAACATGTCTATGTGGGTCAAATGTAGCAGGCCTATATCCTAGATAACTATGAATTTGCTACATATCGGCTGACCTAGAGGCAACTGGCAACTGGCGTACCGATTTCGGAGTACCAACAGGGGGAAATACCCCTTAAACCTCCTCATCTTAATTCATAAACACGCTTATAATTATAGTTGGCCGCTTGATTAATGCTAGTAGAAATACAAGATGAAGTTTCAAAATTCAGTTGAAAAAAAAAAAAGATTAAAAATACTAATAATAAATAAAAGTAAGATGCAAGATAAAGAAGTTAAAAGTTAAGTTTTAAATTCGGTACAATGAGGGACCCGTTGTCGATTCCATAACAATTGTAAAAAGTAAACAGAGTAAAAAAGTACAACTCATAGTGATATGAGACAAATGAACTGAAAGGGTTACCTAGAGAACCTGACCTAGAGAATGGCTGACGAATGGCCTCACTTTGACCTCAGCCTGACGAATGGCTGAGGTCAAAGTGCCCGGAGTCCGAAAAAACGACTTTAACTTTGCATCCCTTTTAATAAACCACCTTAAAAACAAAGTATTGTTGCTTTTTTGTCTAGGATAGACCGAGTTTCCCTCCACTTGGGCGTCTGAGGTCGTTACCCAGAGTCCAGTGGGCGGCCTTCACACCACATTAGAGTGTCGGCGCCACAAAGAGAAACAGTCGGGAAAAAGGCCAAACGTGCGAGGGGACCTGGGAGGCTACTTTGCTGGGGTTGCGGACATGAACGGATTCGTGCCATAATCCCATCTCGAGGGCGGAAGCGGGGCGAGGGAGGGTTGTCCATCAACCCCCACCCCTTCCCCCCTCTCTCTCCGGGGGTGCCGCGCGCTGATTCATGGCGGAACCGAGGACAAATATGCGCTTGACACGATCGCACTTACAGACAGATTCTTAAGGTTACTATTAGTTAATTCACTTAATACATGTAAATATATTTTCGCTTTGTAATTGGTTTCCCAAACGCCCGCTATAAATTGAGTGGGACGTTAATAGCTCCTTAAGTGGGCAGGAAAGATTTAAATCCTCCGAGACGGGGTCTCGCCCATGATTTTTTTTTCTTCAGGAAAGCAATCCCCTTTTATGAACTATGAGTTTCTTCTAAAGAGTTAAACGGTTGTGGTTGATTGTAGAAGAATTATAAAATTCACAATGCATAAGAGGATTTCACGTAATTCTTAAAAATCTCAATATACAACCCAGAATGTTTCCATAATACACAGTCCAGTCCCATTAACGTGACCCTCACCTACTTTCGACGTCAACGTGAAATAACCCATCACAAAAGGCAAGAGGCAGTGGAGTGCATGTAAAGAATTCCACTTAATAACACTTAAATACCACTTAATACCACATTCCACACTCCACTCAAAGCCAGAATATACGCTATTCTGGCTTTTGACAGGGGGTCACACTAATGTGAGTGGACTGTGTATAATATAGGCAGCAGAACGGTGATGAACAGAAAAATGGAAAATTTCAAAGACGAAAAATCGAGTTTAAGACATTTTTTTGTGTTCTTATTAACAATTATGGCAAAACAGGGGTTCTGATGACCATTGTGACTAGCATTCGGATGCATTCTGCCATAGGTTTCGGGCTTGAGTCCCGGCTGTGCCACGGATGTTTGCAGTGGTTCGGAATCCACTTTAAACCGTAGGTCTCTGTCTAATAGGATCGTAGAGCGGTTTGGAGGGTAGAGTTACTCGCGTCCTTAGCATGTCTTCAAAGCTACACGTGCCCCCTGGGACACGAGTAACAGCGAGTAAAATGAGCGAGTAAACAGCGAGCTAAATGAGTAACAGCGTTCATCGGTGCAGCTCCCTCGACAGGCCTTCTTCATGGCTGGTTTGTATTGGCTGCTGACAAAGACATTGTCACTACGACCCAGTTCACGACGTAATTAAAAAAATTGGGACAAAACAACGCCATCGTTATTGTAATTAACTCAATTTGTGATGGTCTGCTTATTGAAAGGATGATATGAGTTGATTGTCTTGAAAACATACAAAATTTTCTAATAAAGTTATGATTAATTGCATATTCCCAACAAACAAAACCTATCCAAATAATGCATCTACTGTCTTGAAAAAGAGATAAATTTAACTTATAAATAGTTTAAACAAATGTGTAGGAAGTCTATAAAATATTTGTATTGTATTCATAATTCAATAAATAATTAAACGTGTAATTAAAATGTATTAATATGTTAAACATAAAGTAATGAACAAATTAAAAATTAACATACATATTCCTCATCATAAAAAGGAAAAAAAACAAAACAATCTACTATTTGTGAAATTTCTGATTATTCTTAATTAAACAATAAAAGTGTTTTCTTTAAGGATACATACTTATTGTATAACATAATATACATATATAACATAATATACATAAGTATATATAATAAATTATACACATTTATTCGATGAAAATAACATACTTAAGTATTTCTCAATTCATAAAAAAATAATCTACTGTTTGTGAAATTTCTGATTATTCTTAATTAAATAATAAAAGTGTTTTCTAAGGATAGCATACTTATTCCATGACATGATATACATAACTATATATAATAAATTATACATACTTATTCCATAAAAATAACATACTTATTCCTCAATTCATAAAAAAGTAATCTACTATTTGTGAAATTTCTAAATGTCCTTAATTAAAAAATAAAAATATTTTCTATAATGAAATTTGTCTAATTACAACATAACGTAGTTAAAAACAAAAAAATTATTTTTTTAAGATCAATATTCAATCAATAATAATCTTTTTTTTTTTCGTTTCTAATAATAAACAAAAAAATAATAAATTTTCAAGTGTGGATCATCCAATTCGATTTATCTTTTCAATTTCATTAAATCTAATGATAAAAAACACACCGATAAATGCAATTAAAACCCTAAATATAATTGAAAACCGTTTTTTTTCTCCACTTGGAAAAAGAAGCTAATTGTAGGGTCCTTCAATAAAGAACCCATTCCGAAGAACTGTAGTGCTTTTTCGATCGAACGCGGGGCAACTCTCCGGATGGGCAGCCGATAAAAAGGAAGGCGTTTTTTGTTCCCCGGGAATGGCATCGGTGATTGTGGCCGGAGGGCTGTTCCTCTTAACAAGACACGTGATCTCATTTAGCCCTTTAATGATCCCATACGGGTGTCGCTAACACATTTTGCGAAGCGGCTTTTCTTTTCGCACACAAGTTCGGCCTACTGTCGACTTTTTAGTAAGAGATGGGATTTTTCTTTTTTCCTAAACGAAACCTTTTTTCCTTCTATAGTATTGTTATAAAAGAAAAATAAAGTATAAATTAAAAAATATATTTTTAAAATAGGCAACTTAAATATTATTCGTCATTTTCGCAACAATTTTGTTATGCAGTTACCTTTTTATTGAGTATTAAATATTTCTTAATGACAAACAATTTTATGATTATATATATACACAGTCCAGTCCCATTAATGTGACCGCCTGTCAAAAGCCAGAATATACACTCTTGTACATTCTGGCTTTAAGTGGAGTGTGGAATGTGGTATTTAAGTGGTATTAAGTGGAATTCTTTATATACACTCCATTGCAATGGGCTGTCACCTGCCTTTTGTGATGGGTTATTTCACGTTGACACCGAAAGTAGGTGGTGGTCACATTAATGGGACTTTATATAAATATACTATATATATATATAAAGATAACAATAGTACAGCTAAAATTCAACTAACAGACAGGGACCAGGGGCATGCAAAGCGCAATCAAACACCTCCGTCACAAAAATAAAAGGAGTAATTGCCAGCAAAAAAAATTGAAGTTAGATGGGAAATTAGGAAGTAAAATCAATCAATATAAAATAATCATAAACCCAATTAGAAAGGTAAATGAAATATCATTCACAACAAATGAACAACTATCATATATTCACAAACAAATAAAGTAATAATATAAACAATGAGTTTAAAAAGTGATATATATATATATACCAGGCAGCTACCTATTTCATGGATAATTAAAGATATTCAAATCTTTATTAGATTATTTTTGAACTTTTTCAATAAGTTATGTCCATTTCAATTAAATCGGTTAATCGACACTACAAGTTTTATAAATGTTTTAATTAAAGGCATGCTTTTAATATATAGTTAATATATAGTTTTAATATATAGTTATAATTAAACTGTGCATGCGATCAAATACACTAAGCAGCTATAAAAACGGTTTCTTTTTCTTTTTCTACAATGGGGCGACAGCCTCATGACCTTTTACTAGATTCCGAAACTTGAGATATTGTTTTCTTTTTAAGGGGTAGGGCTAACGACCCTACAGCGACACGACCCTAACAGATGATTTGTCAACTTTTGGTACGAGGTGACGCCAAGTTAATTGACAAGTACTTTTATAAAATATTTTTTTGAAAATTTTCTTTTCTGAGGATAGCGTCATGGTAAAAAATTTAAATATCACTGTTTCAATATTAAAATATGGCATATTGTAATTTTTTTTTTGGATTGTCAAGAACTCTTCGAAGAAATAACGCTAAAAGTTAACAAATTTGGTACAGATAATTAAAATATATTTAATATCGATTCCTAAATTTTTCCTTCTAATTTGAATTCTATATGTATATTTTTTGAATTCTATATACACTGGTGACAAAAGTCATGGGATACCTCTTAATATCGTGTTGGCCCTCCTTTCGCCCGGCGAAGTGCAGCAACTCGACGTGGCATGGACTCAACAAGTCGTTGGAAGTCTTCTGCAGGAATATTGAGCCATGCTGTCTCGATAGACGTCCATAATTGTGAAAGCGTTGATGGTGCAGGATTTTGGACACGAACAGACCTCTCGATGATGTCCCATAAATGCTCGATGGGATTCATGTCGGGCGATCTAGGTGGCCAGATCATTCGCTGGAATTGTCCAGAATGTTCTTCAAACCAATCGCGAACAGTTGTGGCCCGGTGACATGGCGCATTGTCATCCATAAAAAATCCCATCGTTGTTTGGGTACATGAAGTCCATGAATGGCTGCAAGTGATCTCCAAGTAGCTGAACATAAGCATTTCCAGTCAATGTTCGGTCCAGTCGCACCAGAGGACCAAGTCCATGCCATGAAAAAACAGCCCACACCATTACGGAGCCACCACCAGCTTGAACAGTGCCTTGCTGACAGTTTGGGTCCATGGCTTCGTGGGGTCTGCGCCATACTCGAACCCTACCATCAGCTCTTACCAACTGAAATCGTGACTCATCGGACCAGGCCACGGTTTTCCATTCATCTAGGGACCAACCGATATGCTCACGTGCCCACGAGAGTCGCTGCAAGCGATGTCGTTCTGTCAGTGAAGGCACTCGAGTCGGTCTTCTGCTGGAATAGCCCAAGAAAGCCAAATTTCTCCGCACAGTTCTAACAGACAAGTCCCTTGTACGTCCCACATTGATTCCTGCGGTTATTTGATGCAGTGTTGCTTGTCTGTTAGAATTTACGACTCTTTGCAGACGTCGCCGATCTCGGTCGTTAAGTGCAGACGGTCGACCACTGCGCTGTCCATGGTGGGATGTTATGCCTGAAATTTCATACTCTCGGCACACTCTTGACACAGTGGATCTGGGAATGTTGAATTCCCTAACGATTTCCGAAATGGCATGACCCATGCGTCTAGCTCCAACTAACATTCCGCGTTCAAAGTCTGTTAATTCCGTCGTGCGGTCATCATCACGTCAAAACCTCTTCACATGAATAACTTGAACAGAAATGAAAGCTCTGCGAAAGCACTGCGCATTTATACTTGTTCTACGCGATGCTACTGCCATCTGAAAATTTGCATATTGCTATCCCATGACTTTTGTCACTTCAGTGTATATATGCTATATTGTATAAAGAAACTGAGAATCTTTAATAAAAGTGTTAAGTTCCAAAACTATTTTAGAGGATCAATATTACTATTACTATTGAATGCTTTCTTCATCGTCGCTTTTAATGAACATTTCCAAATTCTGTATTTTTTTTATATCTTTTAAGAGTTCTGTTTTTACTTCCAGCTGAGATTATTATAGAAACAGGAATTGGGTAATATTTAAAAAAATTAACATATAGCAGAAATGTTTAATTTGTACAAGGATATATAATAACAGAAGAAATTGACAAGAATGCAATTAATATTCTCCAAACAAAGCAAATTTAAAATTCTAAAAATCTTTGCCTGTGTGCAACAAGAAATGGAAAATGTTAAATAAGATGAGGTTTTTTTACACGAGAAATTTTCTCTTCAGGGCTTGTTGAAGAAGTGTGTTTATATAGCAGAAAATTGACCTAGTCACGCGTTAATGTGAAACTATATTGCAAGATCTATACGAGTTACCTATAATACAGGGGTGGCCAACCTGCGGTCCGTCATGAATATTTTTCCGGCCAGTGAGATGTATCACACTTTTACAAAATATATTTATTTTAGAATGGCCAAAAGAGTGAAAACCAAGGTATTAATTAAATACATTATGTGTGCATTCATCTATTCAAAAAATGAACTGTCGAAATGATGTGAAAAAATTAACTTTTATTTTAAAATTATATTCTTGCTGATATAGGACAGATATTGCCTGGTTTATTCATGAGTTTACAGTTAGGAGTATGCAGATTAATTAAATTATATTCTGCGAACTCATGATGCTCGTGCATCTTAGAACATCTAATATAACAGGTTCTATGTTTCCCTTTAAGTAACCTCAGTGACGGAGTGACCATCCCTAGATACGCACAGTGGATTGTTGATAGCAGAGCAACAAACTTAGTTGAAGTTGTGAACGCTTTTGGTTCAATTTACACCTGAGAATCGTTTATTTTTTTGAAAATGAAATTGGCCCAACACAAAACAAGCTGAAACATAACTGACTCTAACCTGCAACACCCATTACGATGTGCAAATACCCAAAATGAAATCGATTTGCAAAAGCTAAGGGAAAGAGTGGAGAAACACATGTCGCACTCGTAAAATAAATACTGTTTAATGATTTAATTTTTTTTATTTCGTTTATATTTATATATTTTTTATGTTTCATTTTGAGTGTTCTTTACACTGCGCGTTTAGTATCATTATTACTATATTATCTGTGTTTACATGTAAGAATAATAGTAAACACAATAATAATAACTCATTTATGTTTCAGTTTTTTACTCCCAAAAAATGTCTATAGCGGGTCTCAATCTAATATGGGGATATGTAATTTTGCATGCGGCCCGCGGAGTGAGGAGGGTTGGTCACGCCTGATATAATACATCAATAAGAAAAAACACTAATTTAAGCAATCATTTTTCAGATTAGATTTTCAGAATTTTTTTGCAGAAATATGGATAGTATAGAATTGATTACTATTTCGAACATATTATAATTGATTATATTGAATAATAGCTATTATTATATAATCAATAATACAAATAATAATAATTATTATTATTATAAGTACCTGTATTTCTATTATAATTGATTATTATTTTTATCATTAACTATTTTTGATAGAATTGATTAATATTTTTATGAGTAAATGCTTTCCCCTAAAATAAAACGCATGTTGACATACTAGTTTTAATTTATTATTTATTATTTAATTTAGTTTATCATTGTTATTTTTATATTAAATTTTAAGTAAAACAGCGATAATTAATTACTAAAACATTGAAAGAAAGGACGGCAGGAACAATAAAAAGGGCAGTATTATTAAAATGATATTTGTTCTTTATGTCTCTCTTGAATAAGTAAATAACACACAAATATATACAGAAATAAGCAATACAGACATATAAATAAAATAATGGATAAATAATCGTTCTCATCGATATTATTTCCTAGTTGCAGGAATATAATGTCTAAATCACACAACTATGGATAGTGTAAATCAAAGTTAATATATGAATATAAATATTTAAAATATATATAATAAATAGGCGATAAATATTTGAAATGAAAGCAAACGTGTATAAAATCCGAAATATGTTTAGGTAAGCTATTCAAATGGTTAAAAGTAACAACAACAAAAAAAGAACTTCGCAATTAAATTACCTGACTCATTTTAATAAGTCATTCGAAATCATTTTTTTTTAAATTTGTTGTTCTTAGAATTTATTACAAATAACAAGACTGAAAAAAAAGAAGATTAAAAAGTTAAAAAAGAAACGCTTTCAGCAATTTTTTGTTTTTTTAATCATTTTTATTCTGATAATTCAATTAAATATCTTCGTTCTAAGACTGATGTAACATATTAGTTTGTGTAAGTTAAAGGACATTAAAAAATACGCTAATTATAAATAGTTATAAGTAAAGATTTCTTACATTACAGAATAGTTTAGATTTTGGTGGAAAACGATATCAATCAGCTTTTGCATAATAAATCACCATTGAAACTACTATTAATATCAATTTAAAGTATAGGGTGCTCATAAAATCTATTTTGCAATTTCAGAAATTTATTACAAAACCAAATAAAAAGAGGAGAGAAAATTACAAAATAAAACGTACATATATATATATTACCTCATTTAATTTAAGTTAATACATCTCTATATGGGTACAGACCATGAGTTGCACGCGTTGCCATGTTCGCTTTAGTAACATCAATGATGGCAATGTCATCAGTAATCCTCTGCTTAAGATGAGCCATGTCCTAACTTGTATTAGATGCAGGATATCTTTAACATAATCCCTGATACCTCATGCACCACAAATTACTATCCTTGACTTCTTTCTACAGGGTTATGCTAGGGATATCATGTATACAATATAGTTACTGGATATGACGATTTTAAAGCAGAGCATCATTAAACTTATTGCCAGAGTTGAAGAAGGAATATGGCAGAAAATCGAGTACCATCCTATAATTGTAATGTGCTCCATGCAATTAATACTGTCCATATAGAAATTAATTAAATTAAATTGAAATTAAATGAGGCCAAAAAACTTAAATATACATGTCTCATTTTGTACTAAGTTTCACTTATCTCTCATTTCATTTGGTTTTGTAATACATTTTTGAAATTGAAGGGAGACTTTATGGACACACTGCATATTAATTGTAAGAGATTTTATGGACGCCTATAATTTTATCTTAAGGGAGACTTCTAGTTTTCGAGAGTTGAATCTTAATAACTTGAAAATAAAATAAAATCTTATTTCGTATAGTCAGTACTTCAAATACCTAGTTCAAAAAGTAACAATATAAAGAATCAATAAAAGTTACAAAAAAAAAATCTATTAAGGGGGAAATTCCGGTAACCTGATCCCCCAGTATATTGTTCATCGAACTAATGACCCCATAATCTCTCGTGTAAATCCGCTCGGGGATGGAGTGCCCCCTTCTGGCAATGGGGGTGCCGCAGGGGTGGTTGCATATTCAACAACCTGTACTGGATGGGGTGTCAACAGTAGCGCGATACGATCAGGGGTGGTTGTTTGACAAATGTTTGCAGAAGTAGTGCGTCTACAGTGTAGAGATGAAGCCACCAAATCGCCCCTTGCGTTCAACGAACGGGGAGATTTGCTTTCGATTAAAACTTTGTTATATTTTAGATAGAACTTTGTTATATATATCGTCAGAACCATTAACGCGTCTGGTTATGTTTTTATTAAAATTGTACCAATTTAAGTAAAAGATCTGTTAAAGAATTATATGCAACAAATCCCAGTACGTAAACAAAATATGCTAGCACGTGTTATATTCTATTCCTTTTATTCTAAGTAATAATATTGATATATAAATATGCTGTATAGTTAATTAGTGTAAGAATTTGAACAGAAGAAATTTTTTTTACAAAATGTTACAAGAAAAATTATTTAAAATCAATTACTATAATAAAAAGTGTAAATAATTGACATAACCTAATGCACTACTATTGTAAAGAATCGACATGACCTTGAACGTTAGAAATTTCCACTTGTCATTTACTGTTTTTCTAAACTGTTCGAAATTTCTTAATTGATGTGAAATAAAACGCATCAAAAATGAAATAAGTAAAACTAATTAAATCATATTTGTTTATTTTCTTAAAACATTTATCCATCATACGATTATTATAGATTTTGAAAAATAATCAAACTTCGTTTATATTTTTTTCTGAAACTATAAGCTATATTTCTGCACAAAATCTAATATTATATTATTTGATGCCTATACAAAGTACTTAAAACATTTATATGAATTTAATTTTTAAAAAATTTAATTTTTGGTTATATAATTATAAATTTATAAATGTTATGTTTATTTTCTTATATACTATAGATATTTTATTTAGACTAATGAAACGGGATAAAACTTAAAAAAATATCTTATGAATATCGTATGTTTCAAATTTCTGAAGTGCTTATTATTTTTTCTCGCTATTACTTTTCATTTTCAGATTTTAGATCGTATAATTTAGGTTTTGTTTTAAGTAAGATTGGTCTGGAGTTCAAAGAACAATTTATTGTTTTATAATTATATTTATAACATTATATTGTTTTATAATTTATAACAGCGAAAGAACATGATCGGTTTTGAATACGATATTTTTTAAAAATTGCAATTGTCACAGATTGTATGAAATACAGAATGTAGAAAAATTATCATAAGTTTATGAAAAAAATTTGTAGCCTTTCTGAAAATGAGAAATTATGAATAATATTTCTTTGAGATAAATAATAATAACAAATAGACTAATTAAATTCTTCAAGATAAATATTAATAACAAGTAGAAGAAGTAAATTCTTCAAGATAAATGGTAATAACAAATAGATTACTTAAAATTCTTCAAGATAAATAGTAATAACAATTAGATAAAGTAAATTCTTCAAGATAAATGGTAATAACAAAGAGATTAATTAAAATAACTACTCTTCTAAATAATTACTCTTCAAGATAAATTGTAATAACAGTTAGATCAAATTCTTCAAGATAAAAAGTAATATTAAAATAACTAAATTCCTTAAGACAAATAGTAATAACAACTAGATTAAGTAAATTCTTCAAAATAAATAGTAATACCAATTAGATTAATTAAATTCGTCAAGATAAATAATAATAATAATTAGTTTAATTGAATTCTTCAAGATAAATAGTAATAACAATTAGATTAATTAAAATCCTTGATGATTTTTTGCTTACGATAAATTTTTTTTAATAATACATAGTAGTATTATTTAATATTATATATTATTATTAATTTTATAAAGTATCTATATGGTAATTTATAATAAGGTTCTTTATATTCTAAAATTCCTTTTTAGTTCTAATCAAAATTACATTCTTCTTCTCAGTTAAATAGCACTGTAGAAAAATATAAAATCTTGGATTTTCTATTCCCCATCAACTCTTCTTATTGAGTATTTTATCAAAGCTTGCGTTTTTTTAAATAAAAAAGTTAAAGAGATACAATAGATACATAATACAGATAGTCATCCTATCTGACTCTAAGGCAGCACTTTTGGCAATCAACTCCGCCCTAACACCTCAGTCTACTTCCATCGAAAAGTGCATCTCTTGTCTTGAAGATCTTGACTCAAAGGGCAAGGATATCGTTCTGCAGTGGATCCCAGGCCATTGTGGGATCTTGGGTAATGAGAAGGCGGATTCTCTTGCCAAAAAAGGAACAACCATCACCCAAACCTTTTGCAAAGACATCTCTTTTCACTCGATGAAACTGATGATCCGAGACTTTTTTCGGAACACTCTATCTGATAATCTACTTGAAGTCAACTCATCTAAAACCTGGTTTAACTTTATTCTAAACATCCCTGATCAGCCCAGGTTTAAAGCTGTTGCCCTTTTCAGACTCCTGATGGGCCATGATTGTATGGCCAATCATCTTTTTCGTATGAAAATATTTGCAAGCCCCAAATGCATGCTCTGCAGTCTTGGAGAGGACATGGACTTTCCTGTCTGCCCTGCACTTGCTTCCTCTACTGTGTAGGGTCGCTACTGGGAGGCTAGGGCCCTTATGGGCTAAACATGCCACTATGTGATTTCTTTCGTTTCTCGTTGTTGTTTTCATGTTCTTTGTGCTCAGTTTCTTTTTTTTATTTTATTACTTTTTGTAGCCTGTCATTGGAAATAAAGAGTTAAAAAGATATGTTTATAGGTAATTTAAGTGCTGATTTCTTACCCATATCATTTATTAAGATTTAGGAGCTTTGTCGCGTTTTTCATAGAAATAACAGTTTTCCATAGTGTTTTTAATAATTGGAGCATTCATGATTCTTCTTGCTATAAACGCTCACCTACAATAATTCGAATATTTCTCCATATATGTTATTACTATACATATAAAGCTTAAATATTATGACGTAGATTATCCGTTTGTCAATTATACAGTAAATTTTCATGTAAGCACTGAATGTGTTGTCTTGAAAAGGTGCTTATCATTCTTTAGAAAGACCAATTCCTAACTTAAGTTGATTTATTTGACAACCTTCGTATATCATCTGATAACCTGTTATATTATTTTAAAGTGTTTTAACTCCTTTATGTCAGCTTAACGCAGATAAAGAAATAAAATCGTGATTATTTAATAACACTAAAATTGCTTATTGAAATCAATATTAAATCAAAGGCTTTCAACGACAAACTTTACATCACAAAAATAATCGCAATTTAGAGAAAATTTCAAGAAAAAGAAATTTTTTTTTATTGTTACGCCTGGCATGATTGAGCTTCCTATTTCGAAATACAGGGTTGTGAGAACAATCCAGTATTTCGTTAGGACGTTTCTATTTCGTTAGAACGCTACGTAAAAGAACCTGTAGGAACTTTAATCAATTTACAAAATAAATACAAAAGTTATAAAAACCTCGGGACTACATGAGAAGAAAATTAGGTTGATGTAGTACGAGGATTGTAGCACCATATTATCAAGTGGCATATTGTCGAAGATTCTCCTAGTTGTTTGTAGTACGTTCAAGTGATACTGAATTTAATTCCATGTATTGACAAACATCAAAGGGGGTAAGGGAACGAATGGCAGATGTTAAATTTTAGTTCTTGCAAACTGAAAATATTAACTAGACAGAATACGTCATATGAAAGCAGAAAAAGAAATATAAACTAAATATCTATTCAGAATTTCACAACTCCTAAAATGCTTGCAAATATGGGTCCTAAAATCGAATAGATCTTGGGCGACCAACCAAGAAATGTCTAGAACTAGGCATTCTTTTCTTTTTTTCATTGCATTGTAGGTTACAAAGGAAAATTTAGGAAAATTTACATGTAATTACAAATTTACATGTAAAACTTCGATACTACAAGAGATGAAAATTAGGTGGATATAGTACGAGGATTGTAGCACCAGAATATAAGGTTGTATGTTGTAGGAGATTCTCTCGGCTGTTTGCAGGAAATAATGAAATTAATGAATTAATGAATAATGAAATTAAATTCGGGAAAATATCCACTTAGAATTTCACAACTCCTAAAATTAAATATAATGCAAATATGGGGTCATAAAATTGAATACATCTTAAGCGACCCTTCAAGAGATGTCTAGAAATAAACATTATTTTCTTTGTCCAATTGCATTGAAAGTTACAAAGCAAAATTTCAGAAAATGTATTTATGTTAGGAAAATTTGCAAGTAATTACAAATTTACAAGTAAAACTTCGAGAAGAAAATTAGTTCGATGTAGTACGAGGATTGTAGCACCAGAATAGCAGGTTGTATGTGGTCGGAGATTCTCCTCATTCTTTGCAGGAGCTAAGGAAATTAATGAATTAATAAATTAATGAATAATGATGTAATGAAATTAAATTCGGTAAAATATTCACTTAGAATTTCACAACTCCTAAAATGTTTGCAAATATGTGATCATGAAATGGAGTACAACTTGGGCGACCAACCAAGAAATGTTTAGAAATAGATATCATTTAATTTTTTCCAATTGCACTGAAAGTTAGCAAAGATATTATTAAAATTTTCTCTTTTATATTTTTAACCGTGTATAACTTTTATTGTATACACTCTGTATAACAAACAACAACAAAAAAAGGGCACTGAAATTATCCATTCAAACAATAAACAAGCAATATAAAAAAAAAGCTTTTAAAGTCAATTCCTACTTTTTTTTCACTCTATTGCAAAAAGTCCTTTATAAATAATTTTCATTCATTTTTTTAAGTTTATTTGGCGCCTTCTATTGGTATATATATATGCAACTTAAATCTAAAAAAAAACTAAAATTAATGAATGAATTAATATTTGAAAAAACTTCATTAACATCAAGTGTCATCCACTACAAGTTCAAAAAAATGTATTTGAACTTGAGTGAATGAATAAAAAGTATTTTATGAACGATGGAAAATTTGAACAAGATATATATAGGGAGAGTGTGAGCTAATAGAAGGAATTGAAAAAGGAGTGATATAAAGTCCATTACTTTTCATCAATGCATGAATCTGTAAATCAAATTCCGAACACGTGTTCTCTCCCTCTTCCCTAGAAATATGCTTAAACAACCCCCAGTCTACTCCATTTACTGTTCACTTCTTTCTAAAGGCATTCTTGGGTGCCACGTGCCGCCCACGTGACACCCAAATCACTTCTAATCCTTCCCCCTTCAGCGGTTGATTTCTCTGCAAACCCCCCTCCCCACCTCTGCGGATGTTACTTCCCCCATTACTTCCCAAGCTTGTGTTGCACAAAAGCCGTCCCTTCACCAGGAAGGGTGGTGGAACGATTTTTTGGCTTCAAAGGGGTTGAGAGCGAACATTAAATTTGTAGGTATCGTGTTACTCTTTGCGAATATCGTTTGAAATAAGTTGAGTTGTCTGATGATTTTTTTAATTAATTTTATTACACGACTAATTAAAAATCTATTTCAGATTTTTAGTTTACAATACAAGTAGATTTATTTTTAGAAATTACCACAGTTGTGGTGGATAAAGTTTTGAATTCGTATACCCCTTATGAATATTAATAATGACCGGTTTATTTATTTAAACTTTCAATCAGGATTTAGTTGCCATTAGAATGATGCAGGATTAAAGTGCAAATAAATAGCAAGAAAGTTTTTCCAAATTTTCAGCAAGCAATCAAGTGTTAATGTTGTAACGTCTCGGCCTATAATGGCTTCAAGAAAAGGGCCACTTTCAGATTTACAAGCACTAATATATATATAATGCTTGTAATGAAAATTAAAGTAATTTCATTCTATATACATATATATGTACCCAGAGTGCATTATATATATATATATATTATTATACAAAGAAATTAAAAATTAAAATAAGATTTGATCGTTAGTGCACGATTAAATCACAAGTACAGTTCACTCCAAGGACGGTGATTTTCAGAGTTCTCGTCCATGTTGAATCTAAACACCTGGTCTGCGGCAGACCTTAGTTATCACACGGCGTGATACACGAAACAACAAGGGGTTCACTTTGGAAACAGTGTAGAATCTCCGGCCCTTTAAAAAAAGGAAAACAATACTTTTGATTGACTCGTCGCAGAACTCTCTCACTTATTCACTAAAAACCTCCTTTTAAGATAATCCGTCAAGAGAGGGGGGTCAGCTGCCCTCCCTTTTCATTGCAGTAGAGATTTCTGAGCTCGTGGTCTATCACAAAACACGATGGAACAACTCATGGTACAGTTCATATTCAATTTGTAATTGTTTCGACCTGCGCAGACATTCGCTACTTTTCTGAATCTGAATGTCTGCATGACACATGATACCGAATATCTGCTATCAGATTTGAGTAATAAGTTTTTGCATGTAGTATAACTGCCCCCAATAAAGCTCGTCTGCTGTCAAATTTGAGTGATGGTTTTATTATTTATTGTCAAATAATCTATTGTCAAAATCTTCCGAGAATGAAATGCCAAAACTCTTCCCGTGAGAAAAAAATGCTACAATGTTTTTAACTATTTTTTGCAGAAGGAATTTTGTGAAATATTGATTAAATATATAAGTACTCCTTAAATAAGCTTTTAAATTTGTATGTAATTTTTATTGATATATTATTTTATTAAATTGACTAATGTGAGTTATAAATAAAAATGCTAAATTATTAAAATATATAGAAATCATACAAAAAGTGAAATTGTCTAGCATGGCGATATCTGATGCAAATATTTATATTCCCAAAACAACATTCTAATGAAATAAAATAAAGAAAATTGTAATTCTCTAAGCAATTGCACCAAATTTAGAAATTATTCATAATACAGCAGACTTTATGAATGTTAAGAGAGTTATAAATAAAAAAGACATATTATTTTATTTTTATCATACATTAAATCAATATAACTCACATGAATTGTTTACTGAAACTTAGGCTAACATAAATATATAAAATAATTGCATTTCAAAAAGACTTATTTAATGCATTTATATAAAAATATTTTTTTAAAGTTTAGTTTATTAATAGAGACATGCTTTAAAAAAAATTAAAAATTAATTAATTTATAATCAAATAAATATTTATCTTTTTAGTATATTAAAAAAATATTAAAATAAAATAATTGAAAGTCCTAAAATATTGTCGAGTAATTTTCGAGATATAAATCGAACCCAAACGTTTTGCTTTTGTAAATGTGTTGTTGTAAAAGAAGAAATATTTCTGGATCTAAAAAATAACATTGATTACGTTTATATTTCCATTTCCTTTTATTTAAATTACAATATTTTATCTTTTTTCATTTATTATAAAATAATTTATTCCCACTATTGACAGTAACGAACTTTTTGTGTATTTATTTTCAATTTCATTCAAAAAAGAATTTTATTTTGATCCGGTTATAATCATTTCCCAATATTCATTTCGAACTAATAATAGAAATTATTTCCAAAGAATTTTTAGATATGAAAATAGAAATATTGCTTTTTGTATTAAGTCAATAAGAAATAATATTATATCAACGCAACTGAATAACAAATTAAACGTAAATTGTCCAACTACTATAGATAGTCTCCATGACAGAGAAAGCTACCTAATGAAAAGAAGAAAAAGAAAAAGTCCTTTTGATGTTTTTCCAATTTCATTCCGGATATTTTGACGCTAAAACAAATTTATTCCTTTGCTGACTGAGAATCTGGTGTGTGTGTATTCCAAAACTTGTTTCCGTCAGAAAATTTTATTTTGCGTATCTTCTGAACCAATAAAAGAATCAATACGAACATCCCCCCCTGTATTCACAGAAAATGTGACTTCACTTCATTTCGTCTCAGCGAAAATTCTTCGTTTTCCTAAATAATTTATTTCGTCGAAGGTCTGTACGCCTAGCGCCAACACATTAAACACGAACACAACAAATAAGATGGACACCTCCTCCTCCTCTAAAAGTGTTCTCTCTACTCTGCCCTGTGCCAATCTTTCTTTTTTTATTTATTTAAAAAAAAGAAAAAAGAAATACAAAAAGAGAGAGGGAGAGAGCCCCGAGAAATTGAATTAGCTGCAGAAATATCTCGACGGATTGACTAATTCAATTTAGGTCCGTCTGTTCATTTGTAATCAAGAAAATAAAGGCTTTAGCTGTCCTTTAATTGAATTGCTCCAAAGAAACAAGGCATAATATGAAAAGATGTTTTAGGGATTCCGCCGTCGTAAATGCACGGCTAAAAGACTAATATGCCCGGGATGTAATTTCGCTACTTAAAAACCCATTAAAAACGGGACAGCAATGAAAACACTTCTCATAGATTGTTGAAGTGTGCGCTAGGATTTGAAATGCGTTTCGACAAAAGTATTCAATTACGTTTTTGATGATTACTTTAATTAGCACCTTAAGCAGTAATTAGTGACGGAGACGTGAGAAAAATGCTCATTGGATTATCAATTAAAAAAAACCATGGACTAAATATTTCCTCTAATCGTATAGCATAAGTGATACAACTTAACTTGGGATATTTTTATTGGGTAGGAATTTAAAAAAAGTATTTTAATTGCTGTTATGATTGGGACGTCATTAATCTGCTAAGCGGTAAAAAGCATTTAATAATCATTAAAGGATAACATACGTAATTGAGTACGGGGAATTAATAGCTATAATCTCAAAAATTATTTTGTCATTCTTGGCTATTTAAGAAAAAGCATTCAATTCTTTCGAATTTCTTTAAGTATTTCTTTCCTATGATTTCAATAATGTGAATTCATGAAATTGCCGTAGAAACCAGTACTTTATGCGAGGTATATGATTGAAAGGGGGCCTAATGGCCGGTACCACGAGGCTCTGACGCTCAGTACCACATGGTTCGAATCCCTGTGATGTCATGGAAGTTTGTAATGGTTCGGAATCCACTTTAAATCGTAGATCGTAGATCTTGGTCTAATATGAATACTACTACACCACACCACATCACTGTGCCTAGAGCTAAGTTGCTCCTATACAGTTTGGGAATGATGTGGGTGAAGTTGGATGGAAGTATCATGGGGTACAACGCTCTACGATCCTATTAGACCGGTTTAAAGTGGATTCCGAACCACTACAAGCATACATAGCATCACCGGGATACGAACTCGAAACCTGTGGTACCGACAGCCAGAGCGCTAACCACCATCAGGCACCCAAGGTCTAATATGAGTGTAAAGTGCTGGACGTAGGGCTGACAACCGCACCCTGTAAGAAGAAAACGTCTACTGTCTAGAAATCTGTCAGAAGGAGGCTAAACCCACCAGGGGACTGTTGAGCCAATGAAGATGATCTCCTCGAAAAGAACACATTTCGCATAAATTTCAGTTCGGACTTTCAAAAGGTATTGAATTTTTATCAGTACCCCAATTTGTAAAGGTGCATTAGCTATCAAGAAGAAAACAAATTTTATTCCACTGATTATATGTGCTGTACAGAGAGTATTTTGTAAAAACGAATGATGTCGATGGATAGTGTCGTTCGAGAACTGATTTATTAAGTTGGAATACAAGTTTTCTCAAATATAACGCGAGGCAGCTATCCTTGAAACTAATCCTTGATGGTACTGCATTCCATGAACAGAATTTGAAAATTACATGGATGCAGCTGCGTACTTCCACAAAAAAATGCAAAAAGAATGTCAAAAGAATATTCCCCAAAAGAATGTCAGAAACTCAGCGCTTAGTCTAATACAGGGATGGGCAAACCTTTTCGGTCGCGGGCCAAAAATCGAAAAAAAAAGTTTGGCGGAGCAAGATACATTTTTCTACAATTTTAAGAACAATATACAAGTATTACAATATGCAAGTATTACAAATTAAATATGCTAATGAGATGAATGAAATTGCGATTTCCTTTTTAAAAGTTCCTTATAGTGAGGTTCGAAGTGAGATGGACTGATTCTCAGGAACGAGGCTAAATGCTTATCTGTCAGTCTACTTCTGAACTGAAATAATTCCTTCCAAGATTCATAGTTGAAAACACTTGTTCACATATATAAGATGAAGCAAACATAGCACTGATTTTCTGGGTGTGATATATTAAATTTGGAAAACTAACTTTCGATAATGATTTGTAAAACTCTAACTTTGGCATATTTAGATCAGTCCTTTGAAGAAAAGGAAGAAAAAAAAAATAATATTCAATCAAAGTAGAAAAGGAGATGGATGTATAATATATCAATATATATTTCTTTTAATTTGCCTCCGACCGGCAAATTAAAATTCTATCCGCGGGCCGGATTGAACCTTTTGTGGGCCGAAGTTGGCCCATCCCTTTTCTAATGTCTGTTATCAGTCCAATTGAAGATAATTGCCCTTAACATTCCTCCCATAAGACATCGCCATCCCCTCTACACCTATTGTTGGGCTGTTAGTGACATACATGAGGTCCACTTATGTGCCACTCTCACGCCTCTCTAAAACTGGTAAAATGCTAGATAGCCCTAAGTATGAGGATGAGGTGTGAAAAGAATAAAATTAAAAGTCCAGTTGAAGCTCCTCTTTGTAATGGACTGGTCATATCTCTTAGGTCAGATGATGTCACTAATATACACGTCACGTCACTGACATATATAAGATTACTAATATAATATAATATATTCAAAGAACACACTTTAAACTATTGGGATTAAAACCTACCTCTATAGAAAAGGAATGGGGTTGATTGTATAACTTTTTTAACTAATAAATACAACAATATTTAATTATAAAAGTTAATGCTATCGACTATTTTATATATTTCAAATCTTAAAACTTGCTTGCATTTTGCTTTGAAATGGTATATTTTTGCATTAATATACGATTTAAATTAATATTATATTTGAAGGAATAAAAATCCATATTTTTAGATGCTTTTAGAATTTTAGATTGTTATCTGTTGCATTTTTAATGATTTATTATAATAAATTCATTTTATGATCCAATGAAAGATATAAATAATCCAAATCTTCTAATGTTCTTCCAAACCAAAATCAATTCCATTATTAAAAACAATACATTGCGGAAAGTAATATAATGGAATTGGTTTTGGTCAAGACAATAGAAGATCTGCTGGATTATTATCAATTATATTAATTGATAATAATATAATCAGATCATTATATTAAAAACTTGGTCTTTAATAAAGGGTAAGACTATTTATTATTAAATTTAAAAACTTGGCCTTTAGAATAACATATTTAAATTTTAAAATATTTTTTCCCAATAAAAGTCAATGCACTATTATATTCCTTTAAAATTCATCAATTTCTGAAATGAAAATAATTTTTCAAAATTTAAGGAAAATATTTAATAACAAATTTTAAAAAAAATTTCAGCTTATTGTTTTATTAAAAATATTAATATTAATAGATTAAATCTGAATTAAATGGTTTAATTTGGTACTTTTTAGAGTAACACTTATTTACTAAACAAACACGTGTTTGAGCCCAAGAAAAAAAATCGACTTTTTTTTTCTCCAATTGTGATTACATTTAAACTCCTTATTTCACATCGAATAAATAAAGTTCGGAATAAATAACTTATCAAATAAATAACCTTCAGAAGGAGTTAACTGGAAATATATAAAATAAATTCTGAACAGAAATAAAAAAAGGAACGCCGGCATTTTGAAATCCATTCTTTTCGAAAGTAAACTAATAAAAGGAAAAAGTCTAAAAACTGTCTCGGTCCACAGAAGAATGGTAACGTGCCAGAAATTTTATCTAATTTGGAACAAAAAAATAAAATAAAATAAAAACTAAAATAGAGTTGGAAGAAAAATACAGTTTTGTTCCTTAGAAAAATTTTGAAGTCTATCCTTTAAAACAATTACCAGAAACTTCGTTTTCCTGATCCCATTCCCGAATTTCTGTTTTTAAAACGCTGTTTTGGCACTGGGGAAAAGAGGTTGCTCTGTGCTTTTGAATCCCACAGAAAGCTGACTTCTGCCACTGGCACAAATTATGTTCCTTGTCTGTTATCTGGAGAATTTTTTGGACGCTTTTTTTTTACAGGAATTTTTATAACATTTTCTTTGATTTAGTGTGAAATCGATTGGGTATTTACTAATGTACTATTTGGTTGAATGAGCGATTACTTAAGCTATCTTATTTATTATAATTTCGTGAAACTGTTGTTGGAATAATGATTAAAAAGGAAGAAATCTGAAATAAAATTTCAATTTGATTTATTAAATAAGTACTTGCTTTCTTTTTCTCTACACTCCAGACCCTTGTAACTCCTTATCATTTGGGAAGGTAAGAGTTGAACATCAGTGATCTTCTTGTAGACTACGATTAGCCCACCGACGGGTGTTGAAGTGAGAGCAGTATCTTCATTGCGGAATTTTACGAGTTACTGCCCCGCATCTGTATGTGGTATAGTGAAAATCATCGGAAAACTTCCACCAGGCAGCCTGACTAAATTCTCTACACACATTATCACAATCACCATCAAGTTTCCATGTCTCTAAAAGCAATGATTACAACCAGCGAATTCGAACCTCGGTCCACCCGTATGTTAGATTCACACATTGTCACTGAGCTCGAGACGGGCATAAGCTGCGCCTATTAAATAAGAAAATTAAATAAATACTGTATGATGTAAAATGAAACATTTAATTGCGAGTAGTCTTATTAGGTCCTAGAAGTTACCTCCTTGAATGCCAGTAGTTAGCCTGGATAATACTGAATCTGTTATATATTTGTTCCTTGTCTATTATATGGAGAATTTTTTGGACGCTTTTTTTTACAGGAATTTTTATAACATTTTCTTTGATTTAGTGTGAAATCGATGGAGTTTTTAGTAATGCAATATTTGTTTGAATAAGTGATTGCTTAGACGATCTTATTTATTATAATTTAGTGAGACCGTTGTTGCCATAATGATTAAAGAGGAAAAAACCTGAGATAAAATTTTCAATTTGGTTTATAAAATAAGTACTTGCTTTCGTTTTCTCTACACTCCCCCACGCTTGTACTTAGGGGTATGTACCTCCTTACCATTTGTAAAGGTAAGGGTTGAATATCAGTGAGCCTCATGTAGACTACGAACAGCCCATCGACGGGTGTGAGGTGAGGGCAGTGTCTTCTGGCAGGAATCAAACAGCAATTACAGATACTACATATTCAAACAGAATAGTATCTGTTTGAATAAGTAATTGCTTAAGCGATCTTATTTATTATAATTTGAATGAAAATTTTGTCGTCAAATTGATTCAAAAGAAAGAAATCTGAAATAAAACTTCACAATTTGATTTTTGAAATAAGTACTGTCTTTCTTTTCCCTTCATTCCTCACCCCTTGACTGTGTATCCCCTTACCAGTTAGAAAGGTGAGGATTTAATATCGGTGAGCCTCATATACACAGTGCAGTCCCATTAATGCGACCACCACCTACTCACGACGTCAACGTGAAATAACCCATCCCAAAAGGCAGGTGGCAGCACATTGCAGTGGAGTGCATATAAAGAATTCCACTCAATACCACACTCCACTTAGAGCCTGAGTATACAAGAGTGTATATTCTGGCTTTTGACAGAGGGTCACACTAATGTGAGTGGACTGTGTAGATTACGAATAGCTCAAAGATGGGTGTTGAGGTAAGGGAAGAATTCTATGCCCCACATCTGCGTATCGTAGGGTCAAAATCCTTGAAAAATTCAATTAGGCAACCTGATTAAATTCTTTACACACATCATGACTAACACAATCAACATCACGTCTCTAAAAGCAATGACTATAACAATGCCACCAGCGAAATCGAACCAGGCACAGCTCATGCCACTGGGCAGTGAATCGGGCATAAGCTGTGCTTATTAAATGGGAAAATTAAATAAAAACTATATGACGTAAAATGAAACATTTAATTGCGATTAGTCTCCTAGAGGTTACTCCTTTGAATGACATCAGTTAGCCTGATTAATACTGAATCTGTTATATGTCTAATATTACGGCAGTGAAAGACTTTATATTAACACCACAACTACAAAGAGGACACACATTATTTATATATTGAAGAACAACGAAGGAAATTGTTGATAAAAAACAAAATGTTTTTTAATATCAAAGGGTTTTACAAAAATAAAACATATATTTTTTTATTTATAATGCATTAATTTATTTACCTATCAATTATCATATATTTGAAACAATAGAAATAAATGTTATCAGTTTTTCATGATATTATATGTCTTTATATAAGTAGATATAACAAAAAAGCTATATAAGTAGATATGATTCTAAACAAAAACATACATTTTCTTATGCGGCAAATGTAATCTTATTATTTATAAGCATCATCTTATAGTGTAAGAAATACCAATCAAATTAAAATGTTATGTTTTTATTTGATGGGCAACATGTATTCATAGTCCTGTAATATAGAGATGTAAATATGTTATTAATATATAAATTGCTACATCATTTTACCTTGTAATATTATTACATTAATTTTAATTATGTTTTACAAAGACTTAAGTAAGTTTTTAATTTTTATCTCATTGATTATCACATATTTTCGATTGAAATTGTTGACTTGAAATGTTGATTTAATATATTGACTTATTACTAGTTTCAAAAATTGAAAGAAAGAAAATTAGTAATAAAAAAGTTGACTATTTTTCGTTTACATTATTTCTTACTATTCTCAATGATGATATTACTCCTTTTGTATTATATATTTGAATAACGAAAGTAATATTTTGGTTTGGTAAAGAAGTTTTTGATTTACCTTTATAAACAATTAATATAAATTTTTTTTTTAAAGTCAATTCCTACTTTTTTCCCACTCTATTGCAGAAAGCCCTTTATAAATAATTTTCATTCATTTTTTAAGTTTATCTGGCGCCATCTATTGGTAGATAGATGCAACTTAAATCTAAAAAAAACCTAAAATTAATAAATTAAATTTAATTACTGAATTAATATTTGAATAAACTGTATTAACCTTCAGTGTCATCCACTACAAGTTCAAAAAAATGTATTTGTATTCAAGTGGATGAATAAGAAGTATTTTATGAACGAATTGAAAATTTGAACAAGATATATATAGAGAGAGTGTGAGCTAATAGAAGGAATTGAATAAATACAAAAGTGGAATTAAATTGTAATTAAAAGTAATTTTAAAAGACTGAAAGAAAACCCAGCAAATTTAGAAATTGATTCTAAAACTAGTAAGAAGTGTTACTTTCTATAATTGAAGTTGAATTCTTTTGTTTCGCGTGTGATTTATTTCAGTCAATTCAATTTTGATACCAAACTGTAGTCCTACTCAGCGGTTACTGAATTTATAATATTTCATCCCCCGTTTTTATGAAACTTTCTAATATATTACTTGTGATTTGTTTCAGTCAATCCAGTTCTGATATTAAATTGTGGTTCAGTACAGTGTTTATTGAATTTATAATATTTCATCCCTTCCTTATATGAAACTTCATAATATTTTTATTGTAATTTTTTTTCAATCGATTCAGTTTTGATACTAAATTGTAGTCCAATACTGCGCTTATTGAATTTGTAATATTTCATCAATACCTTTTATGAAACTTTATAACATATTATTTGTGGTTTGTTTCAGTCAGTTCTGTTTTGGTAGTAAACTGTAGTCCAGTTCAATGCTTATTAAATTTATAATACTTCAACTCTCTTTTTTTCTGAAATTTTATAATTCTTGATAACTTTAAAAACATTTTTTTCAATGCCTCTTTTATGAATTGCAACGTTTAATATTGATGTAATATTTAAATAACCGTATATTTTTTTTTTAAGAAACTAACAGGCTACGACACTGTACTATGCAAGAATTCAGACCTAACTTGAAGAACGAATGCGAACGATTCCGTTCATTTGTCAAAGTTAATTTCGCATTGTCGTCTCGCACACAATGAACGACTCATCCCTTTGTGCGAATGTCACCCGGGCAGACAAAAATGTGCACATTAATTCGGTTTTATTAACCGGCAAAACTTGGATCCCAAAAATCTCGTCCCGAAAGCCACCTTAAATTTACTTTGATGCCCTCCTCCGGTAATTAATTTCGTTCGCAAGCGCCAGAGAACAAAAAGGGGTGCCCGCGGCCAAACGATTCTCCGTCGGCATCGTTAGATCTCCTGCTATCGTTAAATTCCGTGCGCGCAGAGAAGAATCCCTCTATTGGCTGGAATCTCTCGCGTTGATAACAGGCGTACATCTTGTCTGGGACGGAAAATTTGAGCTCTTCTAATAGCCCGGACTATTCTTGTATCCGGGGGGGTCTTGAACTCGCAATTTGCGAAAAGTCGTCTGCCGGTGCCCCGCGGGCTGGCCCCGCTAACAAGTGGAGCGGCAGCAGCGCCGGCAGAGGGCGCTGTCGTCCCTTCTTTTTGCACGCTCCCCGCCAGATTAATGAGGGCGCTAAACGCATTACCAGAAAGAGAAGGAGACTTTTAACTGCGCTCTAATTAACCCGCCCTTCATTAACACTTGATTAAATTCCGGGATGACACTCTTCAGATTGGCCCCGATAAAATTTCGCCCAGAAAAACACTCCCCCTCCCACCCTTTGCCCTTCGCTTCGCCCCCTTTACGAACTTGTTGAAGTTCCTCTCTGCTTTGGACTCCATTTTGTGCGGATGATTTTTCAAGTTGAACATTCTTTTTTTGTTTTTCTGTAAACTACGATGCCCACCGAAGTACAATTAAAAAAGTTTTATTTTATATATGAGCAGTAAAAGTTAAATTAATATTTTTAATGTATTGTTTGGTACACTACAATCAACATTTTTTAGATTTCTAACTTGGAAGTCAGGACATTTTCTACTTAAATCTTGACTAATGTATCCATTTTTCCAATTGAGGGTTTCAAACTTAAAGTTCTCTGAGCTATGGAATTAAAATTTATATTTTTCATTCCCTTTTGAACTTGTTGAAGTTCCTCTCTGCTGTGGACTCTATTTTGTCCGGATGATCTTTCGAGTTGGACATTCTTTTTTTTTGTTGTTTTTCTGTAAACTACGATGGCCATCGAAGCACCATACAAAAGTTTTTTTTATATATGAGCAGTTAAAGTTAAATTAATATTTTTTAATGTATGTTTGGTAAATCACAATCAACATTCTTAGCTCTTGACTAATATATTCCTTTTTCCAATTGAGGGTTTGAAATTTAGAATTCATTACTGTTGCTACGTAACTCCTGTGAGCTATACAATTGAAATTAATATTTTTAATGAATTTTTGAACGCTACAGTCAATATGTTTTAAGTTTCTATCTTGAAAGTCAGATAAAAATTTAAAACAAGTGGACTTGAACTTGTTGAAGTTACTCTCTGCTGTTCTTGTCGACTGCAATTTGTCCGGATGATTTTTCGAATGGAATATTCCTTTTTGTTTTTGTTTTTCTGTAAACTACGATGCCCATCGAAGTACAATAAAAAAGTTTTATTTTATATATGAGCAGTAAAAGTTAAATTAATATTTTTAATTTATTATTTGGTACACCACAATCAACATGCTTTAGATTTCTAACTTGAAAACCGGAGCATTTGCTACTTAATTATTGACTAATGTATCCATTTTTCCAATTGAGGGTTTGAAATTTAAAGTTCCCTGCTGTAAAATTAAAATTAATATTTTTAATGTATTTTGGTAAATCAAAATCAACATTGTTTAGATTTTCAATTTGAAAATCAAGACATTTTCTACTTGGCTCTTAACTAACGTATCCATTTTTTCAATTGAGAGTTTGAAATTTAAAATTCTGTGAGTTAAAAAATTGAAAATAATATGTTTAATGTATTTTTGGTACACAACAATCAACATTCTTTAAATTTTCAACTTGAAAATAAAGGCATTTTCTACTTAGCTTTTGACTAATGCATCCATTTTTCAAACTGTTGTTTTGAAATTTAAAATTGACCACTTTTGTTACAAAGTTTATTGGCTATAAAATTTAAATTAATATTTTTAATGTGTTTTTGATGCACTACAATCAACATTGTTTAGATTTTTAACTTGAAAAGCAGCGCACTTTGTACGTAGCTCTTGACTAAGGCAACCACTTTTCTAACTGAGGTTTGAAATTCATTAAAAAGCATATCTGTTGTCTATAAAAGTTAAATTAATATTTTTAATGCATTTTTGGTACACTACAATCAACATGCTTGGAATTCCTTACTTGAAAATCAGGACATTTTCTACTTAGGTCTTGACTAATTTATCCATTTTTTTAAACTGAAATTCTGAAATTTAAAATTCATCTGTGTGGCTAAAAAGTTTATCTGTGAGCTGCAAAATTTAAATTAAAATTTTTTATGAATTTTTTGTACACTATTATCAACATACTTTGAATTTCTAACTTGAAAATCGAGTCATTTTCTATTTAACTCTTTACTAATATATCCATTTTTCTAACTGAGGTTTTGAAATTTAAAATTCCTTACTGTTGATACAAAGCTTATCTGTGAGCTATACAATTCAAATTAATATTTTTAATGTATTTTTGTACACTACAGTCAACATATTTTAGATTTCTAAGTTGAAAATCAGGGTATTTTCTACTTTGCTCTTAACTAATGCAGTTTTCCGGTGATACGAAGGATACTACGAAGTTTATCTGGGTGTTATAAGATTAAAATTTAATGAATTTTTGGTACACTACAATCAACATTCTTTATATTCTAACTTGAAAATCAGAAAAATTTCTACTCAGATCTTGAGTAATGCAAACATTTTTCCAATGAAGGTTTTGAAATTTAAAATTCATTATTGTTGATACAAAGCTTATCTGTGAGCTATAAAATTTAAATTAATAATTTTAATGCATTTTTGGTATACTATTATCAACATTCCTTAGATTTCTAACAGGAAGTGAGGTAATTTTTTACTAGACCGTTAACTGTGGTATCTATTTTGCTCAATTGAATTTTTCCAAATTAAATTTATATACATATATTTTTATAATAAAATTTAACTGAAAATGGATAATTTTAACTAATATTTTTATTATATTTTTCAGTAATCAATTATCAACATTTATTACGATTCTATTTAAGCTGAAGTCATACCTTTTTCTATTAAATTTTCGAATAATATATCCATTTTTTCCAATTAAATTTTGAAGCTGAAAATTCATTGAATTTATTACGATAAAATTTAAATTAATAATTAAACTTTAAATTTAAATTTAAATTATGTTAATTTTAAATTATATTAAATAAATTATATTTAATTTAAATTATATTAAAATTTAAATTACATTAAATTTAAATTGTAATATTTTTAGTGCATTATAACTAACCTTTATATTTCTAACTCCTTGAAATCAGGTTCTAATAAAATTTGAATACAATTTTTTGATAACCGGCAGTGGATTTTTTTTTCCAAGCATCATATATAAACTGAAAAAATTAGATTTATATTCGTAACTTATTTTTTAATGTGCCTTAACTTCAAATTTTTTTTAAATAATACAATTGTGTTTATGTTAATACTACAAATGCATCTTGTAGTATAAAACATATGTACCATATAAATAATAATGAAATTTATTGTATATGCAAGTCTCATTTTGAAATAATTGTCACTTCTCTATACTGTCATTTGCCTTTTGTAATTAAATTTTAAATTGTAAAGGGACTTTATAGACATGCAATTTTTTCTTGCTTTCAGAAGTGAAATGTTTTCAATGACTTTGTTTGTAAATCCTGTTCTAAAATACCTTTCTTTCCAGGATGTTCTGCTACCACTGCCCCCTGAGCGTGCCCCCTTCCTCCGTGGCCCCCAGACCCCCACCACTACCCTTCTCTGTCTACTCAGCAGTGTCGCCTTGTAAGTATAACCGCAGATCACAGAATACTATTATCGAAATGTAAATAACTTGCTCATATTGGGAACGGATTTCAAGTATTCTTCTAAATATTATTTTCTATATGTTTCTATAGTTAGGGGGAAAAACTGGGAATAGCAAAGATTAATTTCTTCTTCGTTTTAACTAACTACTAAGAATTTCTAATACTATAATTTTCACCAAAAAGGGGGTTTCCAATTGTTTTTAAATTCTCACGTCTTAAACATGAGCCAATCATAAGTCTGCAATTTCTTGCCCACTCAGCCTTCCTATTGGTGTTAAGTGGTAATAATTTCTTCAAAGTATTGGGATTTATTATATTTAAAATTTTGATTATATAAATATATTTAAAATTGATAAAGTTTATATTTTGTAAAAATGTTTATTTACTTCATATAATCTAAGATATTTTTAGAAAATATATCTCCAAACTAAGAATAACTGTCTGCTTAAAGAGTAGCTATCAACATTAACTATATTATTAAGGATAGCTGCTTGGCTGTTATTAACTCTATAGGTATCTTCCTGACTAATATTAATATTAACTATACCAAGAGTAACTGCCTGACTAAACTCAGCTTTACTATACTTAACTACACTTTTCTTTTCTCTACACCTCAACCCCGTACCTGGGGTTATGTAGCACTCTACTAGTTAGAAAGATTCAGGTTGGAACATCGGGGAACATCATGTAAACCATGAACAGCCCACCGACATGTGTTGATCTGAGGGTAGTGCCTTTTGGGAAGAACATTTAGGAATAACTACTTGGTTATTAGTAACATTCTAGTTAATGTTACTAATAGCCAGGTAGTTATCCTTAGCATAATTAATGTTAATAAGGGCCAGGGTAATTACCTAACTAACGGGTAATAATTGTATTTAGGGTAATTACCTAATTATTATTAACACTAGCTATCCTTATTTCTTTCTATCATTCATTTTTATAAAATAATAAGAGCAATTAAAAAATCAAATATTTTTAATATAAGTTATTCAGGTTATTTACATTTCTAGGACTATAAGAATTTAGAAAGTGTGTTCCTTTCTGTTATTAATTCATTTTGTATACTATTCCAGTTTGCAGTAAGTTATTCAGGTTATTTACATTTCTAGGACTATAAGAATTTAGAAAGTGTGTTCCTTTCTGTTATTAATTCATTTTGTATACTATTCCAGTTTGCAGTAAGTTATTCAGGTTATTTACATTTCTAGGACTATAAGAATTTAGAAAGTGTGTTCCTTTCTGTTATTAATTCATTTTGTATACTATTCCAGTTTGCATAACTCAATAAGTTTCTAAGGGTCGTAGAGATTAAGTATTATGACAGAGGTTATTTGTCTGCGTACATCAAACATAATTAAATGTTTGATATACACCACAAATTAATTGTTTGAAGTACACAGTATTTGAATTTAAGTAAATACATCCTTTAACTTAAATGAAAAAAGATTTCTTTATTTATGTGTGGCGTCACTTTTTGATGAACACCTCCTTATCTCTCACTGTATGAGGTGTCGATTTTTGAACACAGAATAACTATAATTCATGTATTAACTTCAAAACTGTTAAACTATTTAAAACTAAGACCTATTAATATTAATTTTAAAACTAAAACTTTTAATTTATTGAGTGACTAGTTTTGTTTTTCAAATACAGTTTTGTTTCATAACAGTGTTTTTCACTAAAATCAAAAATTATATTTGTTAGAACGAGGAGTGCCAAGGTTTCATTCTGTTTGATTTTTTTCACAGAAATTTGAGTATAAAAAGATACCATTTCAATTTGCCCATTAGAATCAGAACTATAGTCCTCTGATTCACCGCTACAGTTTTCGAGTTAGCCCTACTATATATCGCTGCTGTTCTCTCTCAAAATGTCTTCCCTTTAATTCATTTTGGAAATAATAATTATGGAAAGTAAATTCAAGAGGTCATAAGAGATGAATAATGAGCAGCACTTTGTCCATTGAAGGACATCGAGTCCACTTTCTGATGTACAACTTAAATTCTCAATTCAATAACTTATGAATTTGCTCAAAGTATTCGTTTTAGTCCAGAATTTAGAATTAATATTTGCACGATTTAACTTGTGTTTTTAATCCAGAATTTAGAATTAAGTTTTCATGACTTAACTCGTTTTTTTCCTTACATAAATGCAAGTTAACCAAAATTCTCCTTTTAGTCCAAATACAGAATTAAGTTTTGCATGATTTTAGTCTGGAATTTATAATAAATTCTTGAACGATTTAACTAGTGTGAATTCTGAATAATACAAGAGAGTCAAAGATATTCGTTTAAATCCAGAAGTTGGAATTAATTTTTTGGCGATGTAACTCGTGATTGCTTAGGAATAATATACAAATAGCCTAAATACTATTTTCAGTCCGAAATATGGAATTAATATTTCACTATATAGCTCATAATTGGCATAGAATAATGTGAGATAGGCCAAAATACTCGTTTTAATCCGAAATTCGGAATATTTTTTTTAACATTATAAGTCTTGATTGGCTTTAAATAATATAAGATAGGCCAAAATTCTAGTTTTAATTCAAAATTTGGAATTAATTTTTCTCTATATAATTCGCGATTGGCTTAGAATAATATAAGATTGGCCAAAATACTCTTTTTAATTAGAAATTTGTAATTTTTTCTATAATTTAACTCGCGTTGTTTTGAAACGACACAAATATAAGATACGAACTTTAACTCAACTCAACACGAACTCGATAAGCATTATATTTTTCGCAATTTTACTCTAGATTTTGAAGAGTATTTTATTGAATTATCAGTAAATATTAAAGGGTTAGAAAGGTAATGAAACAATAAAGCAAATTATGCAGTTTCGACTTTTAAATGTTTGTTCGATTTTAAGTTATTAACAATCAAATTTCTTAGTACCACACTTGAAAACGCAAATATGATACTAGAACCATTGTCTTGTGTATTTTACTTCAGTTGCCCTAGACCTGCAATTGTTAAGCTTCATTCGAAGGATATATATATATATATATATATAAATGCAGTTATAATTTGGTTTCTTTATTTCTTACTTAAGTTTCTTTGAATTTGGGAGAATGAACGAATTATTTTCAAATATTATCAACAGTGATCGTAGTTGGACAGCTTTATCTGTACTTTTTTAATGGTAAATCATTAAGAACATTGTAGGAAATTATATGATTTAAAATATACTTTAAATTGATGAATACATAAATTTATTTAAACAGTATCTATTGGCATCTAATTTTTTTAATTAATAGTTTAATTTAGTTTAAAAGTTGTTTATTCACTGAAGAAATTAATAAATTGTTAACTGCTATTTATTTTTGTTAAACAATAAAATAATAACATTATTATTTTTTTTCAAACAATAAAATAGTAACATCATTATTTTTGTTCAAAAAATGAAATAATAACATTATTATTTTTGTTCAAAACACCCAAAAGTTTTTACCCAAAAATGAATAATTCTGAACGCAAATGGATCGAATGTATTCATGATAATTTATATAAATACAATTTTGGTATCAAAAGAAATATTTCAGTCCTGTTTCGTTCAGTACAATTGGTCATGGAATGAAATATTTTGTATATCAATCAGAAAAATTGCTGAACACGTAAACATTATTTAAAAAGTATTGATTAAAATCTAATTCATTTTTATTTGGTAATTTATTTAATCAACGTTATTTGTTCACTAACAAAACTAGTTGGTTGATTGTTAGTTTCCAAATTAGTTATTGATAATTAATTTTCAGTTTAATTGGGGTTTACTCACTAAAATTTATATTAAATAACTTAATCCAGCTTAACCATATTATTTATTAACAAATAGCTTTTAAGAGATATTTATAAACTATAAAGATTTTCACATCATCTTGATGTTGATAGACTAGATTTGTGGCCAACTCAAAAGCCAAATGCCTTCACTTTAAATTATATGATTTACCCTTCCAGAACCAGGCGATTATATGACGTATTTAAAAAACTATTAAATTATGAAGTATAAACCAAGCTATTAGTGATTAAAGCAGTGTATTTATTGAACATGAAACATCGTCATTGTGTTGGTGTAAGATTTATAAAATTGATCCTTATACATGCATCCTTTCAGATGTAAAAAAAGTACATAGAATTCAAAATTGTATTTATGAAATATAATATTATTATTTACCATAGTCCAATGAAAATAATACCCGATAAAAATATATTAAGTATAAACGTCCTATGTAAAAGACAATATTGTGTGGAAAGCTATATATGAAATTTTTTTGTTAATCCTTTGCTTTGGTTACTCATTGACAAGTGGCATTTACGAAAGATTTGCACAATTAAATATCCAAAAATATGTGTGTAGCCCGCTTCTAAAAAAATTAATTATCAAATTAATTAATCAATTTTACTGATTGATCAACAAAGTATTTCTTTCCAAGACCAACTGATATCATTTTACTGAATCAAATCGAACTCAAATATTCTTTTTGATGCCAAATTAGCATTTACATAAATTACCATGAATACATTCGATCCAATATTTTTTCAGTTTTCAGCGAGTTTGAACAACAATAATAAAATAAATATTTTATTGTTTGAACAAAAATAAATAGTAATTACAAATTATTAATTTCGTCAGCTATTATACAACTTTGATTAAAGGAAACTATCAAAAGATTTAGATGTCAATTAATACTTTTTAAATAACATTTACGTAATCAATAGTTTCCTGATTGATAAACAACGTATTTCTTTCCAAGACCTATTTGTAACAATAAGTCTTGGAAAGAAATACGGAATCAAACCGGACTCAAATATTTCTTTTGATGCCAAATTAGCATTTACATAAATTATCATGAATACATTCGATCCAATATTTTTTTAGTTTTCAGCGAGTTTGAAAAAAAAATAATAAAATAAATATTTTATTGTTGGAACAAAAATAAATAATAATTACAAATTATTAATTTCGTCAGCTATTAAACAACTTTGATTAAAGGAAACTATCAAAAGATTTAGATGTCAATTAATACTTTTTAAATAACATTTACGTAATCAATAGTTTCCTGATTGATAAACAACGTATTTCTTTCCAAGACCTATTTGTAACAATAAGTCTTGGAAAGAAATACGGAATAAACCGGACTCAAATATTTCTTTTGATGCCAAATTAGCATTTACATAAATTATCATGAATACATTCGATCCAGTGTTTTCGTGTATTCAGCTTTACTTATTCTCGGATTTGATTTTCATGTTTGAAAAAAAATAATACTTAACAATTTATTTATTTCGTCATTGAATAAACAACTTTGATTAAAGTTAAGAAAATGTAACTATCAAATAAAAAATTCGATTGCAATCAATACTGTTTAAATAGCATTTAGGTATTCAGCAATTTATTGATCCATAAATAAAATAATTTTTTCTAATGCTGATTGAAAACTTTTTACTGAATCAAGATGAACTGAAATATTTCTTTTGATGCCAAATCAGTATTTACATAAATTATCATTAATGCATTCGAACCAGTGTTTTTGAGTTTTCAACCTTATTCATTCTCGGGTTTGAACAAAAATAATAAGGTTTTTATTGTAATTAAATATTATAAATAAATAGTTGTTAATAATTTATTAATTTTGTCATTGAATTAACAACTTTTATTAAAGTAAACTATTAAATAAAATAAAAATTAGATTGCAACCAATACTTTTTAAATAACATTTACGTATTCAGCAATTTCTTGATTGTTGATTACGAAACAAACCCAAAGCATTTCTTTTCCAAGACCAATTGGTAACATTTTACTGAACCAAACCAGACTAAAATATTTCTTTTGATGCCAAATTAGCATTTACATAAATTATCATAAATACATTCGATCCACTGTTTTTGAATATTCCAGCCTTATTCATTTTCAGGTTTGAACAAAAATAATAAGGTTAATATTTTATTGTTTGTTTATAAATAGTTGTCAACAATTTATTAATTCTGTCATTGAATTAACAACTTTGACTAAAGTAAACTATCAAATAAAAAATAAAATGTCTATCAACACTTTTTAGATAACATTTAGGTATTCAACTATTTACTGATTGATAAGCAAAGTATTTATTTTCATGATGAGTGAATGAAAATACGCAGTTATGAATTAGTTATTGTTGTTGCAAATCTCCTAAGTTCCAGTAGGGGTAGATCAAGTCCATGATATTGCTAACTCTAATAAAGTCCAAAACAAGCAATGGCATAGTAAAAAGAGTCCTCTTTGGAGAGTCCCAAACAGTTAAGAGAGATTCCCGGTCTAATAATGAATTGGTCAATAAACTGTATGTATTAACGAAACGCGGTAGAAATTTCCGATGATTGAGTTTCCAATTGAGAATGAGTAGGCTTCTTTTTTAAAATGAATCGAACCACCTGAGGATTCGAACCGATTGTCCGATAATGAAAAAATTGACATGGAAGTGGTGTTTGGATTTCGGAACCAAAGTAGGGAGGAATTCAATTGCCCGCGCGGAATCGAATCAAAGGGAATGGGGCGTCATAAACTCATTACACACTTGAAATTCGACTGCCCCGGGGCCCTCGCCCTCCAATAAAACGGAGGGGGGGCGCGAAATCCTTGACTAATACTACAACGCGCTCAAAAGAAGTGAAGGGAGAGTAGGTGTAGGAAAATTTTCCTTGTGGGTTTGGATAATGCAAATATGATCTCTCTCTCTCTTTTTTCCCCAACGCAAGAAGAGGCTCCCCATCATCAGGCCCGCAGGCTGTGCTCTTCGGGGCCGGGATGCTTTTGTTGCCTGCTGCACAAATTGAGGCACACCGCGGCGAGCCCGCGGGCTCTTCCGTCGAAAATTCGCTTTTCAGCATCTTCCGCGCGAGCAAGCTGTGCTGATTTGAAAAGAATGTTCGGTGTTTGTCGGTCTTCGCTGTAATTCGCGATATATTTGCACAAGGATTGAGCGAGAGAGTGAGAGAGAGAGAGACGGATAGGTGGATATAGAGACGGAGAGGTAGGAGGGCTAGGGGGGGGGAAGGTGGAAGATCTGCGGTGAGAAGAATACCCAATTGAATAAAGGCGATCGACACAAAAGTTATTACCAACCCCGCACCAACGAGGTGTTGCCACAAATATGTAAGGAAGATACGGCAGCAGCACGATAGAATGGAAAAGAAGGGAGGGAAGGGGTTGGGGGGTATGGTAAAAAGGAATCATAATAATAATAAAAAATTCTTCATCTCTCTCTCTCGGTGTTCGAAAGCGAAATCTTTGATGTCGTAATAACATCCGTGGCTTTGTTGTTAAATATTGACTCTAGACGCAAACCCCGCGCCTCTGCGGTTGCGATAGAAGGAATGTAAATTCGAAATTTGTGTTTGCGAATGAGAAAGAGTGGGTGGGCAGGTGGGGTGGGGGGCGGGGGGTGATGCTCCTCCAACAAAAGTAAACTCGTTAGCATCACAAAAGCAGATTGCGGAGCAGACGATAATGACGTCAGCAATTCCAAACCGAATAGGCACTTAAAGGAAAAGGGTATGTATGCACAGCAGCGGGCATGCCTTTAATCGCGTAACTAATACTCTCTTGGAATCTGGCAATGGAGGGGGGTGTTTTTTAAAGAAGGTGAAAACCTTTTCTCTCTCTCTCGGAATATTCTTACCCGTTTATTTCGATATCAACCCCCATCGCGAGAGGTGCCCTCGGGGGGTCATGTTTTAAAGCCCAAACATTCTTAGCAAAACATCGTCAAAATGTTTGCAGAAAACGCTTTCAACGCCCGCCAGGCAAGGCATCTGATTTGGTTCAGCCGACCGAACTCTCGCATTGTGTTAACTCCGGAGAGGGAGGAGGGCACTGGCAACAATTTAAAAGCATCGTTTACACTCCACCCCCACCCCCTTAGCCCCGTGCCGAAATCAACAACATTTTCCGAATTTTTGTGCCTCGGAAAAGGGCATCTTTTGTCTCAAGAATTTTTAGCAGAAGATTTTATCTCACAAAATATCGTTTTCTCCCGTGGGATTCGTGAGGAAGGGATGGGGTAGGGGGTGAGCGAGGGAATGAATAAAATTTTGCCATCGCAAACAAGTTCGGGGACTCGTTAGTTAGCTAACATTTTCAGATCGGATTTTGATGCATTCTTTTTAGAAGCAAATGAGATTCGTTTCTGTTTCTTTAAACGCCCGCCTGAGAGTAAGGGGGAGCCACACCCCCTTGAAGCCGCCGTCTTCTAAGTGGAAACTTATGGAATTTCGAATTTGAATGGAAAGCGATCTAGTTTTGAGAAGTTTTGGCACTACTAAATGTTGTTCGTCGCCAAGAGGTTAGGAAAGAGAGAGAGAAAAAAATAATTTTCATAAAATATATTTTGTATCTTGCATCAATAAAAATACAGACTTTAATTTATCAGGGGGGATGGGGGGGAAGGTGGAACAACAGAATGAAATTCATTCTTCTTCTAAGTTTTTCCTTTTTGTAATGCTAATAACTTGTTTACATATGACAGAGAAAACATTTATTGTAATCTAGGGAACTGGAATAATTAAGTATTTACAAATAATTGATGTTAGTATAAAAAAAAACGCGTTAAAGTTGACTGGAAATTCAATTAATAGAAAAAAAAATATTGTTGCTAAATAAATCTCTCCAATATTCATCTCGTAATTATGGAAGTTTAATTCGTATAAATGAATATGTTTTTATTCATTTCATTTTAAGTTGAATTAGAAAAGTTTGGTTCATATATTTCGCTTCGTTAATTTTTGGTTAATTCTCCTTTTTATGTATTTTAACACTTCAGTTAAGATACTTTAATATCTAAAACACACAAAATTACAAGATTTCTTTTGATAAATAATTAAAGACGAATTCCATCAATCTCTCTTATGAAGCAACATAAAATCATAACAGTAAGGATCAACATCATGCTGATTATTTATTATACTTCATAATTTTTTTTGAAAAATAATTAATAATTTTGGATGGATTAAAGACAAACAAATCATACAATATTTGTTTTATATATTATTTTTGTAATATCCCAAAGAAATATTTCCCATGTACAAAATATTTATAATAAATATCTCCAAAAAATATTTATCATGTATAAAAGGTTTATAATATTCCAAAGAAATATTTCCCACATACAAAATTTTTATATTATCCCAAAGAAATATTTATCATACACAAAATTTTTATGATATCCAAATGAAATATTTCCCTTATACAAAATGTTTATAATTTCCCAAAGAAAAAATTTCACACTTACAAAATGTTTATAATATCCCACAGAAATATTTCCCACAGACAAAATGTTTATAATATCCCAAAGAAATACTTCCCATATACAAAATATTTATAATATCCAAAAGAAATATTTCAAACATACAAAATATTTACAATATCTCAAAGAAATATTTCTCATGTACAAAATGTTTATAATATCCCCAAAAAATACTTCCCACATAAATTTTTTTTAAATATCGCAAAGAAATATTTTCCATATATACAAAATGTTTATAATATCCTAAAGAAATATTTCCCACAAATAAAATATTTATAATATACCAAAGAAATATTTCCCACAGATGAAATATTTATAATATCCCAAAGAAATATTTCCCACACACAAAATGTTTATAATATCCCAAATAAATACTTCCCATATACAAAATGTTTATAATATCCCAAAGAGAAACATTTCTTATGTGTTAGGATATTTTTTATGCTTTAATTTCTATTTAAAAGTTCCTCCTATAAAAACAAGGAAATTATTACAAATTTTTAAAGTTGCTTTTTTTAAAAAAAAGACTTCTAAAAAAAAATATTTTTTTCAAATGTTCTTTTAATATTAAAAGATATATTTTACTAACAAGAAAAATATTCTTTTACTTATAAATCTAAAACAGAATCGGACGTATAAATGAAAAGTATAATTGGAATTCGAACATTTTGGTCTGAAAGAAATTTATTTAAACAATCTGTAACAAAAAAATAAAATCTTATAATGCTAAAAAAAAAAAAAAAAAAAAAAAAAAATTAAAAGGGAAAAAAACCCAGTAATATACAACCGTTTTTCCCTATGAAACTCCTACACACTACCTCTGAAGGATGAATTTATTGTAATTGAATTTTTGAGAAAAACGTTTTTAAATAAAAATTTTAGCGACATACACTGAAGTGACAAAAGTCATGGGATAGCAATATGCAAATTTTCAGATGGCAGTAGCATCACGTAGAACAGGTATAAATGCGCAGTGCTTTCGCAGAGCTTTCATTTCTGTTCAAGTTATTCATGTGAAGAGGTTTTGACGTGATGATGACCGCACGACGGGAATTAACAGACTTTGAACGCGGAATGTTAGTTGGAGCTAGACGCATGGGTCATGCCATTTCGAAAATCGTTAGGGAATTCAACATTCCCAGATCCACTGTGTCAAGAGTGTGCCGAGAGTATGAAATTTCAGGCATAACATCCCACCATGGACAGCGCAGTGGTCGACCGCCTGCATTTAACGACCGAGACCGGCGACGTCTGCAAAGAGTCGTAAATTCTAACAGACAAGCAACACTGCGTCAAACAACGCAGAAATCAATGTGGGACGTACAAGGGACTTGTCTGTTAGAACTGTGCGGAGAAATTTGGCTTTCTTGGGCTATTCCAGCAGAAGACCGACTCGAGTGCCTTTACTGACAGAACGACATCGCTTGCAGCGACTCTCATGGGCACGTGAGCATATCGGTTGGTCCCTAGATGAATGGAAAACCGTGGCCTGGTCCGATGAGTCACGATTTCAGTTGGTAAGAGCTGATGGTAGGGTTCGAGTGTGGCGCAGACCCCACGAAGCCATGGACCCAAACTGTCAGCAAGGCACTGTTCAAGCTGGTGGTGGCTCCGTAATGGTGTGGGCTGTTTTTTCATGGCATGGACTTGGTCCTCTGGTGCGACTGGACCGAACATTGACTGGAAATGCTTATGTTCAGCTACTTGGAGATCACTTGCAGCCATTCATGGACTTCATGTACCCAAACAACGATGGGATTTTTATGGATGACAATGCGCCATGTCACCGGGCCACAACTGTTCGCGATTGGTTTGAAGAACATTCTGGACAATTCCAACGAATGATCTGGCCACCTAGATAGCCCGACATGAATCCCATCGAGCATTTATGGGACATCATCGAGAGGTCTGTTCGTGGCCAAAATCCTGCACCATCAACGCTTTCACAATTATGGACGTCTATCGAGACAGCATGGCTCAATATTCCTGCAGAAGACTTCCAACGACTTGTTGAGTCCATGCCACGTCGAGTTGCTGCATTTCGCCGGGCGAAAGGAGGGCCGACACGTTATTAAGAGGTATCCCATGACTTTTGTCACTTCAGTGTATAAACTGAGACGTTTGAAACAGATTTGTATAAACAAATTAAGGTAATAGAATTCAAAAATTGATTTATATGAAGAAAAGACAAAAATATATAAATAAATAAATAAATGATAGATTGAATTGAAATAAATGTAATATAATTTATGAATAGAGTCGAGGAATTTTCACGTGTGCAAAAATCAATAAGAATCCAATTCTCTAACTTCACACAAACAGCCGAAAAATTCAAAACTTTAACCTCTGAAATCTGTATTGAAATAAGAATAAAATTCTTAGATGAATTTTGAAAATTTAATTCTTTCAAAACCTTTTTCCTTAATAGAAAAACACTTATCAAACATAGAAAAAGAAATAGCCAAAGAATTTGCGAAAGCCAAAAAACTTCGAAATTATTGAATAATTTTGATATAATATCGATAATAATATCGATATAATAATTTGAATAATATCCGATATACGAGTCGTAACTGCAAATTTGGCAATCTTCCTTATTAAAAAAGTGGGCGGAGTTATTTTGCTCATTTCGTATACATCCATGCATGCATGTCGTCATTTCCTGTTTACACTGATAAAGCGGAATCGGTCAATTTCATCATAATAAGGATCACTTACACGCTGTAGTTGTCGATTATTTTTATTGCTTTAATTTACTTCACTGCAAACTTAATTCAAAACAACGATTCTAATTAGATTTGAATTTCATTATGGTGGAAATCTGAAATATTGCCAAAATCTAGAATCTTAATTTCGCCAAATCGCCAAGTAAACAAGCAAAATGTCCTCCCTGATTTTTGAAGAAAAGAAATTGAATTATTACTTGCGTTTTACTGAATTGTATTCTTAGTTTTGCCATTTAATTTGTTTAATTAATAAAACCGCGACGAAGATAATAATTAATTTTCTCATAATCTAATATAAAATACTTTACACAGATACACAACATGTTTGACTTCAGTCGTGCTTTCATCTTTTCTCAATGCTCTCAACTTTTGCACACATATTTTGACTCTCTTTTAACAGTAATGTTTCTTACTACACGATATTGCAGCTGTAGATAATACATTTGAAAAAACAAAAATACACTATAATATCAGAATAAAAATTAAAATAATAAGATACTACTATTACTATTACATATATTAATAGACATTAAAAACACATGGAAAAAATGAGACAGTTGAAGAATTTTTTTTTTAAATTTGAAAGGGGTTTTTTAACTCGAAAATCAGGAGAAGGAGGAAATAATTACTTTTCGCTTTATTTTGTTAGCTTGAAACAAAAGAAAAGTACATGATCCAAGCTTTCGACAACGGTAAAGGAGAGTAGATGAATTCGAACAGTCCAAATCTCTCTCGACTAGCTGTAAATTTTTGGTGTTTCAAAACTCTAGACAAAAAAATTGTTGTTTAATTATGTGCATACTGCATGGAAAACTTAATTTAGTTTGCGATCCAGTGTTTGTAGAAGGACAGTATTTTCGAGTTGTATTGTAAATACATTAGTTTTTATAATAGTTACCAAGCAGTTTTCATACAGTTTCAGCGGAGGTCATTCATTTTTATAATATCAATAATTTTATAATTTTAATATCGATAATATCAAAAAAATCTTATAATTCGATATTCCAAACATATCGACTTCATTTCGAATAAATTTAACTCTTTAAAGGATAATTTTTTAAAATAAATTATTTCAGAAATATCTTTAACTATAATCGTAAATATGGATTATAACAAATATGATCAATAAATCCTTATCCTGTTTTATTTATTTTTATTATTAGAATCAGAACTCTGATTCATCGCTACAGCTTCCAAAACCACCGTATGATATATCGCTGCTATCACTCAAAATGTCTTGCCTTTCATTCATTAAAAAAAAAAAAAAAAAAGAAAAGAATAAAGGAAAGTAGATGAAAAGGGTCATAAGCTCGAACTCCTCTTTTATGTACGAAAGACATCGAATCAATTGTCTGTAAAACAGTAATAAATCGCGATAAAATGCCTGAAACCTAATTACTCATTTTAATCCAGAATTAAGAATTACTTTTTGCTCGATGTAACTCGTGTTCGTGATAGAATAATACAGGAAAACCGAAAGGACTTGTTCTGTTACAGAATTTAGAATTAAATTTTGCACAATTTGACACGAGATTGTCTAAAAATAATGCAAGATAGCCCAAATTACTCATTGTAATCCAGAATTAAAAATTAATTTTTATATTAATTACATCGTGAGATGTCTTAGAAATACAAGAAAACCCAAATTGTTCTAATCCAGAATTAAGAATTAATTTTTGTGTTATTTTACTAGAGAGATGTCTTCAAGTAATACCAGAAAACCCAAAGGACTTGTTCTGATACAGAATTTAGAATTAATCTTTGCACGATTTGACTTGAGATTGTCTAAGAATAATGCGAAATAGTCCAAATCACAAGTTTTAATCCAGAGTTTAGAATAAAATTTTGCATGGTTTAACTCATGATTGCCTTAGAATAATGCAAGGGAGCTCAAAATACTAATTTTACTTCAGTATTCAAAATTAATTTTCGCACGAGTTAACTCGTGTTGTCCTAAAAGATACAAATATAATATACGAGTATATTCGGTATAATACATTAAAGGGTTAAATAAACACAAAAGGGCATAATAAAACCTACAACAGATTGCTTTTCAAAAAAGTATTCATTTTTCCAAAAAACCAAAATAAAAAAACGGAACTGTCAAAACTGTGCAATCTGTCTTAATGAGATACCCTGTATATCACTGCACTTAGAAAGTACACGTTTGAATTGTTTAAGATCTGTCTATGATTTGTTTATTAAATTATGTTTAGTTGAAAAATCTTGATGTAAATTCGAATAAATACGAAATTTCATTTTTTTTCCTATCAGGAAATTAGAAAATATCTAATTGTAAAAAAGTACACCTGCAAAGCCGGTTAATATACAAGCATGACAAACTTATTCCTATTTTTTCATTAAACTCTATGACTATCTATATGAATCAGTTGTTAAGAATATGAATTTTAGAATTTCTCACGACCAATCCAAGATTGCATTCCTTACAAAGAAAGTTCTTTATTGCACATCAAAAACAGCCACATTTATAACAGCTGAAATCTAAATTCAAAATTATTATCTAAAGAATTGCATGATATAATTTTAAAAAGAATATGATAATTAATGTATAATACATTATTTATATAAAAAAAATTAACTCGTTACATTATTTAACTCGGGAGATGTCTTAGAATAATACAAAAAACCCCCTCAAATTACTAGTTCTAAACCAGAATTTAGAATTAATTTTTGCATTATTTAACTCCTGAAATGTCTTAGAATAATACAAAAAACCCCAAACTACTTGTTCTAATCCATATTTTAGAATAGATTTTTGCATTTTTTTTTAACTCGGGAGATGTCTTCGAATAATACAAGAAAGCCCAAACTACCTGTTCTGATACCTAATTTAGAATTAATTTTTGCATTATTTTATTCGGGAGATGTCTTCGAATAATATTAGAAAACTCAAAATTATTTGTTCTAATCCATAATTTAGATTTAATTTTTAATTCAGGAAATTAGGAAATATCTATTTGCAAAAAGCGTACAACTATAAAGGAGATAAACATAGAAACATAAAAAACTTATTTATATATATATTTTTTAATAAATGATCTGGTAATCTATATAAATCTGTTGTTAAGAATATGAATTTCAAAAGTTCCCACCACTAATCCAAGATTACATTCATTACATTCCAACATCAAAAACAGCCAAATTTAACAATAACAGCTGGAATCTGAATTCTAAATTATTATCCAAAGTATTCCATGATAGAATTTTAAATAGAATATGATAATTAATGTATAATACATTATTTATATAAAAAAATTAATGAATGGCCTACAGAAGAAAGAATTGTGTTTTTTTTGTAAAGTACAATAAAGAACGTAATTTTTTTTCCAATCCAGCTTTGATCTTTACACGTTAAATTAATTTTACAATAACTTATTTTTGCAAATTCAAAAACCCAATCTAAATAATATTTATTGATGAAAAAATCTTGTTTGTGCTCCGATGAAAAAAAAAATAATTCAAAATAATTATTTTTCATTAAATTTTTTTTTCGATCGCTTATGGCGATCTTTTCTTATTTGCATGCAAATTGAATTCATTGTTATCTTTAATAGAACTTGGTCTTTTGAAAATTTCATTTTCTACACTTTCAAAAATAATGAAATAAAAATCATCGTATGAGGCAATTTATAAAAATTAGTGTTCATATTATCATGATAATTCACTTCATTAAGAAATTAATTATTCGAAGTAGTTTAAGCAGATATTTCTCTTTTTTTTAATGAATTTCAAAAATGTATTAGAAAGAAATTAAAATTACTGTATGCCTTGCATGATTTAACAAAGAAAATATCATTAGCAGTTTTAAAAAGGTTTAATTGACTTTCTTTATACTTAATGAAAAACCGGGCTCATTTTTTTCATTAATAACGTTTCAACTAAGTTCATTTTTTAAGAAAAAAAAATTCCTTTTGAATTGCTACTCCATTACTTTTTTAATGGATTGCAGATTTCCTTTTTTAAACGGAAATGAATACTATCTTGTGATAATACTTATTTAAATACACAAAATGAATTCAGCTTTTATCTTTTCGTAATTTAAAATATCAGTTTTTATACTTCAGATTTTAAATTAATAAATTATTTTTAAATGAAATGTAGTTAGTGAATAATAGTTATTCACAATTAAAATTTAGAATTAGATAGGATTCGCAATTAAATATTCATTTAATGAATAGAAAACAAAATCTACAAAGCATAAGTTTCAGTTATTCAATTATTCTGTTAAATATTTGAATGAAATTATACAAATTTTAATAGATTTATAATACATATATAATATAATATTCTCTTAATATGTATATTAAGAGCATATATATATATGCATGTATGCACGTATGTATATATATAAATAACACATGAACATAAAATCCAAAGGAGAATTAACAAGGAATGAATTGGATTCACGACTATTTTCCAAAGCTACTGCAGGTATTCGCTACGCGCAATATGTGTAACAAAACCAACGTAGTATTTGCAAAGCAAACAAAGAAGTGCTGACATTCAGTCCTCTTAATAATAAAGGACAGAAATTGTTTATATATATACACATATATATACTTCATTTAAGATAATTAATGTTAATACTTCATAATATAATTAATAATAATACTTCATTTAAGATAATTAATGTTAATAATGTTAAAGTTTTAGGCATGGTCTATGGCTTTAAGTTATAGTTGCAATCCTGAAAAATTAACAATTCTAAAATATAGAAGACAAATGTTTTTGGAATTCTTTTTTTTTATTTTATAAAATTATAGTTGTGCAATTTTATAATACGTCTACAATTAAGTAGTTATTTCTATAAAATGCTGTAATTGTATTTTAAGGTATCTGGACCCTTTAAAATCATTTTCAATCAATTAAAAATGATTTAAAATTTAAATAAATAAATGGCGCTCAACATTTTTGAAGTTTATAAGCCCATGCCTCAATAAAAAATTACCTGACAATTTTATTGTAGGAAGACTTCTTTGAAGAGTAATATTCTAAATCAGAGGACCCTTTATATAATTGACTATCAACCCCTTAAAATCTTCTTAGAATTTTATCTGCCCACTCTATTTTCTTGTTACACAATTATAACAAAACAAGCAAAAAAAAAACAGGTTTATATGACATTTTCCATTGTTCATTAAAGGTATGCCTTTTTATTTTTGACAGTACTCTTAACTTTAGCGGAGGAGAATACAAAACTTAATTTCGATAATAAAAATGTAAAAGTTTTCCTTACGTATATATTTATTTATAGTTATTAACCTTTAAGTTTTTTCCGAGATCACTAGCAATGTTATAGCTTATATATATATAGGCTATAACATTGGTAACTATTAATGGGAAGAAAGATTACGGCCTAATAACTATATATATACATAGTTATTAGCCCATAATTTTAATAAATAGTTATAACCTCATATATATGTAAGGTAATAAATATTTTTACCTTTATATATATATATATATATATATATATATATATATATATATATATAGGTAATAAATATTTTTACCTTTATATATATATATATATATAATTATTAACCCCTAATTTTTCTTCCTATTGATCGCTACAATGTTATATCAGTTCGCTTAAAGAGTTTTTATCACTTTAGATGCCGCCGTATAAATAACATGCACTTTTGATTTTTCTTATGACACTTTGTATTCCAAAGCCATTCACAATAGTTTATCCAGTAGATGCAGGAAATTAATTTTCCTGGTCGAAGATGATAAACATTACACAGTAATTAATAATAGAATATATTTTTGTGTGCAACTTAAAGATAACGTAATCATTATAGTTATTGTTAAAGTAATATTAAAGTTATTGTTAAAGTAATATTAAAGTTATTGTTAAAGTAATATTAAAGTTATTGTTGTTATAAAGTAAAAGTTATTAAAGTTTATTAAAAACGTTTTGTACTATTAAAAAGTTATCTTACAATAAAAACTTATTGTTATTGTAATTATTATTTAAAAGTTATTTTATTAATGTTATTGTGTATTATTGTAAAGTTTCTTCGGTATTTTTAAGTGATAGATTAAACATTGATTTGTAATGAGAACTAATCTGAAGTTGCACATTACATGATAATTAATAATTTTACAAATCTAACTACACTTATTTTTCCTTTTAAATTAAAATAATATATTAAAATATTTAAATCATTTTAACAACATGTTTAATATGATGTTCAGATTAAAAAAAAATAAATATTTTAAACAATATATTCATTCCTTTCATTTATGGATAGAAAAAAAACTTTCTATTCTCTTAAAAACTGTTTGCTCAAAAAGTGTAAGGTCAAATGCCACTAACAGTTGTAAACAGGATTTGAAATTCTAATGAAAAATTCCACAATACGTTACAAACAGGAAAACTCTTCCAATAACAAAAAGAAAAATATATACACGTATCCACTATGTAAAACACAGTTTCTTCCCACTTTCTCAGTAACTACACGTTCTCTTCCCATAAGAAGGTAGAAAAAAAAATTTTTAAAGTTGCATGCTAAATGTAAACAGATAGAAGAGTTTTATGCGGAATGAAGAAGGAAAAATAAAACGTTTCTCCCTTACGAAGCAAAAATTGATAATTCGCCCAAGTTCCCGCCTTTTTAACGTGTGCCTTTGTTGTGTGCTCTTTTGGACTATTCCAACATTCTTCGCACGTTCCCTAAACTCATGTTCTCCCTTTCTGATCTCGTTTTAGACAGCGGTTACGGTTACCAGTCGGACCTGCACGACGACAATTTCGTGAGGAGAAAACAGAGAAGAAATAGAACGACTTTTACAGTTCAACAGGTAAGCCATTGTGTTTCTATTCCTATATAAGAGAAAATTATGTACGTGAAACGTTTGCCATATTCTTTTTTTTATCCAGAACCCACCTCGACCTACACCTGAGCTGAATTTAACGGCAGTTTTCCCTTGCACACCAAGTGGAATCTTTCAAAATTGTGTTTGATCTGTATGGCAACACCAAACGTTATCGTCTGCTTCCTCATAGAATGTTGTTAGGCCTTGTTTTGTGCTCGTGCGGAACAAAATGTTCTTCGAATTCGAGTTGTGTCTTTTATATTTCAAGTGGACTTTCTTATGTATACGTTCCTAAGAAAAGGGGGGAAGGGGGGTGTTCGAATTTCCCATATGGAAATGACAGAGGGTACACAATTTTTTGATGCTGAAAATAAAATATATTTTTCATGAGGATTCAGGAAAAGCATTTACTTTATCAGGCAAAATATAGAGGATGTTTTTCTGGCATATATTTCAATGCAAGAGAGCCGCTTTTAGAGGAAAGAATTTGAAGCTGTATGTTGGCAGGTGAAGTGGTGAAGTCTGTTTATGTTCAACGCTTCTTGTAAATATTTATGTTAGAAAAACATCTGCCGTTCAAGGGCAGTACAATATTCATCACATTAGGTTATTGCATTGAAGTAATTTTACTAATCATAGACCCATTCAATTAATTCAAATTTTTCCCTTTATATTTGATTTATTTTTATTTTCATCATTTGCTTCAGAAAAAAAAAATATGACAAAATTAGTATAAAGTTGAAATTACAGTGAAGTATTTTAAATGTATGTAAGATATTAATGTAAATTTTATTTTTATTTTAAATTAAATTGACATGTTACATAAATATTGAAAAAAAATTATTAAGGAAAGTCTTTTGATAAAGGTATTTTGCTCTGGTAGTTTAAAAACAAAAATAATAAATTTTTTTACAAGTGAATAAATGATTAAATTCTCATTATGCTACAAAAATCTTAGCTATGTTCAAAGATCACATCAACATTGAAATCTGTAGATAGTTATTCAAGTTATTGTTATAACTTGTTATTGATTAAGTGAGGTATTCATTACATTATGAGATTGCATTGAAGTAACGTTATTGATTATAGGATCATTAAATTCATTCAAATTCTACTTTTATATTTAATATTTTTTTTTATTCTCATTATTTGCTTCAGAAAAAAAAATGTAACAAAATTCTTATAAATTTAATTGAATTTATAGTGAAATATTTTAAATGTTTGTAATACATTAATATACATCTTATTTTTTAAGAAAACTAAGTTGACATGTTACAAAAGTGTGGAAAAAAATTATTAAAAAAAAAGTTTTTGTTACAGTTATTTTTTTTCTGAATAGCTTAAAAACAAACTCATTTAACTTTTGTACAAAAAAGCATTATAACAATAATTTAAGTAAAATATAACAAAATAAAACAATTTTTTAAGTTACCCTCCTTAATGTTTTCTTTTATGCATATAGTTTTATTACAGTTTTTCGGCAATATATATCCTTAATAATTCTTTTTTGCTATTTTGCTCAAACATGTGAAGAAACAATTAAAAATATCATTTTAAAACTTAAAAGAGAATCTTTAAACTCCTACTCTACATCTACTATAAATCTTATTCCAAAGATTTCTCACTTACATTTTTTTAAATAGATCCAACCGGGATACAGGCGCTTATTTTAGATACTAACGAGTGCTTTACACAACACAATGTGTAAAGCACTCGTTAGTACCTAACATGGCGGTGGTATGAATGTTTGGTAGTGGTTCGGAATCCATATTAAATTGTAGACCCGGTCTAATTAGCCTAAAGTGTACATAAAATGATCGTAGAGAGACAAACCAAACTAAATCTTAACATACTACGTTTTTAAAATTAGACTGCTATTAGTGATAAAATTGTACGAGAAAGAATTTTTTCATTATTTTTCTCATAATAAGAATCCAATACAACTGTAAGAAACACTAATTACATTTAAAAATCATTTATTAAAAATAAGAATATATTTTTTGAATAAAACTGAAATCTTTATTGAATCAGTACTTACCCCTGATATAGAGATTAAAATGAGAATCCAAGAATTTTAAGTTCTGCAATTTTTCACTTGTGGTAATACATTGAGAGGATGAAAGTGTAATTTAATATTCAAAACCATGACTGTACACCATCATTTAATTTTTCTAGTCAATTTTTTTCTTTAAATAGCTCATTTAAGTATACTTATTTTGATTTCTGTTTTGTACAGAATGTGCTTTACAAACACACATTCTCAAACAGAGTCTCTGATTTGAAGAATGGAAATGATAAAATTTTTAAAAATACATCAAATTCAAATAATAAAACTGCTGTCATTAAATTACAGAACAAGTAGAATTGGTGAGGGAATTTCAATTGTGCAAACATTAAACTCTGCAAAAATGCACTCGAAAACCTTTTTTCTTTCTGAAAAACCATACTTTTTACGGTTTCAATTTAATACCATTTTTACATTCTTGCAAACGTAAACAACAAAGATTTGTTATTTATTAAATATAAATGAAATTCGAGCTATGCAATAAAATATTAGGAACTGAAATGGGAAGTGATAGTGAATTACTTTGGCTTTGCCGAATTTTTCAGTAGAGTAAAATTTTCATTTATCTTACTTTGATAAGCATTTTGAAACCATTTATCAATAAACAGAATGATTTGATAAAATGAATTTTGGGAATAAATCTAAAAAGAGTGAAAAACATAAAACAAAAGCTATTTAAAAATAATGCACAAAATATTAAAAAAAAAACGGGAAGATAGAAAATCATGAGTAAATTTCAATTTCAAGATATTTTATTCAAAACATTTCACGGTATTGTAAAAAAGTAAATGTATTGAACAAAAAGAAAAACCAAAATGTTTCTATTTTATATTTTTAAGTGAAAACTTGTAGTAAAAAAAAGAAATAATATTTTTTCCTAGCTTTTTCTGAATTAGTTCATGTCTTTTTTTAACCAGTAGTATTAGTTAATTATTCTATTAGTTTAAAAACTAGTAGGAAATTGAAAAATTTTTTTAATAAAATTTTTTTTATGAATATAAAAAAATGAAAAGATAATATAAGAATACTTTAAAAAATTTTCATATGAATAGATTTGGCAAAGAAGTATTCATTTCAAAGTGTTTTGAAAGTCTTCTATCATCTATGAAGCTGGTCAAACATTTAACGGGCAGTGATTGTTAAGTAATTGAATATAAAAAAGTTACATCGTAACTAACAGTTATGAGTGAAAACTAACAACTATGGGAAAATTGATGCATGAAAATGGTATTAAATGTTTAAAAAGCTTATATGTACATTGATTATGTAAGGTTTTTTCATACAATTGCGATGTAGTAAAAAGGATATTATTTTTTATTTGGTGTCTCTAAGTCAGTTTCATCAAAATAGAAATACTTTTTCTTCATTGGCGCAACAGCCCCTTGTTGGTCCAGGGCCATCTGTCTACGGCAGATTTCGAGACAGATGTTGTCTTATTATTATTGTGTTATTAGATCTGAGGGTCTGATGGTCGAGTGGGTAGCGCTCTGCAGCTCGCTATCACAGGTTTCGGGTTTGAAACCGGCCGGTGCAATAGATTTTTGTAGTGGTTCGGAATCCACTTTAAGCCGTAGGTCCCGGTCTTATATGACCGTAACCCACATCATTCCCAAACTGTGAAGGGGCAGCTCAGGTCTAGGCACAGTGATGTGCTGTGGTGTAGTAGTAGTCATATTAGACAGGGACCTACTGTCTATAGTGGATTCCGAACCACTACATCCATGGCCCCTCCGGGACTTGAACACGAAACCTGTAGCACCAGAGAACTAGTCCCTCAGGCATCAGGGCCCAAAATAGAAATATTAAAGTCAGAAAATAATATATATATATATATGCTTATGTGTTTGTGTGTGTTATAAATTTTAATGCAATTACTTTTAATTTTTAATTGACCAAGTGTACAAATATTCAGTTGTGTTGATTGTTTTCAATTATTGAAAGTGTTTATTTTTTCCCTGCACGCAGCTAGAGGAACTGGAGAAGGCTTTCGCCCAAACCCACTACCCCGACGTCTTCACGAGGGAGGATCTGGCGATGAAAATCAATCTCACAGAAGCTCGAGTCCAGGTGAGTCTTAACGCATTTTTCATTTTTTATTATCCCCCTACAGTTGTTCTCTATCCGAGGGGATTACAAATGAATTAAAATTACGTAATAAGAAAAATCAACCCACTCCACACTAGTTAAATGAATGAATTGAAAGCCCCTTTTATATTAAGTTTCCACAGCCACAACTTTCTTTATCATTTCATCCATTTAGCTCCGAGATAAAAAAGGAAATAGACCATTAAAACAAACTTAAAAACTCCTTTCAACTGATAAAACGAGGAATAACTTGTTTCATCACCCATCCAAATGGACGTGTCCCGTGCAATTGTTGCTGTTGTCGTATCCCTCATGGAAGGAGGGAGGAGGGGTGCAGCTTCTGTTCTGATGGAGCATCCGTAGGTAGAAGTCTGGCTTCTGCTCCGTGACGCTCTTACGGTCATAGGAGACCGGGACCTACGGCTTAAAGTGGATTCCGAACCACTACAAACATCCATGGCACCCGTGCAGTTTTTACAGCAAATTTCCGAATTTCAACAGGACATGGTTTTCTTAATAAACACTTGCACCGCATTGGGGTAGCTACTAATGTCCTCTGTGCTCGTCGGCTGAAGCCGTGGACTTTTTACATTTGACAACTTACACTGTGAACTTGATTTTCTGGCTTTTAATGCTGACAGATTTACCAAGGCTAAATTTTTATTGGGCTGCTAGAGTTCTTAGGGCGGATATCGTTACAGTTTGATGTAGGAAAAAAAAAATGAAGAGTGAAAAATTATGTTATGAAAAATAAAATTAAACACATTTGAATGATTAAAAAATTAAATTGTGTTCAATTTGATAATTTAATTTTTTATTTGTACTTTTTTTTTTTTTAGTATGGAAAGATTATTAAAATTATGTGAATTATTATTATGGTTAATTGACAGATGGCTTGTTTAATTGTTATTATTAATTGTTAATTATGTTAATTATTATTAAAATTATGTTATAAAAAATAAAATTAAACACATTTGAATGATTAAAAAATTAAATTCTGCTCAATTTGATAATTTAATCGTTTATTTGTAGTTAATTTTTTTTAGTATGGAAAGATTATTCATTTTATAAGCAATTCATTTTACAATCATTATTAATAAGCCACCAGTCTCAAACTGGAAGTGAAAAATTTTAAAGCTCCGATATTAATAATGCAAAAAATATTTTTCTAAAAAATATGAGCAACAAATATCATTGCTATTTATCATTCTTAAAAGTTCGTTTTGAGTTATATTGCACTAGTAAGGAAAGATTATTTTAATGTTTCCGTCATAATGCTATTTAACATTATTGATATGTCGAAACAATTGCGAATAAATCTTTCCAATTATCTACATTTGCTATAAGATAAATATATTACAGCAAATGTTTAAATGTTTATATTAAAGTTTTTAAATCATTGTAGTTGCATACAATTGAAAATAACTACGAAATTAATTATTGACGAGAAAAGCTTTTTAATTTGTGAATAATTTTAATAATATTTTAATTATCAGAATTATTATTTAATATTATTAATTATATTTTAATTTTAATAATTTTGATATATTTTTACTCACGTTTTTTATTATGAATACGTGGGTTTGCGAATGGTTTTAATAATATTTTAATTATCAAAATTATAATTTAATATTATTAATAATATTTTAATTTTAATAGTTTTAATATATTTGTACTCATGTTTTTATCATGAATTCGTGTGTTAATGTAAATGAATTTCTGATTTTTTTTAAATTGATGATTTTAGCCTAATTTTTCCATTAAAACTATTTAAAAATATAACTGCATAGCAAAAAATAATTTCTAATTACTATTTGCTCTGCAATAAATTGGAAAACTACAGAAAATTATTTGATAATTTTTTTTTCAAACATGAGAGATTTCTTTTAATTGAGAATGCATTTTTTTTTCTTGTTAAATTATTTCTTAAAAACTGGTTCCAGTTTAAATGATTAAATCATTTTGGTTACAAATGTAGAAATCATGGCAGAATAAATAATTAAAATTATGACATTTAAAAATTTCGCACTTCATATAATGAAAAAAAATATATATAATCTCTTTTCATTAAAATCAAAAGTGAGTTCTTAATATGTTAAAATGTTTTCCTTTGGTAAGTTTATTTCATCAAAATGATTGCAAAAATGTCTTTCAAATGTTTTTTTTTCTTACAACAGAATGCAAATTCGGCTTTTAAATCAGCTTCAACTGGAGCGTAATATTATTCCAATTTTTTGATTTGTCAGTTACGAAATATTTTTTTTTACAGACATCTTAATAAGAAATGGAAAGAAAAAAAAATCTATTTAAAAGCTATTTATTATTATTTAGTAAACAAATAATAAATCAACGCCTGTAATGCTGTTTAAACTTCAAACACAAATAACATTTTTTTTTTTTTTTCAAATGAGACTTAATAAATTTCATCCCGCTCTTTTCGCCTTTTTCTTATGATTTATTAACGTGATCGGACACGCATTAGCGTTACATTAAAAAGCAATTACTTTAGCTTTAAAACGCATAAAGAAATTCCCGATCAGTCATGACGCAAAAAAAAAAAAAAATGTCTTTATATGAAATGAATAAATAGCCTAATTAATAAAGTATAGAAAGCGTGCAAAAATTGATTTTTCGCATCAAATAATCAGCTCTCTATCGCAGATTAAAAAAAAAATTTTTTTTGCAAAGGGAAAAAGTATTTAATTATTTATTCCGGTTTCTCTCATTTATAATAATGACACTATGTGACAAAAAATGCTATTAGGAGTTGTTTTGCACCTTTTCGGTAATGCTCTTTGGCTATGATCTTGTTATTACGTAATAACGAAAACATGGCTACCGTATAATTTTTCCCTTCTGTGAAAAAAAAATATCCCTACTTTTCTTTTATACCTAATTAAACGATTTTTTTCCCCTTTTTCGAAAGGCGCGTTCGCTTATTTTATTCTAATTCTCGATCGAGTGAGTGTGAGAGAGAGAGAGAGAGGGAGCTACTACTTAGCGGAAATTCCATTCTTGGTCGAGTTAAACTGTTTAAAGCTTTTACGAAAACGTTAATTTTGGCGGGCGAGCTAATACGAGCGAGTACAAAGGGAATAGCATAGCAGGAAAAGGCTCCTAAGGCGCATTAAATGCAGTACATAACGTCGTTAGACGGCGCTGCTTGCAAAAAAAAAAAAAAAAAATCTAATTCGGCAATGTTCATCAGTAATTTGGATTAAACTTGGCGCTGGGAAGGAACATATAATCATTTTATCGCTTCTTTTGCAGACGATACCTTTTCCTTCCTCCCTTCTTCTTCATTCCATCAGTTGCGCCATTTTTTTCTTTCTTTCTTCTTTTCATCTTTTACCTAGTAGAACAGTTTTTTTCAAAAAATCTTTTCTTTTCTTTTTATCCTGGCAGGAAGAACGTAAGTGCGTCGCAAATGCTGCATAATTACGTAGACTTCATAAAAAAAAAAAAGTTTTAATTTCGTTAGTTGCAGTCTCTAATCCGTATGAACTATTCATGAACAAGGAGTTTGTACTATAAAATGCCACTTCCTTCTTTATTATCAGCTTCTACGTCGCCCATTCTTTTCTTTTTTTATCTTCTTCTCACATTCTTTTATTTTATTTTTCTTCTTCTTCATTATTATTATTTTGCGTGTTTTTATTTCTCACAGCTCGTTCTTGGTGTGCGTTTTCTCTTTTTGTTTTATTTATTATTAATATTTTTTTTCTATTATTATTTTTTGCTTGACAGAGAAAATCTTATAAAAATATTACTGACTTTCGCGGCTTAGGAAATCAATTATACATTCCTACGCCATTTTTTTCCATCATCATCATCATCGTCGTCGTTCTTTATTATTGTTATTATTTATTATTTTTTTTATTATTATTATTTCTCCACCAACTTTATTTTTAGTGCCTTTTTTCAGAAGAGAGCAGAGAGTTTTAGTAATACTAATTTGTAATTTTAATAAAAGATGACAGTGTCGTCGTCGGTTTTAAGAACTGGCTTCTCTGTCTTCTGCATACTACAGCTAGCTGAATGCAAATAGAACGTCTCGGGACAAAATTTTGAAACCCTACTACTTTTCGTTATTTATTTACTTCAGGTCTTCTTTACTTTTACCTTTTTTTTTTGTTCCATCTCCCCCCTTTCTTTATTCCTCATTCCTTTCTTTCATGTGCATTATTCATTTTTGCGGTGTTTTTGAGCATGATTTTTTCAAACAAAAACCTTAATGCTGCTTTTCATCCATTCCCTCTTGTTTTCGCGCACCCGCAGAACATACTGATGCCACACCATGGCTCCAAATATAACTGTGCTTCCGTAAACCGCTAATTCGATTGGCTTCTTTTCGAATACCAATGGCGCCATTTTTACCATTTTTACTTCCCCTCTTTCTTTTTCTTTTGCATCAGGAGGAATCTCATTCTATTTGGGAATGATAAATAAGACCTCTTCGAGTCAAAAACAGTCGCTGGCGAAGGGTACAAAAAATTTGAGGCACCCCACCCCCACCACCCCTTTCTGGAGGTGCCTTTTAGAATCTCGAGGTTTGCATGCATGAGTTGATTTCCAAATGAGTGCAGTCCACAAAATGATTATCATCTCTCTCCATGATGGAAAAGCAGCAGCACGGCAAGAGAGAAGAACGAACCTTAAAGGGCGTTGAAATATTTGCTGCGAGATTCGCCCGAGGTTGCATTTTGCCATAACTTTCTTTGACTTGATTTCAAAATGAGCACTTAGAAATTACCTCCCCGTTCGAAGTAATGGGCGGGGAAGAAAAACATCTTGCAGTGGGTAAGTGAAAGAGAAGAGGCTTCTTCTTGAAAACGAGGCTCATTTTTTATTAAACGAAAAGTTGTTTTCATTAGGATTTTGAAAGTCGGAGGGAAAAATGCGAGCCACTTTAAGGTTAATAAACGTGCTCAAATGGGATGATGGCTCTTTATTTATTTTTTTATTTCCAGTTGTTGTTGTTGTTCTATGAGAACTTAGGGGGGGAAATAGTTTTGTTAATGAAGCTGTCCGGGAACTTTATTAAGAGGAAGATTTTGCAAACGAATTACTTTGTTTCCAGTGCGATGGAAGTTTTAACAAATTTTTAGTTATACTTTTCAAACCATTTAAGAGGGGAAATTAAACACGGAGGATTTAAGAATAGGATTGTTAACATTTATATCAAATTATAGAGAATTTTTACACATGGCGGATTTAATGGGGTGTTATTTATTTTAAATTAAAATTTTGGTTTAGTATAAATGCTAATAAGGTTTAATATTTCAGGGCATTTAATTTGACATTTCTTAGTTGTAGCAAAATTTATAGAAAAGTGTAATTTTTTGAAATCTTAAGAGAAAATATTGAAATATATATATATTTTTTAATATTAATTGGTAATTTAGAAGAAAAATTTTCCTGTCATTTTTTACAACGCAAAAATTATTTTTATATTTGTCTTTGCTTTTATTTTTTTTTTTTAAATTTACCATTTTTATTGTCACGAAAATTAGTTTTTCTTTTAATTGACCTTTTTAAGAAGAATTCCTTGCATATAATCTTTAGCAAAATATAATATCCATGCATAAATTTGAGCAGTAAAAAAAAACTATTGTAATTAACTAACATTGAAGACCATTTACGCCTTTTGACATGCTTTCTTTGACAGAGCTAATTCGTAACTAAATTTCCATCTTAGCATTCGTGGTTGAGATCGTAAACTAATGTTTCATTATTCAAGATTTAAGAACTTTTCTGACTCCAATTTTACATTAAAGATGGCTAAAGCATGAAAGAAGACATATGCAGGAAATAATTGCAACAAAAAAGCTGAGCTTATTGCATAAAACGTTAGAAAAAGATATGGGAAATCTTCAAACTGTCAATTAACCAATCGTCAATTGAGTAAACATTAGAAGCAATCGTTGATAATTTAAAATCTTTCTCTTTTTAAGAAAGATTATCAGAATAAGAATAAATTATTAATCAATTATTTAATTTGGAACAATTTTAATTATTACCTTTTTTTCATTCACTAAACAATAAATTGTATCAAGCTTTTGCAGAAATATTCCATTATCCATTTTATAAGTCCATTTGTACAAAATCTTACTCATTTCGTAAGTTTGCGATTCCATCTCTTAACTTCAGAAAAATAATTCTTAGAGGGGGTTTGTAATTTCGTCTGTTAACCTCAAAAAAGCATCTTTAGAGAGAGTTGAGAGTTTCGTCTATTAACTTCAGAAAAAACATTTTTGGAGGGCGTGTTTCTTTCGGTTGGGAAATTTTTATTACTACTTCGAAAAAAAGGGGGCTTATAATCCCTGCAGAGAAAATCTGAGGTTTTTTTAACGTATAACCCCTGATTGCAAATTGATAATTAGGGTAGTTCTTAGTTCAAAGTGCATCACCAGTCACTTAAAAGTAAAATCAAATAACTAGAGGAGTCATTAATTAGTAACTAAATACAAATTAATTAAAAACATTTCATCTTATTTCATTGTAAACAATGTGTCGAACACAAAATTATAGAACAATTTTGGCGACAAAGTATTGTGCTTCTCTCGGAATTTTGATCTTACTGAAAAGGGGCGTTATAAAACTCAAACAGTACTGCGTTTCACAATAAAGTACAGAAACTATCTGCGTAATCCTTGTTACTTTCTATACCCTCTTCTTAGTCGAGCGGCCTGATGGCCAATTGGCTAGCGCTCTGGCCTTTGGTACCACAGGCTTTTCAGCTCTGAATCCTGGCGGTGGCATGAATGCTTGTGAGTGGTTCGGAATCCACGTAGACAACCAAAAGAGCGACAAACCAAACCCTTCTTAGTCGAATCATAACCTAGGGTTTTTTTTTCTTCATATTTTCTCTCATCATTCTACGATCAGTTAGATAATGTTAATAATCTAATGAATTGATAGCAGGCATACAAGATCGCAATGTTTTAGCTTTGTTCTTTTCCTTGTTTTCGTCCCGTTTCAGCAATGATTTTTCAATGAATAGCAGCTGTTAATTGTAGTTTGGAACAAAGACCTTTACAGTCCATTTGTCTGGATGTTTCTAGAAAAGTTTTCCTTATAAAGTTCTAAAATTTCTTTGTTAGGAGAGAATTTTTGTCCCTTGTATATGTTTTGGTTGTTGGCCGTGATTTACGAGCTTGTAAGTCATCGTTATTTTTTCGTTTTCTTTATTAAATCTCAACTGGACGATTCGAGATAAAGCAGCCAATCTGCGAGCATAACACACATTTAAACACAAAATTAATTCGGCATTTTATAAACTTAAGAGGAATTTTCAAATACTCCATACAAATAATATTTAAAATTATTTAGATAAAAAATAGTTATTTCATTAAGACTATGATTTTATAAGAATTTTTGCTTTATTCCCTTTCTCTCCGGTTAAAAAGTTCGCATGAATATTTTTCATTTATAATTACTTCTTTACAAAAATGTTTTCCTATTTACCCTTTAAATTGTTTTTATTCTTAATATTTTTCATTGGACTTTCAAAGATGCAAAATTTTTTTCTTCTTCTTTATGATTAATTAAATGCCTAAAAGCAGCTTTAATCCGATATTTTAATTTATGTCTATTCAAATACAAAAACAAATTTTCTCCAAATGATGAAGTGATTTTTTTGGAGGCGGAAAGAGCGATTTTATGAATCTGTAAGTTTATTTTAACGACAAAATAATTGATAAATACTGCACCAAGAACAAAACCCGCCTAGGCTACGAAAAAAGTAAAAGTTATTCGACTTCAAATTTAGCTGCTACAGAATTTATTTATTTTTTAATACAGCATCGTCAAACAATTTATGGATATTACAGATAGACAAAAAAAAGCACATCATAGCAAACAGTAATCAGTTTTTTAATCAAATACCCAACAATTTAGTGAACCGTCTGTTTTTTCTGCTTTTCATTCCATTCTATTGCGGCCCATTTAATGGAGACTTTTCGATTGGCTCAAAAACATTTGACTTCCTTTGAACTGAATTGAATTCAAGATTCTTACAGCCATAAACAAATTTACAAGCATCAATAAATTTGCTTTATTATCATAATTGTTCTCAAAATTGTGTATTTTCAGATAAATTTTAGAAAAAGTTTAACGAAACTTATCTATGTTGCAAAAATTCTTTTTACACAACGAAAAGACAAATAGGAATAAATACTTGTAGTAATAGAGATATTTCACGAAATTTACCAACATTTCAACAATGTAAATAACTGTAAATATAATAATTCCGCTACATCCAACAATTTTACAGTATTTAAAACTAAAACAGAAAAAAAAATTGCTGACTAAACTGCAAACTTGCTGGAAAAAAAAAGATGTCTTAAAAATGAACTTTTCTGAGAGTTTGGGAGAATGGAAGATAGTTCTAATAAAGTCCCAACTTGCTGTTGTTTCTTATCCCACTCAGTAGATATCTAGGCCAAGCCCACGAACCCGTATGGACTCATAGTTGAAGGGAAAGGGGGCAGCTACTGTTTTGATGGAGTATCCATAGATAGAAATCTGACTTGGCTTCATGATACTCTACAGTCATATGAGACCGGGACCTACGGCTTAAAGTGAATTCTGAACCACTAAAAACATCTAAAGCACCGCCGGGATTTCCATCTGAAACCTGTGGCACCGAGCGCCAGAGCATTAGACATTCGGCCCTAGTCCCAACTTAGCACAGATATTCGTTATTTTTTATATTATCTTTCTAAAAGCACCAAGTGTATGTGATATTTTGAAAAAAATGCAATTAAATTTTTCTTAATAAAAATATTCTTCTTGGCAAAGCAATTGTATTCAAATTCATGTATTTTTTTTTTTTTTCCTAATTGACGTACAGTAAAAATGAAAACAGTTTTGGATGCAAAAATGTTTAGATAACAAGATTCAAGAATAATAACCAAAAAATGTCACAACTATAAAAAAATTAAACTTTCTAACACAGAAAGATGGTATAAGAACTACGCTGGTTGGTTATTTAATTTGAATAGGAGGTGTAGCTCTTAGTATATTATAAAACAAAAATTTCTACATAAATTTTAGAATTTAAAACCTATAACAATCAAAGATATATTCCCCCCCCACACCGTCTGAACTCATTGTTTTTCAATTTGATGTACAATCAAAAAAGTAATTATGGTTGATTTATTTTCAACTTCGTAAATATTGTAAATTGGGGGATCAGCTTCTGTTGTGATGGAGCACCCGAAGGTAGAAGCCTGACCAGGTTCCGTGACGGAAGAAGGAGATCAGTGTCTTCCGGAAGGACTTTTTAGGAGGAACTACTCCGCATTTATCATATAATATGGGAGAAAACTCGGAAAACACCCAACAGGTAGTCCGACTCACCAAGATACTGAATATCCCAAACGTCATCGAGACTCCAAATGTCTACAACAAAGCAGCCAGTTGATTCACTCCCAGCGCTAACTCTCGAGGCTTGAACGGCCGAGTGTCTAGCGATCGGTGGCACAGGTTTCGGGTTCAAATCCTGGCGGTGGCATGGATGTTTGTAGTAGTTCGGAATCCACTGTAAACTGTGGGTCCCGGTCCCCTATGACTATAGAGGGTCACAGAGCCCAATCAGACTTCTCACCAACATCATTCCCAAACTGTATAGGGGCAGCTCAGCTCTATGTGGTGTGGTTTTGTAGTAATAGTAGTCATATTAGATAGATGCTTAATGTTTAAAGTCTAATGGTGGTAATCTTAATGTTTACCAGCGGCACGCGTTGACACTGGGCCACGAGTCGGGCTTTGCCATTCCTAAAGTGGTTTGCTGAAAAGTATGATAAATAGGGATTCAGTAAAACAGATCTGGGATGCAGTCTAGAAAACGCTGAATATGCTACATGTCTGTCAGTTTTAGCATCGAATGACAGATTGAAAAGCTTCTTATTCGAAAACAGCGGGACAACGTTTTAGAAATCTCACGTCTCTATCGCATCACCTGCAGTTAGGCAAGGCTGCGTATTTTTAATTACGAACATTTCGCGAGAGCATTGATTTGGAGGGAGGCGCGCCGACTCACGAGCGGGGCCCAGGAGAGCGGCGTTAACCCCGCGCCTTAATCTGCCTGGAGCATCGTTAGTGTCAAGCGCAGGGGCCCAGGCCCTCCATCATGGCGAACGGCCCCCGCGGGACGGGGCCCGAAACGAGGTTTTTGTCAAAATTAAGCAATGGAGATCGCTAATCTCCTTTCCTCCCTCAGCAGAATTCCGCTCTCTCGTCGAGGTGTGAGATTGCGTTGCGGGGGTGGTCGGGGGTGCAAGGGTTGTCGGCGTGACGTAACATTCCAGCATCGAGGAGTCTTAATCATTTGGTAACAGCCATCGTAGACGTTTATGCAATATATTTGTCTCTATTACATAGCGTTTTATAAAACTATTCCCATACTCTTTTCAGACCTTATTTGCAAACCACTTTTTACCAAAATCTAAACCAACTACCTTAAAGACAGTAAGATTGGTATGCATATGACATGTCAAAACGGGATCTCAATCTTGTAAGAAATACATTAACAAAATATAGAGAATACCTTCAAAGTAATAAAAATCCAATAATGCCGCAAAGAGAAATATATTTTATGCTTTTCGTTTAATAGGATCGGTTGAGAGCTATCTGTAGCTTTTTCATTATTAGAATCAAATTGCAGATTTTATTATAATTGGTTTTTGTGGCGCAATTACATACCATCTTAGAACATTTCTTTTTTAAACAATCTTTCTTAAAAGACAATACAGATTAGTATATATACGACATGCCAAAATGGGATCTCACAAGATTGAAATTCATTTATGTCAAAATTGGATCTCAATTTTGTAAGAATAGGCATTTTTAATGTAGAAATAATATCATAAAAATAATAAAAATCCATTAGTGTCAATGCAAAAGGGCCATATTTTCTGTTTTTTACTCGATGTACTCGAATGATCGGCTGAGTATCGATTTTGAGCATTCATTATAGGGATTAAATTGGCAATTTTGTTAGTATAGGTTTTTGTGACCCCATTGCATAACATTATGGCTCATTTCTTTTCTTATACAATTCTTCTTAAAGGCAGTAAAATTTGGTTTATACGCGATAGGTTAAAACTGTATCTCAATCTTGTAAGAAATACAATACTAAAATACACAGAATAACAAAAAAATAATAATAATTAAGTAATGTCAATGCAAAATGGGATATATTTTATGCTTTTCCCTTAATAGGATCGACTGTATACTGATTTATCGTTTTTTCATTATTAGAATCAAATTGCCGATTTTGTTAGCATAGGCTTTTGTGGTATCATTACATGTCATCTGTCAGATGGATTTTGATATAAAATCCATCTTAATGACAGTAAATATTGATATACACACGGCATGTGAAAATGAGATTCCTAGAAATGCATTATTAATACACAAATAATGATATAAAAATAATAAAAATACAATAGTGTCAAAACATAATGAAATATAGCCCTCTTTGTATTGGCACTATTGAATTATTATTATTTTTATATCATTATTTGTGCATTAGTAGTTCATTTCATACAATATTGAGAACCAGCTTTGACATGTTGTATGTATACTAATCTGAACTATCTTTGAGAAAAATTATATAAAAAGAAATAAGACGAGACGGCATATAAAGGCGCCATAAAAGCCCACACTAACAAAATCTTCTCCAATTTGATCCCAATAATGAAAAACGATAGATCAGTACAAAGAAGGCTATATTTTATGCTTTTCAGTTAGTATGCGCGGCTGTGTACTGATTTATCGCTTTTGTTTCACAATTAGAATCGGAGATTTTGTCAGTATAGGCTTTTGTGATGCCATTACACGCTATCTTAGCACATTTCTTTTTTATACAATCCTTCTTAGAAGACAGTACAGATAGATATACACACGACATGTCAAAATGGGATTTCAATTTTGTAAGAAATACAATACTAAATACAAAGAATACCATAAAATAATAAAAACCCAATAGTGTTAATGCAAAATGGGCAATGTTTTAGGCTTTTCACTTAATAGTATCAGCTGTGTACTGATGTATCGTTTTTTTATTATTATTAGAACCAAATTGGAGATTTTGTTAGCATAAGTTTTTGTCGACCATTACATACCCCTTTATTACATTTTTTTTATACAATCGTTCTTAAAGAAAGTACAGTTTGGTATGCACACGACATGTCAAAATGGAATCTCAATTTTGTAAGAAAAGACATTACTAATACACAAGTAGTGGCATAAAAATAATAATCCATTAGTGCCAATGCCAAATGCCGCCGCCCACAACTCTACAGTTATAAGAGACTGGAACCTACGGTTTAAAGTGGATTCCGAACCCCTACAAACATGCATAGTACGGCCAGCAATCGAACCCGAAACCTGTGGCACCGAACACCAGAGCACTAGTCACTCGGCCATCAGGAAAATAGAAACACAAAGTTGAAAAATTCGAGAATCACTGACAAAAAGGTTTCAATACCGATATCATTGTAGTGAGAAAGAATTTAATTGAGACCAATAAATAGAATATTTTTCAAAGGATCAAATTTTAAATTATACTTTACAATTAATCATGTTTTAAAACATAAAACAAAATAAAAGGTGATAATTAGATTATAAAAATAAATGAAGTAAAAGTAAATGAAAAAAATTTTGCGTAAAAAATATCACCACTTTAACAATAAAGAAATGTCAAAGGATAAATGTTTTTACAGGGCAACTCAGAAAAATAAAACCGCTGAAAATCAACATTTATTGTTAAGTCATAAATGTAGTTGATTTTTTAAAATTGAAATTACAAATCAAAAAGATAAAAGTTAATTTTTTACCATTTTTAAATTTAAGTTAGTACGGCAAACAAATTAAAATAAGAAATAGTTGTGCGAAATATTTATCAATGACATTATTATGAGGACTTTAATATGAGGACTTTGTATTCTATATTCTTTTTTTCAAATGTACGCAAAATAAAAATAAAAATAGTTTTGGTTTGAAAATAAGTCGATTGCAATGTTAGAATTCTCTAGAAATTTCAGGAAAACATTAAGAAGATCGTAGAGGGATAAAATATATTTAAAATGGTTTGTTGTTGTTGTGACTAATCCTCAGTGTCCGGCAAAGCGGGACTACCTAGATAGTCATGGAGTGGAGGGAATGAGGGCAGTTTCTGTTGTGATGGAGCACCCGTAGGTAGAAGTCTGACTTGATTCCGAATCGCTGAAGAAGGGCAGGATCTTCTGAGAGGACTATTAATGGAAACCCATTTAATGGAGACCCATTTACTTATAGAAATGGGAGAAAACCCAGAAAACTCCCACCAGGCAGTCCGACTCACGAGGCAAGATGCTAAACATCACAAGTGACATCGAGTCTCTTCGTTTTTGAAACAGTGTCTACAAAAATGCAGCCAGAAGATGGAACCTCAGCCCTAATGCTTTACAGCGGCGCACGTTGCAACTGAGCAACGAGTCAGGCAAAATGATTTCGGTTTTGAATTATTATTCAAGCCTTTTAAAATCGATAAATTTGCAATATTATTTTACAAAAATAAAATTGCAAATTGCATTTGCATGCATATCCACTTGGTTAGAAACCCCGCATGCTTTATTCTTAATTTTTAATAAGACAAAGAAGAAAGTGAAAATGGAAAAAAAATTTCTTTTTTTTTCCTTCCTATGAATTCCATGAAAGATTTAAGTTTTTAAATTTATATAAATAAAACTTTTGCAATGTTTCCTTTTCATTTAAAAATGTTAATCTATACTAATGTGGCTGTTTTAATTAAAAGAAACAGATCATAATTCAAAATTTTAAATATTAAAATGAACATAAATACTTTTATCCAAAATCATTTCTAAACATAATGAATTTTGAATAGATAAATTTTATGGTATGTCTTAATTAATGAATTAAATTTTAATTATCTAGTCCTAACTGTTTAGACTGATACATTTCATTTCACCCAATCCTGTTTTAGAGTTCCTTTCTCCAGAAAAAAAAAAGGAAAATCAAATATATATCGTATAAAAAATATTGCATTTCGTTTGATAATAAATGATATACATTTCAAACTTGATTACTGTTTAAAATGTTTACTGTGCACTCCAAATATTGTTTAAAAAAAGACACGTTAATATAGAAAAAAATAGTTCAATTTAATTCATAAATCGTTTAGCTCATGCATAATAAGATGATTTTAAACTCGAATTCCAGTTCAAAGAATGTTTTTATAGCGTTTAAATTACAATTTTTATCTAGGATCATTAATTATTATTAAATGAACCAAAAATTGTGAACCGAAAAATGCTTTATTAATAAAAGAAAATACTACATTAATAGTTCTCAATTATTTATAATTCATTAACTAAGCATAAAATATTTCGTTATTCTGTCTTTACACTTTTCATGACTTTGCTTTGGATTTTTTTTTTTTTTTTTTTTTTTTTTTATAATTAATGAACAAAATTATTTTATTTGATGAAGGAAACAATTTTAATGTTTTTCCTCTAATTGATATGGAAAGACTTCATATTATTATTTTAAATTTGTTAAATGCTCGTAGATTAATATGCTTTGTAGAAGTTTTTAACATATGAGGAGATTTTGAGATGGCAATTTATTATTGGAGAAATTGAGAGAAAATATACTAGTATTGAGAAAATTATTGTTAGAGGTAGTAATCAGTTATATTATTATTAAGACAATTTTGTATTATTTTTATTAGATAAATTATTGGATCTGATGGTCGAGTGACTAGCGCTCTGGCGCACAATGCTACAGGGTTCGAGTCCGGGCGGTGCCATGAATGTTTGTAGTGGTTTGGAATTCACTTTAAACCATAGCTCCCAGTCTAATATGACAGTAAAACGCAGGGCTGACAACCCTACCACATAAAAAAAAACATCTCCTGTCTCGATCCAGTAGGCAAACGGTCTTGGCCCACCATGAGGTTGTTGCGCCAATGATGATGATGATGATGATGATGATGATGAGATAAATTATCAATTATATTATTTTTCTTCATGAGTATTTCATTATATTTAAGTATCATTTTTAAAATTAGACCCACTTCTTCAATATAGTCTTCGGATTTCACTAATTCATGAAGTTAAAGAGAAAATTTAAAAAAAAATCTTTTAGCGTTTTATCTAATTTTTTAATATCTTTTTGTATTTTCTTCTTCTTCATTGCCTTCTTCTTCTTTTCTTCTTGGTGGGCCAAGATTTCGAGCCTACTGGCAGATTTCGAGACAGGGGGCAGATGGGGTTGGGCTTTTACGCAGTAGGGTTGTAAGTCCTAGGCCCAACGCTCAGCAATCATATGAGAATGCTGGGACCTACAGTTTTAAAATGCTTTTTTTTATTAACCAACATTTTTTAATCCTTTTTTTATGAATTATATGTGTTTTCTTTTTTTTTCTTCCCGATAGAAAATATCTTCAAGTCTATAGTCATACTTGCTTGTAATGAATCTTATTACAATAATTTACAAATAATGAAGCAATACAATAAACCAACAATCCACTATAAATCCAGATTTTTGATAAGCGATTGGTTTTAATCCTGATTTGTGGTTCTCTCATTAACTATTAGCAAGGTTCGCCATAAAAATATTTATCACGATTTTAGAAACTCACTGGCCCAATAAAATGACACTTTGGTGCATTTAAACCATTCTTTTAAATTAAATTATTATTCTTCCATTCATAAAATTAAATTAGCGCGCTGAAATCGGCAATGATTTTTTGAATGGATGAATTATGTCAACAAATCTTCAGTCGTAATTTTTAAATTAAAGGAAACACGTATTCTATGGGGATACATGATTTTCATGGAAATACAGTCAAAAAGAAAAAATATGTGCTAACGTAAGTCCATATGAAAAAATAAATCTTCAGTAGTAATTTTTAAATTTCTATCTATATAAATTTGTAAACAAACAATGCGTCTTTAACAGTTAGTAACGTAAATATTAAACTGTTTTAATTAAACACGTATAAGCTTACTAACTGAACTTAAAAAGCCCACACCGGAAAAGAAAAACACGATAGAAATAGGGCTCTATTATTAAATTAATTCTATGAATTCTATTATTTAATTAATTCTATTATTAAATTAATTCTATTAAATTAATTCTAACATATATTCTAAGATAACACGGGATTTCATTAAAATACAGTCAAAAAACAAAATATGTGCGAACATAAGTCCACATGAAAATGTAGTAAAAATAATAAATTGCAATTTGACAGGACGGGTATATTTTAAAAAATGAAAAAGTCAGTTTATTTTTAAATGCAGAGAAGTTGAATATTTTAAAAGCCTGAAATGAGCTTCCTTTAATAGTTTGTTAGGCTCTCACAAAATTAATCTTTCATAAATCGTAAAAATCATAAATCGTCCATTATCAAAATATCAAAAATTGAAAATAAGCATTTTATTTAAAACTTCTAACAACATTCTTTTGATAATAAATACTGAACAACAGCAAAATATATATCCAATTATATAAACAATTCGTCCATTATCAAAATATCAAAAAGTACAAATAAGTATTTTATTTGTAACTTTTTACAACATTTGTTTGATAGTAATTGCTGAGCAACAGCAAAACATTTATCCAACTATATAAACAATACATCCATTATCAGAACAACTTAAAGGGCAAATAAGCATTTTATTTATAACTTCTTACAACATTTATGTGATAGATATAATTGTTGAACAACAGCAAAACATTTATTCAATTATCTGAACAATTTGTCCATTATCAAAATACCAAAAAGGGCAAACAAGCATTTAATTTATAATAACTTTTGTTTACAATATTTGTTTGATAATAATTGTTGAGCAACAACAAAATATTAATACAATTATATAAACAATCCAGCCTTTTAATTATATCTACAGCAGATAAGTACAGCTGTGGTGGTATAAATGCACGGTGGTATAAAAATATATTCCCCAATATATTTTTCAATGTTTGGTTAACAAGTGACCTTTTCCTACCAGGTGTGGTTCCAGAATCGTCGTGCGAAGTGGCGCAAAGCCGAGCGCCTGCGCAAGGAGAGGGAGGAGAAGGACCCCCTTCCCTCGGACGAGAACCCTCGGTCTCCTGACCCCGCGGACGACCTCACCCCAGGGGACAAGGCCTCCCCCCGCCACCTCACCGACGACGAGGACGCGGACTCCAGCGGAAGGGAAGACGACCTCTCGCCGCAGAGGGATACGCCGGCGGCCGCCGTTGCGAGCGCCGATGAAGCACCGCAGGACAACGCCAGCGAGGTGAGCACAGCCACTCGCTACTATCCTTTCACGTGTAAAAAAATGTGTTCTCAAAATGAATAGAAATAAAACCGAGATGCTGATAGATTAGTTGACTGCGTTACACTACGGCGTTGACTATTCGAGGTTTTTTAACAGTCCTTGCCGATTGGACGTCAGCACACAAGTCAAGGCCAATGAAATCAAATCAAAATAAATTTTGATTTATTGATTTGATTTATTGACATTTTTTTTCACAACAAACTTTTAATATGCAGCGAGTTTATCTACAAATGAAGAAATATTTTTCTTGAGATTACATTTTTTATTGGAGAAATTGATAAACACTATATTAGTATTGGGAAAATTATTATTACATATAATTATCAATTATATTATTATAAATATATTATTACAGAAATTTATTATTATTTCTATAATTATTATGAGACAGCATATTATCATTCAAACAATAATTATTAGATACAGTTATATCATTTTTATCATATCATACAGTCATATCAATTTATTGTAAAAAACAATTTATTATTATTATTAGATAGATTTATTAATTATAGTATGATCATCAATATATTATTTGACAGTTATCAATTATATTAGTATCAATAGATTGTTAGTGTCGATGTATTATTATTATGATTTTATTTATTATAGATTACAATTTATTTTGAGACAAATTTAATGATCCCTTTCTTTAGTATTTGTTTGACTATGATAGTGTATCCAAATTCTTAGGCATTTAATTGTAATCTTGGAGAAGTTTTGTAGATTCAAAAAATCTCTATATAATTCTCACTCTCTTTATATGATATATATATTTATTTATTGTGTTGGCAAAGGTGAAATTTGTAGTTAATAATGTCAAATTTAGCAGCTTATTAATTATCATTGGCTTGATATTTTACGTTCTTTTTTTTTCTGGAAAGTTACACATCTCGCCTTTTGAAGGAAATCATTGAATATTGTAAAAAATTATAGTTTAGAAACACTAAGAAACACGCTTTTGGAGTGAATCAAACTAAAAAGTAAAAAATAATTGTCAACATGAGAATAAAATGAATGTCCCTGTTCTAAAAGCGTGGGGTGCTCGATATCAATCGTTATCATTTTTTACTCGTTTCATTCCGAAATGCAGAGTTAGTTTAAAAATGTCATACAAAGCACCCCAAGCTTTTACAACAGTGACATTCATTTTATTCTTATGTTAACAATTATTTTTTACTTTTTAGTTTGATTCACTCTAAAAGCGTGTTTTTTAGTGTTCTTAAATTATATTTTTTTTTAGTTTGATTAACTCTAAAAGTGTGTTTTTAAACTATAATATTTAAATGAGGTCCCGGTACGGAGGACTGGAAATATAGTTCTTACAATCATTTAATTGTGAGTAAAACAAAAGCTAAATGCGAATAGGTCGAGCCAGTCAGTATTCGAACAGGGCATCTCCTGATCCGTAGTCAGGCGCGTTATCCGTTGTGCCACGTAGGTTTGAATGTCTTGGGTACTTTCATTCTACATGGGTTAAATTGCTCTTCATGAGTTAAAAAATCAAATCACAAATCCTGGCGATCCTAATCACGATGAGATAATAAACTTATTAAAATATTTTAGTGCCCTTGATAAATCTAAATGAAATCTGATCGCTTAAAGTAGGGTAAAATCGAGCCCAAAGAGTCAGTGACAAACAAACAAACAAACATACAGATAAAACTAATAAAAGCGTAATAAAAATATTAAACATTTAAAAAAAAAAAAATTCTGAAAATGGAGCAGTCGTAAATTCGTGAAAATATGAATTGTGATCTCTTTGTTGTAAATACGGCATCACAGACTTCGCAAAACATTAATAATGCATTTGGATCTAGTGTTACTACGCAGCAGGCAGTATCAAATTGGTTCGCCAAATTTTCGTAACAGATAACTTAGACCTCAACAAAGGAACCACGCTGTCGCCCAGAATCAAAGGTCCATAATAATGAATCAAAGGCCACCGTCGAATCTGACCCATCTCAGAGTGATTATGAATAAGTTTGGTTTATGAAACTTGGTGTTAGCAAACAGGCAAACAAAAAATATAACTCATTTAGCTCAAATTGGTAAAGTTAAAAAGTTGGATAAGTGGGTTTCACAAGAACTGAATGAAAAACCGTTGTAACTGAATGAAAAGAGTTTGGAAGCTTACATGATGTTATTTTCTCGTCACAAATCTGATGCATTTTTTAAACAAATCCTAACGTGTGATGAGAAATGCATCCAACAAGACAATCTCTAACTTGCAGTGTAGTGGTTGGACAAGAATGAATCACCAAAACACATTCCAAAGCATAATATTCATTAATAGAATCTGACGGTGAGAGTATGGTGATCTAGTGCAGGTGTGATCTATTACAATTTCATAAAACCTGGTTCATCGAACACATCAGAAACATACTGCAACCAACTGGTCGAAATAATTTCAAAACTTAAAAAAATAATAACCTATATTGGTCTATAGATTTATCTTATTATCAAATTTTATCTTATTACATGACAACGCTAGACCACACACTGCACAAATGACTGTGGCCAAACTACAAGAATTAGAGATTGGAATTTCTCCATCATCTCCCATACTTATCAGACCTAGTCCCCACTGACTACCCCTTCTTCCACAATTTGGACAACTTTTCAATACGATAGCAATTTAGTTCCTACAATGTTGTCGGCTTTAGCTAGACTAAGGACTGGCCACACTAAGAGTTTGACCTTCAATGGAGACGAGAAGACGTATACCCTTTGTCATTGTTCGGCCATCGCGTCTCCCTCTCATCTCATCGATTGTATGGGTGCCTCTGTGAGGCAACTGTTGAATGAGGGGAGGACCATATACGATATATTGATGCATCATGATCTACTCGACTTGGTTTAGGATTCTAAATCAAGGGGATAAGCAACAACAACGACAACAACAATGTTGTAAAACTGGCCCTCCAGAATTCATTGACTCTTGTCCACCAGGGTTTTATACCACTGGTCTGAGCGACCTGCCGCTTCAATGGGAAAAGTGTATAGACAACATGGGTGTAAATAATAAATTAATTTTTTATATTTGTAAATTATCAACCAACTTTGCCTTTTTTTCGGCAAATTTCGAAAGCAAACTTCTGTATATTTTTCTCTGCAAATTTCAATGTCCTTCTTTTTTAAAAATGAACTTGATTTTTGAATGGAAATATATACATTCTAAATAAAAATTCTAAATCTATCTTTAAAGAGGGATGATTTTTTTTTATATTTCTATTCTCGTATTTTGAGTGGAGAATTAGAAGCCCAATTGAATCATCCAAAGAAAATGTAGCATTTATCCCAAGATTCCTATTTTGCATGAGAAATATTAGAGTTTTTAATTACATTATACAAATTAACTTCGGTTCCTCATTAGTGATAATTTGTAACATATTAAAACAACCTAATAATTTATATACACATCGTTATCTTTTATATTAAACAATATAGTATATTAAAACAACGTAAACATATTAAACATCATCCTAACCATTTATATTGAACAATGTAGCATATTAAAATAACATAAACATATTATACATAATCATAATCATTTATTTTATGTAGCATGTTATAACTTAAATATATTAAACAACCTATATGATAACCAGTCTTCTAAAAGACATATCCGACGTAGCAGGTTATTTTTAAGAATCAAATGAGGTTGGAATCAAAATCAGAGAGACGATTTCAATTTAGGATTTACATAATTTAAACGTTAATTGTTTAATCGTTACTATATCTATAAATATCAATTCATGCGCACTTCCATGCAATTTTCAATCTTCAATGCAATTTTTCGGGATTTTCAATATAATAAAATGAAGATTTATAATTTTGAATAAAATTGTTTTTTTTATATATAATTTCCTTATTATCTTCAAATCTCTTTTAAATTAACATTTTTAATTCTATTCTCTTTTAACATCAACTAAACACTAAATATTCAACACTAAAATAAAAAAAATCCTCATTTTTTGATATTCCTAAATGTGCTTATGAAAACCCTTTTAATTATTACTAGAACTACAAGCAATTACAATAAATTTGAAAATATAACATTCTCCCAAATCTAATCTAATAATCATAATAATCTAGTCTCTAAGTAATACCAACGAATTATTTACTTTTAAATATCATATCTGATCTATAAAAAATTTTGTAAATAAAAGTATTAATAAAAAAAATTATAAAATAAAAAAATTGAATTTCAGGAGCAAATTTAAAACCACATAGAATATTATTTGTATCAGAAAAAATATTCCATTCATAATATATTGGAGAAAACTGAGGTTTTTTTTTTCGGCTTTACGACATAATAAGTTAACAACTTTGGTTCTTTAATATATATTTTATAAAATCCAAGTTACGTAAAATATATTCGTTTTACTAGTTTAAGTATGAAAGTTAAAATATTTATTTAATAAATGCGAAGCACTAAATTTGAATTTTATAAGCAAACATATCTTTGCAAACAAAACTCGCTCTCCATAAATATTGCTATAACATTTCAAAACGTTTATAATACGAAGAATTTTTTTCACTGTTTGCTTTTCAATTGCAGTCTTATATTATTCTAGTAACCACTAAAGCCTTAAGATCAAAAGCAAATAGTTTTAAAAGAATTCTCCTAATTGTTGGAAAAAACTGAATTAAAATTTTTATTTTTTACAATTAATTTCAATTCAATTCAATTTCATTCTATTATATACTAATAAATGTTAAATAATAAATATTTGAAATTCATCTTAAAGTGATTAGATTTTTTTTGTCGTTCTGGGACATATATATATATATATTTGCTACTAGATCGTTACAAGATTTTTTTCTACTTATAAAATGTCTCTTTTTATTAAATTCTTACATGTTAATATTATTTTCTATATCTTTGCTTAACTTTTATAATTATTTAAAAAATCAGTATTAAAATAAATGCCTACATTTTATAAAGAAATAATTTGACTAAGTTTAACATCTCCTTAAAAATGAACTATAGAATATAAATATTCATATATATTCAGAAATTTCGTAACATTTTTGTTTTGGCATTACCAATAATTTCAGCTTTGATTTATTTAATAAGACATAAAAAAACTATTAACTTAGTTAAACAGCGATTGTATAAAAATTGTATTCCGCAACCTTTTTGTTTCGTTATTACCATTAATTTTACCTTTAATTTATTAATTTAACTTAACAATGGTTTAGGGTAATAGAGATCATAGGAACCTCACGACAATAGTTTTGGATGAGTGACCATGACTCTTTTTTTCTGTTTACTTAGCAGTAGACTAGGGTAATAGAGATCAAGGGCACCTCATGGCAACCTTAATCTCTCTATATGGCACCCCAGGGTGCAGCGTAACACACTTTGGCAATCCCAGACTTAAGAGATTGGGAAACATTCACAACTGCAAAAGTAATTCTATCAAGAATAGGGGAAAACATCTTTTTTTATCTATCGCATATCAAAGGTCACTGTGTAAAAATTGAATTTACACAGTCACACCCCTGTCAAAAGCCAGAATATACACTGTTGAATATATTCTGGTTTTAATTGGAATGTGGTATTAAATGGAATTCTTTATATACGCTCCACTGCAATGTGCTGCCACCTGCCTTTTGTGATTGGTGATTTCACGTTGATGTCGAAAGTAGGTGGGGGTCTCATTAATGTGACCCCCTGTCAAAAGCCAGAATATACACTCTTGTACATTCTGGCTTTAAGTGGAGTGTGGTATTAAGTGGAATTCTTTATATACACTCCACTACAATGTGCAGCCTTTAGTGATGGGTCATTTCACGTTGACGTCGAAAGTAGGTGGTGGTCACATCATTAATGTGACTGGACTGTGTATTTTTAACAGTTGAAACATTTGAAACAATTATTTAACATCTCTCATAGCCCTACTATTCTTCTTTTTGTATGTGCTCATGATATATACTCTTGCAGGGTTCGCTGGCCGTGATCTCCAAGTCCTCCTCCACCTCCTCCACCGAGTCCTCCGTGGTGCTGGGGGGCTCCTCCGAGGCCCTCGGCGACTTCCCCTCCCTGCTGCTCTCCAGGTCGCCCATGGCCTCCTTCGGGGGAGACCTCAAGGACCCCTCAGGGTGCCTAAGGCCAGGATCCTTCCTCAGGTCGTCGCTCTTCTCCTCCCTCTCCTCGGGGTGAGTGCTTCTGGACAATGATCCTCTTCTTTTCTTCTCTCTCTCTCTCTTGTGAGGTGAAAAGTGAATCTGGAAAGATCCGTGAAAGGTTATTTAAACACGAAATCCCCGAATAAACGGATTCCTGTGTTCACTTTTCGTTGTAATGCAGTTCAAGAATTGGAGAAAATAGAGAGTTTTTGCACACCGTATTTTGGACGTCCGTTAGCTTTTTCTCCCTAGCGCGCATGCTCATAGGAAACATAATTTCCTATGAGCATGCGCGCTAGGGAGACAAAGCTAACGGACGTCCTACGGTAACTAACGTACGGTATGCAAAAACTCTCTAATAATTCAACGTTTAAGGAAAATATGGAAATATAAAAAGCATAAGAATTTATAAGAATGATAAATATCGGATCCTATATCATTCATTGAAGAGTATTTTCAAGTTTAATGTTCCATGATGTTTACGCAGATTTAAATATATTTAAAAACATTCACCGTCTACGAAGACTTGTTACGAAATAATTCTGTTTCGAAAGACGTTGGAGATATATATAGGAGGTACATTTCGATACATCATTTTTCAAAATATGGATGGACTTGTAATATACATCACATCTTTCTCGTGATATTCCATTCATTATCCTGTCTCTCATATAAGATTAATCTGTGGGAGTATGGAGCAGAAATGAACTGCAATAGGAAAAATACCGAAAATTCTTTAAAAAAGAAACATGTTCTTCCTTACAGTCTTTAAACCACTGAAATAATATTCTGGTTTCACTACAATTTTTTATTGCAACATTTTATGTTCTTGTAGTGAATTTCTGCAAATGAATGTACAATTTCACCAAGAATTCATGGTATAATTCCAATTTCATGAATTGTGTTGTGTTCATTACAACTTACTTATCACTTATTCTATTCGAATGCAATGTCAAATTTTCTAACTATTTTTTTCCGCAAACCAGTAAATTAGCCTCAGAAGCTTGGATATCATTTGCTTTATCGTCGAGTCTAAAAAACATTTTGGACTTAAAGTGACCTTGACCATCCCCAAAATTGGCAGAGATTTGTAATCCAAAATGCAATTTTATTTCTTAAACAAAAGAAAACAAATTAAACCAAAAATATTTTCTCAAAATAAAGTGTACACGAACCAAATCAAGCAAATTTTTTACAAAGTCGATACATATTTACATTCATATTACAAAAAAAGAAACTAGCTAACTATTAACTTTAGACAAACTTGAAATACAAGATAATTGTTGATTTAATAATTAATACATCATTAAATTACCGATTGCGGCAATTTTAATTATAATCTTCCATTGACAGAGTTTGATCAATTGCAAAATTAACAGGCAGATTATTTTCAGCACTCAAAATTATCTCCTATCGTGAAAAACTTTCATCAAAAGGAAATATACGAAAAACATCCGTAGACCTATGTTAAATTACAAGCCTCACTTTTTATTCTCAGTGCTGAAAAGAGAATTCAGAATCACATTTAATCCCCAATTATAGCATTGTCAACTGGAAAGCACAGTTTCATAAATCTAGTACATTGCTAGTACATTGTCAAATTTTATACCATGAACTATGATTTATACATCTTCAATTGTTGTTTATATTTCTTATAAGTAAAAATCATTTAATTTTAATTTCCCATTATTAAAAACTAAATTGGTATATAAAGCATTTCCAGCACTCTGCCAAAGCTGGGCAAAATGATAGCCGGCTAGCTCTCTGGCCTTTGGTACCACAGGTATCAGGTTAAAATCCTGGCGGTGGCATGAATGTTTCTGAGTTATACGGAATCCATGTTAAAATGTCTGTCCCGGTTTAATTAGCCTAAAGGCTACAAAACATGACCGTAAAGTGACAAACCAAACACCTAAAGTCCAAGGCCGGACTCATATTCTTCGCGGGGATACATGACAACGAAATAAATCTTAGATATCATTTGCTTGGGGTAAAAAAAGAAAGTAAACCTGGGAATGCATTTAATTGTGTTATCTTGTGATGGGTATGATAAGACACAAGACCTCAAGGTGCAGAAATCTTCTATTGTAGAAAAACAAACAAAAATTGTAGAAAAACAAACGTTGCAACAAATTGTTGCAAAAAGCATTGCAACAAGTACAAGATAGAGGTGTTGTGATAGAGAAGAGTTTTATTGTGATAAAACTCCTCTTTATCACAATTAAAATCTTTTCGGTAGTTGAAACCTTAAGAAAGGACATATTTTTTTTAAACGGGGGGGGCATTTGGTATAATGAATGATTTCCTGATAAATATAATTAGTGTAATTTTTCAAAGTACGGGTAGACTTATAGCGCGTACATCGCCTCTTTCTTATGATATTTCATTATTTTGTTTGATATTCATTATCCTGTCTCGCATATATGACTAATCTGCTAGAGGATGGAACCGAGGTGAACTGCAATAAGAAAAACATTCAAAATCGCCATTCTTTGACAATGAAACACGTTCTGCCTTAAACTTTTGAAAATGCTGAAATAATATTGTGATTGTTTCTCTACACTTTTTTGTTGCAACATTTTATGTACTCTTTTAGTGAATTTCTGCAAATGAATGTAAAATTTTATCAAGAACTCATGGTGTAATTCCAATATCATGACGATGAAAAAAATTATGTAATCTTTTATTTATCTCTTATCCTATCCGAATGCAATGCCAAATCGACTAATTCATTTTTCGAAAACGAGTAATATATTAGCCTCAGAAGCTTTGATATCATCTGTTTTATCGTCGGATATTTATTTAGTTGTTCCAAAAATGTTTTTTGTTTCCCCATTTCTTTTGGACTTACCCTCTTCTATCTGTCTTCACACATATTATAAGTTTTTAAATAACTTTTTATTGATTAAATTGTTTTTAAAAAAAGGAGACATTAATTTTTATTGAACTAATTTGTAGCCTTGGACAATGAAGGCATATGGGAAAAAGTAACTTTTAAATGACATGGGAAAAATCTTACAAAAAATATAGATTTTAGATTTTCCTAAAAGGGTGATTAAAGAAAATATTTTGTGATTAATTACTCTTCAAAAAAAAATTGATATTCTTTTAAATTAAAAGAAATTGTATTTCCATTTTGTAATTATAACTGGAACGTAGTCCTGTTTATTTTCCCTTACTTATTTGCATAATACGAAATTTGTCGGAATATAAGAAAATGTGTTATACTTGCATTACTTTATAGAAAAATTGTGTTATCTTGTGATGGGTGACCGATTCATTTTTTGTTACGTATATGCAGGTGAAAATGAATAAAATTTCAAAATCTTTTTTCCAATACACAATAAAAGGACATGCTTAATTTAAAATGAGCTTAGTTTAATATAAAAAATATATCTTACAGAAAAAAATATCTGTTCGATTTCTTTTGATAAAATTTTTATAAATACATTTATTTTGCATAGAATAAAAAGTTTAACTTAAGAAACAGAATAAAATCATTGAATCTCCAATATGAATAATATAAGCTTGTTAGTACGCGGATAAACATATTAGTACGGTGATTTGTCGTGTAAACTTTATATAAAATAACCTTTTCCTTTATACGTACATATATTACCAATTACACCCGCTCGCTCTATATGTACTTTCTAAATTTTTTTATAATTACTACCCCATTTTTTTTTACTGCATTACTACATTTTTTCAACTTTTTTTTTATATCCATATAATATATATGTCCATCCTATATCGAATTCTTCATGTTTTGTAGATTTTAGAACCAAATTGCAACATCTTGGTGGGTGTTTTTTTTTTGTCAAACATTTTATAAAGTAAAAAATGTTACATTATATCTATGAAGTTTCCGACCCAAAACTCTAAGATAAATTACAACTAATTTCAATGAAATACAAATTTTTTGTTTTATGTGTAATTTAAAAATTACTAATAACAAAAAAAAGGAACGTTGACGTGTACTAGAGTGCATGTTTTATTAGGGTACATTATATAATTATTAGAGTACATACTATTATTAGAGCACATTATATTATTATTATTAGAGTAAATTTATATTAATATTATTAGAATACATTTATATTATTATTAGAGTACATTTATATTGTAATTCATTGAACAGAGTGAATATATCTCAATGTAGGTTTCGATTCAAGTTTTTGGTCTATAAAATTAGCCATAAATTTGTGATTTTCATTTTTATGAACGTTTGCATATTTTCTTTTTATGAACGTTTTTGACCTTAGATATGAATTAACCTTTATATAAAAGCATCACAATTTCGTTTAGAATTTGCTTACAAGTACAAGGAATACAAACAAGGAACTGTACTTGGCTGCTATATGAACTTGGAATAGGTTAAAAATTCATTAAAGAAAGAAGTTATTTTTTTTAAATGCTTTGAAACTTAAGTCTTTGTCAATAAATTTTAATAAAAGAATTTTAAAATACTTTGAAATTATTCGAAACCATTCCAAAAAATCAAAAGTAGTTCTTAATCAAGCCAGTAAGTATGAAAAGTAATTCTTAATCATTCAGTCTATGTGATTTATTTTTTTTATCTGTGTCTATCTTTAAAAAAAAGATATACTCGAAATAGAAGTATTTTCAACAGGGAATATGAATGAAAATGTTTAAGCCTCGTCAAATGCAGGAAAAAAATCAAATGTAAATAAAATTAAAAAAAAAAAAATTTCACAAACTGGTCAATTTTTAAAAATACTCTTAGTTAATATTAAAATATGTTTAATTAATGATTTCTTGACTAATAGAACATGACTCTACTTAAGACTAAAACTCGTTTAACACGACAAAAAAAGAATGTTTTTGTCATGTCTTTTTTGATTTGAAGGGAAATTTTGATGAAATTTATGAGTGACATTTTAAAATTTTCTTTAACAAAGACTATACATACTATATGTGATCTCACTGTCGTAAAAATTGGTTTTAAAACTTTGCACTTATATCCCAGTCTATGTGGTTTAAAAAAATATTGTTTAAGATATTAAAGAAACAAAACCCTATTTATTCCATTTTAATGTGAACTGAAAACTTTTGTTGATGATATTAAGGGAAAAAAACCCTCTTTATTCAATATTAATATAAACTGAAAAAATATTATTGATAATATTAATGAAACAAAACTCAACTTAATATGAACTGAAACTTATTCAATTTTAATATTAACTGAAAAAAATATTGTTTATGACAATAAGGAAACAAAACCCTCTTTATTCAATTTTAATATGAACTGAAAAACATTGCTGCTGATATTAAAGAAACAAAAACCCTTTTTATTCAGCTTTAATATAAACTCAAAAAATATTGTCGATGATATTATGGAAAATAAATCACCTTAATTCAATTTTAATACGAACTGAGAAAATATTATTGAGGATATTAAGGAAACAAAACTCTTTTTATTCAATTTTAATATCAACTAAATAACTCTTATGGGCTTGATAGAGATGTATTTCTTTCTTTGGATATCGGCACTATCGAGATTTGATAATGATAATAATATTATTTAAAGAATAATGTAGCTTTTAAAACATATTCCCCATTTTTTTGTAAAAACTTTTATTCACAATCAGTAATTTTAAGAGCATAATGACGACTTTCCATTTTATTTTTGAATGAAAGTATAGGAAATTCTTTCTATCTTATATAATTCTTTTATATCTTACAAATAATTTGACGAAAACATTTTTTTAAAGAGCCCGAAAACAACCATCCTAGTAATTCGAAAGTTTAATTGATTTATCCTCTTAGAATAAAATCTAGCAAATTACTACAAACTTTTAATTCCCCTAGTAACGTCATTATGCCTTTAAAAGTCTAGAACAGTGAAACAGCAAAAAAAAAAGTGTAATTAAAGCCATCCATTTTCTATATAAATAGATACTCTTTGTGCAACAATTTAGTGCAAGAAAGCAAGCTTTCTGATTTTCCTGGCAACCGATCGAAGCCCCCTTTCTCTCCGGGATTCTTTTGGAAAACGGGAAAAGTTCCCTCTCCTTTTAAAAAGACCTGGAAGACGAGATTTGCTGAAGGAAGAGAGTTAAAAGGGTAAAGTGCGTAATGAAAAATCCGTTTGGTAGAAAGCGACCTAATGCACGTGTTTTAATTCGATTAATTGGGGGGTTATTTACGACTCTGCACTTCCTCTAATTACCACAAAGAGGAAGATCTTTTTCTCGCCCCCTTTTCCATTATGCGCCCTGCTCATTAGAGGGCAGATGCCCCAAGAAGAAGAGGAAGAAAACAAAACTGGGAATCGAGTTAGCCGAGTGCAAAGTCTTAATTCGATTCAATTAAAAATTCCACGTGTTTGTTTCGCGCGATAATTGCGTTGCCACTCGCGGAGATGTAGAGTAAAAGCAAGGCGTGTATTTTTCGAGAGAGAGGCGGAGGTTCAATTAGAATTTGATGGAGAACGCGAGGCCTCGACCTGACACTGCGCCGGAGCCGGCTGTCAAACCGATTTGCTGGCGAGCGGAGAAAATCCTTTCACATATAAAACATTCCCCCTTTCGGAATGCTGAAAAGAAAAGGGAAAACTGAGGGCTAATGCAATTAGAAATCGAGAAGAAAAGGCATTTCACTAATGCTCCTCTCTCTCTCTGTTCATTGGCTAATAGAAATCAAAGACATTAGGTGCTGTCAGCCGGAGAGCGTGCAACTTTTTCAAAGACGCAGCAGCCCTTGCTTAAAGACTTAAGAAGAGGCGATCGCAGCGTCTTTTGGTTTGTCTTTTGCTCTCAAGTAAATGGATCCAGAAGTAATTGTCTGCGCGACGCACCGCTGCGCAGGCGTTTGTTAAGTGGCGAGTTGGATTCATTGTATTATTCAGACACGCATCCCACGTTAGGCTCTCAGGGTACAGGAATTAACTTCCAATATCGAATATAGTTTAGATAAAGAGTTTCAATATATCAAATTGATGATAGTTATTATTCTCAAAACGAGATGAGCTAACTTGAATTAGAAACTATATTAAAAAACAATTGTATGTATCGCACTTGTTTATTTTACCATTCATAATCTGTTTATTCATGATTTTGCAACTGATCCGACTTTTCTTTCAAGAAATGCTTGCTTAAAGGACACCAACTTGAAAGAAAGGGCAGGAATAATGCAATTATTTTTAGTATTTCTAAGGATAACTAGTACACATTTCCGAAGACACCATTTTTTTTATTTTCAATGGCAATTAACAAATCGCGATATTAAGATATAAATAAAAGGGTGGAATTCACGTATTCCCCGTCCCCTAATATGATTCAGATCAATATTATATTATATATTATTTTGATCAATATTATTGTCTGAACGACGGCCCATTGCACAGTTGTTGTAAAGTGGCGAGTTGGATTCATTGTATTATTCAGACATGGATCCCACGTTAGGCTCTCAGGGTGCAAGAATTAACTTCTAATATCGGATGCAGTTTAGACAAAGAGTATCAACATATCGAATTGATTAGAGCTCATCTCATCTTACATAATAATGAATTGCAAACTATATTTAAAATACTTTTTATGTCTCCCACTTGTTTTTTTCACCATTCATAATCTATTTATTCATGCGTTTTGCAACAGATTCAACCTTTCTTTCAGGGACAATCTGCTTAAAAGATACTCATTTGAAAGAAAGTGGAGGAGTAGTTTTATTTTTGAAGTATTTCTTAGGATAACTAGTACACATTTCTGAAGACATCATATTTTATTTTATTTCCAATGTTAATCCAAAAATCGCGACACATTAAGATATATATAAAAGGGTGGAACACACGTATACCACCTCCCCCAATTTGATTCAGATCAATATTATATTATATATTATTCAGATCAATATTATTAACAATATTAGTTGAATTCATTGTATTATTCAGGCATGCATCCCAGACTCGCAGGGTGGAATTAACTTCCAATATCGAATAGAGTTTAAGCAAAGAGTATCAACATATCGAATTGATGATAGTTATTATTTTGGAAAACAAGATGAGCTAACTTGAATTGGAAACTATATTAAAAAACAATTGTATGTATCACTCTTGTTTTTTTTTTACCATTCATAATCTATTTATTCATGAGTCTGTAAAAGATTCGGTCTTTCTTTCAAGGAATGCCCGTTTAAACTACATCAATTTGAAAGAAAGTGGAGCAATAATGCAATTTTAAAGTATTTCTAAGGATAACTAGTACACATTTCTGAAGACACGATTTTTTTTTTTATTTCCAATGTTAATCCAAAAATCGCGACACATTAAGATATAGAGGAAAGTGTCTAACACACACATTAACCTTTCCTTAATTTGATCAATATTATACATTTAGATAATGACAATTACACTACAAACAAAAAAATGGCCGAATTAAATAAAAATTATCGAAAAATTAAAATGGAATCAATACCAAAGTCATTGCCCTTTAACTCTCTATTACAAGACAGCTGGAAATGACATCATTATTATAAGTGAACAAAATGGTTGGTTATGAACATCAATGAGACAGGTGATCTTTCGAATATGCTAAAGATTCACTAATCATCTACAAATGACCTTGGGACCACCGTGAATATTTACAAGGTCTTCGTTATTTCAGCATCGTTTTGTCTTGATTTATTAGGCAGAGAAATAATACCACAATATCAATAATACCTCAATGTCAATGTCTCAATGTTGCAGATTGATGGCTGGTTTATTTTCTCCTTCTATATGCCGAAGAAATAAACCAACTGTGGAAACAGCATAGTATATATTATATTTTAAAATGATCTAAACTAAAGATGGCATTCTGACAAAAAGAATCACCATGATGTAAAAACAGCTTTACAGTAGAAGTGCATTCATTTTACTTAACTTGGGTTTATTTATTAATGTCAGATTCTTGTTTATTTTATATTTCATTTCTTTATATCCACAATTAAAGAAACATCGATAAAAGTTGATTTACCACAGTGGTAGTCAGCCTGGTCCCTATTATCCACTAATGGAAGGTTCCAGCTTTCATGGTGGGCGGTAGGGGTCTTGTCCAATACTGAAGCCCTTTTATTTATTTTAAATTTAATTGACTTTTAAAAACGATGAAATGGAAATTTTTAAAACTTACTTGGTGAAAGTCCAATATAAAGTATTTGGAAAGTAAAGTTGTATCTTGTTGTAACTCTCCTTTATAAACTAGAGTTACTTCCCTACTTTATAAATAACTATTAATGTGGAACCGATTTGAAAATGTTACTAAGAACAGAGATACAAAAATAGGCTATAAGTATGAAAAAGTTGACTGTCTTTGATTTAATATGTCAGTTAATCCTCCAAAATGTTTCGCATTAGTTAAAAAAAATAAATATAATAGTCTGAGAAAGTCATAAAAAAGGAGTGCACAACTACTGTAAAACTGCTTATACAGTACGATGACTGCTTTTGCCAAGATGCCATCTTTACTTTGGATTTATTTGAAAATGAAATATGCTGTATTTTGAAGAATATAAATTTAAAAGCAATGGATGAAAAAATATTCAATCAGATGAAGTAATGATAATTGTAGTTCAGAATGTATTGAAGTTCTAATCTAATTTTTTGAGACTTGAAAGATAAAATCAGGTGCTTATCAACTTAATGTTTCTTCTTACATCTACATTCAGTTTAAATCTACATAGTTCCTTTTAAACTACCTGATCAAACAGGAACAAAAATCAACAAAACTTATCTACCTGATGAGAAAGGAATAACGATTTTACACTACATTTAAAAGTAAGATGTAGAAATTAAATTAACAAACTTTCTATGAATTAGAAATGATTCGTAGAAAGTTTATACGTCGGAAATCTAATTACTATATAATAAAAACAATAAATTTATATATATATATATTTTTTTTTTTTTTTTTTTTTCAGGAAATTATTAAAATCAATTTAAAATATAGTATTTTGAGCACATTTTCCTTTCCTGCATAACGAGATGTACACATTTGTTCTGTTATTTTTCTTTACTAAATTATAGCTTTCACAACAACACTGTTTATACATTTTGACTTACATAAATTAGAAATTAGAGATTTCTCCACTGACATTCCTGACTGATACTTGCTTATGCACCCCAGTCGCTAATCATTTTTTCTTCTAAAATTGTGGGACGAATATTTGTTAATGTATATGTATGATTATAAATCAATATCGAGTTTCTGAAAGTTATGCAACAGCGCCGAATGATCTAAAACTTATAAGATTGCAAAATTAATCTAAAATATTAAAAAAAAATTGCATTAGTAAAGCAACATTTATTGTTGGCGATTTGGGTTTTGTACTTATTTTTGTTATTTCACTATTTGTATTGCAAGACAGAAGAAAGGACTTGATGAAATTAATTTCATTTTTATTTATAATGTCAAAAATTAACATTCTTATTATTTATGAATTAGAGTTCATAAGTACCATTAAGTAATACAAAATTTAATATCTATCTGTTTTATGTATTCAATACATAGTTGAACTTATTATAGTTTGACTTATTCTCCTAGTCCTGGAGAATAAGGGACTTATTGGACTTATTAGAGAGTTTTTGCATAACGTTTTTTTATCGTCCGCTATTTTTTTCTCCCTAGCGCGCATGCTCCTATGAAACATTATTACAGATACGCATGCGCAATTTCCTATGAGCATGCACGCCAGGGAGAAAAAAATACCGGACGATTAAAAAACGTTATGCAAAAACTCTCTATTATTAGACTTATTGTACTTGTACTTGTTTTGGACCTGTTTATTGGACTTATTATTATTATTATTATTATAGTACTTATAGTTATACTTATTCAATGTATGATTGCAGGGGCCCGCTGAGTAGCCAGGCGTGCATGGAGAGCATGATGAACCCAGCCAATCACGGCCGCTTCCCCCTGCCGCCCATGTACTTCCCGCACCACCTCGGCCACCAATTCGCCCCCTCCACCCTGCCCTTCAAAGGTCAGTGGAGCTGTGTACGTATCCCTGTCGACTCACGGATTAATATCTATCTTCTCTTTCTATTTAGATTCGCGTCCTTTGAAAAGAAACTCCTTTATTCTGAATTATATCTGCATTCAGACACATAAAGGGAGCGATTCAGTAACTAATAATACTTTTTCTTTAAATTAAAGTAATATTAATTACTCATCGAGCCTCTTTCATGCCTTATAATTTCGTAAATGAATAAAATAATAAATTCGTAAAAAAATAGTTTTAAAATTTTAAATAAAAAATAGATTTTTTTTTTAAATACAATTTTTAATTTTAATTTTTAAATAATTATAAAACATTTAATTTTTGACTCAACTAATTATTTTCTCATTAGGATTATTTGAATTATTTGTTAGTTATATATAGGCCTCGTATTTATTTATACCGATGATTCAATGGTGATTTAATCAACAAAAAGAATATACTTCTTAACTTCCTGAAATTATTTCGGATCCTTTTATGTATCACAATTTTTTCAGTGTAGCTGATGCAATTTTTAGGAGTTAATTAACAAGTTTTATAATAATTAAATTAATTTAATATCCTCAAAAGAAGTTCGTTTAATATAAACTAATTTCTAATACAGTTCAAAATATAAATTATGCAAAAAAAAAATTTTTATTTATGAATTTTTTTTTAATTCTTATAAACTTTCATAAAATGAATACTAATATTCTATATCAGTTCTAATATTTATTAGCATTTAATAAATATTATTATTTTAATAAATACATTTATAATATTATTTTAATAAAATACTAGAAATTTGATTTTATTCTTTCCGTCGTTATTTTATTAGTTAACTAAAATTTTGCCATTTTATATAAAAAAGTTACTTAAAATATTATCAATAGGCGAATCATTTATTTGTCTTAATACGGGACATTGTTTCAAGTTCAAAGATCTTCTTTTATGCTGGAGGTTTTTTAATTAGAAAGTATAAAAAGGATAATATTGTATAATATTATTTATATATATTATTTAATTGCTATATAAGTACATAGAAATTTTGACATAAATTGAAAGATTTGAAAAAGTACTATACTGTTAAAAATTGTTATAGGAGAATAATCCTTGTAAAAATTTATATGCAAGGCCTTACTCCTAAAAAACTTACGAATATATCTATATTGCGGGAAATAAATATTTTCTGATGCAATTTTTCCCCCTATTTGTGGAAATTCTACCAAACCATTTAAAAAGCGAAGCAAGCTTGTCAAGCCAATCCTAAAGACGAGTGCTTTAAAAACAGAACTTATCCCCTCCCCCACAGCTCAAGCTTTACTTTTCTGTTCTCCACAACTCAACCCCTTTACCTAGGGTTATATAGCCGCCTATCAGTCAGAAAGCTGAGGATGCTACACTTAAAACTCTCACTAGGCAGATTGACTGATGATGAGAGATTGTTTTATACACATTATACATTGACAATTACAATAGAGCCTACTCGTTTCTGAAAGCAGTGATTACAGCAATGATTACAGCACCAAGAATCATTACATTCAATTAACTTAAGAAAGTAAACTTTTATTATACACAAATAAAATAAAATGTTAAACTTACAATACACAATATTCTGCTTTTAAATTAAAAATGATTAAATCATGATGCCTGCAACCGGCCAGACCCGTCCTCTCACCTTTCTTTCTCCTTAAATCAAACATACTTCATGGGCTTTATACATCCATGTCCTATGTCACAACCAATCAAAAGCTTTCAGTATATGACGTCATATTCTGATGTAAACAAAATTTTCGAAAAATTTGCATGAATAATAGATTAAGAATTAGCTTGCTAACACTGTCCTAGCGTATACTAGCAGCGCACGTTGCCATGAGTCGGGCCACAGCTCAGGAGACTTCAAAGCAAAATCAACACCATTTTAAACGTCGAACAGTTACATAATTCAAAATATCTTAATACCAATTTAAAGTGACCAGTGAATGATAATAACTTCTGTCAGTTGTACATTATTCATCAGAACCTATTACAGATTTGATATTAGTGTTATTCAATGAAGCAATTGATTGAACGTAATTCACGAGGTTGTCAGGATAAGCTAGTGGGAAGTGTATATGTCCCCAGTACTATAAGCACAAGATTCTAACAACGGTTTCTCTTTTTCAGCATTTCCCTTCTGCGCGTGTTGTCTTCCAAAACCCGTAACCTCCTCCGCGGTGACCTCCGAGAGTTCGTCCCCAGACCCGACCTCGACCAGCGTCACCGACCTGCGGAGGAAGGCCCGGGAGCACTCCCAGGCCCTGCTACAGTCGGCCCTCCTCAACAGTAGCCCCCAGCACTCGGACTCTGCCTGATTCGCCCTCGCCCACGCTATCTGACCGACATTCTCTGTGCTTGCGAATTCTCAACAATCTCTGCTCTGATCGCCCGATGACTGGTCTTCAGGTCGGAGAAACCTGCATTTTTGAGAAAGCAAACATCAACTTTAACGAAGGGTTTAAAAACGCAGCATATTTCTTCCCTCGTCCAATTAAAATAAAGTGAACACACAAACAATATTTATTTTTTAATTCTTTAATTTTGTGAGGGATATCAAGCATGACCCAAAAAATTGTTTCGCTTCAGTGGATAAAATAATAAAAATTTTTGACAAGGTAGATTTTAAAAAATTATTAAAAATTTATGAATTTATAATAATTATAAATAATCAAACCTTTATAAAACAAGTAATATTAAAAAAAAAAAATTTTAAAGTCAATTCCTATTTTTTTTTTCACAATATTGCTGAAAGTCCTTTATAAATAATTTTCATTCCTTTTTTTTAAATTTATCTGGCGCCCTCTATTGGTAGATATAGGCAACTTAAATCTAAAAACAACTAAAATTAATGAATTCAATTTAATGAGTGAATTAATATTTGAAAAAACTGCATTAACATCCAGTGTCATCCACTACAAGTTCAAAAAAATGTATTTTGAACTTGAGTGGATGAATCAAAAGTATTTTATGAAAGATTGAAAATTAGAACAAAATATATATAGGGAGAGTGTGAGCTAATAATAGGAATTGAAAAAAAAAATATGAAAATTTATAAATCTATAATAATTATAAATAATCAAAACATCATAAAATGAACATTAAATTAATAATATAATTTTGAATATTATTACATTAATTAATAACATAATTAAATTATAATTAGCATTAACATTATAAATTAACGGAGTTATTGAGATTTTTAATATTTTATTTTATGCAATACAATAAATAATACAATATTACAAATATTTTTGGCATAAATTGTATGGTAGCTTTTATTTTGAAAAGAAAAATAAAATAAAAGAGTTTAATTTAAAAATTATCCCAATAAGATTTAATATTTTCTGTACTACTGAATACTTCGGGAAAAAAAGTTGCGACATTTTATTAATGTCTACCCTTTATTTAACTAAGCAATGATTCTATTAGGTTTGGTTTTTTTTTTAAAAATATATTTTAGATATGGAATTTTTTTCAGCGAACTAATTTTTATTAACCGCAAAAATTTCAATGACATTTTTCTGAAAAGCCCATCCACCTCATTAATTATTTTAATTTAAACCTTTCAAGAAAATATTTCAGAATGACACGACAACCTCATTAATTATTTTTAATACTCTCATTTAATTGAATAGCCATGCTTCAGAGCGCAGAAGAGTCAGTCATAAGGGAATGTGAACATTATTTCGCAAAACAATCATCAATGGATATGAACTTCCTATGGCAGGATAATAACATGCGGATTCGAACTTCTTGTATGCAAATTATCATGCATAGATATCGCGGATTATAATTATCCAATTAAAGATACGAACATCAGACTACAGCCATCGGGCCATCAGACATTCACGGCAAATCCTTCATAGCAACCCTCTCTCACGAGTGATACGACTCCCCCATGGACTAAACTGATCTCTCTGTCATAATCAAAGTTCCTTTTTGCGAAGTGTGTGATGTTACTTTACGATCTTTTGGATGTGTTCTAACTGTTCTGAAGATAGCTGTGTACCTAGAGTATCCACCCACCTAGAGTTAGCCATCGTTTTCATCCCATAGCCATGGAGAGCATGTGCTAGTGTACATTCTTTTCCCACTATTTCGTACTAGAAACGAATTTCTGATCTATTCCATTGCTTTTCATAGATGATGTTGTATAGGAAAAAAACAATAAAGAAATTCGTCATGATGGAAAAAACTATACAAAACATTTATGCCGGTCTATCATCAAAAGATTATATCCACTTTGCCACTCTTATGATTTGACTTAAATGCTTTAATCAAAATCGATGAAGATTCCATTTTTAATTTATAAATAATACAATAAATGGATAAATTAATTAAGATAAATTATTAAATAGGAAACATTTCAGTTTCAAAAGTTTAAAATTAAGTCATGATTTTGCTTCTAGATTTCTATGTTGGTGATTTTTAGACTGTGATATTTTACTATGTTAAAAGATTTTTAAGTATTATTTTTATTTTATTTTATATATTTTATTATATTTTCTTCTACTATTATTAAACATGTATGTATTTATGTTTTTATGCCATACATTCCAATTTTTGAAAAAGTTTAACTATTATTATGTTTTCGATTTAAATATATATTTATTTTTCAGTTATAATTTTGCTCTTCAACTGAGTTGTATTTTTTAAAGATTTTTTTATTTTAGCCCATGATAGTTATAGCGGAATAAGAAACAATGTCACTTTAAATTTTGTGAAATGTAAGTTATCAATTAATAACTCTGAACTATATACAGGTGTGCACTATTTGACCACTGCAAGAGAAAAATGCTGTCTTATAACAAATGTCTGTCTTAAGGAAATATTGTTAAACAGTAACTGAATTACTTTCAACACCCACAATTGACTGTAATTTAGTTTACAACATTAAACATTTGTAACCAAAGAAATTATAAAAATTTCAGTATAATGAAATCAATTTAGTTTTTTTCATTTGAACTCAATTCAGAATCATTTTATTGCTTAAATGTATTTAAAGCTATACAGCTGTAAAAAAAAAAAAAAAAATTTTTTTTTTTGCTTGAAAACTAATGGTGTAATACAATAAGAACCCTCTTAAAAACCATCATTGAAAAGTTTATTAGTTTCATACGCCATATATATCATACACCACATTATGGCGACAAGATTTATTACTAAAAATATCAATTCTCCCCATATTGACAACAATTAATTTTTTCGCAGACTAGTTAAAATTAGCATATTTAAAAAAAAAATTAAAAAGAAATCATTATCTGTAATTTCTTAATAAAACTAGCATTATTTTATTGAATAATAAAAAATCAGTTTAAATACAACAGGAAGGATTCCTATCGCTTGCTACGCAGATAAACATCATGAATTAATTTAAAGCAAGCAGTGTTGTTCTCTTGCAATTGAAAATTATGTACACATTCCTTACGTCGACCACTGAAATTAATTGATATAATTAATTTGAATTCAAATTTATTAAATTTATTTATTTATTTTGCATCTTTCTGCGACATTTCTCGTTTCCACTCTGCTGCTAGTCGATGTATGAAAGAAGAACTCGTTGTTAACAAAATGAATGTTTCCCTGTCAATGAATCTTGTCAAATACTGTTAAGAGACTGTACATAATTATTCCTAGATCTCTGTTACGATATATGTTTAATAAATTTCTTCAGTCATTTCATTTTGGTCACTTGAGTTGGTTTCATTTTGATCACGAAATGTAAAACACACAATATCCAAAGTTAAAATTTGTAAACATTAATATATCAAGATATAATCATAATTATGGTATAATATTTATAATAAATCATTATGTATAATCATTAATAATTATGATAATCAATATAATTCTACTATAATATTCTAATTAATAATTCTGATAATCAATATAATTCCGATATATTAGTCTAATTAATAATTCTGACAAACAATAAAATTCTAATCTAATATTCTAATTAATAATTCTGATATTCAAATAATTCGGATATCATCCTAATTCATTTTTTATTCTAATTTTACAATTTAGCCATTATTCTTATTGATAAATTGATTGATATTTAATTTTATTAATAAATTTTATAATAGGTCACTAAGACGTTATATTTTAATATATTTTCACTTGATTAACCGATTAACATATAAATCATTTGACATTCATTGAGAAAAGAGTTTAATTCCATATTAAAATTTATGTTTCTCATGTTTAATGTCAAGCTATTAAAATTCACAAGGGTTTTTTTATAACAAATAGCTGTTCTTTAAAAATTAAAATCATTAAATGTTTTAAATAAAGATTTCCATCTGAATTAATTTTACTCTCCTGAAACATTTTGTTTTAAAATGTGTTCAAAGGGTTATTCATATAGCTTCATTTATAAAGAAACCTCTTGCACCATACTTGCACTTTGGTATTGGACCATTTAAGCACAAATATAACAGCATATAACCTTAAAAATTAACAGTTGGTATATAGTCATTATATGAGGTCAACATTGGTATCTAATCTACAATTGGTATATGGTCAATATATTATATATAGTCAACATTGGTATCCAATGGTTGATATATAGCCAATATATGGTAAATAGTCAACATTGGCATCTAATCAACAGTTGGTATATAGTCAATATATAGTCAACATTAGTATGCAATCAACAGATGGTATATAGTCGCCTACATCTTGTTAAAACATTAACATTTTCTTTTTAAGAAATTCCTTAAATTGGAGGCAGCGAGCAATATACATTCAAAATTTAAAAAAGAAAAACATTAAAAAAATATGCACTTTTTGCTTGTCTAGTATATCTCAGCAAACTAATCAAACTATCTAACTATATCAAAATATAGCTGTAGCAAAAGATAACAAATCATTCGTTAATTAAATCTTTATTGTAAAAGTCACGACTGATCGCATGGGATTGGACGTTTATAAGACGGCATTATTGAGGCAACGGATTATCTTAAAAAGGAAAGGAGAATGTAAAAGAAAGGATCATATTAAATATTCGTAAATAATGTTAAATACATGTTGTTTAATTAAAATAAAAGTTTCCCATTCTTGTTTCAATAACAGTGTTAAAGTACTTTCAGAACGTAACTTTCTTTCCTTGAGTTCACCAAAAAGGAGTGGATTCGTCGGCCAAAGACGACAGTTTCCCACATTGGAAAAAAAGAAACTGTCATAAAAATATTCTCATTTTAATTTCAGTATAAAGGACTTTTTTTCAAAGTGTGATAAACCAAATATCATTATGTGTTAAGAAATTTTTTGTTCTTTTTCCTTGAGAAATTCCATTTAAAAGCATTTTTAAAGGCATTTAGTCCACCACTGCACGGTGTATCTCAAAAGACCCAAACCAAAAAATACCGGTTAAAAATATAACTAAATAACTCTATGTGTAACTGGACAGAGGCCTTCCTTCTTCTCCCCAAACTCTAGGTCACCAATATTTTGCTTTTCTGCTGCGAAACATATGCCAACGTTTGGTTTGTGACATTACATTTTTACAGATACATAAACTTTCCTTACCATATAAATAAAAATGATTGAATAGAAATCCTCACTCAAAATATTTAGATTTTGAAACAATACATGAATTCTTTAATTACATTCCCCCCTCCATTTCTTACTAATATATATACTTTATTATCCCTATACATCATTTTCATTGTCTATAGAGCCATATAAACAATTACCCATATAGCCATATATAACATTTGTCCATACATCCATACACAACATATTCGATCCCCATAAAGATCCCATATACAACATGTTTGTTACCTATATATAGCATATTCGTTTCCCATATACAACATATTCTTTGCGCATATAAAATGTATTCTTTGCTCATATACAACATATACAACAATCATTGCCTATATAAAATATACTCTTTGCTCATATACAACAATCATTGCCTATATAAAATGTATTCTTTGCTCATATACAACAATCATTGCCTATATACAATATATACGTTACCCATATAAAATATATTCGTTACTTATATACAACAAATTCATTGCCCATATACAACATTTCGTTGCCCGTAAACAACACTGACTCATATGCAATGTATTCATTGTCAATATACAACATTGACTCATATACTATGTATTCATTGCCAATATACAACATTGACTCATATACTATGTATTTGTAGCCAATATACAACATTGACTCATACACAATATATTTGTAGCCAATATACAACATTGACTCATACACAATATATTTGTAGCCAATATACAACATTGACTCATATACAACATATTCGTTCCCCATAAAGATCCCATATATAACATTAACTCATATACAACATATTCGCTCCCCATAAAGATCCCATATATAACATTAACTCATATACAACATATTCGTTCCCCATGAAGATCCCGTTAAACTGTAGGTCCCGGTCTGTTTATCCTAAAGTGTGCACAAGATGGCCGTAGAGCGACAAACCAAACCAAACCATGAAGAACCCATATACAACATTAACTCATGTACAGTAACACTCGTTCCCCACATACAATATTTGCCCATATATCCACAAACAACGTTTTCGTTTTCCATATATAACATTTTTCTTTTCAAATCATTAGAACCTATTTCACGTGCGCGTCCATTTTTTCAGGAAGAAAAAGGTTCCGATGTGCAGAAGGCTTAACCTGGCAAAAGAATTATTCTCCGAAGCAAAAAACGGAGCACACGTACTCGGCGAGCATTGTGTGTGCAGGCGCAATAAAGAGCGTTTGAACCCCAGAAGGAGAAGGAGGAAAATAATGGCGGGGAGCCCTTGACCGTCTCGACTGACAATGGCTTCATAATTTTTTATGCCCCCAAGAGCGGCGCGGCCTAATTCGGCGCACAATCGAATCAGGACACATTGATCGCTTGACACGGGAGTCATTTGGCGTCCCTCATTCGATTAGGGGGACGGACGGGCCCCGCTCCCAATAAAAGGCAACGCGAATTAGACGGAGATCGTCGGAATTCGATCAGGCCCTCGAAGGCCAATTGGGAGGACGACTTCCACTAACTGGCAGCCGAGGACGTGGATTCTTGTTGTTTGCACAGAGAGAGATTATTGGATCCCAAAGAATTACAAGGAAGGGAGGACTGGAAGGAAGATTCTTTTTTTAACTTCTTACTCCTTCACAAGGAAGTCGAGAGAAATAACACGTCTGTGATTTTTAGTTTGGATTGAATCGATTTTAAATTCATATCCAGGTCCAGGTTTTTGTTAGAGCCCAGAAGCCCGAAAGGTCTTCTCTCCTGTATTTGCAATATAAAAGTTGACAGCACGGGATCCAATTGCCCATTATTTATAAACTTGTTAGAGCATAATTATAAAACATACAGTAATTACGACGTCATTTAATTAATGAAACGAGGACTTAAAATGTTAATTTAATAAGATTTAAACGATTAATCAAAATTAACTAGGCTTTTATTATTAGAGAGAATATAAAAAAAGAAAATTTCTGAAAATGAAAATCCATTTTCTGGATTGATGGCCAATTAGGTAGCGCTTTGACCTTTGGTTAGTATCTTGAACCACAGACTTTAGTTAGTAACCACAGACTTTAGGTTAGTATCTTGAACTGTGGCATGCATGTTTGTTAGAGGTTCGAAATCCACGTTAAACTGTAGATCCCGGTCTATTTAGCTCTCGTGTACACAAAAAGACCGTATACCGACAAACCAAACCAAATCTGGATTGCTGTATTCTCTTATTCATTAGGGCTCTTGAAAAAGGCAGTTGAAATATACTTAATAAAATCTTTCTGGGGTAGAAAGTTCAGAGCTTTATGAAGTTCAGCATTCCTCATGAATTTGTAACTAACCTAATTAAAATATTTTGGAGTACATTAAGAGTTTTAAAGTTAGAATCAGAGTCAATTATTTTCCCTGTTGATAAGAACGGAGTTGAAAGGAGGATAAATTTTACAGTAAATTCATATAAAAATAAAAACTTAGTGTTGTTCAAGTTTGATACAAAACCTGAAAGTTACAGCTGGGAATATAAAAACTTATAATAATAAGTCCATCCTGAGTTATTTGTTTTGGGGAACTCCTTCTGTTCTGTATAAATAATGGATTTGAAATGTAAGACTGCATATTCTTAGAAATTTTTGGCTTAGGCAGATGCCTTAAATATTTTAGATTCAAGACAAAATATTATGCATCTATCAAAAGATACCTTACAACAATGAGGTGAATGAATAAAAGTCTGAATGTATCATGTGCTTACTTTTATGGCACGATGTAAATCCTAGACAGCCTTGTTTATCCTCAAGTGCTGTCTAAATTGTAATATATGGGATTAACTTTTAAATAATTATTTTTGATTAAGTTAAATGTTGGTACATCCATCGGATCATTTTAATGAATCATTCATTGGATCATTTTATTCAGAAAATGTTGGATCATTGAATCGTATTAATTGGAACATTTTATTGGATCATGGGAACTGATTAATTGGATCATTTCATTCACAAAAGTCACATGCATCACAATCAGAATGTATAGACGGTTAGCATTAGTAATATATAAGATAAGATATAAAATATTATATATGATGATATATAATTTTATAGATCACTGTATAAGACAAACAGTGATCTATAAAATTCTCGCTACTATCTATTAATGAGAGTTTATATATAATGAATTTCGTGGACGTTTAGCAAATATTTTATAAAGCAAAAATTCACAAGACAATACTCCAAATCTGTTGCTGTCTTATACCGTAACAAACTCACCAATTTGCAAAAAAGTAACAGAAAAAAGGCAGCAGCAAAAATCCTAACAAAACAATTTCCTAAATAGTAAGATCTTCAAAGCATTTAATATAATAATGAAGTTCTTTAATTAATTATTTATTAATTGACGATAATCAAAGCATTAATAATCGCTGAATAAATCAGCATTAATAATTTTAACTAAGGAATAAAATAAATATCATCATTTTCCCCTTATTTTTCTGAAGCATAAATTTTAATGCCTTAATTTAATTTTTTTCCAGTTACTTATTTAAAAAATATTCTAAATTAAAATTATAATCAATAATTAATAAATCATCGTAATAAAATTTACGAATACAAAATGGATGAAAAAGGGCATGACTTTTTATCAAAGACCGTGTTGAGTCTCGTATTCAGCAATGAGATTTTTCCTTTTTTTTGGTCAGAAATGCTACTACGATTACAGAATCCTGCTACTGAAGCATAAAACAGTTATTGCTATTGTTATGGAATTCGGAATGCTACTTATTCGGTGAAAGGGAGTTTCATCGATTTCCGAACCAGCGTCTTTGTTGAATGTTCCAAAATCATATTCATGAGTTTTTCCCCAAGAACAGGCACGGCTCGCCTCATGTTTACTTACATAATCATCGCAGCTGAACCCGTTTTCCGGGGATAACAAAAAAGAAGAAGAAGAAATGATGCAAAAATAAAATACATATATCCATAAAGGAGAGAAATATTGAGTGAAATTGCATTCGATATAAAAACCGACACAAAAGGACTCGAATTTAGACGAAGACGCGATTTCTTTTCATCTGTATCCTCCTTCTGCAAGAGACATCTTTTTTTCCAGGGGTATGAGAGCGGGACATAATAGAAAGCCTTCAAATAGTGGCGTATTTACATTCGAATGGAATTTAAATGGGTTTCCCTTTAAGTTGGAAGAACGGAAAGATGCTAAAAACGCATTTCCCAGAACACCCCCACCCCCTCCCTCCCTACAAAAAAATGGAATAGAATAGAAATTGGGAGGCCATTAGGTTCTTAGTCGTGCGGGGCGAGCCTAGAATGGCATTTCTGTCCTCAAATAAGTTGTCCTACCATTCTTTTTTCTTCTTCTGCTGCTGCCTCCGTCGGACGGTTGACAGTTGTTCGTCGCGGAGGCTTCTTATTTTTTTGCTTCTTCCAACGTTTAGTCCCGAATGGGGACGTTTAGATATTGCACTCAAGAAGCGCTCAGGTCATCAGATTTGTTTCATTGGTTTAAGAGCGTCATCAGGTCAACAGATTTGTTTTATTGGCTTTAAATCATCATTGTGTCATCAAATGTTTTTTAAAATTTTAGATCATCATCAAGTGCACAGGTTTGTTTTATTGGTATTAGATCATCATCGGTTTATCAGATTTTTTTTTTTTTTTTTTTTAGATCATAATCAGATCAACAAACTTGTTTAAGTGGTTTTAGATAATCCTCATATTATCAGATTTGTTTTGAGTTTTAGGTCATCATCAGGTCAGCAAATTTGTTTTATTCGCTTTAGATCATTATCATATCATCAGATTGTTTAATTGGTTTTAGATCATAATCAAATCAACTTTCTTTTATTGGTTTTAAATGATGAGTAGGTCAGCAGATTTGTTTTATTGGTTTTAAATCATCATTACGTCGACACGTTTGTTTTATTGGAATTAAATCTTCATCGGATCCCCAGATTTGCTTTATTGATTCAAATGACTGGTTTCAAATGACTTAAATTCACAGAAAATTTGAAAGCTGTGAGTTTTGATGCGCATTTCTTTTTCTTTTTCTACAATTCATATATGGAAAGAAAAGTTTAATATTCTGAACTGAAATTGAACATTTTAGCAAATCGATTTACTAAATAAGTTTGCTTTAAGTATAACATTTTATTTATTTAAAAAAAATACGTCCACATAAAATACCTTTCGGAGACCTGACGAAATATTAAAAAATAACCGTAAAAGGTGTTCAAGTCTTGGGGGAAACATTTATTTCTACTTCTTTTTTTCTATTTTTTTTTCTATTTTCTGGGTTTTTTTACATATTAAAGACGAAAAAAACAAAAACATTTTATAGTAACCAAAAAACATTTATTACAGCACAGCCTGAATTTTAACAGAAAATTGTGTTTTTGAGAACGTTTAACAAATATGCACCGATGTCAATTCAATTATTTTATTATTTATTTTGACTTCTTAAATTATGCCATTTATGGTTAATAAGTTGAAGTATCTAAAACAATACTTGGAATAAGAGTTCTTTAGAAAAGTTAAGTTGATTTAAGGGATATAAATATTTCCAGGCGTTACTGAATTACGATAAGTATTCCTCTGTCTGAGATAGAGTGGTTGATATTTAAAATACAGTATTTAACTAAAATTTTAACTCCAGCAGAAAATGTGGTAAGGTACTAACGAATAGTTAATAAATTCGTTCATTATTCCATAATTGAATGACAAACGAATAATTCATTTTTAGAATAACGAATTGTCCATTCATTACTCTTAGTTCAATAAATAAGTTCGTAGAAGCAATTTTTTAAGAATTTATGAACAATGTGAGAATTATTCACATAATTACATTCAGCTGCCTTTTTATTAAATCTAGAAATAATGCTTACAAATTTATCCCATTATTAAAATGCACGCTGAATACAAATTGCACACAAAAAATTGTGCAGTTTAAATGATATTTTACAGAGTGATATTTCACCCCATAAAAAATTTTTAATGATATTTTATTAATGTTATTAATAAATTTCAAAAGTCCAAGTGGTCTGAAATTTAATGAAATAGAATTCAGATGAGCAATGTGAATTGAACTGTAGTAGTTACGGTTACGGTTAACCCTCTTCTCTAGAACAACCTGATATTAACCATATCATGCTGAGGATTAATTAATCATTTTTGGCATAACCTTTTTTTTTCAAATATTTGATTAGTTTTCACAAACAAAAAAAAATCAGGAAGAACCTGGTGTGGAGCACTATTTTAGTAATGATTTCGAGATCCACTGTTATTCTTCTGAAGACACCAAACTTCCATTTCCAACAGAGATTGAAAGAACATTCCTCGATTTGGCTCCCGGATTACCGTGCTGTATCGTAAAATTTCCTTTCTCGTCCCTTGTAAGGGGAAATGGTAGGGCTCTAAACCAGGCGGTTGGCCGAGATGAGTTCATCTTCCGAAGTTGGGCGGTGTGAGGTAAGCAGGTTTAAGTGTCCCCTGGTCAGCCAGGTGTAACACGGCGTGATTTGGGAGGTCCCCTGGTTTCCTCATGCAAATCTTGATGAGGCGAATATATAAAGGTTTATCTGGGGTAATGTAGTCCACTAATCACTTTTCAAGTTTGCATCCTGACGGCGAAACTCATTTACAATTTGTTGCCCTTGTAATCTTTGTCCGAAGAGATTCCCTGTTCCACGGACAAGAGTTTCTGCTGGGAGAGAAGCTGCTCGCTTAAAATGGCACCGTGATTTAAGAGGACGACTCGATGAAAGCGCGGAACGAATCAAGATTCGCTCGCTTATTCCTGGACAGACACAGAGTAATATATATGAGATGGACAAAACATGATTCAAGACAGACTCCATTGATTGATTACAATGAGAGTACTTAAACTTCTTAATGGACAAGATATGCTAAAATATTTACTACAACAATTTAATATCAGAATAAAGGTTTGTTTGATTAAAATATTTTATATACTTTTTATGTAATAAGAGTTCTAAAAAATAAATGTAATGAGTACTTAAAAGTCTTCATGGTCAAGACATGTTTAAAAAAAAGTTACTACAACAGAAGACTGTATTCGTCATGGAATTTGCGAATAAACAAAAATAAATATAATGATTATTTAAAGTTATTATTATTACAACAATTTAATGTTAAAATAAAATTAAAATAAATAAATTTCATTGATTACAATATTTTATATACTTTTTTTGTAATAAGAGTTCTAAAAATAAATATAATGAGTACTTAACAATCTTAAAGGACCTTAATGGGCAAATCATGCAAAAAGATTTACTATGGCTACAACAATTTAATATTAAAAATTGAATACAATATTTTATATACTTTTTATGCAATAAGAGTTATAGAAAATAAATATAATGAGTACTCAAAAGTCTTCATAATCAAGACATGTTAAAAAGAAGTTGCTGCAACAGTTTTAAAAACATAAGACTCTACCACTAAGAAATTTTAAAACAAAAAAATATATAACGAGTGTTTAACAATCCTAATGCACAAGACATGCTTAAAAAATTACTGTTACTGCAACTATTTAATATTAAAATAGAAATTTCATTGATTACATTATTTTTATTGTAATAAGAGTTCTGGAAAATAAATATAAGGAATACTTAAAACTCTTCATGGTTATGACATGTAAAAAATATCACTACTACAGTTTTAAAAGCAGAAGATTCTATCTCTCCGCGTATAAAAAATAAATATAATGATTACTTGTAAATCTTAATGGACCAGACATACTAAAAGATTTACTATTGCTAAAAAAATTTAATATTAAAATAAAGTCTTCATTTCTTACATTATTCTTATATATTTTTATGTAATAAGAGATATAAAAAACATATAAGGAGTATTTAAAAGTCTTCATGGCTAAGACATGTTAAAAGAAAGTTACTACAAAAGTTTTAAAAACATAAGATTTTATCTCAAATGAATTTTCAAGTTAAACATATGAGTACTTAACAATCTTAATGCACAAGACATGCTAAAAATCTATTATTACTACAACAATTTAATGTTAAAATTAATATTTCATTGATTACAATATTTTATATACTTTTTATGTAATAAGAGTTATAAAAAATAAATATAATGAGTACTCAAAAGTCTTCATGGTCAAGACATGTTAAAAAGAAGTTGCTACAATAGTTTTAAAAACATAAGACTCTACCGCTAAGAAATTTAAAAGCAAAATTAAATATAATGAGTGCTTAACAATCCCAATGCACAAAACATGTTTAAAAAATTACTATTGCTGCAACTATTTAATATTAAAATAGAAATTTCATTGATTACATTATTTTTATTGTAATAAGAGTTCTGGAAAATAAATGTAATGAGTAATCTCTTAACTCTTCATGGTGAAGACATGTTTAAAAAAAGTTGTTGCAACAGTTTTAAAAGCAGAAGACTCTATCTCTAAGGAATTTGCGTGAAACTTTTGAGCTGGCATTTATGTATACTTTTAAAATTCTTTTATTACGATTTACTGGTGCTAAATAAGAACGAGATTTAAATTGTTCATGACTCTCATTCATGAGTCACGCGAAATTCATTTTCTTCTCGCAGACTTATTTGAGAAATTTAAGATATTCAGCTTAATTCGAGGGAAATAAAAATCCATTTGCTTTCAATTTTCTTGTTGAATCGCTTTTATTTTGGTTGCTGTTGTCGTCGTATCCCTCATGGAAGGAGGGGTGCAGCTTCTGTTCTGATGGAGCACCCGTAGGCAGAAATCTGATTTTTGCTCCGTTACACTCTTACAGTCATAAGAGACCGGGACCTATGGCTTAAAGTGGATTCCGAACCACTACAAGCATCCATGGCACCACCGGGATTCGAACCCGAAACCTGTGGCACCGAGCGCCAGAGCGCTAGACACTAGGCCCTTCAAGACCCGATCTAATATGACTGTAGAGAATTGGGCATAGACCCTTTTATTTTGGTCTACACAGGCATGTCCAACCTCCCCACCCTGCATCGCAGGAAAAACATTCGCCAGGCCCATTTGAAAAACTGTCTTGAGACATAAAACATTGCTAATAACACGTAAAATATTGCTAATTTAACGATATTATTAAATAAAATTTTCACAAAAACTAAGATATTAAAACAACTAAGAAAAAGTGTTCGTCATATCAAACATATTTTTTCAAGGTATTTCAATCACTTAAACCAGATAAACCTTAGAAAATTAAAATCGGTAGTTTGTTATTTAAATAAAATAATGATTTCATCGATTATATTATTTTTTAAACTAATTTAACTATTCTTAACTAATTTTAACTATTCTTTTCTTAACTTTTTTAACTATTCTTAACTAATTCTTGCAACAAAGTTCAAAAAAAATTATAGTGAAAATTGAAAATTTTCTATGATTTAAAAACATTTTATGTTAGGTTGTATTCATCCCTTTTGTGACATGTGTTGAACAACTCTGAACTTCTTACTCTGAGTTTTGCTAATATAAAGAATCTCTTTTGCATACAAGCCAAGAAATACCAAAAAAAAACCTTGATTCATTTAATTTCGCTATTGTCTCATTGTAAGCACAACAGTATATAATTTTAAATAGCCTTGTTTATTTAAAGACAACGAACAACTTCTACCTTTGCAATAGATATCATTCTTTTTCAATCTGGAAGATGTATTTAATGTCTACAGTAAGACATTTTGAAGCACTTTCCACCAAATCAAAATTAAACTAATGTTAAATTTTGAGTATAACAACTAACAATAATTTGTATCCTTTTTTATCCATAATCAAGCATCAACCTGCCCATAACCAAGGTTCCTTTGAAACAGCTGATAAATCTAAAGATCAAGATTTTTTCCATCTCTGTTACTATTATAAAATCTGTTTACTAAGTTGCAAAAAAAAAATTTCTATTTGAATTTTGATAATGTATATTGTAGAATAATTTGCAAAAAATTCCCACTAAGAAAATTAGGGTAGCTGTAAAAGACTGACATTAATTCAACATGATCAATTTTCATTTGAAATGCTATGAATTTTTTTTTTTACAATTTAAGAAATAAGTTACCAGAGAATTACACAAAAATTACATTAAAAAATTTTTAACCATAAAACTAAGCTAATTTTTCAATTAAAACTTTTTTTTATGAAATAAAAACCTTTTTTTGCACAATCAAACTAGCATGATTTTCAGGGTCATTACCACTAGTTGTTACTTAAAAATAAAAAGATTTTACCTCTAAAAATAAGTGTCTGCAGTAATTATACAAGATAGAATTTCAATTTCACAATTGTGTCTTCCTCTTCCTTTGAAAAGAAAAAGGGAAAACTTCAAAAAAGGGAAATAAGGAAAAAAAATTTCCTTGAAAAGGGAAATAAGGGAGAGAATTTTTATAAAAAAGGGAAAATTTCAGAAAAGGGAAATAAAGAGGGGAAATTTTTATAGAAAAGAGAAATGCAAGGGAAAATTTCAAAAAAGGGAAATAAGAGAGAATTTTTACAGAAAAGAGAAAATTTCAGGTACACTCATGTCCATAAATTAAGGATAATTCAGAATCACACAGAAATTGAACTCTAAAATAAAAATTTCACCTGTAGAATTATCACACACATCTTGAGAAAGAATATGCAAATTACAGGAAACCACCAGATGGCGCGGATAGTACGTCACAATGACGAGAGTAGAGGGGTATATAAGGAATGGTGGCAAAGAAGTAAAAATGTTCACAAGTGCTTTAAAAGCCTTTCAGTGCAATAACCGCATAGTTATGGCACAAAGGAAGCATTTGGATGATTTTTTACGTGGTAGAATTATCGGACGACTGGAATGTGGACGTACCCAGCTGGAAGTATCCGAGGAACTTGGAATCGCCCAGAGTGTCATCTCCAGGCTTTGGCAACGATTCCAAGATGATGTTAATGTGAGTAGATGTTACAGCACAGGTCGCCCCCGAGTTACAACGCCGAATGAGGACCGGTATTTAGCAGTTACTGCCAAAAGAAACAGACGGAGCACAGCATCAGACCTGTCTCGTCAGCTCTCTTCAGCTACCGGTACGACAGTTTTAAGGCAGACCGTGTACAGACGCTTAGGGCACATTGGTCTATATGCTCGTAGGCCTGTCAGATGTGTTTCACTTACCGCAACTCACTGTCGCCTGCGATTAACCTGGAGTAGAGAGCATGCATTGTGGACACTGCAACAGTAGTCTTGTGTGATGTTTTCCGACGAGTCCGGGTTTAGTTTGCAGTCTGATTCTCGCCGGACATTCATATGGAGAGCGCCAGGTACCCGTTACCACCAAGAGAACACCATTGAACGACACCGTTACGGTGGTGCAGGATGGCTCGTTTGGGGAGGAATTATTCTTGGTTCCAGAACTGACCTGCATGTTCCAAGTGTAACGATGACAGGCCACATCTATCGGGATGTCATTCTGGAACAACATGTACGTTTGTTTCGGGGCGCCATGGGTGCTGAATTTCTGTTTATGGATGACAGCGCCCGTCCTCACCGTGCAAACATTGTAGACGAATGCCTTCAATTGGAGGATATCACCCGTATGAATTGGCCAGCATACTCACCGGACTTGAATCCAATAGAGCATGTGTGGGATATGCTTGGCTGACGAATTGCAGCCCGTCAACCCCCTCCCACCTGTCAACCGGAACTTCGGAGGGCATTGCTTGATGAGTGGTGTAATATTCCCCAAGATCAGATTGATAATTTGATACTCAGCATGCCTAGGCGTTGTAAGGCCTGTATCGCATCGTCCGGGAGACATACTCCATATTAACCATCATACTAACCATGTTATACTGTTTTTTATAAATAGGTTCTTTTTTTAAATTTGCTCTAGGGAGTAAAAATCGCAATTTTTATTAATTATGTCAAACATATAGCATCTTTTTTGCTCTTTACCTTTTGTTTAATAAATAGACTTTACAAATAAGTCAAATTGGTTTGCTTCTGTCTCTTTCTTTGCCTGAACTTCATTATCCTTAATTTATGGACATGAGTGTATTTATCAAAGAGTCCTATGAAGGAGATTTGTTAGAAAACTTTATAGTAAAGTAAATTATTCATTATTAGAGAGTTTTTGCATATCGTACTTTAAAAATAAGGTGTGTTTTTTCCCCCTAGCGCGCATGCTCATAGGAAATTGCGCATGTGTGTCTGTAATAATGTTTCCTATGAGCATGCGCGGTAGGGAGAAAAAAAAACTTTATTTTTAAAGTACGGTATGCAAAAACTCTCTATTATCTTGATTGTACATAAAAGAAATAATCGGCTTGATAACTAAAGTACGAAATATTAGAAAAAATCATTTTGTGTGTGAAAAGTAAAAAAAATATTAATTAATTTTTCAATGATATTTAAAATTTATTTCAGAAAAATTTAAAAGCTTATTTTTTAAGAACAGTCTGACTACATTGATACAAACTATTTTCTGCTTTGATTCGTAGTGCAGCAAATTATTTTTGGTGTTAAAAATTTGATTTTTTTTTTCATTTTAAAATTAATTTGTGTTGTTGTTTACTTTTATTTCCATTCATTTTATATGACCACCCAAATTAACGATTGGATGACAGGTGAGTGGGATGTTGTGATATATTACCAGCTTTGAAAAACCTTTTTTTTATTAATTGGATAAATTAAGTGGCAAAATTAAAAATACTGATCAATAAATCATAATTGATACTTTTTCTTTTGCTTAAAAACTACTGCAGCCATTTTGTTTGTTTATTTAACGATTTAGAGCAAGAATTAACATACAGTATTCTCGATTTTTACCCTCATCAGATTCAAATCGGAACAAGGCAGCTGTTTTGAAACAAAATTTATTTTGAAGCCAAATTAATCAACACATACACATACAACATTGAAGAATCCTTATTCTGATGAAACTGTCTGATTCCCGATCCATCAGTGTAAACAGGGAGTGATGCCGTACTTATATTAATGAGTAAATTAGTCCCGTCCACTTTCGTAACAAAAGCAATTGCCGAATTTGTTATCCCGACTCTTATATAAGAAACTATAATCTTCTTCTCCACAATCTGTCTTCTATAATCTTACTGTATTCTTTGATTTTTTTTATAGACTGAATATGAAGAGAATGGGCGAAACCAAAGGTGAATATGCTTGAGCCCACCGTATGAAAAAGCAAAAGTTTTTATTTAGTTATTATACACATGTGTGTTCATCCAATCAGCACATTTCAATGCATACTAGTTTAACAATAAGCACACCTATTTGTAAAGCATAATTTTAAAGCGACGCATGTTTTTGTATTAGCATAAATTATGCAGTGAATTCTAGGAGGAGGGGGGAAACTTAAGCTGATGATTAATAGCTTGATAACCAACAAACTTAAAATTTTTTAAAAGAGTAGGAAAGAAAAATAAATAAATATGCAGATATCGAACCTCTATCTAGACTAGTTCGTTATCGACGAAAATTCGAATCTCTTAGTTTATATTAAATTAGAATATGTTACGAAAAAAAATTTTGTAGTATAAAAGTGTTTCTTTTTTCTTTCAACTACATCTTATTCATGTCCATTGATTTAATATATCAAATTCCGATACTAAAAAAAATGAACTAATCGTGTAACTTTTTAAGTATAACATTAACAATAAGAAAATCATCAATAAGAACTACAGCCCTGAATTTTATCTTATGACCATGTACATAATTCATTCAATACTTTAAAATAACGCATTAACATATATTTTCTAAAAGTTTTGCCAATTTGCTAAACTTTCTATGAATGCTCAATGTATTAACATGTTTAACTTAATTCATTCCGCTTTACAATAAAAAGTATGGATTCCTATCAATATGATACTATAATTTAAATCATTATTAAGAAAGCTTGTTTGTTAAAACTATATATTAAAAAATTAACTAACAAAATAATAAGTAATTAATAAGAATAATAATTAACTATTAAAATATAACTAAATATAACTAAAAGCATTCAAAATATTGCTATAATATCAATTTCCTCAAATACGAATTATAATAATTAAATAAAAAAATTTTAATCAAAAATTTTTTAATTTAATGCATAAATTTCTGCTTATTAAAATCTTAATGCCTTAATGAAAGAACGTGATTTTTTCTATAGTAACTTCCAAACACAAAGCAATTTGGAAATATTTCAATTAAACTATCATACATAAGATTCTTAAAATTTCAGAAAATTAAAAATAGGAATAGGTACAAAATTTACCCTATATTAAAATTTTTAAATATTAAGATTCCAATTAATAATTGTACTGTAAAAATGTAAATATTTTACTAAATTATATCAAAAATGCTATTTTTCTGATACGCAATTATTTTACCCTGTTGTCATAACACTTGCAAATTTTTGAAGTATGAAAATAGAGTCCTTATGATTTATACATCACTATTAATCTAACACATTTTCTAAATATGCTTTAAGCTTTAGTATTAAACAAACAAAAAAAGAATAAGATGAGAATTATGAGTGAATGAATAGATGAATGAATGAGAATTATGAATGAATGATAAATTATGAAAGAATAATAAATGAAATTTATCAAAAGATTATGAAAGAATTATCAATGAAATTTATCAAAAAATTATCACTGATATTTATCAAACAATTATGAAAGAAATATCAATGAAATTTAATAAAAAATTATGACAGAATTATCAACGAAATTTATCAAAAAAATTATCAAAGAATTATCATTGAAATTTTTCAAAAAAATATGAAAAGAATTATCAATTAAATCTGTCAAAAAAATGTATTAACTAAAATATAAGTAAATTTAGTTGTTTTCTTATTTCAAAATAAGAAAAACAACTACAATATTTCATTTAAAATTGTCTATTTTGAAATGAAAGGTATATTTACTGTTATAGAAGTATTTCCATTGCAAACTAATGCTTCATATTGATAATCTAATTTTTATATATCCACTTATTAAAAAAACACAAACTGACTTCCATTTTAATAAAATATTTTCCTTTGGAAATGATTCCTTTTCAGATAAAAAAAAATATTAAATTTGTTTACCTGAAATATTTTTAAAATTTTTATAAAAAACAAAATTATATGCTTCATTTGAATTTACTTTAATCAACACACTTTCTGAGTACAACCTATTGCAAAAACATGAATCGATCTTGTAATCAATTGCAATAACACCGATATTTAATGAATAAAAAAATAGAATAAGCATAATAAAGTTCGAAGGAAAGAGTGAATAAATATCTAAATTAGAGAAATAAAATGTTCACTAAAAGTTCTGTCTGGTTATAGTTTTATTTTCTCAATTTCAAACAGTTTTTGCTGAAATATTGAATGCTTGTTTGAATATTGGACTTAAAAATTGAACTATTTTATAAATATAATATAAAAGTAAATATATTATTTCGGTTAAGCTATAAAAAAGTTATTTTCATAAAGCATTGGTTGTCTGATATTAAATACACAAAAATTATTTTTCATTTATATTATATTTTGAAAAAATATTATTTAAAAATATTATTAGTGATATCAAAGTAGTGTATATCAACATAATACTTAATTTAATATATGATTTTTCACATTTTTTACCACTAATTTTAGTTTTATTAATCTTTTTTCATTAAATGCTTTACTTGTTCGTTTTATAAGGATTGATAAAAATTATTTAAAGGAAAATTGTTCCTTAATTTATTTATCTATTATTTGTTTGAACAAAAGTTCTCATAATTTTAAGTTGCTTAATAATTGGTAAATATAAATCTTCGAGGTAAGTCGAAGTTTGAAGTAATTATAAGTCTGGTCGAGTCTTCTCGTTTCTGAAAGCAATGACTACAACTCCATGCCTTCAGATGATTTGAATCTCAGCCTGCACGCTTTTTGTGCTCGTTGACATTAATCAGGTTTTAATAAATATTGATGAAAAAAAAATTTACGAAAAATTAAAATGGTGCCAAAAAATATTTCATAAATGCAATAGATTAAAGAGGTATATTAATTGGGGATTAATAAAAATACTTTCTATTCGAGAAATATTAAGCAAAAATTATATTTTAATTATAGGTTAGAACAAAACTTTATATAATAATAATATTATTAGCCTTAATATATCACTATTGATGAAAACATACTTGATTAATTCAAATGTTTAACAATATTCTTCGATACATACAGACAGAAAAAAAACCATAATGCTGATTTCCTAATTACCTTCTACACCATAGTATGAATGTCAAAGTCCTCACATGAATTGATTAAATTTTTTAACAGTTATTAGTCTTTACCAAAAATGTTATTAAAATTTTTCAAAAAGTCGTCATTTATATTTTTTAAATTTGAATTTCAGGAGAGATGTATATAAAATATAGAAATTAATAAGTATGATGTATCAACTTATAGCTCATAGCTTTGTGCATCCTTTTCTTATGGGTTTTTTTTTAAGGATTAAAAATAAAAATTAACAGTAGTGATAATTTCTGTTTGAAAAATAATGACTTTTCAAATATCAAATATCAAATTCATAAATAAATCGCTCTTCCATTAAATACCAATAATAATAATTTTTTATGCTTTGATAGTTTTATCAAAACCTAAGAGAATCAATTTTTTATATGTCGATAATTTTATCCAAACTTAAAGACAACCAATTTTTTCCATGTTTATAATTTTGTCCAAACATAGAACCAGTTTTACAGGCACCGAAAATTTTGTCTACACTTAATCAGAACCATTTTTTTTTCGATAATTTTGTCTAAAGTTAAGAGAGAATCATTTTTTAAAATATCGATAATTTTCAAATACAATAAATTTTATTAGACTCTATATTCATATCTAATTCTAATTAATTTTTTAACTTCGATAATTTGGACTATACTTAAAGAGAACTATTATTTTCCACGTCAATAATTTTATCAAACTTAGAGAGTATAATTTTTTTTAATGTCGATAATTTTATCCAGCCATAAAAAAACCATTTTTTTCCACGTCGATAATTTTGTCGACTAATTTAATTCACTACTATAATAATATAGTAGTTAATCATAATCGCTAAATTATTATAGAGAGAACCATTTTTTTTTATACGACGATAATTTTATCCAAACTTAGGAGAACCAGTTTTTTATATGTCGATAGTTTTATCCAAATCTAAAAGAATCAATTTCTTACATGTCGATAATTTTATCCAAACTTAAAGAGAACTAGTTTTTTCCATGTTTATAATTTTGTCCAAACTTAGAACAGGTTTTTCAGATATTGATAATTTTGTCCAAAGTTTAGAGAGAACGAATTTTTCATACGTCGATAATTTTGTCTCAACTTAAATAGAGTCATTTTTTGTCCCACATCAATTATTTTATCTAAACTTCGAATCAATTTTTTAACTGTCGATAATTTAAACCAACTTTAAGAGAACCATTTTTTCCACGTCGATAATTTTGTCTAAACTTAAAGAGAATTAATTTTTTAAATGTCGATTATTTTATCGAACCTTAAGGAGAATAATTTTTTTATGCGCTGATCAGTCCATTCGTTTACTGATCAGAACACAGTTTCACTAATGTCTTTTGAAAAGTGATGGACTATCGCGTGTTTTCTAAATAGCGAAGGTGATTGGAGATGAATTTTCCCCTCGTTTTTCTCTAAACGCAAATGTGGATCAACTCTCCACTAGAATGTTTTCAAAATGCGTGTTCCATTTTTTTTTTCCTGCTGGGGATTTAGTAGTAGAAGCTTTCTCTCCTTTATCCTGTTGCCTAATTTAGTTTGAATTTTATTTTCATACTAATGAAAATGGTATCAGCAAATTAGCGTCATTGTAGTATAAAAAAAAATTTCTTTGATTCTGCATTTCAATTCATAAGGGAAATGTTTTATTAAAGAAGTAAAAAATTGTTAAATATTTTAGTAACTTCACTTAGGAGTAGGAATAATGAAGATCTCGAGTTAAATTTGCTAGTCAGCCCCTGAAAGTGGCGATTCCATCCCATTTCCTAGGGGGGAGTGAGGGGGGGGGATCCCTGCGTCGGACATTTCTTGTGTGCGCAAATTGAATCCCAAATTCAATCATCGTTTTGCACTGCTCTCAAAACAAATTTGCAGCCCAAATTGGCTTCATTGACTCGATCAAGCGCCTCCAAATGGGAACGTCAGGGCCTGTGATGAAATTGGCCTCGCTTTTTCCCCCCCGCCACGGTCCGCGCCAGAAATCAAATCAGCCTCTCTCTCCTCTCGCCGCGCCTTGGCGACGCATCGCTCCGCTCATCTCGCCAAGTGGGGAAAAAAATCTTACGTTCTCCCTTTTATTCATTTCTTTCTATTAGTTCACACTCTCCCTATATATATCTTGTTCACAATAAAAAATATATATAAAATGCTTTTCATTCATCCACTCGAGTTCAAATACATTTTTTTTTTGACTTGTAGTGGATGACACTGGATGTGAATACAGTTTTTTTCAAATATTCATTCATCAATTAAATTTCATTAATTAATTTTAGTTTTTTTTAGATTTAAATTGCATATATCTACCCATAGATGGCGCCAGATAAATTTAAAAAAAAGGAATGAAAATTAGTCATAAAGGACTTTTCTGCAATAGAGTGAAAAAAAAAAGTAGGAATTGACTTAAAATTTTTTTTATGTATATTACTCGTTTGTTGTACTCGACTCAAATTTTGAAAAACGGATTTTAATGCCTTAAAGTAATAAACGGAACAGTTTTTAATTTTTTTAAAAAAAATTTTTAACATCGATAAAATTTTGTTTCACAAATACATTCAGTTTGTTATGTAATTCTTGGAACACTAGTAAATTTTTCACTAGAATTTATGTTTATTTTATAAAACAATCTTAGTAAACAAATGTTTATTTATATAAATAAACATGCTTATTATATAAAAAAAATTATTAAACAAATTTTGTTTCATAAAAATACTTTTATAAATTAAAATCTGTAAAAATAAGTATGTACTAAATGTATGTAGTTTATGTATGTGTATGTATATGTATGGTTATGTATGTGTATGTATATTATGTATATTTATGTGCTAAATGTATGTGTGTATGTATAAGTATGTAGATGTGTGTATGTATAAGTATGTAAGTGTGTGTATGTGCTAAATGTATGTGTGTATGTATAAGTATGTAAGTGTATGTATGTGCTAAATGTATGTGTGTATGTATAAGTATGTAAGTGTATGTATGTGCTAAATGTATGTATGTATGTAGTACAAAATAAGTATATGCTAAATAGTGTGACATCTGTGAATATTGTAAATCTGTTAAAAGAAATCCGCTACATCTTTTTAGTAAATATCTAAACATGTTTCTTATTACTGCATGTATCGTCAGTTTAAATCTCTTGTTTAATACACATGACAATATGTAAAAGCTAAATAAACATTTTTTTTTCATTGCTTAAATTCTGTTGTTTAAATTATTTCGACTTCTATATTAAGGGATTGCAATGTTTGGAAAATTTGTTTATAGAAATTAACAATCGGAACATATCCATCAATATGATAAAATAAATATTGATCAATGATAAGGTTTGTGTGTACAGATCTTAAACACAATCATTGTCATATATTTTTTTTAATAAATTTTAGTTAAGTGTGGATAAAACAACAAAAAACTTTTTTTTTTTTTTTGAAAAAATTACTAAAACGGAAATTTAAAAACAAAATAAAAAAGGAATGATTAGTATTCTTATCTGAATTTAAGAGAAACTTAATTAATATCCAGATTTTAGGTTATTCTTTATCATTTGTAATAGTTAAGAGACATTTTTAACAATTTTTGACGTTAGCATTTTCTGTTTATTTTGTTTAATAAACGGAGATATAAAAGTACAAATACAAATTACGAAGATATAAAAATTCAATTAAAATATTTGAAAAAAAACACATTTTAAATAAGAATGGTGAAAGCAAGTTTAATATTTTTCTCCTCATCATCATCATTGACGCAAAAGCCCCATTGTGGGCCAAGGGCCCCAGCCTACTGACAGATTTCGAGACGAGATATATTTTTCATTTTATTTTTATTTTTTGACTGCCCTGCGCCCAAAGTTCAACAACCATAATAGACTGGAACCTACGGTTTAAAATGGATTTTGAACCACTCCAAACCCTCAAGGCGCCGCCAGGACACGAACCCGAAACCTGTGGCACCGAGTGCCAGAACGCTATGCCATGCAGGCCCTTTTAATATTTTACTCTATTATAATAAAAATCTGAAATAAAGCATTGCAGTTGTGTTGTTCTTGAAGAAATTACGACCAGAAATTAATTCCAGAAATTACGACCTGAAGTCACTCACTACTGAGAGAAAAAATTTGTAGCGGATACATCGTTACTCAGGCTGCCACTGCGAAGAGAGGAAAGGGCTGCGACAAGAAAAAAGATATTAAATATATTCTTAAATGTTTTTTTTTTGTTCTAATGTAGCTGGCAAACACTTAGCCACTTGTCTTGGATGCCTTGAGGCAAGCGCTGTGCAGACGTTACTCATTTCGCATTACCCGGGGGCGCGTGTCACTTAAAGATAAGCCACGGACGCGGAGTAACAATGGTCTACGACATTACATTACGAGTAACATTACGACATTACATTACGAGTAACATTACGACATTACATTACGAGTAACAATGGTCTAACAACTACGATCCTGTTAGACCGGGACCTACGGTTTAAAGTGGATTCCGAACCACTACAACATCCATGGCACCGTCGGGATTCGAACCCGAAACCTGTGGTACCGAGCGCCAGAGCGCTAGCCACTCGGCCATTCAGGCCCTATATATTCTTAAATATAGCAAAAAAAGAAATTACGTAAGGGAAGGTATTTTAATTCAAAATGTTGGATTTCTTTATGTATGTACTTCTTTATCATTTTCACCCTTGCTGGGAAAGGGCGCTTTTCGAGTTGGCGAGTGGCAGTTTGGCGCCAAAGCCGAGTGGAAGTTTTGCAGCAACCTGGGCGAGCGTGGGCCAGTGCGATCGCAGCCACAGGTGATTCGATTCTCGCTGCATGTCACCTCATTTGGGCTTGCTCAATGGGGAGCAAATCAATTTACACCCCTCCCCCTCCCACCACCCTTCCATCATTCCCTCCCGATTTTCGTCTACTCAAAAAATGCTCCCTCCGATCTTTTTTCGATTTTCTCCTCTGCTGTTGGGCTTGGAGGAGATGCGCTCGCGCGATATAGTAGCTGGGCGGATATTGGACTTTTCAAGATCCAGTTCGGCTTCATGAAATGAAAAATTGATTTGCAACGGGCTTTTATTTTTATTTTATTTTATTTTATCTTTTTTTTTATCATTACAGGGATGGTAAGGATCACTTGCTTAAAAAATATTGGAAAATTTCGAAGATATATTTCAAAAGTTCGATATAGTTCGATTTTTGTTTTATATTGAAATGACTTTCCCATAGAAATTATATTAAATTTTATTTTTCACGAATTATGAAAAAAAAAATTCAAGTTTATTTCATTCCCTGTTTTTAAATATATATATATATTTTTTTGGGGGAGGGGGAGGACCTGAATGGCCAAGTGTCTAGCGCTCTGGCGTTCGATGTCATAGGTTTCGGGTTCGAATCCCGGCAATGCCATAGATGTTAAAATTGGATGTTGCCACTTTAAACCTTAGGTCCCGTTCTAGTATGACTGTAGAGCATAGGGCTGATAACCTTACCACGTAAAAAGAAAATATCTACTGTTTCGGAATCTACCAGTAGACAGACGGCCTTGGTGCACCATGGGCTATAGTGTCAGGGAGTTAGTTGTATATATAAAAATATGTTACATATATATATGTGTGTGTTATTTATAAACTAGTTTAATCATCATCATAAGTAGCTTAGTAGCCCCATAGTGGGTCAAGGCCTTTTGCCTACTGGCAGATTTCGATATAGGAGATGTTTTCTTTTTACGGAGTATAGTCGTCAGCCCTACACCCAACACTCTACAGTCATACTAGACCGGGACCTACGGTTAAAAGTAGATACCGAACCACTACAAAATTTCATGGCCCCGCCAGGACTCGAATATGAAAAGTCAAGTCAGACGTCTACCTACGGGTGCTCCATCCCAACAGAAGCTGTCCCCCTTCCCCCCTGTCCCCCATCCATGAGACCACACGGATTCATGGACTTGGTCTTTGATGTTGCTGTCGACAGTAGGACAAGAAAGTGGGAAGATGTCCTTATAGGTCCATATATCCAAGAAACAAACAAAAATTTAAATAATTCTGAAACACTAATACGAATGCGTTAGAATCAAATAAAAAGCGCTTGAATAAATAAACTTAATTTTTATATTTACGTTTTACAAACCAAATTTAGACAGAAATGAACAAATTTTAACACTTCAAATGGGTTAGTTTTCTTTTCTTTATCAAACATGCAAGCACGCTCATTTTGTAATAATCTCTGTTAAATCGATGCATTGACAGAAGACATATTAGATTTTTAGCAGAATATTTCGTCTGTCTTTTGTCAACACATTTTGGGAAAAAATAGTAGTAATACAAAAACAAGACTTTAATTAAGAAACTAATTAGAGCAGAATTTAAAGAGTCAGTTATCTTACAGATTTGAATGGATAATAGCAAATCTGTTGCAATAAATATCATTGATCCACCAATAAAAGTAACATATAACTCTAACAGAATTAATAGCATAATAATAATACATAACATAATATAATATAATATAAAACAAATATAACAGCATAACGAATAACTCTAAAACAGCATTGAAATTTTAAAATTGAATATTATTCTACAGGTAAAATAATATTTTATTAAATGATGTTTTTCTGAAATAAGAACATATTTATTTTATCTTTAATAGAAAAATGGTTAATTTAAATTATTAAATTTAATTGAGGATTTAAAGGAAACACTCAATTTCAGATGTTTATCTGGCTGATAAGTGCAGATTGAAAAATATTACATAAATAAAATAAATTTGGACTTGCATGCTCTATCTACTTTAGATATTTTTTTTCTTTGTTATCATCATTTCAGAGGCACATAATAACTTGAAAGAGCTAAAAGAAAAATTTTCAGTAAAATATGTTCAAATAATAACTCAAATATTCATGATTTGATGATATACAAAGCTTCTTTTACAATTTGGGTACGGATTTAAATTAAAATATATTAAAAGTATGAAATTCTCCGGAGTTTCAACATTATTACAAACATAACGTAGATAATATCCAATCGAATCATTTGATTTTCTATGTAAATTGCTTTAACATAATCAATAAAAGAATCAGAATTTTAAATAATAAGGTATTTGATATGTTTTATTCTAAACTAAATAATTATGTAAAGAATCATCATAAATCGTATTAATTTTTTTTAATTTTGAAAAATAGCAATTATTGTAATTTCAAAGACGTATTAAAAAATTTAGAACAGACACATTAAAATCATCTGTTAAGCCAAAATAAAATAAAATCAGAGTATAAATAAAAACAACTTAGAATACAATAAATAAATATCAAATCTATATGAAAAAACACTTAAAACGAGCGAAAAAAAATATTTAAAAAAGAACAAAATCAAATACTTGCCATTTTAATTTCAAAATTTTTAAGCGTGAATTATGTAAACACAAATGTGAAAAAGAAAGCGGGGAAAAACTATGACGTCATTTCAGATTTTTAATTCTTTTGCAGACGATTTTTGAGCTAAATAAAAAATTCATAATAATAAAAAATTCGATTTCTATTTAATTAAAAAGTAATTATTTAACAATTTTAGCAATTTTTGGCTATCCACCAGATAAAAACATAATAAATTCAGAGTAAAATAATAGAACCTCTGAGTGTTACATTTTAATATAGTGTTACATAGAATATAATTAATAAATATCAAGCCTATATGAAAGAACACTTAAAACGAACAAAAAAATATATTTTAAAAAGGAACGAAATGAAATATTTACCTTTTTAATTTAAAAAATTTTTAACTATGAATTATGGAAGGACAAATGTGAAAAAGAAAGCAGGAAAAAGCTATGACGTCATTTCCCATTTTTAATTCTTTTGCAGACGATTTTTGAGATAAATAAAAAATTTGGAATAATAAAAAATTTGATTTCTATTTAATTAATAAGTAACTATTTAGCAATTTTAGAAATTTTTTGGCAATTCGCCAGATAAATAATAATAAATTCAGAGTAAAATAATAGAATATCTCAGTGATACATTTTTAATGCTGTAAGAAATACTAAACCCCCCAAAAAATCTCTTGTCTTTCATAGGTTTAAATTTTAAAAAATTTTATCATTCGATTTCAGAAAACTTACAAGGGGTAATTACCTCACATTTTTGTGTCTAATTGTGGCAGAATACCCTGAAAGCTATAAACATGTAATTCAGTGTCATTTTGAAATATCAAAATAACAATTTTCTAAATTCCTTAGATTTTTAAGTAATTGTTGTTGTTACATAACATAATATTGATTTAAAGTAATAGCAACTTTCTATGCCGTCAGAATGTGAATCTGTAGCCTTATCAATGGACAGTGAAAATGGCAAAACAGATGTATAATGTAATGTCACAGTTTAAGATCTACAAAGACAGTTACATGAGCTTAGATAACTATATGTAGTTAAATACGACATATAGTTTGTTTTAAAATGATTTTTACTATTTGTAAATGAAACTCCCTGAAATTCAATTTAAAGTGGATGCACATTTCTTGCAATTCAGCCGAATAATTTATTCATCCCCTATTTAACATCAATATTTATATGTACAGTGTCTTACCTCCTCAAGATGTTCCTGGTGGTTGTATTTTAAAAGGAATTTGTAAGACGTCATAGGCAATGATTTCAAGAATTTAGAGTTTTAGAGCAGTTCCTTTATAAAAGTTTCATTTTCACTTTTGTCAAATTCTGTTATGTGTCGTATTTTAAACAATTGGATAAATTGAGATAAAGTAGCATCAGCGAGTACCGAGTATATACATCTCAAAGTACCAAGTCAAGTCAAGGTCTTACAGAAATTACAGCAGTTGGAATTTCTTGTGCAGTCTGTAGAAAAATTTGCATTCAATTAGACAAGGACCAAGCAAATCTAACTAACCTAATAAACATGACTAATAACTTTACGGAAAAGAACTATTAATAATATTTATTAGATTAGTTAGGTTTGTCACCCTACTGTCATTTTTTGCACACTAGAGCATTTTCGCTCCAGCCAAATTCTTTTATCAGCATTTTAAACAGTATTTGGGTAAATTCAGATAAAGAAGAGTCACAGAACACATCTCAAAGTATCAACTCACGTCAAGTTCTGGTGGTGTCATGGAGGTTTTTTAGTGGTTCGGAATCCAACTTAAACAGTAGGTTATGATTTCTTCTCAAGAGTAATTGGATAAATTGAGATAAAGCAGCTAACTCGAGCATAAATCTCAGTCAAGTCAAGTTAAACAGTAGGTGCTGGTCTATTAGCCCAGCGTGTGCATAAAATAACAGTAGAGCGACAAAGCAAACCCAAAAATGTTTGAAATAATTACGTTCATGAATACTCAAATTGCAATGAACAAAACTTGGGATACAATAATGAATATATTTTATTCCGGTGCGCTTTCATTTCTTATTCCGGTGCGCTCTGAAACTTTTATTTATATGTTTTTCAAACTCAGAAATATGAGAAAGTAATTTGGATTACTTAAAACGATTGATTTGTTGCAATTATATTGGTAATAAGAACTTACTTGAAGTTAGAATTGGCACAAATTTCTCTGGATATGTAATGTTTGGATACTCGTTTTGCTTGTATGCTTTTCTGTACTCCTTTGCAATATAATGTAAATGTAGGAAAAACCTAACATGCATCTAAATTTAATTTTTCAACTATTTACAATGCTCACAAATTAATGGTAATTGGTTTGGTTTGTCTCTCTAATTTATGCACACTTTAGGCTAACTAAACCGCAGTTTAACTGTGGATCCCGAACCATTCACAAACATCCATGCCACGGCCAAAGAATAATGATAAGCATCCACCTAATCATATTGACAACTAATTCACTGCTGGAATACCAATAAGACAATTTAAAAAAAAACGATTTTTAATTTATGCGTTTACCTTGTTGAGGGTTGTTCGATTTAGAACCGCTTTCACAAAGTAACCGTAAAATCTTAACAAGCATGGTTGAAACACGCCAATATAATATAAATGTAAAGAAATTTACTTTCAAATCTCAAAATAATTTGTAAATTTCATTTTCGAAATTTCAAAGATGCTTGACTTGACTTTGAGATTTATGCTCGCGTTAGGTGCTTTATCTCAATTTATTTAATTACTCTTGAGAAGAAATCAGAAGAAAAAAAAAGAAAGAAGAAAAGATAATACAAATAAAAAAAAGATCTTCAGATAATCAGTGGACTTTGACTGATTCCAATTCAAAAATGCCCAGAAAACTATGGCGGTGAAGTTATTTATATTCTTAATCCTCAAAAATAATGAGCATCCGAAGAGTTTGCAAGGTTTATATTTTTTCTTTCTTTATTAATGAATCTTTGGAAAGAATAATTTCCCTCTAAACGGCGTTTAATTCAGAAAATCAAGACAACCAATTGATTTGCAGAAGCAAAAAAGAAAAAATGGAATATTGTTTTGTGCGAGGTTTTATTAATTTGCAGTCGCCTATTTGTATCAATAGAGCTGGCAACATGGGCATAAAAGTGGCCATTATCCTATCAAGGAATTATTGGGACTGCTCATTTGAAATTTGAATGATGCCCAGAAAACTATGGCGGTGAAATTATTTATATTCTTAATTGCTAAAAATAATCCAAAGAGTTTGCAGGTTTTTCTTCTTTCTTTATTAATGAATCTTTGGAAAGAATAATTTCCCTCTAAACGGCGTTTAATTCAGAAAATCAAGACAACCAATTGATTTGCAGAAGAAGAAAAAAGGAAGAAATAGAAAGAAAGAAAAAAATGGGATATTGTTTTGTGCGAGGTTTTATTAATTTGCAGCCGACTGTTTGTATCCATAGAGCTTGTAGCATGGGCGTAAAAGTGGCCATTATCCTATCAGGGAATTACTGGGACTGCTCATCCAAATCCATTTGCGCGCTAATTCCATTTGGCGGCCTAATTCGATTTGCAGGTGGCGCTGCTGTCTGTTGGAGGGAGAGTTAATTTGCGTACGGATGCAAATGAGGCAACCGCAGCGCATATTTAATGAGCACCTTCCAAGCCACGCGCCCAATTAAGTTGGCTTGAGACGCACTAATGCTATGAATCATTTAACAATTTGATCGCGCATTCTTTGGCCGGGGGAAAAAGAACACCCCGTATTAATTGGGCACATTATTAAACTTTCACGAAGTGGACGCTCGTCTGACACAAATTGGGTTTTTTGGCTCATCTTCTTCCTCTTCTTCTTCTTGATACTTGTGTTTACCGATTTTTATCTTTTAGCCCCTTTTCGTTTACTTTAATATTTTTTTTTCAACCCAAAAACCGATCAAAAATGACTCTCGCAATATTTTTACGCGATTAAAGGTAATTATCGTCTGCCTCGAACATTTTTCTTTTTTTTCATGTTCTTTTTTTTCACCTTTCTCGTTGCCAGATTCAAGACAGCTTAATCAGTCAAACTATTTTTAACGTCGCAAGCTGTTGTCTTCAACTTTTAGTGACGTGGGTTCTTTTTTTTTTTTTTCACCAACATTTTCAACCTTATTATTTTTTTTTTTTTTTAATTTCATATTTTTTTTTTCTTTTTAATTATCTTAGAATATTCTCTTAAAAATTGCCAAGGCAGTAAAATGAGTCCGGTAGGTAAAAAAAAAGAACGAAAAAAGCTAAGCCTAACATGGTGAAGGAAGGAAAAAAAAATGTTCCGAGGATAGAAGCAAGAAGATGAATAAATAAGGTAAAAAAAAAGAACTCCATGTAAGTTACTTAAACCATAAAAGGTAAAATAACGTTCCTCTTGGGAAGCTAATGCAGTTATCGGAAGAGGCAAGCGCGTTTTTGCAGTCGTTTTTAAAACGCACCTGACAGTGAAATCTCCAGTTTTAAGCACTTAGTGTCATATTCTTGTTTATTGTCCGTGGAAATCGCATCCATTATGCCATGTATTATGACAGGGCATCGCTCCGGCACTTTACATTCCAAGAATTTTTTCATGGCCTTAAAAAAATAAAATCTAATGTTTTCTGACTCATCATGTATTTGCGAACACAGAGGAAGAAAAAAAACACGAATTCCTTGATTTTATTTAAGAAATGGCTTTTTTGGTAAAATATGTGAGATCTGTTAAAATTGACAACAAAAGAAATATGGCTTGTTGGCTTTATTTTTTTTGCCTCGGATGTTTATTTTATCTTACTTGTTGACGAAATTGCTGTTTGAAGTATATTTTTCTTTCTGAAAGAAAAAAAAAATTCTTACTTAGATAAATTCAATTTCGATTTTGCTTAAAAAACAACCGTTTTTATTTTTATTATTATTGTTGTTTGATTTTTAAGTTTCTTATAATATTAAACATAAATGTACAAACATAAAATATAAATAAATAAATAAATAATCTACAACACAAAATTTCACTTAAAATGGATAGCATAAAATGGATTTTTTTAGAGATAATTAAATTGATCATTTGAATATTATTCCAAAGAAAAGTATAAAAGAATAGAATAGTCTGTGCATTATCATAGATTTGATTAAAAGTAGATATTTTAAATTACAATAGTCCAAATGCAACAAAAGGTACAATTTAGAATAATAGGTTTTTATGCATTATAAAATTTAAATCATCTCATTTTAAAAAAATAAATAGTGTTTGAATACATTTGAATTTTATTATGCAATGCAATATTAAACCTAAATGCACAAACAAAAATTGTAAATAAATAAATCATTCACAACACAAAATCTCACTTAAATTGGTTAATTGGTTAACATTAACATTCTTTTTTTTGAAATGTAATTAAATTAATCATCTGAATATTATTCCAAGAACGAGTATAAAAGAACAGAATTTTTAATTTCTGATTATGTATTTGATTTAAGGAAGACATTTTAAATTACAATAGTCCAAATACAATAAACGGTACAATTTAGAATGAAAGGTTTTATATATTGTGCAATATGATAAATACGTAACCTTTTGCATTAATAGTTAACTTTCGTGTAAAGCCAAAAACATGAGATTCAAATTTTAATTGGCATAATTAATTATTTATATATTTTATTGCTATAATTAATTATTGATATAACATTTTAATGCTATATTTAATTATTGATTTAATATTTTATTGCTATAATTAATTATTGATATTTTGAAATTAATACAACTTGATTCTAATGAAATAATTATGAAAAATGCAATTAACTTTTTTATTAGTTTTATAGAATTTATTCATAGAAGTATTATCATTTTCAGTTAAATTTAGAAATTTTCTTGTGGATTTAATAATTATATGCAATTGAGCGATAATATATGTTTTTATTTAAATAATTTTACATAAATTAATGTATTAACTTTTTAAATATATCTGGATCAAGAAATAGTAACTGATTGTTCATTCCACCCTTATATTTTCAATACTACAGTGCCCAAAAAGTAAGACCAATTATTATTTTTTTTTAAACTTTATTTATTCTTCCAAATTTATTTCATCACCTTTAAAATTATCCCCTCCGGACACAATACACTTATGCCAACGTCCGGACACAATACACTTTCTTCCAATCCTCAATGCATGTTAAAAAGTCATCGGCAGGGATGGCCTTCAAAGCGCGCGGCGATTCACGTTAAATCTCTACAATCGATTCAAAATGGTGTCCCCCGGAGTTGCTTTTGAGTTTAGGGAATATCCAGAAGTCGCATGGTGGGAATACGGTGGTTGTGGAATGATATGGGTTTCCTTTTTGGCGAAAACATTCACGAAGAATCAATGCAGTGTGAGCTGGCGCATTTAGTGTTTACGGTACCTATCGAGATTTGACGCGTTTGAAGCCCAAAATGGAATTGACTGACCCTTTTGAAATTCCAGCATCATCAGCAAGGTCTCTAATTGTAAGTCTACGGTTTGCAAGCACCAAATCTTTCATTTTTTGGACGTGAACTCCGTCGGTTGAGGTTGATGGTCGACCAGAGGGCACTTCGTCTTCAACACGTTCTCTGCCTTTTTTTAACTGTTTATACCACTTCTAAACATTTCTTTCCGATATAGGAAGGCTCACTGAATGCCTTCTGCAACATTCTATACGTCTCCGCAAACAAAATTGAATGCAAGTTCTTTGCTCAATGAATTCAGACATTTGAAAAATAGCCGGAATCAGTTTTAGCGTCTCACAAAGCCAAGCATAACTCAAACACTAATGAATATTTTGACGCTAAATTTCACGCTGGTGTCAAGGACAGTGCCAACAAACTAAAAAAGAAAAAAATTGAAATTCCATACGCCCCGGGAATTTTAAATTGAATATCAGTCTTACTTTTTGAACACAGTAGTAATTGTGCATTCTACCATCATGTTTTCAATGTACCTCTAAAATCGTAACTGTAGCAAAAAAATTGGTATGAAAAAAAAGACATTTCTCAATAAAATACTTATTACCGCTTTAGTAATTCTTTTATCTGTAGGCTAAAAAAGTATATTAATTCATTCCACAGACTTCTCTTCTCATCTATAAAAAAAATAAGCAACACTTATAAAAAAACAGTAAGCCTAAAAATAATTAAATAAGGTATAAAAAAAATATTAATATAAGGTTGGAAACCATGGTTAGAATATCAATGTCAACAGTAACTGTGGTTATAGGTAGGGGAATTTTTTTTTATTTTTCCCCATTTTGGCAATGCAATTTTTTCCCCTCCTAATGCAGCATAAATTTAAGAACTTACCTTTTAGAAAAACCTAAAGAACTTAGGGCTACTTCAAGAATCTTGATTAAGCAAAAGCGTAACAAAATTAGGGCTCCGACAGTGAGGGAAAAAAAAAGCAAAAAAGGGGAAAAAAATCAAGATATTCTTGGGAGCACACACAGAGATAAAGAAGAAGAAAAAAATAAAGATGTAGGGAAAAAGGGAAAAAAAATACTGAGAATGGATTAGACCCAGGGTAACACGAATAATTGGAAACTTTTTTATTTATTTTTTTTCATTTGGTATTTCTTCATATGGGGAAAAAAGTGTTAGTGGTTTTTTTTTTATCCCTCCCACCTTCTTTAGATGTTATTTTATTATTTTACTTATTTATTTTATTTTTTATTTTATTTATTTATTTATTTTTTTTTGTTCAATCTTGTGGTTTGGGTCCAGTCAAGCATTAATTTTATTTGAGGTTGTAGTAATCATTTTTTTTAAGCAAAGAATGAGACGCCAGAAAATTGTTAATGAATTTCGATTAAAGTTGGAGCCTGTACCTTCAAATTACTCTGAATCGAATAATGAATAAGATTACTTTGAGATGCTAACGACTTTTTTTTTCCTAACCACAGATGACCAGGTAATTGTTTTAAAACGGGTCGACTAAATTTTAAAAAAAAAAATCCTCTAGTTAACTAACACCCATTTTTGGAGAGAAAGTTTAGGATTCAATTAAATTATTTCATCATCAAACTATCGCATGTCTTCAATGATTAGAAAATTTGAGATGAGATTTATGCATAAATTAACATTGATTCTATTATGTTATAAAAGTAAAAATCCGGAGAAAATAGGCATCTTTTCATTAGTAAATAATATTAGTTTAATATGAGTTTCTCGATATTATTAAATATATCTGCATAGCGTGTTTGAAGAATAACTTCGCCAGTAAGAACGAAGATTAAATAAAAATATGAAAACTAACACTCGTGGTTATGAATGGTGGTTTTATGAAAATTTATAAAACCTGATAATACCTTTGAATTTTTAAACTCTCATCATAAACTGGGTCCAAATAAAATAAAAGCTTTGCACTACAGTTATAATAAACATATCGTATTTAACAATTTTTTTAAGTGTTATGTAACATTTGGTTAAAATTCTGTGGCACTTTATCAACCAATTAAACTAAAATTACCAATTAATATAAAAATAAAAATTTAAAGTCAATTCATCCTTTATAAATAATTTTCATTCATTTTTTTAAATTTATCTGGTTTATCCATCTATATATGCAACTTAAATCTAAAAAAAACTAAAATTAATTAATTTAAAATTAATTTGAAAAAACTGTATTCACATCCAGTGTCATCCACTACAAGTTAAAAAAAAAATGTATTTGAACTTGAGTGTATGAATAAAAAGTATTTTATGAACGTTTGAAAATTTGAACAAGATATATAGAGGGAGAGTGTGAGCTAATAGAAGGAATTGAATAACGTTTAAAAGAAGGGAGAGCGAAAAAGCACTAGCACCATTTCGCCTTTCTACTGAAACAAGATAGAAGCTAGCAGCTGCTTGCGTAGCCAAGGTGCTTCGTACCATGCTAACGATTCAATTTTTTATACCATCTTTATTAAAAAAACCCAGTTGTTATTAACTTGGAAAGTATTTTGATCAACTAGCAGTAAGGGCTTAACATAAGGAAGGATGTACAGACTTCCATGGACCCTATAAACCCACTGATTATATATATATATGTGTGTATATATATATTGTTCTAATGCAGCTGGCAAACACTCAGACAGCTTGTGTCTTGGATGCCTTAAGGCAAGCGCTGCACAGACGTTACTCACTTTGCATGACCCAGGGGGCGCGTGTCACTTGAAAATAAGCCATGGACGCGGAGTAACAATAGCCCCACAACGCTCTACGATCCTATTAGGACCGGGACTTACGATTTAAACTGGATTCCGAACCACTACAAACATCCATGGCACCGCCAGGGACTCAAACCCGAAACCTGTGATACCGAGCGCCAGAGAGCTAACCACTCGGCTATTCAGGCCCTGATTATATATATATATATATATATATATATTACTCACTTAGCACTACCCAGAAGGTGCGTGTAGCTTGGAGATAAGCTACGTACGTAGAGTAACACTACCTCCACAATGCTCTGCGATCGTGTTAGACTGGGATCTACGGTTTAAAATGGATTCCGAACCACTACAAGCATCCATGGCACCACTGGGACTCGACCCCGAAACCTGTGGCACAGAGCGCCAGCCACTCGGTCATTCAGGACCCTTATGGGAAAATATTTCACCCGTTTTACTCGCTTGGCTTCAATCTTCGGGAAAATTTTTGGAGAAAAAACGCATTTTCGGATAAACATAAAGACATCTGAAAACTTGTTTTGTTGAAATTTTATTTTTTTTGCAGCAGAAATCTCTTCAATTAGTCATCATTGAGTCTCTCTGGAATGGCGAAGCTCCACCCTCTGAGACCAAGTCCTAGGCAATCCCATCAACAAACCGGCATAAAGGCTTGCACGAACGTATTTAGGACTTCCGATAGAATAATGGGATTCGATTTATGGATGTGCTGAGTGGTCAGCGGCGGAAGACAAAAAAAAGAAAAGGAAGAAAAAAGTCTTGGGCCGTCCCCTCGTTACCGTATTTCACTGCTAGATCGAATTTATGAGTTTAAGGGTCGTTCCGAGAAAACAGAGCGCGTCGTAAAAGTTCTTTTTACGGTCGTCCTTTGTGCTGTCCAGAAAAGCATATGCCCGGCGCACTCAATTGGATGGGTGAAATATCGGCCCGGAATGGACGCAGCGGCACAGATTAAGTCTTGCCGTCCTCATGCGGGGAATTTATTGGGAAGCGTCTTCCTACCATTGAGTGTCGTTTTACCTATTTCCCTAAAAGGATTAATGCTTCACAATGATATCATACGGACTGTCGTATTTATGGTTCATTTCTATGGCTAGTCAAATTGACTGGAGTTTATGGACGAGTTTCAGACAGTTTTATTTTGTTCGAGAAACCCCTTAGTTAAGGGGTCTTGTACAGTTCGACCACCGCTTGTGAAGAAAGGTGACTTTCGCTTTAATAGAGGAAACATAGAAATGGAATATACATGTTAGAGTACCAGTCAGACAATGATATCACTATATTACAATGATGCACAACACAACACACATTATTGCAATGGTGCTTTAATGATATCATACGGACTGTCGTATTTATGGTCATTCCTATGACTAGTCAACTGGTCATTCCTATCACTGGAATCTATGGTCGAGTTTTCAGGCAGCGTTATTTTGTTTGAGAGATCTTTGTAGAGCAGAACCTGACCAAGGGCCACATGTATAATTCAAACACCAATTGTGGAGAAAGGAGACATACGTTTTAAAAGAGGAACTGGAGGAATAGACTATTTGTTAGGGGTTCCAATTAGACAATAATATCATACAATTACATTGATACAATGCAGCGGTGGTTTACGACGAGGTCATACAGACTGTCGTATTTATGGTCATTTCTATGACTAGTCAAATTGAAGGGAATTTATGGTCGAGTTTTCAGACAATGTAGAGCAGAACCTAACCAAAGAGCCTTGTCACATGTACAGTTCGACCACCACTTGTGAGGAAAGGCAGACATCCGCTTTAATAGAGGAAACCTAGAAATGGAATATACGTTAGGGATGCCAATCACACAATGACATCATACAGTTATAATCATACAATACAATGGTGCTTTAATGATATCATACGGAATGTCGTATTTATGGTCATTTCTATGACTAGTCAAATTGAAGGGAATTTAGGGTCGAGTTTTCAGACAATGTAGAGCAGAACCTAACCAAAGAGCCTTGTCACATGTACAGTTCGACCACCACTTGTGAGGAAAGGCAGACATCCGCTTTAATAGAGGAAACCTAGAAATGGAATATACGTTAGGGATGCCAATCACACAATGACATCATACAGTTATAATCATACAATACAATGGTGCTTTAATGATATCATACGGAATGTCGTATTTATGGTCATTTCTATGACTAGTCAAATTGAAGGGAATTTAGGGTCGAGTTTTCAGACAATGTAGAGCAGAACCTAACCAAAGAGCCTTGTCACATGTACAGTTCGACCACCACTTGTGAGGAAAGGCAGACATCCGCTTTAATAGAGGAAACCTAGAAATGGAATATACGTTAGGGATGCCAATCACACAATGACATCATACAGTTATAATCATACAATACAATGGTGCTTTAATGATATCATACGGAATGTCGTATTTATGGTCATTTCTATGACTAGTCAAATTGAAGGGAATTTAGGGTCGAGTTTTCAGACAATTCAGAGCAGAACCTAACCAAAGAGCCTTGTCACATGTACAGTTCGACCACCACTTGTGAGGAAAGGCAGACATCCGCTTTAATAGAGGAAACCTAGAAATGGAATATACGTTAGGGATGCCAATCACACAATGACATCATACAGTTATAATCATACAATACAATGGTGCTTTAATGATATCATACGGAATGTCGTATTTATGGTCATTTCTATGACTAGTCAAATTGAAGGGAATTTAGGGTCGAGTTTTCAGACAATTCAGAGCAGAACCTAACCAAAGAGCCTTGTCACATGTACAGTTCGACCACCACTTGTGAGGAAAGGCAGACATCCGCTTTAATAGAGGAAACCTAGAAATGGAATATACGTTAGGGATGCCAATCACACAATGACATCATACAGTTATAATCATACAATACAATGGTGCTTTAATGATATCATACGGAATGTCGTATTTATGATCATTTCTAGGACTAGTCAAATTGACTGGAATTTATGGACGAGTTTTGAGACGTTGTTATTTTGCGTAAGAGACCTTATATGTAGAGCAAGACCACAAGGGACTTTGCCACAAGTATAATTCAACCCCCAATTGTTAGGAAATGCGGACACCCGTTTTGAAAGAGGAAACTTAGGAATATATTATTTGTTAGGGGTGCCAGACAGACAATGATACCATACAATTACTATGATACAATGCAATGGTGCTCTACAATGATATCATACATGATATAAATACCACAGATTACTGCCACGTTAGTCTACCACTCACTAACAAATTACAGTACCAAATAACTACAGTGGCCCACCACCAACTAATCTGCAGTTTACATGATATAGCTTATCCATGAGTTTGGGCATCTTCTCATTATCCAGACCACAGCAATTAACACAGCTAGGTTTTTCACCTTCATTTGGGATTAGACATTACTTATGAAATTATTTGTTTCCACATTAAATGTTTTCGGGCTTAAAGTTAAAATCATTAGCCCAATGGTGAAAAAAAAAATTGCGACCAAAGCATTGCATTTACAAAACGTTTGGATTAAATTATTTTTGCAAAATAATAATGTGCCATTAAAAATACGTTTATTTTATTCGACAAAATATTACTGAATAGGTTGCGTAGGGGAATTGCCATAAATATGTAATAACAGGATTTCTTGAAAATTTAATTGCATTTTGTGAATGGCTGTCTCTTATTCCTTAAATAAGATAGGAAGAGTTATTCACAAAACTTGTTGGCCAGATGGATTTCCTTTGAACTGACAGAAGCAGACTAGCTTCCTTAAGAGAGAGAAGTTATGAAACCATTCGACAGTGTCCTCATCTGCAGTCGAATAAGCAAACGATTTGTAGTCGAGCAAGCAAGCATCCCTGTTGATCCAGCAGATCTCCCGAAGGGGGATGGGAAGGGGGGAGGAGGGAAGTATAGGGTGCATTTTAATGGCCGTCCCTTCCTCTCCGTTCTGAAATAATAAAAACGCGCTTTTCAAATAAATGTTTCGGAAATCGTTATCTAGTCTCAGTAGAGCACAGCACCCCCTGCTGCGAGATCACGTGACTGATGCCCTGCAGGGGTCATCTTTTGACAAGGTCTGCCCCGCAGCTAGGGGAAGGGGCTTCGCGTAGGCGTGAGCCCCTCCTCCTGAAAGAAGAGATAATTTGCGTTGTTAACATTGCGGCAGTCTTCAACTCTCCCCTTTGATGGGGGTGCAGGAAAGAGTGAGAGGGACTGGTTTCACAAGTTTGGATTAACTTAGTCGCCAAAGCGTCGCCAATTCCGTCGCCATCTGCGACTGGAAATTTTTACTTGGAAAAATGTTTGCTAACTAAATAACATACGATTGAAAAAAAAAAATTCTCACTCATTGATCTTTCAATTCAAGTGAAGATTAAATGTGTAAATTGCTAAAATTCCAATGGATCTTATTCTTTTTAATTGAGTTTCTCTCTTATTTTAATTAAAAGTTTAATTAGCAAACATTTTATTTATAAAATGAACGAACTATACTGATCAAATATGCAAAATTAAAAAAAAAAAATTTCTTAATAAATGAAAAATACTACTTTTTGCTTACCAAATTAAAAAGAAAAATTTTTACCACCAAACATGCTACCGTTTTATATATATTTTAATAATTTGTTGTACGATTTTATATATTATTTGCCAGTAAAAATAACTTTCAGTGAAAAGATAAGTCAATGTTGTATGCATTCATATTATATTGAATTTATTTCATATAAAGCATCACATATAAAAATACAATAAATATCTAGCATATTAAGATATTTTCATTTAATTATTTTGCTAAAATTTTACCTTCAATTGAATCATTTAAATATGTAAGAAATATAATACTCAAAATTAATACTCAATTAATACTCAAAATTATATGCGAAGATTTTGTTAACACTTTAGACAGAATATTTTTCTTTTGGTTATGTGTAACTTTTTTCATTGTTCGTTTTTTATTGTGGAAAACTTCAATTCATAAAGTGTTTCCCAATTCTTTAATTCCTTCATAATTCCTTTAATTTCCTTTTTATTCATTATTCTTCCTTAAATTATTTTTTTTTTTATTCATATTACTCTAACTAATATGTTTTTACTGACTCAATGTTTTATTTTATTTTAATTTTTTTTATATCATGGTATTTATGCCCATATCATAACTTTGTCATTTTCCATGTTCATATACAGAGTTTCAACGCAATTTGTATTAATTTTGAATATAGTATATATTTAAATACCCGAATGCCCAATAATCCAAAACAGGCACATTGGGAACATGGTGGGATATATTTAAAAGTGAATAACTTGAATTGCCGGTTTCAATTCTCATTTTTTTTATATAGAGAGAGAGCAGCAGATTTTGAGGTGGGGCCTGATGGTCGAGTGACTAGCTCTCTGGCGCTCGGTGCCACAGGTTTCGGGTTTGAATCCCGGCGGTGCCATGGATGCTTGCATGGTAAGGAATCCAATTTAAATAGTAGATCCTGTTCTAATATGATTGTAGAGCGTTGGGAGGTGGGCTGGCAACTCTGCCACGTAAAAAGAAAACAACTCCTGACTCTCCGAAGTCTGACAGTTGGCAGACAGCCTTGGCCAACCATGGGGCTGTTGAATCAATGAAGAAGAAGAGAGCATAGAGGTATGGCTGGTAACCTTATCTTAATGAAACTTAACACAACGAAGATTGATTAGATAAAGTGGCGGAATTAAAAATTCTTTGAAAGTAGGTGTTAAAATATTTTTTAATAATAATCTGAGTTAATTTGGCACTTTTTTAAATTTCAGTTATTTGTAAGTATCCAGTAAGTATTAAGAATCCAAGGATAATTACAAAAATCTGAAAAACTTTTCTTGGTCTCTATGAACCAACATACTAAAATTAAATAAATATAGTGAAGACTCATTAATTGTAACTGAAAACTTATATTTTAATAAAAGTTCCAAATTATTTCCGTACATATTGCTCATATATATATATGCACATTGTCTTAGGCTTAGAAGCATGTTTCTGGAGTTAACCGATGAAACTTGTACTTTATATTTTGATTAACTTGAACTCTGGTGTTCGGTACCACAGGTATCGGGTTCAAATCCCGGCTTTACCCATGGGTGTTGTAGTGGTTCGGAATCCACTTTAAGCCGTAGGTCCCGGTCCTAATAGGATCGTAGAGTGCTGCGGGGACATTGTTACTCCGCGTCCGTGGCTTACCATCAAGTTACACGCACCCCCTGGGTAACGCAAAGTGAGTAACATCGGTGCAGCCCTTATGGCGAAGATCAAGGTGTATTTGCCAGCTGCATTAGAAGAAAAAAAAAACTTGAAATCAGATTTCATAATTTTGTTTATATTTTCTAAACAGATGTATAAAGTAGTTGGGAAGTCGGATTGTCTTTTAAAACCTGAGAGGTAACTTTAATATAATGATAGGTGTACGTACTCTAATTGAGTATAGGTTTAATACCGTTTTCCCCATTCAAACATGAATGGAAAAAAGCTTTGCTTTTTTTTTTATTAATTTTGACACTTATTTTATGCGTAGATATATTAAAATCATGCTTTTCACATCCTTTTTTTTTTTTTTTTTTTTTTTTTTTTTTTTTGATAATCGAATAAAAGTATTTTTCTTCGTGAAGAACAGCGTCCTGATGGCCAATTGGTTAGAGCTCTGGCTGTTGGTGCATCAGGTTCCATGGATGTTTATGAGTGGTTCGAAATCCACGTTAAATTATAGGTCCCGGTCTAATGAGTCCAAAGTATGCAAAAGATGACCGTAGAGTGACAAACCAAACCAAATCGTAAAGAGTAAAAATATAACATTCGATATATAGTTTATTTTTCAGCGATATATTAAAGCAAAAGAATAATTTTAATGATGCAGACAATAAATAAACCCTTTACCGAACTGATGCCACGAAATTTGCTTTTTTACTCATTTAAATTAAATTCTCGGTGGAAGTCAAAATCTTTACAAAAGTGTCTTAACGCTTTCAGTATTACAATAGAGCTTGGACGTTCTATTATACTAAATTCAACTTCTTATCATCGAATATTCCTGGTTTGTAAATATGTATTTTTTACATTCTTCTTGGATTTATATGTTCATTTCATAGTATTGAATATCAATTTATCAATTAAACTTCATTTTAATATTAAATATTAATCTATTAAATTATTCCACATGTTTGATAATTTATTTTTTTGTTGTTATTAGTTGTCGTCGTATCTTCTGAAGAGTACAAGAAAATCAAATATCGTGGTGCTCCTGAATAATATTGACTGTGTTGATTGCCAGCTTGGAGTATAATTCCTCTTTAGAGGGAGGGTCTAGACCAGGGATGGGCAAACTACGGCCCGCTGGAAGGTTCTATCCGGCCCGCGGATAGAATTTTAATTTGCCGGTCTGAGGCAAATTAAAGCAAATAAATATTAATATATTATATATCCATCTCCTTTTCTACTTTGATTAAATATTATTTTCTTTTACTCGTTTTTTTCAAAGGACAGATGATCTTTTTACATTCTCCATTTTTGTTCTACAAAACATAAATTGACAGAAATAGCAAGCACAGAGAGTTTTCAATCGGTAAAGTGTTAAAAGCGGAAGTTTTGTGTTAGTTATAGCTGTAGATTGGCGCCAACAAATTAGAGTTTTACAAATCCTTATCGAAAGTAAGTTTCCCAAATTTAATATCTCATGCCCAGAAAATCAATGCAATGTTTGCTTCATTTTATACATGTGAACAAGAGTTTTCAACTATGAACTTTAGAAAGAATTATTTCAGAAGTAGACTGACAGATGAGCATTTAGCCTCGTTCCTTAGAATCAGTACATCTGACCTCGAACCTCACTATAAGGAACTTTTAAAAATGAAATCGCAATTTCATTCATCTCATTAACATATTTAAATTGCAATACATGTATATTGTTATTAAAATTTTATAAAAATTTATCTTGGCCCGCCAAACTTTTTTTTCCGATTTTTGGCTCGCGACCGAAAAAGTTTGCCCGTCCCTGGTCTAGGCAAAGCATGGAAGTTGCAACAGCTGGATAATCAAAGGCATTATGAGGTGTGGTTTGTCGCTCCTAAAAAATTTTGTGCACACTTAATCTAATTCGACCGGGAACTACAGTTTAACGTGAAATCCGAACCATTCCATCCCTGCCACCGCCAAGGTTCGAACCTAAAGCTCGTGGTACAAAAGGCCAGAGAGTTAGCCAATTGGTCATCAGGCCGCAGACATGATGGGGAGTAAGCTCAACATCAGGGCAGTTGTTACATTTTTGGCATTTTTCAACGACATTAGCAGAATATTTCCTGTATTTGTGGTGCTTCAGCTTTAATCTTCCGAGATTAGTTGCTATTCTCCTGTCGACATTCAGTTCTGTAATTTGGTATTTAGTTTAATTATTAGAAGGAATCATAAGTCTAGATTTTGCCAAGGCATTTGCAACTGCAAGTGAAGAAGGAATTTTCTTTTTTTTTTTGGCATTCTTCGCCAAAGAATTTGCAATTTCATTACATTCCAAATCCACATGAGCAGGAATCCATTGCAGGATACACATTCTGCGCAAGCAGGGGAGCAGCTCCTGAGGAATCAAGGTATGTTTGTTTTTAATACGCTTTTATTAGTTTCACCTGTATGTTTGTTTGTAACTGACTCTTTGGGCTCGATTTTGCACTACTTTAAGAGATAACATTTAATTTAAACATTGCAGACTTATCAAGGACACTAAAATATTTGGATAAGTTTATTATCTCATCGTGATTGGGATAGCCAGGATGAGTTATTTTATTTTAACTTGTGAAGAGCAATTTAACCCATGTAGAATGAAAGTATCCAAGACATTCAAACCTGCGTGGCACAACGAATAACGCGCCTGACTACGGATCAGGAGATTTCCTGGTCGAATCTTGGCTGGCTCGACCTATTCACATTTAGCATTTGTTTTACTCACAATTAAATTATTGTAAGAACTATAGTTCCAGTCCTCCGTACCGGGACCTCATTTAAATATTATAGTTTAAAAACACGCTTTTAGAGTTAATGAAACAAAAAAGTAAAAAATAATTGTTAACATGGCTTACGAGAAAATGAATGCCATTGTTCTAAAAGCGTGGGGTGCTCGATATCAACCGTTATCATTTTTCACTAGTTTCATTCCGAAATGCAGAGTTAGTTTTAAAATTTCATACAAAGCACCCCACGCGTTTAGAACAGTGACGTTCATTTTCTCGTTAGTCATTTTATTCTTATGTTAACAATTATTTTTTACTTTATAGTTTGATTCACTCTAAAAGCATGTTTTTTAGTTTTTTTAAACTATAATTTATAATAATCAATAAAATTGCTACAAGATTTTTGATACTAAATAGAATTATGGGAAACATCTATTATGTCATTTTATGAATATTTTAAGACAAAAATATTGTTTACAGATATTGATTTTTGGGCTTCAGTAATTTTTGAATTGCATCTTTATGTATGAGATGTCGTCTGTGCTCCTATCTACTGGAAGGGAGATTTTCTTCTTGGGTTTGGTTTGTCGCTCTGAGGTCCTTTTTTTTCTTTTTTCCCCTTTTTTTTGCACACTTGAGGTTAATTAGACATATTAATGCAGTTTATACCACCATATTTACAGTTTTTACAGTTTTATACAGTTTAACGTGGATTACGAACCACTCACAAACATCCATGCCCCCACCAGGGTTCGAACCTGTAGCACCGAAGGCCACAGAGCTGGCCAATTGGACATCAGGTGGCTTTTCTTCCTAGGAGAAAACTTATTCCTATTTTGTGCTTTTGAAAATCCAGCAAAACCTCCTTCGACTAAGTTGATAGTAATGAAAGCACGGTTTTAGTTTACGATGTTAAATAGTGTTAACAACAAAACTGCTACTTTCTTTCTATCCAAAATTGCTACAGCCCATGTTAACTGTTAAGCTATAGTTGAGTCTTTTTTTATAAATTATTAAAAATATTCTGTTATTCTGTGTAATGTTCGTATTAATTAAAGTATAGCTCCTTTTTAATTAATTTTAATAATCAAAAATATTCATCTTTAATTGGTAGCTGTTAAATCAATGCGCCATACATAATCAAACAAGTATAATTTTCACAAAACAGAAAACGCAAATCTTAGCAACAAAAGCATTAGATGATAACAAATCAACAAATTCTACGCGTCTTTCTTAAGAAAAAAAAAAAACTTCAAAGTAGTTTGTAAATAAATCAAAAATTTGTTTAGGATATAATTTTCATTGTTATTACCCCCACGCCCTCTTTGAAAATAAGCCTCAAACTTAAGATTTCTTTTTCGACTTAAAATTAAATAAAATCCGTAGATTTAATTTAAAGCTTTTGATACGCAAGGCGGCTGGTGAAATGCGCATTGAAAGACCGACTTTTGTTTTCGCAAAAATGTTTGCGCGAACTTGATACAAAAATGATTTCTTTCTCTCTAGAACGGGAGACAATGCATTCGAACGAAATGCGAACGCCTTCCCTTCTAAAAATCAATACTCTTCTGCTTTCAATTTATTTTCGGTCGCTGTTCGAACTCAACAATGGAGACGTTTTTGAAAGAAAATAATCAGATGTGTTTTCTTAAAAACATTCTTCACTTAATTAATTTTGCGAGGGATTATTTAATTTGCAAGTAACAGAATAGCTAAGTCTTTTCCTTCCATTGTTTCTGATCTCAAGGCAGCGCTGTTGCCAGATTCAGCGATAATTCCAGGTAATTATTTGTAGTTATTATTATTCATCGCCCGGAACATTTCTTCTTTTTGGAACATTTTAGGCGAGGAATTGACTACAATAAGGCTTATCGTCTGAATCGGGGAGTGTTGGAACAAATAGAATTCTTTGAAATTGTTCTTAATTGTGACATATTAAAGAATAGAATAATGGGCTTGAAGAATTTTTTTTTTAATTCTTGTCTTAATAGAAACAATTTGTATTTTCTTTTTTTTTTACATAAATTCTTTGTGTTTTTCGTACTACAAATACAGATTTTGACCTTTATTCAAAAATTTATTCTAAAAAAAAAAGATTCCAAAATTTATTTTTCATTTAAAATATTGAGTTACTGTTTGTTATTTATAAATTATTAAACGACTTTTTGATCAGTATATGTGTCGAAAAATGGGTTGTATTTGAATTGTAAAATTGAAAATATATAAAATTATCTATTATTATTATTATTATTTATTATTCACAGATAAAACTTGTTTTGTGGTTATAAAAAGATATGTTTATGATAAAATGCATTTTTCGTTTTGCAAATTGCTTTTTTTGTTTTCATATTTTATTCGTTCTTATTTTCTAGTCTTATTATTTCTTATTTTTTGTTTTCCTTTCTTATTTTCTAGTCATATCATTTCATTCTTATTTTTTGTTTTCTAACCTTCTTATTTTCTAACCTTATTATTTCATTCTTATTTTTTTTTTCCTTTCTTGCTTTCTAGCCTTATTATTTCGTTCTTATTTTTTGGGTTTTCTTATTTTCTAGTCATATTATTTCATTTTTATTTTTTGTTTTCCTTTCTTATTTTCTAGTTATATTATTTCGTTCTTATTTTTTGTATTCCTTTGTTATTTTTTTTATTTCTTTCTTATTTTTTGTTTTCAATAATTATATCAAAACATTTTAAAGATGATATTTTAAGCTTTTGTATAATAATTTTTATCTGAATAATCATAGAATAATTCAGAGCAATTTTAAGAAAATATGTAATTGAAACTTTCTTACCCAAAAACAGTTACAAAACTGTAATTTTTACTTTTTACCTATAAAACAAATGAGTATTATTTGGAGATTTTTGAGTCCTTGATCACTTTCAGTATTGTTTAAATTTCTTTGATGAGCCTCCTTATACATAATATTTATTTACAAAATAATTGAGTTAATAATAATTTAGTAATTAATAATTTAGTCAAAAAATAATCAGAAGAAAATTTTTTTTAAAATATAATTAATAATTTAGTAAAAAAAAATAATTCAGAAGAAAAATTAATGTAAAATTGTTCTAAAAAAGTCCTCTGGTGAAAGCAGATCGTTGGTATTCTACAGTTAAATCATAATTAAAAATGATAAAATTAATACTTTTTTTTAAAAAAAAAAGGTAATCATATATCAAAAGAAATCAAACATATTTTAAAAAGAAGTATAAAAAAATTATTCATTTGTTCATAAAAATGATTACAAATCATTCTAAATATAAAATTTTTAGCTTTTCCTGACGCTTTTTAATCTTTAAATATGAAAATAAAAGATAAGAAATTTGATAAATTAAATTATAGTTCCTTTTGAGATTTTTAATAGCAATCAAGAAAAATTGTACCCTTTTCTGATGAGACGTTGAACAAGTTAAGTCCATTTTTTAATATAACGACTGTGTAAAAAATTGCTTGTATTTATAAAATATTTATGTGATTGATTTATAAAAAAATAGTGTATTTCAAGTAATTATTTTATTGGAAATAAATTCAATATAATTTCTCGTAGATATATATAGAAAAAAAATTTACAATATTTTTTTTTTAATTTGGAGCTCAAAATAATTACCTTGTATTCCACGAAGCTTATAAAATATAAGTTTAAAATAAAAGTTAACAGAAAACTTATTACATTAAGTAAAGAGAAAAAACAGGAAGTATTCACAAAAAGGCAGTAACAAAAACATCAGAAAGAAGAAATGTAAGTCAGAATGTTATTCAACTAAAAAAAATGTTTCAATACACTTGTTAAAATTAGACAAAATATAAAGGATACTGAAAAATAGATATTACTCTGTTGACTTACATGTTAGAATAGTTTAACATTTAAAGTTCCTATGCCCAGTTAGGAGCTGTGTCAAAACAAGTAATATAAAAAAAAAATTTTTTTAAGTCAATTCCTTCTTATTTTTCTCACTATATTGCAGGAAGTCCTTTATAAATAATTGTCATTCATTTTTTTAAATTTATCTAATAATAATTAATAATTAAATGAAAAAAAGAGATTATTAACTAATTATTAATTAATTAATGATGAGCAAATGAGAAGCGGGAATATATGAATATTTCTCCCATATAAAACTGAAATTAATGAATTAAATTTAATGAATGATTTAATATTTGAAAAAACTGCATTAACATCCAGTGTCATCCTCTACAAGCTAAAAAAAAAATGTATTTGAACTCGATGGGAGGAATAAAAAGTATTTTAGTATGAACGATTGGAAATTTGAACAAGATATATATATAGGGAGAGTGTGAGCTAATAGATGGAATTGAAAAAAAGAGAGAAATATTCGTATTTAATTCAGTGGTGAAAATCTCTTGGACTAAATAATAAATGTGTAAACAATAGCAACTTAATAATGTTTTAAATGATGAGAGATATTCAGAATTCTAGGCATTGATTAATTATGCCATCTTCCCAGTTAATTTTTCTATGTGAAATAGGTGTATCTTAGCTAAACCAAACATTATATTTACTTTTATCATCCTTTCTCCAAATTAAAAGAGTTATAGTTTAGAAAAACAGAGTATCGGATATTTTTACAAGATCAGAAATAATATTTCTCGGGTGCTCAAAATAATGAATAATTAAAATATACTTTTGATCACTAAAGTTAATATGTTTATATATATATAGAGAGAGAGAGAGAGAGAGATTCGGCAGTGCCATGGATGCTTATAGTGGTTGGGAATTCACTTTAAACCTTAGGTCCTTGTCTAATATGACTGTAGAGCGTTGGGCCTAGGGCTGACAACCTACCCTAGAAAAAGAAAAACATCTTCTGTTTCGAAATCTGCCAGTAGACAGACGGCTTTGCCCCAACATGGGGCATATATATATATATACACAGTCATATTAATGTGACCACCTATCAAAAGCCAGAATAGACACTCTTGTATATTCTGGCTTTAATTGGAGTGTGGTATTAAGTGGTATTTAAGTGGTATTAAGTGGAATTCTTCATATGCACTCCACTGCAATGTGCCGCCACCTGCCTTTTGTGATGGGTCATTTCCCGTTGACATCGAAAGTAGGTGGTGGTCACATTAATGGGACTGGACTGTGTATATATATATATATATAGTCCAGTCCCATTAATGTGACAAAAAATTATAGACCAATCATAGTCTACTGAGAGGGTAAAGTAAGGTGCTTTGATGGTATAATATATATAAATTAATAATAATACTAATATATCTATTATTAGTATTATTATTAATTTATATATATTATACCATCAAAGCACCTTACTTTACCCTCTCAGTAGACTATGATTGGTCTATAATTTTTTGCGAACTATATAGTTTTTGACGATGGACCACAACTTTTAAAAGATTATTGAAAGTAAAATCATTTCTTGTTTGAATTTTGGGATGGGGAATAATGAGGCTTATGCCCGAGTGACTGGCACTCGGTGCCATTGGTTTCGGGTTCAAGTCTCGACGGTACCATGGATGTTTGTAGTGGTTCGGAATTCACTTTACACAGTAAGTCCTGATCTAATATGACTTTAGAACGTTGAATGTAGGGCTGACTACCCTACCTCGTAAGGAGAAAACATATCCTGTCTCGAAATCTGCCAGCAGGTAGACGGACTTGCCCCGCTATGAGGCTGTTGCTCCAATGAAGAATATATATATATATATATATATATATATATGTCTTTAATGTGATTAGAGATTGGCATTTCCTTTTCATCCAAAGGTAAGAGAAGTTGGAAAATATTAATTTTTTTTAAAATTATCATTTAAATGAAAAGGGTTTTTGGAAAAAAATGAAAAAATATTTACGTATGTAGATCCGTTTCTAAGGTGTATGTTTTGTCCAAATTTACCCTCGGGGAGGAAAGCAAATTTATCAGTTAAAAATAATAAAAAAAAAAATTTAAGTCAATTCCTACTTTTTTTTCACTCTATTGCAGAAAGTCCTTTATAAATAATTTTCATTCATTTTTTTAAGTTTATCGGACACCCTCTATGGGTAGATACATGTAACTTAAATCTAAAAAAAAAACTAAAATTAATTAATTCAATTTAATGAATGAATTAATATTTGAAAAAGCTGTGTTAACATCCAGTGTCCTCCACTACAACTTCAAAAAAAATGTATCTGAACTGGAGTGGATGAATAAAAAGTATTTTATGAACGATTGGAAATTTGAACAAGACATATATAGGGAGAGTGTGAGTTAAGAGAAGGAATTGAAAAATTGGATATTTCAAGAAGTTTATTGTTCTCCAATATTAGAATTTTAGGATTTGTAAACAAATTTTAAAAAATTCTTTGAATTTATTTAATAATTTGAAGTTAGTTTTGTTCTTAAATAATGAGAAAAAGATCAAGATGAAGAGACATTTGAGATTTTACCAGCTTTTAATCTGTCAATCTTAGTGAACAATTAGGCAGGCAATATAATAAAGATCATATAGAAATTTCACTCGGCCATCAGGCCCCTTCTAAACCCATATGACCTTCTTCTAACTAACAACAAGTAAGATTTAAAAAAAATTAAGTCAATTCCTACTTTTTTTTTCCACTGTATTGCAGAAAGTCCTTTATAAATAATTTTCATTCATTTTTTTAAAGTTTATCCGGCGCCCTCTATTGGCAGATACATGCAACTTAAATCTAAAAAGAAAACTAAAATTAATGAATTAAATTTAATGAATGAATTAATGTTTGAAAAAACTGTATTCACACCCAGTGTCATCCACTACAAGTTCAAAAAAATTGCATTTGAACTGGAGTGGATGAATAAAAAGTATTTTATGAACGATTGAAAATGTGAACAAGATATAGGGAGAGTGTGAGCTAATAGAAGGAATTGAAAAAGATACTCCAAACCTACAGATTTAGCGTGCCCATTTCTAATGGCACAGGACTTGAAACGAATAAGAGTTTGCATAAATGCTTGAATAGCATAAGCGTTAGGCGTGAATATCATAAGAGTTAGGAATACATTTTACTGAAATAAAATATGGAATTTATCTGATAACATGGCACCGCCGGGATTCGAACCCGAAACCTGTGACACCGACCTCTAGACACTCGGCCATCAAACCCCTTCTTTTCCTATAAAAAGATATTCTGACCTATAGATTTAACGGGCTCATATCTAATGGCATAAGACTTGAAATGTATAAGAGTTAGGCATAAATGTTTGAATGGCATATGAGAGGCTTGAATGGCATAAGAGTTAGGCATAAGAGAGGCTTGAATGGCATAAGAGTTAGGTATAAATGCTTGAATAACATAAGAGTTAGGCATAAATGCTCCAATGGCAAAAGAGACTTCAATGGCATAAGAGTTAGGCATAAATGCTTGAATGGCATAAGAGTTAGGCATAAATGCCTCAATGGCATAAGAGTTAGGCATAAATGCCTCAATGGCAAAAGAGACTTCAATGGCATAAGAGTTAGGCATAAATGCTTGAATGGCATAAGGCATAAATGCTTAAATAACATAATATTTGGGCAAAAATGCTTGAATGGCATAAGGCATAAATGCTTAAATAACATAATATTTGGGCAAAAATGCTTAAATGGCTTTAGAGTTAGGCATAAATGCTTAAATAACATAATATTTGGGCAAAAATGCTTAAATGGCTTTAGAGTTAGGCATAAATGTTTGAATGGCATAAGAGTAAGAGTTAGGCATAAATGCTTGAATAGAATAAGTAGCTTGAATGGCATAAGAGTTAGGCTTGAATGGCATAAGAGTTAGGCTTGAATGGCATAAGAGTTAGGAATACATTTTACTGAAATAAAATATGGAACTTATCTGGAAAGAGCCTTCAGACTATCGAAAGTTTTAATGAAGCTCTGCTAAGGAGGGTTAAAAATAAAAATCGCCAAGGGAGGCTTTCTCGCCAAGCGCGGGCTGAGAGGGGTGATCGTGGCCTATTGGCTGCGAAGATCTTTGCGACTCCGGCGGCCGCAGGGCAGCCTCCCCCTCCTTCAATTATTTTCTAGATCAGTTCACTCTATTAGATGATGAATGCCGGGGGCCCCGCTACGGGTAATTAGGGCCCGAACTCTTGCGGTTGGGCCGGGACTTGGCGCAAAAATTACGCCCTCCTCCTCTTCTCGAATTAATAAGGGGCTGCAGCTCTCCATCGAGCCCTTGCTCAAAACTCTCGCAAAACTGATTACTGCCTGGCAACAATTAATTCGGGTATTTAATTACTCGAGCAGTTTTGGAGGAGTTTTCCTTCTCTGCATCCTTGGGGGGATGGGGAGAGATTTTTCTAGATCATTAGGAAGGATTTCGGGTCGGATAAGTGGTTAATGCACGGCTCCTATTTACTGCTCCTAACAACTCGCTCGCTCTCTCTCTCTCTCACAACAGCCAAAGTTATTCGTAAATAAGACAATAAGATTACTTACTTAGCGCCTTTAATATGGGTTGAAGGATTATTTTATAAAAAAATAAGTAATATTAAGTGGTTATGTATACCATCTGTTGCCACATTATTATTATTTTTTCTAATGCAACTGGCAAACACTTAGACAATTGTCTTCGATGCCTTATGGCAATCACTGCACCGATGTTACTCACTTAGCACTACCTAGGAGGTTCGTGTAGCTTGAAGATAAGCTACGGACGCGGAGTAACAATACCTCATATAATTAAAGTGGACGGGACTCGAACGCGAAACCTGTAGTACTGAGCGTCAGAGCGCTAGCCACTCGGACATTCAAGCTCCTGTTGCCACATTATAAATTTTAAATAAATCGCAGCAAAAAGTTTGAGATTTATTTTGGCATTATCATTTTATCGAAGCAATCGTCCTCCATTTTCTCATAGGCATATATCTGAATTTGTGTCCTCCTATTTTGTAATGTGAAAACCGTAGTTTGTGCAAGTGACTTCTTTCTTAATATTCTTCAGGTTCGAATCCATTGTTCGTTTGTAATGGTTCGAAATCCACTTTAAACCGTAGGTCCCGGTCTGATAGTACTATAGAGCGTTGGCCATCGGGCTAATAACCCTACCCCGTAAATAGTAAAACATCTCTTGTCAAGAAATCTGTCAGTTGGCAGATGGCCTTGGCTCACCATGGGCCTGTTGCGCCACTGAGGATGATGATATATATAATTTTATTACGTATGAATCATTTTAATTATTTTGCGTAGCTATAAAATGACGTTGTTTAATTGATTTAAATTCTTATAGTTTTAAATTTAGCTGGCAGAAACATAAATATATTTTTTGGTTTCTTTAGGTCACAAAGTTTAATTTTTTGCTTATTTTTAGTTTTGTTTATTGTTTTCAATCCTATTTTTTCATGAATGCATCTTTTAATTTTTGATAAAAAATTTAAGGCGTGTAATTTGCTTCTATTTTTCCTATTTTAAATTTCCAGTAAAAGTAAATGACTGCTTTAAATTTTATGCATATAGCGGCCTGATGGCCAATGGGTATTCATGTCTTAAGCGAAAGTTTAAAATAGTTATTCATAAATTTTGATCTATCGAAAAACTTTAAATTTTACGAATCAGAATAACAATCCCAAGCATACTGCATTGAATGTTACATTATGCTTGCTTGATTATGCATTATGCAGTATTGATTGCTTTACTAATGTAAAAAAGTAATGTAAATGCATTTTAATATAATTTATTAAAATAACTTAACAATTATCAGATTTGAATTAAATAAGAAATATTTAAATAGAATTTGAAAACAGAACTTGGAAACATAACATTTCCTAATAGCAGCAACTCGAATCTATAATGCATGTAAAATGGGACAAAATAAGTCCATCATTTATTAAAAATTAATTCAAATCTATATACTTAAATAATGTCCTTAAAGCTAGTGAATATCAAATCAAGTATTAAAAATTATTTAATGAGCAGTTGAAAAAATTTTATTAAACTTTTGATTCATTTTTGCGTAATGTATTATTGAATTTAATACGAATTTTTTCTAAATAATTAAAGAAAAATATAAAGATATGTAGAAGTAAATTTTCAAAATTTTGTTCAACAATTTTTTATATTATTAATTTGTGTACATCCAAATACGCCGCATACAGTAGCATTTTTTCCACTGAAGGAGTTGTACCATTCCGTTCCCAGGAGAGAGGAATGTATATTCTTTAACAAGTACATAATAACAACCCATCACTCAAATTTGACAGCATATAAGCAGTGTTGTGGGAAGTTATATTACATGCAATTAGTGTTTTGTACTAATGAGAACAACCTGTCACTCAATTCTGGTAGCAATATATTCGGTATTATGTAACAGGTGGGCTGAAAAGTTCGTAGGCTGACACATAGATAGCGCTACTAGTATTAAGTCCTTATGATTTTTAGCTAACCTTCAAAAGACACGTGTATAAATTTGACAGCTGTTGTCGGCTGTCAAGGTTAGGGCATCAATATTTTGGGATATGCATGGTATAATATTCATTGACTATTTTAAAAAAGGAAAAACCATAAACAGCGACTATTACGTAGCGTTATTAGAGCGTTTGAAAGACGAAATAACGGGAAAACGGCCTCATTTGAAGAAGAAGAAAGTGCTGTTTCATCAAGACAATGCACCGTGTCACAAATCAATGAAAACGATGGCAAAATTGCATGAATCGGGCTTCGAATTGCTTCCGTATTCTCCAGATCTGGCCCCCCAGCGACTTTTTACTGTTCTCAGATCTTAAGAGGATGTTCGCTGGACAGACATTTCGCGCCGATGAAGAGGTAATCGCCGAAACTGAAGCCTATTTTGAGGCTAAAGACAAATCGTACTATAAAAATGGTATCGAAAAATTGTATGACCACTATAATCGTTGTATCGCCCTCGAAGGCAACTATATTGAATAATAAAATCAAATTCTATTAAAAAAAAGAATGAGAACTCTATTAAGAAAATATTCTATTAAGAAAAAGAATGAGACTGTGAAAATTAACGAATGTCGGTGCAACCTTCACAGATCGAAACCACAACAAATTAAATATGAACTATATCACGAATTGTTCCATCGTGATTGCTGACATACCATAGACTGAGAAAATGGCTACTCTAATAAGAAGAGAGGTAAGCTGACCCTCTCCCCCCTTTTGACGGATTTTCTTAATGTTCTTTAATTTTTTGGAGAAGAAAAAAGAGTGTTCTGCGACGAGTCGACAAGAAGTGCTATTTTACTTTTTTTCTGAAAGTGAGTGATCAGGCCAGAGTTTCCGCTTATTTACAAAGTGAGCCCCTAGTGGTTTCGTGTATCACGCCGTGTAATAATTAAGGTCTGCCGCAGACCAGTTGGACTAAATTTTTAGTAGACTCGGAAAATCTCAGTCTTTTTAGTAAACTGCACTTGTGTATCGAATTTATATCTTTAATTTTCATTTCGTCATAAATAGAGTTCTATATATAGAAATAATGCTTGTAAATAAAATGAATTCCCATGAATTTGAAAGGTCGGCCTATAGGTCGAGCCTAGGTCGTTCTGCAATGAAAAAGTATGCGATTGCTCCAGAATCTATAATTTGTTCCTTAATGAAAAAAAACTGATCATGCTAAAAACTGTCAGCATAATAAAACATAAACACTAAATAAAATTTAGAATACAAAATGTTGTTGTTTAGTTAAATTTTTAAAGAAATTGTAGTACTAATGACTTGATAGAATCTATTCAAATAAAAAAAAATTTATTTAAAATAATTCTTCTGCATACTGTGAAACACATTAGTAATGAAATCTATCGCTTTGTTTATTTTAATCACTAAAGAAGATGAAGCTCATTACTTCACTAGATTTAATTTAAATAGCTTCTTTAAAAAAATAAAAAAAGAAGCAATTTAAAGAAGAAGGATCAAATGAAACTTTTTATTGATTCTTTACTCTAATTCTTAAATGCATCGAATAATGAAGGTTATCTACCAGTAAAAAATTAGAAAAGCAAATTTGGAATAACTTTTCTATCTCGTTCTATATTCTGCTTTTTTTTTTTATTCCTGCTAATGATTTGCGTAGACACGATTTAAATAACTTTGAAAGTAAATGGTCTTATTTGGAATAAAAATGGCTCTTTTGTTAAAAAGTATGAAAAGAATTCTTCTTACGTAGCCTAAAACCTTTCGTAAAATCTTTTCCTTCTATTTAAGAATGGAGCAATTAGAATTTTCAACAGCGACCAAACGATTTTTTTTTCTTTTTCTTTTTCAGTGCATTTCAGTTCGAATGCTTTCTTGCATTGTGGTAGACCGCTGTGTTTTCTTCGCCATTTTTTTTCTTTGAAGAAAACTTTTTAGAATGTTTTTACCTTTCTTCTTGCATCCAAATCCTTGAAGACATGACTTTTGAGGGAGTTTTGTTTAGGCTCGTAATGAAGATCTTACCCCCTGAAGAATGATCCGTGATCTTTGAAAAGGTAAGGAGTTTGTCTGTCTCCGAGTGGCAACAGTGAGTAAAACTTTTGGCGAATTTTTGTAGAAAGAAATCACTGCTTTCACGCTGAATAAGTGACTGAATTAATGGAGGCGTTTAAAGAAGTTGAAAAAAGTTTGGAGGTAAGTTGTGATTAGTATTAAGAACTGAATGATTTCAAGAAATAATTTGAGTGTACTTTTGATTACTATTATAATAATCATAATAAAATAGAATGATCATTGTAATTTTAATAATAAAAAGAATTTTAGACAACTAGCCGTTTAGAATTCCAGCCTTCAAATTAAAGTAATTTTAGATACAATATATCGTTTTGTATCAAACATTTTAAAATATTTGTGCAGTAAAAGATGGAACTAATTAAAAATTTAAATGTAAAATTTTTACTTCTTATACAAAGTGTATGCAATCGAACTTTAAATTTGTACAAATAATTTTAAATCGTATTTATATAAACATTTTATAAATATTATTACTTCTAATTTAGAACATTTAGATTTTAGTAGGAAATAATAATTATAGGTATATAGTATAATAATTATAGGTATATATCTATATAGGTATATAGTATAATAATTATAGGTATATATCTATATACACTCATGTCCATAAATTAAGGATAATTCAGAATCACACAGAAATTGAACTCTAAAATAAAAATTTCACCTGTAGAATTATCACACACATCTTGAAGAAGAATTACAGGAAACCACGAGATGGCGCGGACAATGACGAGAGTGTTAGAGAGGGGTATATAAGGAATGGTGGCAAAGAAAAATTGTTCACAAGCGCTTTAAAAGCCTTTCAGTGCAATAACGGCATAGTTATGGCACAAAGGAAGCATTTGGATGATTTTTTACGTGGTAGAATTATCGGACGACTGGAATGTGGACGTACCCAGCTGGAAGTATCCGAGGAACTTGGAACTTGGAATCCGAGTTGTATCCGAGGAACTTGGAATCGCCCAGAGTGTCATCTCCAGGCTTTGGCAACGATTCCAAGATGATGGTAATGTGAGTAGATGTTACAGCACAGGTCGCCCCCGAGTTACAAAGCCGAATGAGGACCGGTATTTAGCAGTTACTGCCAAAAGAAACAGACGGAGCACAGCATCAGGCATGTCTCGTCAGCTGTCTTCAGCTACTGGTACGCTTAGGTCACATTGGTCTATATGCTCGTAGGCCTGTCAGATGTGTTCCACTTACCGCAACTCACTGTCGCCTGCGATTAACCTGGAGCATACATTGTGGACACCGCAACAGTGGTCTGGTGTGATGTTTTCCGACGAGTCCAGGTTTAGTTTGCAGTCTGATTCTCGCCGGACTTTCATATGAAGAGCGTCAGGTACCCGTTACAACCAACAGAACACCATTGAACGACACCGGTACGGTGGTGCAGGATGGTTCGTTTGGGGAGGAATTATTCTTGGTTCCAGAACTGACCTGCATGTTCAGGGTGTAACGATGACAGGCCACATCTATCGGGATGTCATTCTGAAACAACATGTACGTTTGTTTCGGGGCGCCATTGGTGCTGAATTTCTGTTTATGGATGACAACGCCCGTCCTCACCGTGCAAACATTGTAGACGAATGCCTTCAATTGGATGATATCACCCGTATGGATTGGCCAGCATACTCACCGGACTTGAATCCAATAGAGCATGTGCTTGATGAGTGGTGTAATATTCCCCAAGACCAGATTGATAATTTGATACTCAGCATGCCTAGGCGTTGTAAGGCCTGTATTGCATCGTCCGGGAGACATACTCCATATTAACCATCATACTAACCATGTTATACTGTTTTTTCTAAATAGGTTCTTTTTTGAAATTTGCTCCAGGGAGTAAAAATCGCAATTTTTAGTAATTATGTCAACCATATAGCATCTTTTTTGCTCTTTACCTTTTGTTTAATAAATAGACTTTACAAATAAGTCAAATTTGTATTGCTTCTGTCTCTTTCTTTGCCTGAACTTCATTATCCTTAATTTATGGACATGAGTTTAGGTATATAGTATAATAATTATAGGTATAAATCTATAGGTATAGATCTATTCGAAGGTTCGACGTAAAATATCTTTCACTGATTAATAAATTGGATTGGATTTTAATCTCTAGTCAGAGGAATTTAGTATCTTCCTTGATTATATGTATATAATTAAAAAACATCTTGTATTAAGATATGCGTTACATACAATCATGCGTTCCATTTCTTGCTAATTGCCCTTTATCACCATATAGAAATTAAACTGATACATATTTCCTCCAAAAGAGATCCTCCAATATTTGCAGAATATTTAAAATAACACTATTTTTCATAATTTTTTAACTTTTCTCGTTTAAAATAATTATAAATTTGTATTATGTTTTTTAATGCAATATATTATATACATAACAACAACCTAACAAATTTAATTTATTTAAATTTTTTTAGGTTTAATTTAATTTAAATTTTTTTAATTTTATTTTTTATTTAGTTTCAATCTAGCAAATTAAAAAAGTGAAAATTATTTTTATAAAAATTATTCTTTTTTTTAAACTAAACAAATACTTTAATCGTTTTGTATATATATGCCATAATATTATAATTATGTTCATAGAATTTTATATTACGCATGTATATGATTTCTATTAATTCTTATGAGAATTATTCTTTTTTAGCGTAAGAGATTTAAATATCATTCATTTAAAATCAAACATAATTATTATTCTTTTTAATAAAAAGTATGAAAAGCTAATAGAAATATATAAAAAGCAATTTTCAAAATAAAAATTAATAGCATTTAATAAAAAAGGGAATTTTAAAGCATATTAAAACGTTTTAATTACTTCAGTTTTTAATAAAATGAACTATTTAATTGTTTCAAAAAATTTTATTTTAAGAAAAAGTAAATTATTTATTTAGTTTTCTTTCAATCTAACCGATTTAAAAAATGAAAAATGTTCTCTAATAATACGAAACAAATTCTTTGTCTTAAAATACTAAATAAATACTTTAATCGATTTTTTTTAAATTACTTTTAAATAATGGGCTATTTTTTAGATTAAACGAAATATTAGCGAAGATTACTAAATTAAGTTCTATGAATCAGCATGGAAATATACGAATTGAAAAGTGAATGTAAATCTAAATAAGAATTGAATATAAATCATTTTCAAAATAATTAAAAAATAACTGTAATACAAATCCTTTAAAATTCCAGGAACAACTGTTCGTACTAACTGGAATTTAAATTCCAGGAACAACTGTTCGTACTAACTGGAATTTAAATTCCAGGAACAACTGTTCGTACTAACTGGAATTTAAATTATAGAACTTGCTTCATTTACTAAATATTATAGCTTACACATTTTTACTTTTAAAAATGTTGAGCTTGAAAATGAAGAATGCTTAAATGAATTCTATCAAAATTCAACTAATTTTTATGAATACTTAAAAAGACATACCAAGTATCAAGTTAGTTAATTGATGCATAAAACCGAAACAGGACACTTTTTATTGCTGACTTTTTAATTGAAAATGACAAAAAGTTAATATCAAATAATTGAAAATGTACTTTTTACTTGTAACATAAAGGGAATCATCCTCTCTAATACCAGTTATCTTACAGTGAAGGTGTTATAAATGAAAAACGGCGATAAATATTAAAGAAACGTAAATAACTAAAAGTAAAACCTATGCTTTGAATTTTTTTTTTAAATCGGCTTTCATATAACTGGCATCAGAGAGAATGATTTCCTTTATTTTACGAGGGGCTGCCTGGTGACCAATGGTTCTTTGGCGTCTGAGGCTTCAGGTTCGAATCCTGGTGGTAGCATGGATATTTGTTAGTGGTTCGAATCCTCTTTAAACTGTAAGTGCCGGTCTGTTTAGCCTAAAGTGTGCACAAGATGACCGTAGAGCGACTAACCAAACCAATGTTACAAGGTGTTATAAATGAATTCAACGAAAAATATAGCGATAAATAATTAAAGAAACGTAACTTACTAAAAGTGAAACCGTGTTGTTTTTAATCTGCTTTCACTCACGTTATTTTTCATATATAATATTTTAATATTTTTATAATCTTATTATTTTACATGTATAATTAAGTTACTCATACCCAAATGAGAAACATTGTGAGAAGGATTAGCAAAAGCAAATTTCGAAGACGAACTTCAATGATTTTGAATTACATGAGTTTAAATTGTGCCACAAGACTGCATTGTGTCTTACTTTTGGTACCGTACTGTAAACCAGCTAGTAAAACAAAATTTACGTTAAAATTAGCACTTGTTCAACAAATACTATCTTTATATACTGTAAGCTATCTAGTAAAACAAAATCTACGTTAAAATTAGCACATATTCATTCAACAAATACTATTTTTATATGCTGTAAACCAGCTATTTAAAACAAAATCTACATTAGAGTTAGCCCACTTTCATCCAGTACTATTTTATGTGAAATTAATTAAACCAAACTTTGTACTTTGTTCGTTACTAATAACATTTCAAAAGACAATTAGGCACCCATACTTACTAGTTAAAATTAAATTGACTTTTTATAGAATCAATACTTAAAATACTAAAATCTACAAATTTAAAATGCGTGGTCTTATACCACATTTTCTTTTAAAAAAATACCATCTTATTAACTTTTTATATTCATTTATTCATACGAAACTCAAAAGAAGTTCTTAACAAAATAAAAAATTCTATCAGACTAAATATGTTTGCCGGGAAATAATTCGTTTCTTGCCTCCAACTCTTTTACATTTTTATGCTGAAATAAAATCTAAATTATTGGACTCGACAAATTTAACAGCATCTAAGAAATAGCAGAAAAGCATACTCTTTTATTCACTAACTCTAATGTGGTTCTGGGAACGAAATTTCGATTTGATCAATGGAATTGGGAAGCAACCTACTTAATAATTCCATTTACATTCGAATAAAATCTCCGCTTTTATAAGAAAAAAAAACGCTATTTTAATTAGGAACCGCAGTGAAATGAATAAATTAACGTTTTTCTTATAAAATTTGCATATTTTTTTCTGCGAAACCTTACCGAGAGAGGTTTTTTTTTATTTCTTTCTTTCTGGGTTTTTTTTTTCCCCCTAAATTCTTTTCGAAGTCGAATTTCATTTTACGAAATAGACCAACCGATAAAAACATTCCGTTATTGAAAATAATAATAACAGGAAACAGACGATGGTTAGGGGTTGGGTGGAAGGGGGTGCAGAACATTCCGGATAAAAAGCCGATCGTGTGTATCTTATTTATTTTTTTCATTTTATCTTTGAGGCGAAATTCGAAAAACTCGATTTAAGTATCCTGCATATTGATGAAAAACCGTGGGGTGTGGATATAGGTTAGGCGAGATAGGGGGACCGTAATCAATTGGTTGGTTTCCTCTTAACTCTAAAGCCTTCCCGAAATATTGCGGCCATAAAAATTTCCTCTCTTTCTACCCTAAAAAAGCGATCAAATATTTCGTCAAAGTCGTAACTCTTAAATTTCTCTTCAGCAGTCCTTGGGATGCATTCGAAAAGAAAAAAAAAAGAAAAAGAAACCGATTCGAATTTATGTTTATAGGAAGAGGAGATCTAAAAACTGCTGATACTCGGTTATTTTAAATTCGAGGGAGAGAAAAAGGCAAGGGGCAGGTTTTAAGGAAAAGAGTATTTTATGCAACCGTTTTAGCCTAAGACTTCGGAAAGCTGCCAGAGGATTTTAGGGAGGTAATGCGAGGGTTGTTTGGTTGCCTTAAACTTTTTGGGGCTTAAAAAGTTCTTTGAGTTGCATCAGGGTTCTTTTTTTTTTGTTCCTTACCCCTAGAGTAGACGCTATAGGAAATAATGGAGCATGAAACTCTGGCTATTTGAATCAAATCCATCAGATGCAGAATTTTGATTTCCTTAGGACTTAAGAAAAGAAATAATGCCGACGACATGTTTAGAACTTGAATAAAAATGAGTGTAAACGAATTAATTGCATCTGAAAATGCTCGAAAATCCATATAAATAAATAAATGGATTGAAACATTGAGTAAGAATTAATTAACTCGTTTATCATGGTGACACTTATGTAAGTTCATAATTTTTGTTTGAACGGCTTTTTTGTTCCGCAAGTGAATTAAAGAAAATATTGTCTTAATTTATATTCGATTATTGTAATATATACATAAAATATTAATAATGATTTATAAGGTTGATTTATGTAATTTGATAGTTACACTCAGAAATCTGAACTACATGTTTATGTCATATATAATTAGAAAAATAGGATTGTATAAAACTAAATACTTGAACTAATATATATGTCGAGTCATTTTAGATGTCTAATTTTATACAAATGCTTTTACACGATTTAAAATGAACTGAATGTAGATAATATGTTTGATAAACAACCCCGTGTATTGATCAGGTTTTTCTTTTCTTTAATTAAATTTTATTGACTATGTTTGTCCGTAAACAAAAAAAGGCCCAATTCGTGCATATTATGTAAATAAACAAAAATTGTAATTTCTTGGATACAAATGAGTTTTAATAAGGGGTTTGGTTTCCCTTGACAGAAAGCAATGTCGAGGCAGGGAATCAAAGAAGTTATAAATGAAGGACTGGGGTATTTCCTCTCACTTGTAAAAGAGTGCTTTCCAACCTCTAAACTGTTTCTGGGGGTGATAAGCGACTAGGAGCCCTTCTTCCAAGCAAAAAGGCGGCCTTCATAATGCGGTTTCTTCTGGACGTTAATGTTAAATACTGATTCTCATTTTATGTTGTAGCACGCGGACGACCTTGTCCCGATCTTCGGTGAACATTTTCAGTTTCCAAAAAACCTATTTCCTAGTCTGGAAATGTCTCTTTGAGAAACTCCTAACTCTTCCTCTACAATGGATTGCGTTTGACACGCTTCTAAATGTCCGATGGCCCTCCAGGTTACCGATTCAGCTAAGACATCTTGATGAGACATCGTACTTACTGTTACAAAACATTCAATGCAGTTCATTTTCAGTTGTTTTTATTCCACTCCTACAGAAGGAATGCTGCAGATCGCTATTCACTCCTTATATAAAAAACATAGTTTTCGACGTCACAGACTAAATATGCATATTCACAATTTTGTAAACATTATAGTTTTCCTTTTTAACCTCTTCTATTTCATTGTTAAAAAAATTGACGATTATATGGTTATTTCTTACCGAACTCACAATATCCCCCAATTGTTTTGAGCAATGTAGTTTTCATGCCACGAAGAATGAATGAATACATGTCTTCATGCTACTAAAAACAACGTGTGGTAAATACACGGATGATTGCAGAAAATAAAACAATAATTATTTCTCCTTGTTAAATCTTCCGCTATATGAAAGTTTTCAAAACACATTCCATGTTTATTTTCATTTTCTCCTATACAACGTGCATAAATTTCTCTTGCCAAGCAAGATTGGGGACATGTTAAAAATCATTGATCAGACTTGATTCTCATTACCTTTATCTAATCAGCAAACAAGCCATTCAACTGGCTAAACATCCACACCCTCCTACCCGCGCTAAAACAACTCCTCCCCCCCATGGAAATGCCAAAAATAAGCACAGCCATCGCCCAGAGGCCGCCAACACGGTCGATCCATTAGTCTTCGGGCAAGCATCTAACCATGACGCGACATCGGTCACTCATCAGACGATCGCGATAGCCTCTCGACACCCATAATCTGTTTTCGACGCCCACCCCACCCCCTCACCCGCCAAGCGATTTTAATCCCATCCCGATCCCCCGAGCGTCCCAGGAGCGTTCCTGCGCCTGTCCCTTGGGAAGTCTCGTCAGATTTGCGTCGAACAACCGCGATAATCGTCCGTGTTGGCGGTGATGCGCAAACGATATATTTGTCACGACCCCCTCTTCCTCATCATCTCGCCCGCTATCCTGCAGGGAGTGGGGGGGGGGGAATATTTACGTACCGAAGGGGGGCGTTATTATCTCATATTAGCGCAGACTCGAAACTCAGCTGAAAGAAAATTACTGATATGAATTTGATGTATAAAATAAACATGCATATAATATGCTTAATAGCAGATTTTCCAAGAAAACTTAAACAAATTTTATAATTATCACCTTGTAGTTGTATTCCATTTTGGATGGTGGTATCTAAAACATTTTATATGATTCTGGTAGTTTAATTGTTAAAAATTCACCAATAATCTTTTAAAGATTCAAAATTTTACTTTGTAAATCACAAAATGTCAAAAATAACATTATTTAAAAGATACAACATTAAGAAGCTTTTGGAAGATGATAATTTTGATGGAATAAAAAGGGGTATCTTGATATTTATTACCAAATGAATTTTGTAGCTGGTTAATAAAATATGAATAAAATAACATAAATGAATTTTCTATCTTTTTCTCAATAAACAAATAAGGCCTGTTGGCCAATTGGGTCTGGCCTGGGTCGCTCTGGCCTTTGATACCACAGGCTTGAGATTTAAATCCTCGCAGTAGCATGAATGTTTGTGAATTGTTCGGAATCCACGTTAAACTATAAGTCCCGGTGTAATTAGCCTAATATGTGCAAAAAAAAAAAGACCGTAGAGCGGCAAACCAAATCAATAAACTTTTGTATTCATTGGTTGTAAATACAAAAAAAAATTGTTTGTATGGATATATATTTTTGAAAATTTTATGATATAATTTCTATACACCTTGTTTTGCATTTAGAAATTTTCATGAATAGCGTTAAAGAAAAATTGCAAACTTCCTGGCTTTTAAAATCACATAGGATTACAGAAATGTAATTTAATGTTTTTAAATCGAAAATATCATAAACCTTTTTTTCTTCTTTTATAAAATTATTTCTCCTGTTTTGTATAATTGTTGTAATGGAAATAGTACTTTAAATTTCTCTGAATTAATAAAACTCGATTTTTCAAGAAAAATATTAGTGATTTGGATTTGGATAGTAGATTTTTTAAACTATCTAATTATAAATCTTTAAAATTAAATATTAAAGCCCAATTTTAAGTTTTAAGTGAATTAGCTACAATCTATCAAAATACACTTTGCAAAAAAACTTGCTAACTATCATATTGTATACTACTACTTAATTGATAAACAGCTAAAATAAAATTTAAAAGGAAAGTTTGTTTTGAAGATGTAAAAATATTTTGAAATATCAATTTTCAAAGAAATGTTTTAAATTACTGTTTCGTATCCCACTTGGTAGACAGCAACATCTAGACCAAGTCCAAGTACCCGTGTAGTCTCATGGAAGGAGGGATAGGGAGGGTAGCTTCCGTTGTGATGGAGCACCCGTAGGTAGAAGTCGAACTTGGCTCCGTGACGATGACTTTTTACGGGGTAGTGTTGTCAGCCCTACTCTCTACAGTCATATTAGACCAGACCTACGTCTTAAAGTGAATTCCGAACCATTACAAGCATCCATGTCACCGCCGGAACACGAACACGAAACATGTGTCACCGAGCGTCAGTCACTCACTCAGTCGTCAGGCCCCATTTTAAATTATTTAAATTTCTTGTTGTTGCTTGTAGCATATATTTCGTTTAACAGAAAAGTGCTGTGTTTAATTTTAAGTCATATACACTTTATAAATTCATCTTAGAATATAAGAATTATTCCATCAATTTAATATAAACTTAATTATTAACTTAGAATGCAGTTTATAGATGAAATAACTGGTTGAAAATGTCAATCACTCTTTTAATGTTGGTAATGCAATAGGAATGCTATAATTTATCGCAGTGTTTAACAGAAAGGGATAAGTTAAAAATTATTTTTAAAATTGTGATGAAGTTAAGTGATAAAGTTCTGCTTTTTCATTTATTTGTTATTAAATAAAATTAAATCATTAATAAGCAAGTTTTGGAAAAATAGATTTTTATTGAAAAAATAAAATTTTGTATTAGTTTTATACTTAAAATAATTTATGAAAATTGTTTCTCTAAAATTTAAATGCAAAGTGCAAAGTTATTCACAGTTTCTCGCGAAATTTTGATTTTTGTTTTTGTAAAATTTATTTAAATAACTTTTTTCTAAGTTTAATGAAAACAAATTTATTGCTAGAATTTTTTCATGCATAGATTATTATTTTTCAGACTTAAGCATATGTATCGTTATTTACCACACTTTTCAGACTTTGTGTATTATTATTTTTCAGACTTAGCATTCGTCATTCTTAAAAAATTGAATCGAAAATTGTTCAAACTATTAAAATTTTTTATTATGTATTTTTACTGCTTTCATCCAATACTAGCACATAGAATAGAACTTACAGCTAATAAAAAAACTTGAAAGTTATTTGTAATCATTAAAAAGATATAATAAAACAAACCCATAATTGTTTTACGAATAACAAATATGTAATTGCAACAGTTAAATTTTGTAACTTAAATCAAATAAATAAAACAATAATTAACTCTATTCAACAACATTGTAACATTTTAAATTTCTCTATAATATTTTCAACATGAGCCATTAAAATAGTAAATTTACTTCCTATTGCATCAATTTCAACGGATTTATTATACTCAATTTCATCTTTTAATAATGACCAAAATTCTTCAATAAATTCCTGATTCAAATGCGTGCAATACACTTTATGCAATTTGTTCCTTTATATTTCTCCACACTTTTGAATCGTGTAATAAGTTTAAGATAAATATCAAAGTCCGAGAAAGGCTATTTAAATAACGTTTCTCTCAAGAGAAATAGAATTTACTGTAACATTATTTCATTTGGCTGCATTGTAAGTCATTTCGAATATTCGATTTCCGTTCAATTTAACTCGGTTTTAGAATTTCATGTCTCGGAATGGTAACAATGCTTTTCTTTTAGAATATGCAGTTATTTTAAGAATTTGTAGTCGATTCAGTGGTTTATTTCTTTGTCATGAGCATAAGAATGAAACTTAAAACTCCGAAATATTATTTCTTAACTATAGAAATATTTTCTTTTCAAAGAATTCTCAGTCCATTTAATTTTGCAAAACGATTTCTTCTTGCTTAGTAACTCAATTTGTTACTTTTATTCTTATTACACTCAAATAACACGATTTTTCATCTTCAATACTATGTTTATTTAAAGTAATTAAACTTGAAATTAAATCTTAATAAGCACCAATTTTACATCTCTGTGTTTTATAATTCTTCAGTCAAATATTTTTAACAACAAAACATAATTTTAAATACACATCTTCTGTCTTTTCAAATACTTAAATATATTCTTGAACATTTATTTCATATGAAATGAAAAATAAATTTAATTATTACACTTAACAATTCTTTAGTGTATGTCATTATTATGCTATATAATTCTTTATTATTAACTTTATTGTGTTAATTCTTTACATTAATATTTTTAATGATAAAACATAATTTAAATACACATCTTCTGTCGTTTCAAATAATGATTTATATTCTGAACATTTATTTTATACGAAATTTAGAATAAATATAATCATTACATTCAACAATTCTTTATTATATTTCATTATTATCTGTATAAATCTTATTAATTCTTTATTATTAACTTTATTGTGTTAATTCTTTACATTAATATTTTCAATGATGAAACATAATTTAAATACACATCTTCTGTCGTTTCAAATAATGATTTATATTCTGAACATTTATTTTATACGAAATTTAGAATAAATATAATCATTACATTCAACAATTCTTTATTATATTTCATTATTATCTGTATAAATCTTATTAATTCTTTATTATTAACTTTATTGTGTTAATTCTTTACATTAATATTTTCAATGATAAAACATAATTTAAATACACATCTTCTGTCGTTTCAAATAATGAATTATATTCTGAACATTTATTTTATATGAAATCAAGAATTAATTTAATTATTACATTCAACAATTCTTTATTATATTTCATTATTATCTGTATAAATCTTATTAATTCTTTATTATTAACTTTATTGTGTTAACTATTTACATTAATATTTTTAATAATAAAACATGATTTTAAATACACATCTTATGTCATTTCAAATAATGAAATATATTCTTGAAAAATCATTTTATATTAAATCAAGAATTAATTTAATTATTACATTCAACAATGCTTTATTATATTCCATTATTATGTTACATAATTCTTATTAATTCTTTATTATTAACTTTATTGTGTAAATTATTTATGATAATTCTTTATTTAGTTTTTAATTTTTTTAGTTCTATAATTCTTTAGTCAAATATTTTCAATATTGAAACATAATTTAAAATATGCATCTTCTGTCTTTTCAAATAATGAAATTTATTATCGGATTAATTAAAGTGATTAAACTTCATATTAAATTTTAATAAACATCAATATTACAGCTCTGTATTCTATAATTCTTCAGGCAAATATTTCCAACAATAAAACATAACTTTAAATACACATTTTCTGTCATTTCAAATAATGGAATATATTCTTGAACATTTATTTATAGGAAATCAAGAATAAATTTAATTATTACATTTAAAAATTCTTTATTGTGCTTAATTATTATGCTATATTACTCGTATTAATTCTTCATTATTAACTTAATTGTGTTAATTCATTATATAAATATTTTCAATGATAAAATATAATTTTAAATACACACATTCTGTCGTTTCAAATAATGAAATATTTTCTTGAAAATTTATTTTATATGAAATTAAGAATAAATTTAATTATAACATTCTATAATTCTTTATTGTATTTCATTATTATGCTATATAATTCTTATTAATTCTTTGTTATTAAATTTATTGTGTTAACTATTTACATTAATATTTTTAATAATGAAACATGATTTAAATACACATTTTCTGTCGTTTCAAATAATGAACTATATTCTTGAACATTTATTTTATATGAAATCAAGAATAAATTTAATTATTTCCTTCTATAATCCTTTATTATATTTCAATATTATCTATATAATTCTTTATTATTAACTTTCTTGTAATAGTTTGTATAGTTTATTATTAGGTTCTACAATTCTTTGATCAAATATTTTTTATAATGAAACATAATTTAAAACATAGGTCGTCTGTCGTTTCAAAAAATGAAATTTATTCTTGGTTTCTTATTAAAAAAATTTCATTATTTGAAAAGACAGAAGAAGAATATTTAAAATTACGTTTATTATTGAAAATATTTGACTGAGGAATTATATAACACGAAGATGTGAATTTGGTGTTCTTTATTATTAAGATTTATTATGAAATGTTTATTCACTTTACAACTTTTAAACTTTTTATGTGGCGGAATTTTTTCAAGAAGATTAGTATATGAATGAAATTTTAAAAGAAAATATCATTTCGAGTAGACTTGCCCATGACATAGATCTATAAAATATCTAATGAAAATAATATCTATATCTGCATAAAATATCTATCTAAATCTAATTAGAGATGCAGAGTAAATATTTTTCCTCTTTTCATCTTCTTTTTCCTGAACTTTCTAAACTTTTAATTTCAAAAACAAATGATTTTTTAACCGTTATATGTAATTCCTATTTTGTAACGAAATTAAAAAATAACTCAAAACATTATATACATATTAAATAGCTGATATTTAATTGTAAAGCCCATAGAAAATTTCTTTTAGTCCCATAATTCTTAGAGAACTTTTACCATTATTTAATGAGACAGGGTAAAATCGTAGTTTATATTTGTAAAAAAATATCTAAAAATCAAAAACCCTTTATCGTGATAAACTAGACTTCATTTATTAAAGAATTTAATCTATTTCGAAATCTTATGTGATATTTCATAGGGGTCCTTAATCTACAATTTGCAATCAGCTTTTCAAATGTTTAAAAACTTGGTAGGAATAGAGTGCATTGCATTATTTCTGTCATGATGCTTTAAGATTAAGAAGATTATCCATAATATTCAGATTTTCAACTGATGAATTAAATATTGATGTATAGAAAAATATTGTTATCAAAAATTGTATTTAACACTTTCACTGTCGATCTCGCATCATGGCGTAATATAGCTTCAGTGCTGAAAAGCCATTCACATGCCAGCACGTGATAAGAGTAATGCCTCAATAGATAGGCGCGCATTAGCACAGGGAACACGTGTCAAACCAAGGAACCAAATTGCTATATATTTATTCTCCATTTCAGTCGGCAATATATACTAGATGTCTGCTGGTTTTGGCGTGGAGTAAAAGTTAAAAGCTTATTGTAAATGTAGATGTTGTCGAATTTATAGCTTTATTAGTTATTAATACGCTTTTATTAATTTCCCCTGTATGTTTGTTTGTACGTAACTGACTCTTTGGGCTCGATTTTGTCCTACTTTAAGTGATCCGATTTAATTGAAACGTTGTAGACTTATCGACTCTGAAATATTTTGATAAGTTTATCATCTCATCGTGATCAGGATCACCAGGAGGAGTGATTTTATTTTTTAACTTGTGAAGAGCTATTTAACCCATGTAGAATGAAAGTACCCAAGACATTCAAAAACTGCGTGGGACAGTGGCATAACGGATAACGCGCCTGCCTGACTGCGGATCAGGAGATTCCCTGTTCGAATCCTGGCTGGCTCGACCTATTCGCATTTAGCCTTTGTTTTACTCACAATTAAATTATTGTGAGAACTAGAGTTCCAGTCCTCCGTACCGGGACTTCATTTAAATAGTATAGTTTAAAAACACTAAAAAACACGCTTTTAGAGTGAATCAAACTAAAAAGTAAGAAATAATTTAATAGTTTAAAACCACTAAAAAACACGCTTTTAGAGTTAGTCAAAGTAAAAAATAATTGTTAACATAAGAATAAAATGACTGTTCTAAAAGCGTGGGGTGCTCGATAACAATCGCTATAATTTTTCGCTACTTTCATTCCGAAATGCAGAGTTAGTTTATAAATGTTATACAAAGCAGTCCACGCTTTTAGAACAGTGACATTCATTTTATTCTTTTGTTAACAATTATTTTTTAACTTTTTAGTTTGATTCACTCTAAAAGCGTGTTTTTTAATTAAAAAAAAATCTTGTAATATGAGTTGTAGAGATGATAGTTCTGGTGGGCCCTCATGCCCCAAAAAAAGAAAAATACAATCTAATAGGCATCTAACAAATGATGAAATTGCAAATGGGTTGATTGAACTTTCGTAGGAGTACCCGAGTTATGCTAGTTATGACAACGATGAGGAATTCATTCCTCTTTAAGGTTTGCGTAATAATATCATTGTAACTAACTTATAACAATTCAGTTATGTTAAATATTCGTTAGTGATAAAGTCCTAATACACAAATAATGCATTTTATCACTTATTCAATTCCTTCTATTAGCTCACACTCTCCCTATATATATCTTTTTAAAATTTTCATTCGTTCATAAAATGCTTTTTATTCATCCACTCCAGTTCAAATACATTTTCTTTGAACTTGTAGTGGATGACACTGGATGTGAATACAGTTTTTTCAAATATTAATTCATTCATTTAATTTAATTAATTCAATTTAGTTTTTCTTTAGATTTAAGTTGCATATATCTACCAATAGATGGCACCAGATAAACTTTAAAAATGAATGAAAATGATTTATAAAGGACTTTCTGCAATAGAGTGAAAAAAAGGAGGAATTGACTTTAAATTTGTTTTTATATTACTTGTTTTCATTAATTCGTCTTATTTTTATTCGTCATACCCCAGTGCGTAATGTGTAAATTCAAAAAATAATGTCCCCTCTAATATCTGTCTTGTTCTAGCGCGTAGTCAAAACATATTCCATTGGAAAAGGCGTAAATATTACTTAGTAATCAGCATGATACTCATAATCATGCTTTCTTACATTTTTAATCTTATTCGTTATAAGAAGTAAGTCATCTTATTTTAAAAACCCATTTCTACCACTGGGCAATGACTATCAAAACATTTTCCACATGACCGACAGTCAAAGTGTTAAGGTGTCATATTAATTTAGTAAACCATGTAGGATTCAATTTTGAAATTAATTTAATTTTAATGGATATGTTCATAACATTTTTAAAAAATATTAAAATTTGGCATAAAAATTGCTTTTTTATATTCTAAATAAACTTACGAAACGTAGATTTTGAGGCACTAATGTTGTAAACAAGTACAATGAGAAAATGAAGCACACCAGTAAAAACATTTAGGTATTAAATTTATGGAATAAAAGACAATAACCTGTTTTATTATGGAATTTATATCGCAATATCAACTGCGAATATAAAAATATTCAGACATGTCTCGATCAAATTTGACTTTTATTATCTTGCTTGATGATTTAATTTATTTCTGCCTGTAAAAAAAAGAGTATAATAACGTGAGAAATAATGACATTTTTATCCCCTTTAATTCTACAGAGAAGTTCCAAGATTATGCTCTTGGATACAAATGTCTCATTTTAAATCCTCCTATTACTAAAATAATAAATTCAATTCATACTTTGAAACATTTGAGAGTATTACATTAAATTGTAAACATAAAATTTTTTTGTTGGTAGATGTTTGACATGTCGCCATTGGATATTTTTTAACTTGAGATATGCGAGGTAAAATTCTTTCTTTAAAAAATGGACGCCAACAGGAATAGTTTCCATAGAGAATTTGTATTTATTATTAGTTTCGCTGTACACAAAAATTTAAAATTATAGCTTCAAGATTTAATTTAAAGCATTTTCTCAAAATGTAAATTATACATTGTAAGAATTAATACAAAGAATATTACACAATTAAAAAAGACCTTTGAAACGAGGAAAAAAAAAGGGATGGAACACAATTTACTGTGATATACATTAGGCTCCAATTATCAAATAAAAACCCCCGCTCTTGGATCTAACTCAATGACAATTTTTCTTGGCAGCAGATTCTAGCACTTCAAATGAATAATTAACTATATAATGCAATTTGTATTTCCGAGAGCAAAATTTTCAAAAGAGCTTAACACAATCACTGTACCCGTGGCAGAACTGAAAGGAATTTAATATTTAATGACTGAAAGGGGGGGGGTAGAGGGATGGCAGGAGAGGATTCGAAGGGGAGTGCGAGAATGGGGTTTGATGAAATTAAAGAGTATCGCACACAACGCATCGATTGGAATTAATGCTCAGAAATAGAAATTCCGTCTGTACTGTGTCATTCGATATCGAACCACCCCATCCCTATTAGCATGATAAGAACGACTTAATGGGATGCGAGGGGGGAGTGAGCAGGAAAGAATCGTCTGCAACTTCCGCCTCGGATTCGGAACTCCTTCGCTTCCCGGTTTACGCCAAGTGCTGCTTCCTGCGGGGACTTCCGCCCAATGGAATCACCCCTCTCCCTAAGTGTTCGACACGACCCCCCGACGATTATGACTGTGGTCGTTTGATGTTGCTGCTGGGATAAAGCGCGTGCGAAGACCAGGGATCGTTTATTTTGTCGCTCGAGATGGTGAAACCAACCCTGTTCGACATCTTGCAGTTCATCGTTATTCAATGAGTCAGGGAGGAAAAGAGAACCAAAAGGGAGGGAAGTAAAAAGTATTCGAACAATGCCTCTTTTGTAATACATTTTATTCTGCATAAACAAAATTGAATTAAATTTTTATACTATCAGTGTTTACATGTACTCGTTGAATAACTAAAACTTAGTTTGCATATATCACGTGTATATAAATACTGCAACAAAAATTAAGTTTATACTAACCCTGCTGCATTTCTGCCAGAGGACTCGGATATCTTTCTTTGATAATTTACTTTTTACTGTCGTCAAATGCTAATGTTTCCAACGAAACCAAATTCAAAATTCTTTACAAAATTGTGTATTTGGTGATGCAGCAAATTCTTCTTCATTGGCGCAACAGCCCCATGGTGAGTTAAGGCCGTCTGCCTACTGGCAGATGATGTAGCAACTAAATACGAGTAATAAAGAAATTTATTTTTTACATTGCAGGAGAAGGAAATACTCGTTATATTCAATATATCAATTTTTTTTTAATTCATATCAATATTCCCTATACTACTTATACAGATTCAATTTTTTTATGATGAAGTTTTATAAGCAGAAAAATTACCGTTAAGCTACAAATGTGTTTACCCATTCAGGTAATGATTTTAAAGAAATATATTTATAAATAAATATAAGAATTTTATTTTCTAATGCGTTCTTTATAGCTCTTTTGCTAAACAGTCATATTGCATTTTGATTTCCAAGATAAAAGAGATTTGCTTAAATTATCAAATTACAATGTTAAACCTTTTAGATTTGGGTAACAAATTTTATGTAAAACAATGTCCCTGTTTGACATAATTGCTTTTAAAGCAAAGATTGCTACATTAATTGATTTCATAATTGATATTTTTTTAATTTTTAGAACAATGTCCTATTTCACACTCCTAATTAATATTTTTATCACTGTTACTTGCAAAAAAGGAGTGGACTTTGCACATGAAATCGCTTTTCATTAAGGTGAGAGATTGTCAATAAAAGTCTCTAAGTCGTAACTCTTACTAAGTCTTGTGTTTTTATGGTAGTTTCGGCATTGATATATGCAACAGGATGATGTTCTCCAAGTTAGAATCCAAGACATAATCAATTTGCAGAAAAATTTGTTTTTGATATACAAACCCGAATAACCTTCTCTATATCCTGGATGTTGCAATGTTAAACATTTTCTAAGTAGATTTTGGTAATAGAAATTATGTAAAACAATGTCCCTGTTCGACATAATTGCTTCTAAAGTAAAAATTGTTGCATTATTTTGCACCAAAGCTAATATTTTTTGTAATTTTTAGAATAATGTCCAATTTCACGCTCCTGATTTACTTTTATCTTTGTTACTTGCAAACAATGAGTGGACTTTGCACTTAAAAATCGCTTTTTTATCAAGGTGATTAAAAACAAAGGTTGTTGATAAAATTCCTAAATCGAAACTTTTACTGAATCTTGGGTTTTTTTCGATGGTTTTTGCAGTGATAAATGAAACAGAATATTGTTCTCCAAGTAAGGCATCATTAATTAGCAGAAAAATTTGTTTTTTATACACCGTACCGAATCACCTTCTTGGATGTTACAATGTAAAAAATTTTCTAAGTAGATTTGGGTAACAGAAATTACGTAAAACTGACGATTTCCATGGCTTGCATAGTATTTTTTTTTTTTAAGTTTTTAAATTTTTCTGAGAATCTGATGGCCGAGTGACTAGCGCTTTGGAGCTCGGTGCTACATGTTTCCGGTTCGAACTCCGGCGGTGCCACGGATATTTGTAATGGTTCGGAATCCACTTTAAGCCGTAGGTTTCTATCTAATATGATTCTAAAGCGTTGGGCGTAAGGCTGACAACCCTACCCCTTAAAAAGTCATCATCACTGAGCCAGGTCAGACTTCTACCTATGGGTGCTCCATCACAACAGAAGTCTTCCTTCCATGAGACCACGGGTTCTTGGACTTGGTCTAAATGGTGCTGTCTGCCAAGTGGGATAAGAAACAGCAAGAACTAATTTTTCAGCAGTTTTATTTTTATCCAATATTTTTAAATTCATGTGATATGCGTAAAGGAGATACCCTCTCCAAAGTGTGTTTCCATTCATTACATTTACTTTTAATGCACTTTTAACTGGAATTTTTGAAAAATTACAAATACATCGTTAGAAAGATATTAAATATGAGATTATTTCTCAAAAATCATTTCAAAATAACTTCTTATTATCCTCCTGGGTAATAAACCTATCTAAATAAATACGTTAATTATATACTGCTTTCTGTATAGTTATGTTAATTTAATTAGACTTAAAAAATTTTAATGTAATTGCCCTTAATTGACTTTTAAAACGTTGCTAATTTTGATAAGATTTCTTCATTTGTACTTGTAAAACCGCTGTACTTATTTTAAATCTTTATAAAGTTTTGAAGATTATTTCAGTGACCATTTAAATCTTTTGCATATTATATAATCATCCAAAATAATTTTAAACAGAAAAGATTAATTTATTGAAAATTTTTTTAAAAAATGTATTCTATTTTTATGAATAACTATGTACGGAAAAATATTTTGTTGTTTAAAAAATTTTATTCCGTCTACTTTGCAAACAAACAATTATATCATTTAGTTAATATTTGAAGATAAAACAACGTTAGATTTTTTTTTTGATTAATTACAAACAGAATAAAATTTAAATAAGTACTTGAATATTCATTGAATTATTAAAATCTAACTCTTCAGTTACCTTTCAATGTAAATTGTTCATATTTTTTTAATATTAACAATGTTTTAAAGAAATTTTCTGAATTGAAAATCATGTAATATTAATACTTATGAAGCCACAAAGTAACAATAATTATGCAGTTTTTGAATATCCCTTAACATCAACTAAAAATAAAGGAGCCTTTTACCTAAGGATTGAATTAGAATTTCATGAGGGAAAAAAAAAGGAGTTACTTATATTTTTAGAGATAATAACGATGACGATTTTTATTAACATCGTGACAAAATGCAGGAGCACAACTTCTCGAAGTCATCTGAGACTGTCAAAAACAATTTAAACTCGAGTAAATAAATTTATAATAACTTTTTATTTCTTTTCTTTTGGAAATAGAAAAAACAAGTTAAATCAAAAATCTAAGAAATCTAGAGAGTATTACATTACATTACAGAAAATACATTTAAATCTCTACCTTTAAGAAGACGAGAAAAAAAACAGCAAAACCAATTAAACTTCGAATGTCTGGATTAATTTGTACTTTCTAATACGCTTTTTTTTTCCTCCCTTTAGAAAAAACGAAATGCAGCATTTCTTATTTTTCTTATTAAGTATTGAGATACAGTTTCTCAATTCAATTTTTTACATTTAAATCTCAACATTAAAATTAGATTCCGTGCACCACTACATGCTTTCAATATTAGATTTGAACTTAATTCCGACATTAATTTTGTTATTTTAGAACGTCTGTGAGCCTTTGGTGACACGACTTAATCCATGTGGACGATAATAAAATATCAGGAATTTAAAGAAAATTGAGTAAATGCGGGAATCTGAATTTTTTACAAGTATTGAAGCTTACTTTTTGAACATAAAAACGAATTTTTGTGACTTAAAAGTAAGTATTTTAATCTAATAATTTAAATTATTTACGTTTGTTTGTCGTACATTTTCGTTCTAATTCTTATTTATCGATAATAAATTTCTTTAAAGCTTTGATTTATTCAGAGTGAGAAAGAATGTTTCAATATTTTATATTTTTACTATTTTTGTTTTGTCTGGAACGTTAGTTAAAAAAAAAAAGGTTAGATTGATTTTTTAATGAAAGGCCCTTATTATCTCCACTTTTTAAGGTGATAATAAACTGAGAGAATTTTAAATAAATCTGCTGTTCTCTTGCTTTTAAAAGCTATTGTTGCTCATTTCATTCCATAGACTGGACATGATTATTCTCAAATACGCTTATTTGAAAATGGCTTTTTTTAATTAAGAAAGGTGAATTCAGTTTTTTAATGAAGGCTCACCATTGATTATCTTCCCTTTTTAAGGGGATAATAAAGGGATTTTTAGAGAATTTTAAATAAATCTGCTTTTAAAAGCTATTGTTGTTCGTTTCATTCAATATACTTGACATGATTATTCTCAAGTAGACCTATTTCAGAATGACTTTTTTAATTAAAGATATTTCAATAATTCATGTTTTTAATAATTCTGTTTAGTCTAGAAGGGTAAATTTATTTTTAAATGAAGGATACCTTTGATTACCTTCATTTTTAAGGTGATAATAAGCTGAGAGAATTATAAATAAATCTGCTATTCTCTTGCTTTTAAAAGCTATTGTTGCACGTTTCATTCTATAGACTGGACATGATTATTCACAAGCACGCTTATTTCAAAATGGCTTTCTTTAATTAAGAAATGTAAATTCACTTTTAATGAAGGCTACCATTGATTATTTTCTCTTTTTAAGGTTATAATAAACTGAGAGAATTTTGAATAAATCTGCTGTTCTCTTTCTTTAAAACGCTATTGTTTCTCATTTCCTTTTATAGACTGGACATGATTATTCTCTATTTCAAAATAGCTTCTTTAATTAAAAATATTTCAATATTTTATATTTTGAATATTTCTGTTTTGTGTGAAAAGTTAGTTGGAAAAGATAAATTCATTTTTAATTGAAGGATACCTTTAATTATATTCTCTTTTTAAAGTTATATTAAACTGAGAGAATTGTAAATAAATCTGCTATTCTCTTGCTTTTAAAAACTATTGTTGCTCATTTCATTCTATAGACTGGACATGATTATTCTCAAGCACACTTATTTCAAAATGGCCTCTTTAATTAAAAAGGTAAATTCATTAGTAAAAGGTAAAGGTAAAAATTAAAAGGTAACAGGTAATTTTTGCTATTTTCCCTAGATTGGGCAAGTTTATTTTCTATTTCAAAATGAATTTTTTAATTAATAATTTTTCAATATTTTATTATTTTAATATTTTTGCTTTGTCTGGAACGTTAGTTGTAAAAAGTTAAATTCATTTTTACAAAAAGGGTGGCTTTGATCTTCACTTTTTAAGGTTATAATAAACTAAGAGAATTTTAAATAAATTCTTAAATCTGCTATTTTCTTGCTTTTAAAAGCTATTGTTGCTCTTTCCATTCTATATATTCTCAAGCACACTTATTTCAAAATGGATTTTTTAAATTAAAAAAGGCAAATTCATTTTAAAATGAAGGATACCTTTGATTATCTTCACTTTTTTAAGGTGATAATAAAATGACAGAATTTGAAATAAATTCTTAAATCTGCAGCACTTTTGCTTTAAGAAATTATTGTTGCTCGTTTCATTTTATGGACTGGACATGATTATTCTCAACACATCTATTTCAAAATGGAATTTTTAACTAAGAATATTTAAATAATTTGTTTTTAATATTTCTGTTTTGTCTGGAACTTTAGTTGCAAAAAAGGTAAATTCATTTTTAAATGAAGGATACCTTGATGATCTTCACTTTTTAAGATAATAAACTGAGAAAATTTTAAATAAATTCTGAAATCTGTTATTGTCTTGCTTTTAAAAGCTAACGTTGCTCGTTTTATTCTGTATATTGAATATGATTATTCTCAAGCACGCTTATTTCAAAATGGCTTTTTTTTAATTAAGAAAGGTAAATTCATTTTTTAATGAAGGCTATCTTTGATTATCTTCACTTTTTAAGATAAGATAATAATAAACTGAGAGAATTTGAAATAAATTCTTAAATCTCCTGTTCTCTTGCTTTTAAAAGAGTTCTATAGAGTGGAAACTATTATTCTCTATTTCAAAATAGCTTTTTTATTAAGCATATTTCAATATTTTATGTTTTGAATTTTTCTGTTTTGCGTAGAAAGTTAGTTAAAAACTCCATTTTTAAATGGAGTATATTTTTATTATTATATTCACTTTTTAAGGTGATAATAAGCTGAGAGAATTTTAAATAAATCTGCTGTTCTCTTGCTTTTAAAAGCTATTCTTGCTCATTTCATTCCACAGACTGGACAAGTTTATTTTCTGCTTCAAAATGAATTTTTTAATTAAGAATATTTCAATATTTTATTTTTTTAATATTTGTTTTGTCTGAAATGTTAGTTGAAAAAAGATAAATTCATTTTTTAATGCTGTCTTTGATTATCTTCACTTTTTAAAGGGACAACAAACCGAAAGGATAAATTATTAAATCCACTTTCTCTGACTGTTCCCTTACTTTCATAAAAAAAACTATTGTTGCTCGTTTGATTCTATAAATTGGACATGATTAATTGCAAACTCGCTATTTCAAAATGGCTTCGTTAATTTTTTAGTTAATTTTCGGCTGCATATTATTTGATTTTAAGTTCATATCACTTTTCTAGCAGTGCTCCATTCTTAAAAGGATATTGGGATATTTTCATAGAATTTTATGTCTTGTATTATTAAACAAAGCAATTGAATTTACTGTTAACAAATATCCTCTTAAAATTTAATTTGTTGAATATATTTTATTTATTATATAATTAATCTAAAGTTTATTAAATATTTTGGATACAAATTTAAATATTCCTTAATAAATATATATCCTAATAATTAGGAGTAAGTAATCATAAATCATAGGAAACTAATAGAATTTTAATTTTATTTTAAATCGTTTTGTATTAAAATGAATTCTATTTTTAACTATTTACTGCAGGAAACATAAAACAGAATGTAAAAATTCTTTATTTACCTTGATATTTATAGAAACTGCATTTCTCGTATAATTTAAACCCCCAAATTTTGTATATTTTTAACAACCGTGGAGAGAAATATTCAATTATGTAACTGTAAAAAGTATAATGAACTAAATAAATTCAATCATTTTGCATTTTGAAAAAATAACGTTATAATATTTTATATTTAAAAGGTAAAAAATTGATTTCTTTATATAATACATTTTATATTTTATATTTCTTTATATTTATTGATTTCTAAATATAATACAAAAAAAAATCTGCAATTTTTTATTTCAATTATTTTAAGTAATAATAAATAATAATAATAATAATATTAAATATGTAAGATTAGTAATTTAATTGGTTCTATCTTTGTATAATTATTATTGGAATTTTAAACCATATTTATATCATTTTTTCTATCAAAATGAATTTAAGTAAATTGTCATTAGTTTAAAGTCAGATTATTTCTTTTTTTTTAAATTAATAATTTATTTTCTTTTAGAAAACTAAAAATCAAATTCAATATAAGAACAGTTCAACTTCATTAAAACAAAAAAAAGACAAGCAAAAACTGAAACAAAAACAAGCAAAAATAAAGATGAATTCATTTTTAAATGAAGGATACCTTTCATTATCTTCCCTTTTTAAGGTTATGATAACCTAAGAGAATTTTAAATGAATCTACTGTTCTCTTGCTTTTAAAAGCTATTGTTGCGCGTTTCATTCTACAGACTGGACATAATTATTCTACAAAAATATACTACAACATGTACTTCAAAATATACTACAAAAATGTGTGCAGTTTTTTATTTCAATTATTTTAAGCAGTGATATAATAATAATGTTAATAAATATGAAAGATTAATAATTCAATTCGTTCCGTCTCTGTATAATTATTATTGGAATTTTAAACTGCATTTATACTTTACATGTCCAGACTTCCTATAAAATTAATAAAACTAATGACAATTTACTGAAATTGTCATTCTATTAACATCATCATTAGTGTCTGTTTATTTTCTTCTTTTTCAATTCCTTCTATTAGCTCACACTCTCCCTATATATATCTTGTTCAAATTTTCAATCATAATAAAATACTTTTTATTCATCCACTCTAGTTCAAATACATTTTTTTGAGCTTGTAGTAGATGACACTGGATGTTAATGCAGTTTTTTCAAATATTAATTCAGTAATTAAATTTAATTAATTATTTTTAGTTTTTTTTAAATTTAAGTTGCATATATCTACCCATAGATAGCGCCAGATAAACTTCAAAAAATGAATGAAAATTATTTATAAAGGATTTTCTGTAATATAGTGGAAAAAAAAAGTAGGAATTGACTTAAAAAAAAATGTATATTACTTGTTAATTAATAATTTATATAAAAAAAAACAAAAGAATTGAAATTGAATATAAGAAAAAAAATTGAATATAAGAACTTTTCAACTTCATTAGAACAAAAAAAGTCAAGCAAAAACTGAGACAAAAACAAGTGAAAAATAATTTACATCGCCCCAAACTGTTTTAATAAAATAAAAAAAATGAAAAGGCCGATAACTTTTCTACGGGGACTCGAAAACACAATCACACACACCGCGCTTAGAACCCTATTTACAAATCCTGAGGAAGGGCCTTTATTAATAACCCCGCATCTCCGGAAACCTTAACACCTCCAATGAATCCTTCATCGAGACGTCTAAGTGCAACCCCCAATCTCGCAACCACCTCACGCCCTCAAGCAAATCCGCAATAAAAGTCGGGGCCTAAACATTGCCTTCGTGAACGACATCTTAAAAATCCAAAACCGCTAAGAAGGAATCTGAAAAAGGAAAAAAAATAAGAAATAAAAAGTTGCGAGCAGCCAGAAGTAAATAGGAAATTCCTCCGGTATTGGAAGAGGCAAAAAGCATCGCGGGGCGAATTATCCCGGGCGGATAACTTTTTAAAACATCCAGAAGCGCCCCCTGCCGGCCAGCTTTTCTTAATGGCATTAAAGCGAGCGGGCGTTTAGAGGGCCTACTTCAAACGGACCGCGAGGTGCTAAATAATGAAACAGCGGCGGAAGGCGGGCTCTCTCTGCCGCGCATTAATATTTGATGCGAGGCCCGCGCTGCGAATATGACATATCGGAAGATGCCAGCCAATCTGATTACACGCGGAGACCGACGCGCTGCCGGTTATTAATATATGTACTTAGTCCGACGCTTCCCGGCTAATGGAGGTATTGAATTAGAGAGGAGCACGGCGTTAATTCCTTTAGGGCCGCAACTAAACACGTTTAATGTTTACAGTCATAAACATAAGTCAGAGAGAGTGGCTTTTAGGCCTAACCTCCTTAGCAGGCGGCCGCCTAACAACATAATTGGCGCGAGGCAGAAATGCATTTGCGGCTGCTGCCTTCTTCTTCCCCACATATGCCTTTTATGATTTGTTACTTCTCTCTCTGTCTCTGTCTCTTTTTTTCCCTCTCTATCTCTCTGTCTCTGTGTGAGAGAGTCGATCGCTTACGAGGTTTTGCCAACACATTATCAATCAGCAGAAGGTGCAAAAGGCTTTTCTTCCATTCCATTCCTTCCAGGGGAAACAAAGTGGTGGCATCACAAATGGAAAATGGGAGGAACTTTTCATTTATTCCCTTTCAAGTAACGTGACTCCCTCTCTCTGTTTATTACCGAGTTGTTCCTCTTATCTCTTTTCCTTTTTTGTTTTTCTTTTTATCAATCTCTCTTTGCTTTCGTTGGCTAATGAAACTACGCGGAATTGAATATATTTGGGCGAAGAAGGCATCTGCTAGGGTAGAGACAGTTGATGAAGTGGGAACAAAATAGAAAATTTTTGGGGGGTATTAATTTATGGGCGTTTGGGGAGAGAACGTTGAGAGAGAGACTGATAAAAATGAGGTTTTATGGGCTTCTTCAGATGCCTTTGGTGTATTTTAGAAATGCAAGTGGAATGCGTTGCTTTTCTGTCATTAATTGTAAAGATTTTTTATGATTTATTATCATAATCAAAAGTTGCAACGTTTTCTTATAAATTGAGAAAGTAATTATTTTAGATGATAAATATGAACAATAATAATGCAGATTAAATATTTGTTTGTTTTTATTATTCTCGCTATCGATTTTATCAACGTTATTGGCAAGTCTTAGATAAAGATATCTATTGTACTTACAATGATTGATACTTTTTATTTCTGAAAATTTTACCAATGAGAATTAAAGATCAATTTATTGAAAAATTAAAAGACCTTTTTCAAAATGTTTCATTCAATATCCGGAAAGGCAAAAGTTGTATCATAAGATGCCCTTTTTCCCTTTCTCTGGAGGATAACTCATTTAAATTCCATGTAAGCCTATATTGTACAAGAAAAAAGAGTTTATGATTTATATTTTAAAATCTTGCTTTCTTTCTTTAAATATTTTTGTTTCATTTAATTCACATTATCATCATCATTACAGTGGCGCAACAGCTTCATGGTGAGTAAAGATCGCCTACCTACTGGCAGATTCCGAAACATGAGATGTTTTCTTTTTACGGGATAAGATCAGTTAATTTCTCTAAAATAGAGCAGGTAAAATGTGTCCTCTTAAAAGCATAGTTATTATTTGCCAGAAATCAATCGGTAGATTTATCTCATATCAAACAGGGAAGATATGTGCATCTCTTGAAAACACAATAATTATATACCCGAAATCTACCAATTGATTTCACTAAAATCAAGTAGGCAAAAATATGTCCATCTCTTAAAAACACAGACATTATCTATCATCTATATATCTTTCTATTATAATTATCTACCACCAGTCTATAAATCTATCAGTAGCTTTTTTTAATATTAAGCAGGCAAAATATGTGCAACTCTTAAAACACAATAATTATCTGTCATCTATTTATTATACCTGCCCTATATCTATCTATCTATTATAATAATCTGCCATTTATTTATTACATCTACCATCTCTCTATCTTTCTATTATAATTACCTGCGAACTATCTTTAAATCTATTAGTGGATTTCTCTAATATCAAGCGAGTAAAATATGTCCCTCTCTTAAAACGCAATAATTATCTGCCAGAAATCTATCAATAGATTTCTCTGAAATCAGTAGCTCTATTATTTGATTACAAATATTAGGAATATTTATTTAAAATGAAAGGAAAATAAAATTTTAACTCTCGTTTAGATTAGTTTTGCAAGAACAGTAGTGTCTGACCTTTCTGCTGGTAACTATATCATCGATCCCGGTGTAACAAGTATTCCCACAATATGATTTCACACTAATGGTGGAAATCTCTGCTACTGCATGCTATTTTTTAAAATATTTCACCCTATAAGTAACTGAGAAAAGTAAGTTCCAACAAGTTTCGAATATTAATGCCAATTAAAAAGGAAACTTATTAATTATTAAAACAATATAATTATCCATTTTAGATTATTACTTAAAATATAATATTTAAATAAGCTATTGTTTTAATTCACTTTGTTATAAAATAAAACGAGTTTAATTTTTCAACTTTTCAGTATTGTTTGTTTATATTATATAACAAAGATTCTTATAAAATTCAATTTTATAAAAAGTAATAAATATGATAGACATGTTTGGATCGGCATGCAGCCTCCGTTGCAGACATTTCCTTCAGAAATGAGAATAAGAATTTTTTCCTGTTTTATTTATTTAATTATTGTTAGAATCGGGCCTACAATCTCCTTATTAAAAGCCAGAATTTTCTAAATAACCCTACGATACATCGCTGCTACTATCCCTAAAATGTCTTCACTTTGATTTTTTTTTTTTAAATACTAATTATTATGATAAATAGAAATACTAAAAAGCTATCAATAATCTGCAACTCCTATCCATCTTTTGACGGCCTGGTGGCCAATTGGCTAGTGCTCTACCCTTTGGTACCACAGGCTTCAGGTTCGAATCCTGACGGGGGGCACTGATATTTGTTAGTTGTTTGGAATCCACGTTAAATTGTAGGTCTCGGTCTAATTAGCCTAAAGTGTGCCAAATATGACCGTAAAATGACAAACCAAATCAAGATGTTAATTTACTATGAATGTCTGGAAAATAATTTAATGTTTTAATTTGTAAATAGTTTGTAAAACTAGGAGTGATATTAGACGAAAGCACTAGGGTATTTTTCCAGTGCAATACGCATCCTATATATCAACACTAAATCATTCACTGATATGATCGATGAACGACAGAACCCATTACTTTTGCAATATATTTCAAATTATCAGAGATTCCCCCGTACCGTTATCGTGTAAATTTAATCCAACTAATCGCACACTATTAAATCATCACATCACATGATTGCATTTCCACCATAAAGGAATAATTTGTTAATTTATCGTGGATTACGCGCGTCAGTGTGCGGCAGTGGAAAGCAATAATGAATGCGTATCTCATTCCGCGGAATGGCCGCCCGTGATTTATTACAGGGCAGAGCAGTTTCTAATGAGATGCTTACTCCCAAGTATGAGATTAGAATAGTACACAAACCTTGAAATCAGTGCCTGCTGAATAGTACACGGACTAGAGAAGGGCATTTGTCTGGATAATAGAGTCGTTTTATAGGACATCCATTCATCCTCATAGCTAACGTTAATGACATTCTCAGTGAAAGAGTGGTGATCTAAGTGTACAATTCCTGACAATTCAACACTAATAGAAGAGTAGTTTTTCCATGAAATAAAACCACAATTATTATTTGTTCAATAAAAAAGGATTTTGTACCAATAAAATTGTACTACTATTTTATTATTATTTTACTTATTCATTGTACTATTATTTTGATTTTTGACATTCTTTTGCAGTGTGCTTTTTGTAGTGCTAATGTTTATGTACTACGTGCTTTGTGCTTAATGTTTATGTTTATATGCGAATGCTAATGCTTATGTTTATATACTAATGCTAATGTTTATGTTTATATGATAATGCTAATGTTTATGTATCAGGCCAATGCTACATATTTAAATTATTAGATTCCTGACTGCATTTATTCGTATTTCGTAAAATACAATAGATATTCGTTGCATAAATACATGCCCCATCATAATTAACCCTATTTTCCACTTTCACGTTATTATCTTAAATTTTAAGGAAACACTTCATTTTTCACTCTTTAAATATAACCTGTAAATAACGAAACATGCATTTTTAATATTTACAATATTTTTTTTTCAAAAATAAAATAATTTTTTTCATTAATTTGAATATATATAAATAATAATGGCTTACAAAACTTAACTGAAATTAGCATACAGAATTTTCTTCTAAATATACTTTTCAATATTAATTACAATTTTCTTCAATAGTGTTCAAAATATATGTGGGGTTGCTTCTTATCTCATTTGGTAGACAGCAACATCTAGACATGAACATCACAAGATGAATCCGTGTGGTCTCATAGAAGGAGAGAAGGGAAAGAGCAGCTTCTGTTGCGATGGAGCACCCGTAGGTAGAAGTCTGACTTGGCTCAGTAACGCTGAAGAAGTAGAAGAAGGAGGGAAGTGCCTTCGGGGAGGACTTTTGGAGGAAACTACCCCGCATTTTCGTATCGCACAGGAAAAAACCCGGAAAATTCCCACTAGGTAATTCAATTAACGAGGCAAGATGTTGAAGATCACAAACGCCATCAAGTCTTATCGTTTTTGTGAAATAATATCTGGATAGCGAATTGAAGCTTAGCCCTACTGCTCACCAGTGGCACATGTTGCCACGAGTCGGGTTCGGGTTCAAAAAAATATAATAATATCATGGCATAAATATAATATATCATGGCATAACTAAACATAATTATCAAATCATACCATTAATCAATCGGAATTTTCCCATTTTATATCTTGACAAATTTCGTTTTTATTATAACTATTTATGCAATAATTAACGTGTTCTACCTAAAACAAACTGACTAAGAAAATCATTAAATTTTATTAATTAACAATTATAAATAAGTTATAATAATCCAGAAATAAAGAAAATCTTGAAACATTTTTTTTTTAAATTTGAAAGAATTCTTAAAATTGTGCTTGTCTTATTTTATTAATAAACAGTTTTTAATTTTTTTTTCTAGAAGCTAGATATTAATGTTTAATATCTTACAAAAAAAATAGAATTCTATTGTCACGTAAAAATTAATTCTCTAATACGAGTATAGTTAAAAAAATTTGCATAAAGGAAATTAATGAAAAAAGGAAGTAAATCTTTTTGTTAATTTGTTTGCCGCTGACGTGCGTAATTTTATTCAAAGCAATAACGCGTAAAAAGATGAAAAAAACAGAAATAGTTTCTTTGATGATAGCGATGCAAAAAAGATGAGCAAAAACATGAGTCCAAAGAAAAGGCGATTTCAATTAAAGACATCACAGATAATTACTTTAATTAGTCTGCATGAACTACTCAATGATTATACTGAAATAACGTTATAATTTCTTAGATTCGCTTAGAAGATGCTGAAGCATTAAAAAAAATAAAATAACAGTTAACTCAAAACAAATTTATCTTTTCAGAAGAAAAGAGAAACAATTTTTTTTCCCGGGAGCAAAACAGGAAAGAAGAAGAAGAAGAAGAAAAAGGAAACAGGAGAAAAAAAACGGTATTTTCTTGGTAATTAAGTTAAAAAATCTGCTCCAGTTTTCCAAAGAGGAAAGAAATTAATTTCTGTTATAGGTGATGAGTTAAAACCTTTACAAAGAATGACAACACACACGCCGGAAAAAAAAAATCCCGAAAAATAATCGGGAGAGAAAAGTAGAGATTATCTTCTAATTATACGTTTTTAATAAAAACAGGAAAGATCCCGGGGTCTGAAAAAAAAAGGGATAAAAAAGCAATTAAAAACTGTTACAGGATGCCCATTGAAAGAGGGAAAAGCGGAGGAAAAATTTTTCAATTTCCTATTGATCCTAATTTTCCTGATTTAGCGGATTCTCTTTTGGAGAGAGTTTGTTTTGAGCTTATTTTTTTTCTTACTTAGTTTCTATCTCTCTCTCTCTCTAGTTTTTGTTATTTTCACCACCTCATTCAATAGCTTTATAGATTATTTCCACACTCCCTACCCTACTCCCCCTCAACTTCTCATCCTCTGCTTAATTTTTTTTTCTTTCTCTCTCTCTCTACTTTTTCCCAATCTCACCGATTATTTTTTAGTTTTCATTTACTTTTAAAAAAAAAAAAAAAAAAAAAAACGAAAAGAAGATGGGGGAAAAAAAAGGGAAAAATATAGCAAAAAAAGGGGAAAAAAAAAAAGTGATTTGTGTCCGAGTTTTGTAAGTTTTGTACTTGTTTTGCGGACGCCGGGGAGATCAAGTTCTCTCCCATTTCCCCCGATTAGAGAAAGGGCCCGCCGACGATTAGAAGTGGGATCAAATCGCGTCGGATGACGGGGGTCGAACTGGAGTGGGAAAAAAAATCCCATTCCCTCGCTTTAACATGGAGTAGCAGAGCAAACGCTTATAGATATATACTCCATTTGAGAGCGAGTATTTACTCGGAATGGAGGGGCATTAAGACCTGATTACAAAAGCAGATACTGGATTTGGTGCTAAATGGACTTTTAGAACCTGCCGCCAGGGGGCGACAGTGTTTCCTCTGATGTCATTGCCACTTGTTTCCTTCTTAAACATTAACTAGGAGACGTGAGGCAATCTAATTCGGAAATAAGATGCACCCAATCAACATTTTTTTTTTTATTTATTCCTGCTCAAATTTTTGAAGTGATGAAAAAAAAAATTAGCATCAGGGGTGGGTTAAAGCTTAAAGAAACTTTTTCTCTCAGAAATAAAATAAAATCGCACCATCTGGAAAAATCCGAGAGATACTGACAGAGAAAATCCGTTAAATTACTCTGCGATATGTTTGCATTCTTAATCGTCTCACGAAGAAGATGTTCGTTTGTAAAAAAGAAAGTTTTTGGGCACGGAATAAATATTTTTTAAGAGGCTGATTAAAATCTTTAACTCCTCTCCCCCTCCCCTCCGTCCCCTTGATTTCCAAGATATTGGATTTTTTTTTTTTTTTTTTGAATATTTAGGGTATAATAACGGGCCGTTCGCCGCGTGGTGTTAGATCCTTTAATTACTTTCCTTTCGGTTATCACTGCCGTGATTGCTGCTTTTTTTTTTTAAATCTAGATTTTGTTATTTGTCCAAGTGAATGATTATTTTAATGGAATCGTGCACTTCAATTTTTTTAAGTAATTTTAATGAGATCCAAATCAAACTTACTCAATAAATGTTACAAGATTTTTTTTTTTAATTTTTAATCTCTTTTACTTTGTTGCATAAGAAATTTATACGAAAGGAAAAATATCCGAGAAAAAAAATATTTCTTTTTATAACTATGTTTCTTTCGTTTATGTTTCTTTCGTTTATGTTTCGTTTGATGTTTTTTAAGTGCCTAAAATAAAGACAAGAAGCTGTATGTGATTCATTGTTTATGACTGATCTCGTTCACTTTCCATTATCTTTAATGTGTCAAAGGAGAGACATTTTTATTTATAATAACACAGATGTGTAATACAGTCACCTCGAATATAGGATTATAATCTCTTAATATAAAATCGTAATCAGAAGATTCATGTATTTAGAATGAAGAAATAAACTTTGTAAAAAGGCTCGTTTTGACAAAACCACAGAGACAAAAAGAAAGAAGACGACCCAAGTTGCGATGGATAGACATTAGTTAAAAAAGGTTTAGTTAGTAAATAGTTAACGATTTTGCTGTACTAAAAGGTTAACAATTGGAGGGCCAGTGTCACCCAGAGGAATGCATGGAAATAGCTTCGAAGGAAAGTCTTGGCCCACCCTGTGCTGTCATGTTATTGATGATGATGATGATGATGAATCAAAAGATTATAATCTTAATTCTGATATGAAATTCAAACGGCTACATTTATACATGAATTTCTGTAATAAAAAATAAATAAAACAATATAAACTTATTGAACATTTTTCTAACAATTGATGTTTGCAATTTTAGAAATCAAATCATCATCATGATTGGCGCAACAGCCCCATGGTGGCCAAGGCCGTTTGCCTACTGGCAGATTTCGAAACATGAGATGTCTAGAAATCAAATACTTTAAAAAAATTGTATTTGAAAAGAAAAATCTGACTCCTTAAGGGGTTAAAGTTTATTTAACGCTTTTCTATCCGATGGCCATTTATAAAAATTGAAGAGATTTGGTTTGATTTGTCGCTCTACGGCTCTCTTGTGCACACGAGGATTAAGCAGACCGGAATCTACGGTTTAAAGTGGATTCCGAACCCCACAAGCATCCATGCCACGATCGGGACTCGAACCCGAAAGCTATGGTACCGAGCGCTAGCCACTCGGCTATCAGGCCGCTAAAATTGAAGAGGGATCATTGTTACGTGTTCCGTAAAAAATAACTTTCAATAATGATTTGACAACATTGTGCGAAATCATATGAAGCAATATATATGTGCAATATTATATGAAGCAATATATATGTGCAATATCATATGAAGCAATATATATGCAATATCATATGGAGGATGTTCCATGTTAGAGAATGAACAACAAAAGTAACGAATCTAATGTAGGTTGCGTAGGAAGAGAAGGAAATTTCATGAAACCTGTGTTGTGTAAATCAATTCAGGGCCCATTTGAAATTTAAATTACAAAAATCTATCCTACACTGATGGAGGTTCGTCTTTTTTTCATTTTTTTTTTTTTTTTTTTTTCAGCACCACGCAGACTGGCAATAAAGGGAAGTCCTTCAAATGAAGTCGTCCCTCCCTCCCCACTCGCTACGGATTATTTAACACAATTATCGCGCGACGTGCCGATCGCCTGGACCCCCCTGCGCTGAACAAAGGGGGCATTCGACGGCCTCACAGAGGGAGGGGGGTGATTTTTGCCAATGGAGCAGAAGGATAACAACTACCACCAGTTCATGAACACTTCATCAGTTCTGTACACATAAAGCGATGGTTGTCCGAAGCAGCAGATTATCGCCCTTTTTTGGCGATGATAAGATTTAACAAATAAAATGCATATTACTTTGTACGAACCTTCACAGTTAATTTTGAATTAATCTCTCGGTTTAATCTCTCATCAAATTCCTCATTTTCTTAATTATTTATTCAATTCCTTCTATTAGCTCACACGTTCCCTATATACATATCTTGTTCAAATTTTCAATCGTTCATAAAATACTTTTTATTCATCCACTCAAGTTGAAATACATTTTTTTTTTTTAACTTGTGGTGGATGACACTGGATGTTAACGCAGTTTTTTCAAATATTAATTCATTAATTCAATTTAATTCATTAATTTTAGTTTTTTTTTAGATTTAAGTTGCATGTATCTACCAATACATGACGCCAGATAAACTTAAAAAAATGAATGAAAATTATTTATAAAGGATTTTCTGCAATAGAGTGAAAAAAAAGTAGGAATTGACTTTTTATATATATATTACTTGTTTTTATTAAATATGCAGCTAAATTAATCTTCATTTGTTTGTTTTTTGTGGCTCACAGCTAAATTGCATGTGTCCTACACCATTCAGAAACTTGTGAATCTTTCTCTGATCAATATCCATCGAGTCACCTGGTTTTTGAAAGTTGCGACCGTAACGGACAACTGTGAACTCAAACTCGGACCTTCCTTCGCGCTAGAGGCATACCATTTAGTCACGAGTAGGACCTCTTTATAAGTTCCCTTTTGTACCTTCTGTAAAACTGTTTTCCTTACAGCTATTGTTAATATGCAGGGAAGCTCGCAAAGCTGTAGCAGGGAAGCAACCATGCATATCAAGGTTACAATAAGTGGGGGGGAAAAAGCGACATTTACTCAAAACACGTCGATTAGCAATTCAAAAATGTGAAGTATATTTGAAGGTAAGAAGTACACACGATGTCCATAAAATCTCTCCAATTTCAAAAATTTGTAACAAACGCAAATGAAAAGAGAGAGAAGGCAAATTTTTTCCAAATGAGATAGATATAATATAATGTTTTTTTTTGCATCATTTAATTTTAATTCAACTTAACACATCTTTATAGGGGTACCATTAGTTACACATCAAAATGAAATACTCTATTACTTGCCTGTAGAATAACCTTATCAGTGGTAACAAAACTATCAGTTATCTGCTGCTTGACTGGCCTAATGCACACGTTAAAAGCATAGTCTAAAACAGGGATGGGCAAACTCCGGCCTGCCAGAAAGTTCTATCCGGCCCGCGGTTAGAATTTTAATGTGTCGGTTCGAGGAAAATTAAAAGAAATATATATTTATATATTATATATCCATCTCCTTTTCTATTTTTATTAAATATTTTTTTTTCTTCCTTTTTTTTCAAAGGACTGATGATTTTTTTACTTTTTCTATTTTTGTTCTACAACACATAAATCGATGGAAATAGCACAGACAGCTTTCAATCGGTAAAGTGTTAAAAGCGGAAGTTTTGTGTTAGTTATAGCTGTAGATTGGCGCCAACAAGTTAGTCTTACAAATGATTATCGAAAGTAAGTTTTCCACATTTAATATCTCACGCCCAGAGAATCAGTGCTATGCTTGCTTCATCTTATATATGTGAACAGGTGTTTTCAACTATGAACTTTAGAAAGAATTATTTCAGAGGCAGACTGACAGATGAGCATTTAGCCTCGTTCCTTAGAATCAATACATCTCACTTCGAACCTCACTATAAGGAACTTTTAGAAATGAAACCGCAATTTCATTCATCTCATTAGCATGTTTAATTTGTAATACTTGTATACTGTTTTTAAAATTTTAGAAAAATGTATCTTCGCCCAACAACCTTTTTTTTTTTTTTTTTTTTTTTTTAGTTAGCCCATCCCTGGTCTAAAGCATATATAAGCTAAAGCTATGTCCCATACCCAGGGCCGGATTTAGGTGAAAAGAGGCCCTAGGCTATTCCACTTACGGGGCCCTTTCACATCCCATTCTTAAGTTTGTAAATTGCATGAGAAATAATAAAATACATCATTATTGTGATATACACTCAAGAGCCAAAACATTATGACCACCCCTACATTTTGCAATGAACTCGCCTGGATGACGTGGAAGGCACGTGATCAGGTGGAAGTGGTATTTAACTGGTATTAAGTGGTGGTATTCATCCATGCCAAGGCGGGTTGAAGCTGTGTTGCGCGCCAAAGGTGGGCCAACTCGTTATTGATAGGTGGTCATAATGTTTTGGCTCTTGAGTGTATATCAATATGTTAAATGAAACATGTTGAGATGGGTACTAATCTTTATAAAAAAATGTGGCACGGTTAATAAATAAAAAAAAATTCGAGAACACTTATTTTGACATTTATTCTCAGCAACTATATATAGTACTTGTAACAATAATTAATCAAACACAGAACATTTACAAAGAAACAAAATTCAAATAATAAAAATCTTTAACTACGAAAATAAAATATGCAATAAAAATTATCCTATTTTCTACCAAATTAAATTAAATTTATTAAATACATTGAAGATTAAAGCAAATTCTATTCATATAAATTTATTTCATAATTTCTCCTTGTTTTCCATTCAGTTTAGTGTTTAAAGTTTTCAGAATAGTGTAATTCTAATTTTGCTAACAATTTGAATGTAGACTTATTTGATCTTGAGGCTCTAGGCTAAAGCCTAGTTAGCCTGTAGGAAAATCTGGCCCTGCCCATACCTTTGTTCGATTCACGATATTTTTAATATAACCTTGAATATGTTGCACTAGAAATCACTACCCACGACTTCTTATTCAATTCCTTCTATTAGGACTTTCTGCAATAGAGTGAAAAATGAGTAGGAATTTACTTTAAATTTTTTTTTTTTATATTACTTGTTTTTATTCCATTCCAGCCTTTATAAATAATTTTCATTCATTTTTTAAAAGTTTATCTGGCGCCATCTATAGGTAGATAGATGCAACTTAAATCTAAAAAAAATATAATTAATTAATTAAATTTAATTACTGAATTAGTATTTGAAAAAACTGTATTCACATCCGGTGTCATCCACTACAAGTTCAGAAAAAATGCATTTGAACTTGAGTGGATGAATACAAAGTGTTTTATGAACGATTGAAAATGTGAACAAGATATATAGAGGGAGAATGTGAGCTAATAGAAAGAATTGAAAAAGAAGTCGTGGGTAGTGATTTCTAGTGCGACATATCCAAGGTTATATTAAAAATATCGTGAATCGAACAAAGGTACGGGGCATAGCTTTATCTTATATATATGCTTTACACCAGGGATGGGCCAACTATGGTCCACGGGTCAACTCTGGCCCACTGGAAGCTTCTATCCGGTCCGCGGATAGAATTTTAATTTGCCGGTCCGAGATAAATTAAAAGAAATATATGTTTATATATTATATATTCATCTCCTTTGATTAAATATAATTTTTTTCTTCATTTTTTTTAAAGGACTGACGATCTTTTTGTCTAGTTTTGTTCTTATAAATCGACGGAAATAGCAAGCACAGACAGCTTTCAATCTTTAAAGTGTTACAAACGGAAGTTCTTTGTTAGTTATAGCTGTAGATTGGTAGAGTTTTAAGAATCAATATCGAAAGTAAGTTTCCCAAATTTAATATCTCACGCCCAGAAAATCAGTGCTGTGTTTGCTTCATCTTATATATGTCAACAAGTGTTTTCAACTATGAACCTTAGAAAGAATTATTTCAGAAGTAGACTGACAGATGAGCATTTAGCCTCGTTCCTTAGAATCAGTCCATCTCACTTCGAACCTCACTATATGGAACTTTTAAAAATGAAATCGCAATTCCATTCATCTCATTAACATATTTAAATTGTAATATTTGTATATCGTTTTTAAAATTTTAGAAAAATTTATCTTGGCCCGCTAGTTTGCCAATCCCTGGTATAGATAGTTGCCAAAAGGTATGCTACAGGCAAGTAATAGAATATACCATTTTGATGGGCAACTAATGGTACCCATATAAAGATGTGCTAAGTTAAATTAAAATTAAATGATGCAAAAAAACGTAATTTCTAAATGACGTAAAAAAACTTTATATTATATGCATTTCATTTTGTAGTATTTTTTTATCTCACTTTTCATTTGCTTTTGTAACAAATTTTCAAAATTGTGAAGAGATTTTAGGGACACCCTGTAGTTTTAATTGGCAAAACTATCGATAAAGAAGTACTATTTCTTGCTGGAAAATTATTTATATTTAATTTAACATTAAAAACAAAAACCTTAAAATTATGTTTTACTTTTTCATATTTCTAAAAAAAAATGAGCAATTTAGGTGTGGTGCTGTTGTATTATCGGATTTCATTATCAATTGTTGAATTTTGTTGTTGAATTGTTGAATGCAATTATATAATTATAATTGTATTTATGTCCGTAGCATATCTTCAAGCTGCATGCTCCTCCTGGGTATTGCTAAATGAGTACTAATGGTACCCATATAAAGATGTGTTAAGTTAAATTAAAGGTAAAGGATGCAAAAAAAAAAAAACGTAATTGCTAAATGACGTAAAAAAAACCTTTATATTATAAGCATTTCATTTTGTAGTATTTTTTGCACAAACAGCAGGCTTGCTTATGGCATAAGGATTAATTGTCTCTGTATTGCCAGCTATATTAGAACAACAACATAATTGCATTTATAATTTATTTTTATTATTTAGTGCAAATTCATTTTTTTTGTAACTTGCAATGGATGACACTGGATGTGAATACAGTTTTTTCAAATATTAATTCAGTAATTAAGTTTAATTAGTTAATTTTTTTTTAAGATTTAAGTTGCATCTATCTACCTATAGATGGCGCCAGATAAACTTTAAAAAAATGAATGAAAATTATTTATAAAGGACTTTCTGCAATAGAGTGAAAAAAAAGTAGGAATTGACTTTAAAAATCTTTTTTTTTATATTACTTGTTTTTTATAGAAATTAATTGTGCATGCACAATAAGTTCTGAACCAAATTATTATAATTAAATTATCTATTTAAAATGAAATGGCAAATAAGAATTAATATCAAAGGATAATAATATAATTAGCTTTTTTATGTTATAAAATTTATACTGAATTATTAATTAATTTAATTTGCCTTGTACTGCTATACTAGTAATTCAATGGCTTAAAATGATATAAAAATATATAATTATTCCTTTAAAATGAAAGTATTTACAAAGGTAATTTAATTTTAAAAAGACGTTTAATCTCTTTAAAACGAAAATCATATTTTGAATAAATAAGCTTTTTAAATAACTAACTTTTTAAACAACTATAATCTTATTGCAGTCAGTTTTAACTTCATTTTTCACGCATTTGTAACTGATAGAATATTTACAGTGTTTTGTAATATGTTTTAAATACTTCATAATAATGTAAAAGGAATAAATTAATATTAAAAATTCATACTGAATTTTAGAATAACTCGATTCAGGGGAATAATATAAAACAAATCACTACAATTTGTGCAACTTCATTTTCAACAATGTTAATAAGTATCGCTTTTCTTACACATAAAAAAAGTTTGCCGATGTTGAAAGAATCAAAATAAAAAATATTCCTCTTTAAAACGTACACTTAAATATTTAATCATTAAAACTGATTTATTTTCTGTTAACAATCTGAAGAAATTCATTGCTATTATTCTAAAAAGGTATTTTATTTCATTTTAACGATAATAAAGATAAAATATGCAATTGATATGAGTTTCAGTTTCGTTTTAGAATAATGAATGAACATTGTTTTTTAATTATTGTTAGTTTAAAATGAAGAAATGGAATCAAATACAATTTTATTCGTGATATTGCTCACATGTGAAAACATGAATAGATATCTTTCATTATTCTTTTTGTTGTTGTTGTTATTATTTTTCAAATTCAATAAATGGGATATATCACATTTATGGAGTAATTAGGGTATTAAATGATTAATGTCCTGAATAAGAAATTACAAAGTATTAATATTTTTACACTAAATAATGAATTAATAAAATCAAGGCAAATGAAATCTGAATAATACTCTAAAACATAAACATTCATATTTTATTGAAATGCTGTTTAAAATTTGAAGCATTAAAATATAACAAGCTGCAACAATTTATTAAAATACTGTAACCGTACTTTCTCCTACGCACTGCAAGAGCGCCTCCTACGCTGTTCTGGAGAAATGGTCAATAGGCCTCGAGACTCTCACCAGAGAGGATGTACAGCGCAATTGGCGCTGGCGCTGAGAAACGTATAGTACAGCGCAAATCACGCCCTACTGTTGAGAAACATTTACTTCGTAATCTCCATCCCGAGAGAAAATATATTTAGCACAATCCTGTACATTTGTTGGCCTACAGATTCTCACACGGAGAGGAAGTATATTTCACGCATTCGATGCATACCTGAGTATCTTAATTATATGTCTTTAAATGTGTTAATCATTGTATGAGGACCCGAATGGCCGATTGTCTATCGTTCCTGGCGCTCGGTGCCACAGGTTTCGGGTTCGAGTCTCGGCGCTGCCCTGGATGTTTGTAGGGGTTCGTAATCTACTTTAATCCTGTAGGTACCGGTCTCATATGACTATAAGAGCGTCACAGAGCCCAGTGAGACTTCTCACCCCCATCCTTCATAAACTATAAAGGGGCAATTCAGCTCTAGGTACAGTGATGTGGTGTGGTGTAGTAATAGTAATTATTGTATTTGTGTCGTGCTTCTACGCGTGTAAATAAAGCAGAGTGTTCTCAAACCTGTGTCTCAAGTCGCAACCCAACCCAATCACAATTCAGCTGCATAAGCATTTTCAGGAACTACAGCTGATGAAGGTCTTCCTGTGCGGTCTTGATCCAGCAGAGAACTTCGACCTCTACGAGATTCTGTGAACCATCTAAATACAGCGGCACGAGATGGAGCTTCGTCTCCATATGCTAGTTGTAGACGTTGAAGGCATTCTTCTCGATTTAACCCCACTTTAAAATCATAGAAAATCATAGCGTGATAATTCTTTCGCGTCAATTCCGTTTTCCTTTCTTCCAAAATCTATTCTACGACAGCTCAATTGCAGTTGTTGCCACAAATTATCGTCTGCGGCCATAAAAAAGTTCAAATTTAAAAAATATTTTTTTTTTTCCTGCGTTTGTCGTCGGTCTCAAAAATTGCAGAGTTATCCTCGTATTGACTGTTTTCACCTGGTTTTAGAAACTCATATTCATTTCGATCATTTTTCGTTGACCTGAGCCTATTTTGTCTTTCAAATCGAAATCACCACTTTCAAGTCGTCTAAACCAAAGCACTCAAGAATCTTGCGTTGTAACTGTGATGAACTATCACTACTGAGGTGCATGTTCATGCACTGCCTTTTCAAATACAATTTCAATTTACCTTTTCATTATTTTATTTAACACAACTCACATATAAATCTATAAAGATTTATTTATAACATAGTTTCCGAATCGGTTTATACCGATTCCAAATGAGGTCTTGCATCAGCCGATTCCAATTCATATCTGATGCATTCCACCACTGTATTACCACTGGATCAAAAGTCGACCGGATGATTTATTTCTGTAATTATCCCGCCGATAGTGTAGAAAATTGGAAATCTTCCAAATCAGACGGACCAAACAAAGAAGTGTAATAGGAGAGAAAGGTATTTCTGAAATGGTTTTAATAATAATAAAAATAATTTACCTTTTGATAATTAAAATCTTAAATTATGTAATATCAATAGCAAAAAAAATTCCATAATAATTATCAGATGTGTTTCTTTTAAAATTACTTTGCATGCTCATGTCTGCTAGCATCCCTAATAAATAATCGATTCGTCCGTTTCCGCTTTTGAAACTGTTTACCTTTTCACTCAAACGACGGTCAAATTGCACACGTTCAAGAAAAAAAATTTATCAAAAAAGATAAGTGTATAACTTTATCCATGGATGTTAAAAATTTAAAAAATTGGAGATTAAAATGTTAAAAACAAATTAATTAATAATTCGCACGTATTAGGCGCGGCTTTATCTTCTGCTTTTGAAGAAATACTGTGGGAGAGTATTCCTTCGCAAATTAGCAATTAGCGATTATTTTTCAATTCCTTCTATTAGCTCACACTCTTCCTATATACTATATCTTGTTCACATTTTCAATCCTTAATAAAATGCTTTTTATTCATCCACTCGAGTTAAAATGCATTTTTTTAACTTGTAGTGGATGACGCTTGATGTTCATACAATTTTTTCAAATATTAATTCAGTCATTAAATTTAATTAATTCATTTTAGTTTTTTTTAGATTTAAGTTGCATTTAATAATAGATGGCGCCAGATAAAATTTAAAAAATGATTGAAAATTATTTATAAAGGTCTTTCTACAATGTAGTTAAAAAAAAAGTAGGAATTGACTTTAAAAAAAAATTTGGGTTTATATTACTTGTTTATTGCTATTTCAAATTTTAATAGAATTTTTAGTTATAATTTTATGCGAGATAATTGCATTTTCCGTTCAGCCATCAGATTAGATTTCAATGCAATCGCAATTTCATAACATGACCACTACTGTGTCCAAAAAGTAAGACCAATTTTAAATTTAAATTTCCCGGGCACATGGTATTGGCATAAAATTGGCACGGGCATAAAACAGTTGTTTTAGCTAATGAATCTACACTATCTTATGGGAGAAAACCTGAAAAACTTCCACCAGGTAGTTCGGCTCACGAGGCAAGATCCTGAACACCACAACCGTCATAGGGTCTCCTGGTTTTTGGAAACAGTGTCTACAAATAAATCGCCAGCGGATTGAACCTCAGCCCTAATGCTCGCCAGCTGGGCCGCTGGGCCGCGAGTCAGACGGGGGGAATGTATTAATCTTCATCATCATCGGCGCAACATCCTCATGGTGGGCCCATGTCGTCTGCCTACTGGCAGATTTCAAAACAAGAGATGGTTCTCGTTTTATGGGGTAGATTTGTAAGCCCAACGCTCTACAATCATATTTGACAGGCACCTACGGTTTAAAGTAGATTCCTATTTAAAGTAGAACCACTATAAACATCCATGGCACCTCCGGTACTCTAACCCGAAGCCTGGGACCCCGAGCGCCAGGGCACTTGTAACTCGTACATCATGCCCCATGTAGTAATCTTTAATAGCCAAATATTTCTAGCCTAAATCTCAGTTTGAGTATCACTGAACTACTTACAGAAACAAAGGGGAAAATAAATGTTTAGTTTGTTTGTCTATGGTCATTTTGTGCACACTTTTGGCTAACTAGACCGAGGCCTATAGTTTAAAGTGGATTCCGAACTACTACTACTACTACTACTACACCACACCATATCACTGTGCCTAGAGCTGAGGTGTCCCTTTACAGTTTGGGAATGATGTGGGTGAAAAGTCTGATTGGGCTCTGAGACGCTCTACGGTCATATGAGACCGGGACCTACAGCTTGAAGTGGATTCCGAACCCCTCACAAACATCCATACCACCGCCAGGAACCGAACCTGAAGCCTGTGATACTGAACTACACCACATCATTGTGCCTAGAGCTGAGTTGCCCCTTTATAGTTAGGGGATGATGTGGGTGAGAAGAAGTCTGATTGGGCTTTGTGATGCTCTACGGTCGTATGAGACCGGGACCTGCGGCTTAAAGTGGATTCCGTACGACTCACAAACATCCATACCACCGCCAAGATTCGAACCTGAAGCCTGTGGTACCAACGGCCAGATAATAACTAACCAATTAGCCATCAGGCCGCACAGAAATAAAGGACAAAATACATTATTCATCAAAAACAATTCTGAAGGGGGAAAAAATCACCATCAAAGAGTTATTTTAATCAATTTCATTTCGCTTTTATTTTTTTATTTCAGTAAAAAAAAAAGGAGAACTGTCTCCTTCTTCATAACTTTAATTACATCGAGACAGAGATATCAAATAAAAGTTACAAATGAAACATCTGCAACTGTCGCTCCAATGACGAGCACTTAACATCTTCTCCCTTCATTACGTATAATGTCCTTGCCAATCACATTTCCTCCCATGGTAAGTTGCTACTAATTGCAAAACGTATCAAGTGCAAAACTGGAGAACTTATTACTAATAAAGATGATTATCAGAAAGAAGAAAAAAAATTAAACCCGGAAAAAGGTTTCGTGCATAAAGCCGCGGACGCACTTAATCAAATGCGAAACTTTTAAATTAGGCAGCAGCTTTCAAATTACGTCCTTAACTGAATACCATCAGTTTAGAAAAATATTTGCTCCCTTTAAAAAATAAAAAAGAAGATAAAGAAGATGAAGAAGAAAATGAATAAAAAAATTAAAGATCGGTTAAGTCTGAAAAGGAGAGGAAAAAGTAAAGCGAAAAAAAAAAAGTACCCTGGCAGGAAGAAATTTTTTTTGATGCTTCTACTAATGGAAAGTTGTCGCCGTATAAAGCCCCCTTTGAACGGAGGATATTCGAAAAAGGGGGTTTTTCGAATGCCATTAATAGACTAGGTATGGCACCTCAATTAATTCCGGCGTTTTTTTAATGACTACAGTTTGGGAAATGGGGAATTCACCACCCGAATCACGGTAAAAAAATTTGATGGAGAGTCTCCATTACATTCTAATTTCCCCCGAAAACTCTCCGATAAAAAAAAATTAAAAAAAGAACTAGGGGGTGGCGGGAAATGGAAAAGAAGACAGAAAAAAAAACTAATCAGAAAACGGTGAAGAAAACTTCCTGGCGTAAAAGTAATTTGTACAGTTATTTAATATCAAAACAGCACTCATCCGAGCTTTTATAGCGGAGTTTTTCATCCTACTACTCAGCAGAACGACTTGTTTTTCTCTTGAAAAGAAGAATTCAGGAGGTGCTTAAAAAAAAATGGCGACCAGAATGAGAGAGCAAGTAGCGAAGAATAAAGAAAAGAAAAAAAGAAAATCAAAAGACGAAGAATCAAAAAATAAAAAAGAAGAAGAAGAATATCGGAGGAAAGCAATTTTAAAGTGGAAGTTAAAGTAAATAGCGGGCCGCTAATAGCGCCCTCTTGCGGCCAAAGTCGTCTTAATGAGACTTTTCCTATTTTCACTACATTGGCGAAGCGTGAAGCGTTACTAAATGAGTCTTCGCACGGATAATCATTGTTAAGTGATATCTTTAATCTGAGTTATTAATTCTTACATTAGGGCTTAAATTCGAGAGCTAACGCTGCTCCGCTTTTTCGCCCGCTAATTAATTGCAGCGTTCCGCCGGCCGCGGCGCTGCTCGCTCGCTCAGAGCTTGTTGCCAACAGCAAAAACGCAAAAAAAACAGCATATCCATGAAGAGATATTATTCGGGAGATTATTCGCACTTCTCTCTCTCCCTAACAAGTTTCATTGTCGTCTTGATTAAGAAAAAGATGCAGCCAGAGAGTAATTTCACACCATTTCTTTTTTTTTTTTTTTTCATTTACGCTTTATTATATCGTTTTAAAAATACTTTTATTTAACGAACTTATTTCGCAAAAATAACTCACGACAAAATAATAATAATAATAAAAAAATAAAAAGTAACAATTTGTAAAAGCTGTAAAATCATCTCTTTTAAGGATAATGTATCGTTTTAAAATTATTTTGCTGTAAAGGATTTTCCTCATCTTTCTGTTTTATGGAATTTCGTCACAAAAAAAAATTTGATGTATGATTTCGTTTTACTGCGCAAGACGACAAAAGAAGCGTTTGTCATATAGGTGCAGACTGAGAAAATACAAAAAAAAAAAAAAAAAAAAAGAAAAGATAATTATCATTATTCTTCTGTACTGTATTCTTCTGTATTTTCGAAATTCTTAAATCGTAGCTAATTCTTAATTAGCATATATCTAAATTATAATTTATTCAATGCCTTCTATTAGTTCACACTCTCCCTCTATATATCTTGTTAACATTTTCAGTCGTTCATAAAATACTTTTTATTCATCCACTGAAGTTCAAATGCATTTTTTTTTTTTTTTGAACTTGTAGTGGAGGATACAGTTAATACAGTTTTTTCAAATATTAATTCATTAAATTTAATTCATTCATTTTAGTTCTTTTTAGATTTAAATTGCCTATATCTACCAATAGATGGCGCCAGATAACCTTAAAAAAATGAATGAAAATTATTTATAAAGGACTTTCTGCAATAGAGTAAAAAAAAGTAGGAATTGACTTTAAAAAAAATATTTTATATTACTTGTTTTTTGTAGATTTAAGAATTTTACAATGAGCATTAACTCTATTATAAATATCATTAAAATGAAGTCAGAAATCTTCTAAAAAATAATATCAAATCTTTTTAATTTATTAACTAATGTTTACAAAAGCAGAATTTTTTAATTACTGAAGCATTGACTTTAATTTTTTTTTTTTTTTTTTTTTTTTTAAATTTTTTAATGCATTGCAAACGATTTTATTTTGCATGAAATGTGCAAAATTTGGAATATACAGAATTCAAATATTGTCAATAATTTTTACAGTTGAAAAACTGCAACAATTTCGTTTCTTTGAATCAAGTAGATTTTTAACTGAAACATAATCAAAAATCTCGAAATACTTTTAATTTTAATCTAGCTTACAAAAGTACATAACGTAACGTACAAACAGTTATACAAGTCAAAATTTGTATAACTGTTTTTACCCATAAAATATATGGATATTATTTTGGGGACAGTGGGTCAGCGATGTCCTGGACTACTTTCAAAGTTTTTGATTGGTTTATTTATTATTATTCTAAATTTCATTCACTAACTATTCTTATTTGTTTATTATTAGTTTAAATTTCTTTCACAAGCTATTCTTATTGGTTTATTTATTATTATGTTAAATTTCGTTCATAAACTATTCTTATTGGTTTATTTATTATTATTTTAAATTTCTTTCACAAACTATTGGGATTGGTTTATTTATTATTATTTTAAATTACTTTCACAAGCTATTCTTATTGGTTTATTTATTATTATGATAAATTTCGTTCACAAACTATTCTTATTGGTTTATTTATTATTATTTTAAATTTCTTTCACAAACTTTTGTGATTGGTTTATTTATTATTATTTTAAATTTCTTTCACAAGCTATTCTTATTGGTTTATTTATTATTATGTTAAATTTCGTTCACAAACTATTCTTATTGGTTTATTTATTATTTTAAATTTCTTTCACAAGCTATTCTTATTGGTTTATTTATTATTTTAAATTTCTTTCACAAGCTATTCTTATTGGTTTATTTATTATTTTAAATTTCTTTCACATTCTTATAGGTTTATTTATTATTTTAAATATTCTTATTGGTTTATTTATTATTTTAAATTTCTTTCACAAGCTATTCTTATAGGTTTATTTATTATTTTAAATTTCTTTCACAACTATTCTTATTGGTTTATTTAAATTACTTTCACGTGCCTTTTTATTAAATTTCTTTCGCGTGCTTTTTTTATTTATTTTTTTTTTTATATATAAAATCGTTTGGAATTCGAGAATTTTTTATTTTTATTTCTTTAGTGCTTAGTGTTTTTTAATTTCTTTTAGTGCTCTTTTAGAAAATCGTATTTAATTCTATAGTTTGTTTGTTTTTTTAATTTCTTTCGTGTGATTTTATAATTGTTTGGAATTCTATAATTTTTTTTTTTTTTTTTTTTAATTTTTTAAAATTTTTTATTTAATCTGTTTTCTTTTTTCAGTTTTGAACGATAATTTATGAGCATAATTTACTACCTGGAACCTACCATAATTTACTGATACTTTTTCTTTCTTCGTCTATTTAAGATTGCTAATAAGTGATTTGTTCTCACATTAAATTCTAAATTTCATGAATAACCTGTATACCGGCTGAGCCAATCAAATATATATTTTTTTATTTTCATTTAATATTGTTTTGAAACCCCATGTAAGTATGTAAATTATTATTTATTTTAAAATAATTAATTTTTTTCTTATATTACTTTATAAAGGCTATAATTTTGTAAGGATATGCCAAATATGCACTTCACAATGCAAAAAAGAATTAAAAAGGAAACGAGAGCAAAATTACGAGAAATAATTCAGGTAAACCTAACCAAGAATTTTAAAGATATTCTTCTGTATTTCCTTCCAGAACTGTTCAGATTGTTAGTTAGTTGATTAAAAAATTTCAAACAAAAATATGTTAAATTAACTCGGGCATTTTTGTTATTATTACCTATACTTTCTGTAATTTACTAGATTAAAAAAAAATCACAAAAGTATAATAGAATAATTATCAATTGCCTAAAAAATCTTATAACATATCAATGTTGATTAAATTATTTTACAAATTTGCTGTTCTTAATAATAAATATTTCAATTACTTCCATTTATCAAAAAATGTAATATTTTTTTAAAAATTATTTTATCACTTTTTTTAATATAGTTAGTGTATATCATGCTACATTTTGCAAGGTTTTACTGTTTAATTTAAATTAATAAAAATATCTTTATCATGTAAAATAATCATCAATAAATTATTAATCAATAATTTAACTAAAATGATGAAAGTAATTATTTGTAAGACTAAGTAATAGCAAAATCATAATCCAATAAATATATTATATCGAAAACGAATTTTAAAATAGACGGATTTATAATTTTCAGATATTTTCTTTAATAAAGATATTAATATTTTTTTCTTACTATTAACTTGTGATTGAACACTTTAACTTGTGATTTATGATTAAGTATTTTTAGCTATGATTGTATACTTTAAAAATCTTACTTATGCAATTTCACTTTTTTATTTTTTTAAATTTTTTAGAAAATATTATGTATAAAAAATTTTCAGTTATATCTAATAGAAAAACATGGCTTCCAGTTCCCAAAACCATCCTCATAATCTCAACAAGTCTTAACATTTTTTTTATTTTTTTATTATTTGACCCCATAGTTGTATCTCTCATGGTTGTACTGATTCTTCACATACTGCGCCATCTATGGATAGAAATGGGAAATATTCCTGAACAAAATTACTAAATTAAAAGATGCATCAAATCAAGTATAACAAAATAAAATTAATGTAAGCTAAAAACGTGTGAAATACAAAAAATAATATAAATACTTCATTCATGTATATCTTTAAAATATATAAAGCACAAATTCTTTTATTTGAGAATTTAATGCTTTCACAAAAGTTGCATTTCAAAATTTTATATTAGTTTTATATGAACAATAGGCAAAATTATGCTAAATTAATGAAATAATTATATCAAATAATAAAAAATATAAAACTGAACTGAAAAACTAGAGAAAAACTCTAAACTAGAAATGAACTGTTTGAATAAAATAAAAGATATATATTTTGATACACTGCTTTATATCAAAATAAAATTAATAATAAACAAAAAATAAATAATAAGCATAAAAACTGCTTTGCATAAAGAAAAATTAATATTTAAAATAATGAGAAAGATTTCATTTAATTAAAATACAATGTAATGTTTATAAAAACTATTTTGATTAGAAGTTAAATGTATTTTAAGTAGAAGTAAAACAAAGAAAAAAAATAAATTTAATTCTATTTTATAAAATATTAAAAAAATATTATTTTATTTCAAAAATATTTTTAAGTATTTTCGCTTTTAAGAGTAACATAATAAATTCTTTTCATCTTAGTTTATTAAAATGGAAATTATTTAAACTTAATTTCTCTATTTGCAGTTGCGGCCTGATGACCAACTGGCGTGCGCTCTGGCTGATGGATTCAGGTTCGAATCCTGGCGGTGGTGCGGGTGTTTGTGAGTAGTTCCGAATCTACGTTAAGGTGTACCACGTTGTAGGTCCCGGTTTGTTTAGCCTAAAGTATGCACAAAATGACCGCAGAGTGACAAGCCAAGCAAATCTCTCTTCGCAGTAAGTAAATATTAAAAAAACTTATAATAGAACATTAAAAATTGGATCTTTTTAATTAATAATTTAATTATATAACTAGGGTTTTCAGAAATTTTTAAGTTTAACATTAGACGGTTAACAATTTTTTCCTAAATATTGAGACAAGAATTTTTTTTTTTTCACAACATAATTTATTGTTATTTAAACTTAGGACTTTAAAATTATTATGATACAATACTGTAACATCATTTGAAATCAATTAAGTTGAACTAAATAAATATATAGAATTAAGGTTTCGATTAATTTAAATTTTTTTTCTTTGTTTTAACACTATTTAAAATGCATTTAATATATTAAATTTTATAATAATTTCAGATTTTTCCTCGTTATTTGAAACAATAATTTTTTTGCCAATTTATTTTTTTTTTAATTTTTTCGTTATTTATGTTATAAAAAAGTATGAGAACGAATATAATAATTGAACAAAAGTAATAAACTGATGTCATATAAGGAAAAATTTTGACGTGTAGATGTGTAAGAATGGAAAATATATAAAACTAATTCGTAGCACATCTGTTTATAAATAAGGAATCACTAAAATTATCGTACTACAACTAGGTTTTCTTAATATGCAAATAATTAAAAGTGTATACGAATTTCAACCGAATGTGTGAGTCAAAACAAATATACATATGTGCAATTTAATATTGTTTACCATGATTATTAAATTAATTATTCAGTCAGATTGTAAAAAAATAATCTTAATGATGAATAAAAAATCTGCAATAGGAAAGAACTTTTCACCCAATACATATATATATCATGATTATTAAATTAACTATTCAGGCAATTTTTAAAAATAATTTTAATGAAAGGTAAAAATTATGAATAGGAAAGAAATTTTCACTCAATATATATATATATATATATATTATGATTATTAAATTAACTATTCACACAGATTTTTAAAAATAATTTTAATGAAAGGTAAAAATTATGAATAGGAAAGAAATTTTCACTCAATATATATATATATATATCATGATTATTAAATTAACTATTCACACAGATTTTTAAAAATAATTGTAATGAAAGGCAAAAATTATAAATAGGAATAAAATTTCAAAACCACTTTTTTATCTATATAAATAATGAATCTTCAAATTTATAATCCTACAATTGGATTTTCTTAAAATATGAATAATGAAAAGTGTATACGAATTTCAGTCAAAATATATGTACAATTTAAAATAATTTATCATGATTATTAAATTAACTATTCAGTTAGATTTTTAAAAGAATCTTAATGATAAGTAATTCGACTAAATATGCGAGTCAAAAAAAAATATACATATGTGTAATTAAAAATAAGTAATTATTAAATTGAATAAATTGGATCTTAATTTTGAATAAAAATATGTAATGGGGGAAAAATCAACTATTTCTTTATATAAATGATGAATCATTAAAATTATAGTTTTATTAGTGTTTCAATAAGATTGCTTTAAAATTGATAAGCTCAAAATATACATATAAATGTATACGATTTCCATCCAAATGCGTGGAAAAAAAGATTATATATATATATAATGATTTTGAACTAACTATTGTGTTAAATTAATTTTGAAAAAAAAATGCTAAAAGGGAAAGGAATTTTCAATTCCTTTTTATAAATAATGATATATATTACATGTATAATTTAAAATGATTGATGGTGATTTTTAATCAACCTTTGAGTTACATAAAAAAAAAATTTTTATTTTGAGTAAAAAATATGTAATCTGAAAGAAAATGTTCAACTGCTGCTTTTTTACAAATAATGAATCATCAGAATTATCATCATATAATTTGATGATCCTTTTCAATATGAATGATTTTAAATTGATACTAATAAATACATAAGAAACATACATAAATATTATATTAAATAATTAATCATAAGTAATAAATTATAACAGTTGTAAAAAAAACAGAGATTACATAATGAAAAAAAAAATTTTTAATGTGATAGAATTTTAAAACCACTTCTCTTTTATAAGTCTTCAAAATTGTAATGTTTTTAACTCGATTTGTTTTCAAATAATAATGATTAAAAATGTGCGCGAATCAACATAAAATTATGTTGCATATTTCCTGCATTCTATCGAATTTGATGTTTTACGAATCAAAATCAATCCAATTTTTCCCCTCATCCGAAAATGTGAGAGAGGCAAAGAAACTGCTCGTAACTCGATCTGTCCCGACGTCTAATTGCATCTAAAAGCCTTCAATCGAAATGCAGTTTTGGCGCAAATTCCGAATTCTCTGAAAAATCTTCGCCATAAAACGAGGCCCTAATTGAATTTCGCCCAATGATAATTCTGGCAGAAAATGCGCTCTTTCCTGCTTTCAGCGGTTAATTGCGAAGCCGACGCGAATTGGATAATTGAACTTCTTTATTTTCGGGGTTGAAATGAGAGAACTTATTTCAAATTCGCAAACGTTTCCGAAATCAATTTATCGCGCGCGCGATTCCGAATCCGTGGGCCCCCCTACGTTCATTAGCGGCCGCCCGCATGTTTATTTTGCGGGCCAATGCAATTAGCGCAATTATCCCGCCAACTTAACGCAATTTCGCGTCGGCTTAAATTCCTTGGCGTTTCTTGGTCTTTTTGCCGGCGTGCGGAATCGCAGCCAATTAGCGCATTCCACTCAATTAGCGCGCCAGAAAGATCGTCTGCGGCCGGGATTAGGCCCGGTGACAGATATGGAGTGCGCGGGGGTTTCCCATTACCTCCCCGTCCAATCTCCGCGCGCGACGCCCCCGCAGGCCCCTCCCCACACTCCTGGGAACGCTCACTTATTTTAAAACTCTGCACAAGCACACCGACTTCGGCGCTCCAGGCTTGGCGACTTCTCGTCTCGCTGGGCGACATTGCAAGAAAGCAGTTTGCTTCTCCTATTCCTTCTATTAGCTCACACTCTTCCTATGTACAATATCTTGTTCCAATTTCCAATCGTTCATAAAACACTTTTCATTAGTCCACTCGAGTTTAAATACATTTTTTGGAACTTGTAGTGGATGACACTGGATGTTAATGCAGTCTTCTCAAATATTAATATATAGTTAAATATAGTTTTATAATATATACTCAAATATAGTTTTTTTCAAATATTAATTCAGTAATTAAATTTAATTCATTAAATTTAGTTTTTTTCACATTTAAGTTGCATATATCTACCAATAGAGGGCGCCGGATAAACTTTAAAAAAATGAATGAAAATCATTTATAAAGGACTTTCTGCGATAGAGTGAAAAAAAAGTAGGAATTGACTTTAAAAAAAATTTTTTTTTTTTTTTTTTATTACTTGTTTAAAACAAAAATGTAAAATTGGAAGTTGAGAAAGAAGGAATATTTTGTTTTGTAGAAGTTAATTTTGTCCTTTAACAATGAAACTTTTTTTTTTACTTTATCGATAATCAATTTCTTCATATTCGAGATTGATTTTCTAATGAAAATGGAATAGTGCTATGTGTCAGATAAGTTGTAAATTATAAAACTACCGAGTTTAAAAAGTGATGTAATTTATAAAATTGCACATACAATATTTATTAGATAAATGAATTGTTTATTTATTTTTAAAACAAGCAGAATTTTTATTAGTGTAAGTATTTAAAATATGACGTCTAAAAAGCCTATTTTTTGATTACTTGAATTTGTTATGCAATTTACTATTTAATGGAATTTATTGTACAACTTTAATATTTAATCGTTTATTATACAACTTTAATATTTAATCGTTTATTATACAACTTTAATATTTAATAGAATTTATTATACAACTTTAATATTTAATAGAATTTATTATACAACTTTAATATTTAATAGAATTTATTATACAATATTTAATAGAATTTATTATACAACTTTAATATGTAACAGAATTTATTATACAACTTTAATATTTAACAGAATTTATTATACAACTTGAATTTATTATACAAATATTTATATAGTTTTATATTAATAATTATTTAAATATTTTTTAATATTTTAATTAGAAAAAATATTTAATTTTAATAGTTTTTATGTTTTAAATTAATATAATATTTTAATATTTTTATGCTTTAAATTAATATAATATTTTAATATTTTTTTGTCGTTTTAAAAGTTTTTAACAAAGCTCTTTAAAAAACACTGTTGATAAGAACAGTTTTTTTTTTTCATACTTCTTTTGAATTAAGTTCCAAAATATTTCTTGTAAAAAGTTTAAAGTTGTCGTCAAGGAAAAAAATTATAGTTTTTCAGCAAGTATAAATAAATTTTGTCAAAAGGAAAGATATGTTTTAAAATTATTATATATATTTTAAAATATATTTTTATATCTTTTTTTAAGTTTAATTAAATTAATCAATTTTAATAATTTTAATTCTAATTATTTTTAAAAACTGATTTTTTTTTACTTAATGATTCATTTTTGAACGAAGTAGGACATTGTTTTGATAAGCTTCGTTCGCTTTCCGTAGCTTCCTTGACCTCTTTTCATTTTTTTTTTTAAATTTCTTTCACGAACTATTTTCTACATATATAAATTTCTTTCAGGATCATTTTTATTCATAATATTAATTTTGCGAGCTACTAATTAAATAAACAATGTAAAATTGTTCTAAAAAATCGTCTGGTGAAAGCAAAGACAATTTTATTTCAAAGTGAAAACGAGATTTTTCAAGAAAAGAAAATCGTTTGGAATTCTGTAATTTCTTTTTAATTTTATTTTTGAAGAATGCTGTTATGCGTTTGGTTCTTACATTAAATTCTAAATTTTAGAGGTAACCTGTATTTCTGTATACCTATTATTTTTTATTATTATTATTATTATTATTATTATATAAATCCGTTCATCTATCTCGTTCATATTTCATAAAAGTCTCTGATTTGTTTACTTCATTTACTCGGCTCTAATTTTTGAATGACTATTTCTGTAAGTGAATCTTTATTCAATGACTCATAATAATGATTAACATGTGCTCTTGTCGTCATTATTATTTAATATTCTTGTCATTATTTTGTATTCTTCCTTTTATGACAGAATTACTTCAAACAAACATTTTTTATTTAAGCAAACGTTCAAACTAATAGAGACGAAATGGTCAATTGCTATTTGTTTATTACATTAACATAACACATGTATTTTATTTCTAGGATAATTATTCTTTTAAATACTTTGCAAAACTCTATAGGAGGAATGGGAGGATCAGTCTATTAAAAATGCAAAATTATACTGGAAGATGCAAAATCTAATCAATACGTTATGTTCAAAATAGCATGTAATAATTGAACCAAAATAAAATCCTATATACAGGGTGATTATAATTAAAGTCCCATTTTCAAAACGATGTAAAAAAAGAACCACTGGTCAGAATAAGTTCAAATTTGAACTGACGATACTCGAAGAAGAGGGAAACGATAGAGCATCAAAAAAAAAAAAAGTTTCACCGATTTTCCCCATCCAATTTGATGTGACCTTGCCGTGGTGGAAGGACTTTCCACTCACAGTGTCACAACTGTTGAATGACTTGGAAGTCCTTTTTTCCATCAAAAAACCGAAACAATCCAGCACATTGAACACTACACTTGGTTGAATGTGCAACTCCTGCCAAATACGTTGTCATTTCGATTCAAAATATCACTGGCAGCCGAATTCACTTTCTTTAGGCTACTTACAGCGCCATCTATTGATACATTTTGGAACTCTTTCTTGAAGCCGTACCGTTTTTCCTTTCTTCAAGTATCTTCAGTTCAAATTTGAATTCATTATGACGAGTGGTTCTTTTTTTTTACAGCATTTTGAAAGTGGGACTTTAATTATAATCACTCTGTATATTTGCATGTTGATATTCGTTATCAGGGGCTCCCCCACTGATTTTTTTCTTGTGGGGAGGCTCAATAAAATTAAACCTAAGCGCTTATGAAAACTGAATAAGTCGTATTAAATATAAGTAAATAAAAAGGTATCTGAACTCAAAATTCCATATATTAATTATTTTATTAATAATTTGTACATTTATTAATATATATATTTTATTTACATTATTTTATTATTAATAATTTTTGCACTCACTGAGTTCAGATGAATATAAGAAAAGATTTTTCAGGCGCGATAATAAATAAAAGGAATAGTATAAAATAATGATAAGAAGAGCGCATAATAATAATGATGATAACAGCAAAGATTAATCATTATTGTGAGTCATTGAATAAATAAACAGATAAGAAAAACACTGTTGCATTGAAATACTAAAAGGAAATCATGATTAAGGAAACGAAAAACTCCTCTCTCGATAACAATACCCTTAATTTTATATGTAACCATTTCGATTTTTTCCCCACCCGAAAATTGTGATTTGAATGTGGTCAGTTGCCTTGATACCTCGCACATAACGTTCAAAAAGATACTGATATTTGTTGAACGTTGTTATTTATTTTGAATTTTAAAATTCGAAATCTTAAAAAAAATAATAATAAACTATTGAGTTCCAAACGATTTTCTTTTCTTGAAAAATAATATTGAAAATAATTTTGAAAATAATTTTGAAATAAAATTATATTTGTCTCACACCAGACGGTCTTTCTGAACAATTTTACATTATTTAATTATTTAATCCTATAATTATTAGCGCGTGAAAGAAATTTAAACACACCAATAAGAATAGCTCGTGACAGGATTTTTTAAATAAAGTAACCAATAAGAATCGTTGTAAATGGTCATAGACACGAAACAAAAAATTCCGCTCTCGATAACAATAGCCATAATTTTAAGGGTAACAATTTTAATTTTTTTTTTCCACTCACCAGAAAATTTTGATTTGAACGTGGTCAGTTGAATGTTAATTCAAACATGATGTTCAAAACTGATGTTGATATTTATTTTCAATTTTGAAATCTTAAAATGAATAAAAAAAAATAAAAAAAAAAATAGAGAGTTCCAAACGATTTTCTTTTCTTGAAAAATGTTATTTTCAATTTTGAAATAAAATTATCTTTGTTTCACACCAGGAGATCTTTTTGAACAACTTTGCATTATTTCATTATTTAATCATATAATTAAATGATTATTTAATATTCATTTAAATAAACCAATAAGAATAGCTCGTGAAAAGATTTAAATAAAAATGAACCAATAAGAAAAGGTGAAAGTGATTAAGGACACGAAAAAAGAATGTTCAAGGAAATGAAAAAAAATTTTCTCGATAACAATACCCATAATTTTATGGGTAGCAATTTCAATTTTTTTTCCCCACCAGAAAATTGTGATTTAAACATGGTCAGTTACCTTGATAATTCATGTATAATGGTCACAAAAGACGTACAGCGTTTTTTAGTTGATATTTATTGTGAATTTTGAAATTTGAAATCTTAAAAAAATAATAATAAAACTATACAGTTATAAGCGATTTTCTTTATTTGAAAAATATCATTTTCAATTTTTAACTAAAGTTATCTTTGCTTTTACACCAGACAATCTTTTTGAACAATTTTGCATTATTTAATTATTTAATAATATAATTACTTTCACATCAGAGAAATTTAAATAAACCAATAAGAAGAAAGATTTAAAAAAAAAAATCACTAAGCTTGTGAAAGAATAAGATATTATACTAGAGCTTGTGAAAGAATTATTTAAAAAAACTAATAAACACCAATAATAAACACTGAAAGGAATCAAGGACACGAAAGAAAATAATCAAGGAAGGGAAAAAACTCTGCTTTCGTTAACAATACCCAAAATTTTACAGGTAACAATTTCGATATTTTTTTCCACCTTCAAAATAGTGATTTCAATCACAATGTTCACAAACGATGCTTCAGTTGATATTTATTTTGAATTTTTGGACCGCCACGAGTCGGGAGAGAGGCGCCAAGGGTTGGCGAGAATGGGGCAACCCTGGGCGGCGGCTTCTCTCCGCCACATCACTCACATTACAGCGTGACATTCGCGAACGAAAAGTCATTAGCGGTTGATGGGATCGCTAAACTGTCTTTGCACTTTGAGAAAAGGCGCGAATTTATGTCCGCGCGCGCTCTAAAATTCCAACCGCCATCGATCCGGCCGGCCCCTAAGTGAAATTAATGGCCCGGACGCTCCTCGGACCGGGGATCAAATTTAAAGCCGGCGGCCCACCCTCCCGCCCGGGGAATTAATAGGGATTGCGGAACGACCCTGGCTGCGAAACGGCCCGCCCGTTTCCAAGGGTTGCCCTGTCACCTCTTACGGCCCCGAAAAGCACCCTCTTCACTGCGACCGCCGCACAGCAAATCTCCCTCCTAAAAGTGCGGGAGGATACCTGGGATGAAGGGCGGACGGGGTGGAGGAGGGGGTGGAGCGGTCTAAGGAAAAGCCTACACTCCAACAGATTTCGCTTTCCCGTATATACGAGAAATTTCGGATTTATAGTTTCATAAAAAGCCACCCAAAACGAGTTTATTGGTCCTGGAAAGTGAAGTGAAATAAATTTCGAAAAGGGAAGAGGGGGGCAGGGAGGGGGGCTAAAGTTAATCTTAGAGTATAAAAAAAGTGTAATTTGGTTCTATGAGGTTTTAGTAGAGGAGTTAGTTTTTTTTCTGGAGAGGGTAGGGGGTGTGAATTTCACCGTCTTCTATAATATACTCGTATTTTTATCCGTTTTTTCTTTTACGCGTTTTTGCTTTTTTTTTTAATTTCGGTATATATGTATTTTATGCCAGTAGTAATACAGATAAAATAGTTTTGCATAAAGCAAAAAATTTTACTTTGGGAGTAATATATTGCACTGAAATTTTAATTAAGTCTAAAATACTGATTTAAAAAAAAAATACGAAAAAAATGTGGCAACTGAACTTTTATTTTATTTTATTCATTATTTATTTATTTATTTATTTTTTATTTTGCTGCACCTTTTTCTGTATTGAAATGTATGAATTCAATAACATAAAAATGTATTATGATATAAAGATTTCGAAATAAAGTATAGTACATTCTGAAATAAAAATTGAAACTGTATATTTTTAAAGCACTTACCATAATATGTATAAGATTTAAATATTTTTAAAATATTTATTTCAAAATATTTCATGTCATAATTTATAAACATTATACATTCAGTTTGTACCAATATTAAATTTTATTAATGCTCAATAATAACGATAATTATAAATAAGTGTAAATCAATCAGGGATTATGTCAATCAAAGTATTTAAAAAAAATCGCACAAAATTTTAGAATAGAATTAATAAATTATTAAACAATTAAAAAAAATTTAACTTAAACTTTTAAATTAATTAAACTTTTTAAAGTATCTGAAAAATAAAAAAATAAATGCAATGATATTAAAGTTGTATATAACAAATGAAAAAAAATATTATTAATAATAATATTTCTATAAGCAACAAATGTCTCAAAGAATTTAAACTGGCTGATATATCTATTATTGTAACCCTATTTCCTCCTGCACGCTGGCAAGAGCGTCTCCCCTCCCCCGCGTTCAGAAAAAATGGTCAATCGGCCTCGAGACTCTCACCCGAGAGGATGTACAGCGCGACTTGCGTTCCCGCTGAGAAATTTAGGGAAATATCCTGAGAAGAAATATATTTAGCGCATTCCAGCGTATTAATGGTCTACAGACTCTCTCTCGGATTGGAAGTACATTTTGCGCACCCTGCGCGTATTCGAGTTTCGGATTTTCGGCTTTGAAACAGAATATCAATCACGAATTTATAATGATCTGTCTTTAAATGTGTTAAATTTTGTATGTCTCTAATTGTATGTGTGTGTCTAAATAAAACTGCGAGTTCTCCTACCTTTGCCTCAAGTATCACCACCCAACCACATTCAATTACAATCCGGTTGCCAAACTTGCACACTGCTTTATTACTTAAATACACCTAATTATTATTATTTTTTTTATTTCCAATAGCAGATTATGAACAGTTACAGCAATAAAAAGAACGACGAAAAATAAAAAAGAATAGAGAAAACAACAAAACACGCTGCAACAGAGTTCATTAATCTAACATATCTCTAGTCTCCCAATATCGCTCGGCGAGAAAAGTCTTGCTCAGAGCAGGACAGTGCAGTAGATGCGTGGAGTCCATGGCCTCTCCGGAGCTGCATGTCGGGGAAGGAACAATGTTGAGTCTGCAAAGATGGTTTCGCAGGCAGTCAAATTAGCCTCCATAATAGTAAAGACATCTCACACAGAGTCAGCAAAGAGTCGCTTGGATTGAGACAGTCCACCGGCATTCCACTGTAGCACTCGAAGAGTATCAATGTGAGGGGAGGAAGACATGATGCCAAGTTGTAGATCTTTTAGCCACTAAAAAGTGTTACCAGGTGCACCACGGGGAGGTAGATCTTCTGCATACCCATACACCTAATTATATGTTAATGTATTTAACAATAAATACATCGGTTCTTGACAATTAAGAGTTAAATAATGATTTCTACATATAATGGTTAAATTTCAAAGTATAAATAAAGACTGTTGAGTTATTACAAAAAACTTTTTTTTTATGTTTAGTAAATTAGAAATTTTATAATTTTCTTTTTTAATTCTTAATTTACTTGGCTTATAATATAAGATACTTTTACTATTTTTTTCTTAAAATACTCCAAATGCTCACTGCAGAAGGTAAAAGATTAAAAATGCGGCCAATTTGGTAAAGCTATCTGATGGATCTGAGAATTTGCTAGAAAAATAACTTTTCAGAGATACTAACTATTAGCTTGGCACGTGCCTAACAAAAGAGATTACTCGAAAAACCAAGATCATTCTAGAGAGTTATTATAAAAGGCTAAGCTGTGGTCTGAGAGTTAGTTGAGTCTTTGCTCTCGTGCAGTGAAATTGCAGTATTTATAGCTTTTATTAGCAACTGATCTGCAAATCTTTTGTAATTTACTTATCTTATCAGTAGAGTTTTAATAAAAGTCTGTTATTTTTTTAAGTAAACTCTGCTTTACTGTTGTTTGGTTAAAATTTCGTATGCAGAGTAGTTGTTAAGCAGTACTAAGCCTAAGCATAATATTGTGAATTGAAAACATTCATGAAAACTTATTACAGAAAGGCTTATACATACCAGTGCTAAACTTCTTTTTCATCAAACTATGTCCTTTAAGTAAAGGCGTAGTAAGGATCCACCATGCATTCCCACAACAAACTATTGTATTTTTTTTTTCTCATGAGAAGAGTCTTGGCATTTCATTCCCAGGAAAGACAAATGTATAACAACAACAAAAACCACTCAAATTTGACAGCAGACGATCTTTATTGTGGGTAGTTATATTAAATGCAATTAGCGTTTTGAACTAATGAGAACAACTTGCTACTCAAATCCGATAGCAGATATTCAGTGTCATGTATAATGATGAAATTAGCGCATAACTATGCCACCTACAGAGATCGAAATAACTACAGATTGAATATGAACTATACTATGACTTGTTCCATCGTGATGGGTGATAGGCCAGGAGCTGAGAAATGTCTACTCCAAAGAGAGGTAAGAGAAGCTGACTTATCCTCCCACCTCTTGACGGATTTACTTAGAGGGAGGTTTTTGGCGAAGAAGAGATAGTGTTCTGAGACGAGTCGATCAGAAGTGTTGTTTTGTTTTCTTTTCTCTGAAGTGACTGAACAGGCCGGAGTTTTCAGCGTGTTTTCAAAGTGAGACCCTTGTGATTTCGTGAAGCATGCCGTGGGATAGTTAAGGTCTGCCACAGACCAGTACATTAGATTCGTCGTAGAATCGAGAACTCTGAAACTGTCCGAACTTGTAATGAATTGCACTTGTGTATTTAATTTCTGTCCTTAATTTCCATTTTTTGTAAATAGAATTATATATATATATATATATATATATATATATATGTTTGTAAGTAAATTTTAAAATGTTCCAATGAGCCTGAAAATGTCCCTGTTCTTGAAGCCGTTATAGATTTAGTATAGGCCAAGACGTTACAATACCAATATTCCAAACGAGCACTGTACAAGGTAAAAGATAAAAAATACAGCCAATTTGGCGAGGTGTTTAGCAGAGTTAGCTCTGTTAAATCACCAAAGTTAACTCTCCTCAAATTCTATCATCCCTTTAAGTAAAGAAAAAGAAGAAGAAAAACACTTCTTTTTTAATAATAATCGGAAAATGCAGTACAGGCAATGTATTTATTTGTGGTCATTATTGAATGAGTTTGAATGCTATTTTCTTAATTATTAATTTTAAAAAATTGTTCAACATTTTCAACTTTTAGTGCAAGCTAGAGTCATTGTTCTTGAAATCGATGAAAATTTTTTAATTGCTCAAATCTGAAAATTTAATTGACAAAATATGTTTTTTCTTTAATTTCTGTAGAAGTTTTAGATTTTTCCGCAGTTAACAGTGATTTTGGTTTAGTTCATTTGTACACACTTTGGTTTATTTGTGCACACTGTTATTTTGTGCATACTTTGGGCTAATTAGACCGTGACCTATAGTTTAAAGTGGATTCCGAACCACTCACAAACACCCATGCCCCCGCCAGGATTCGAACCTGAAGCCTGTAATACCAAAGGCTAGAACCTTAGCCAATTGGCCCTCAAGCCCCTTTTTGAAGACGAAATATATGTACTGCAGGATTTTTAAATTCTACTCTTTATTTCAAAGCAGAAATTAATTTTTAAAAATCCATTTTTGAACTATTTTTGCGTCTAGTATTAAATTTCATTAACTATTCTAATCATTTTTTATTTTAAGTAATTATGAAATGAATTGTATTTGAATTTCAATAAAAAAAATTGAAATATTCTATTTGTCTAACAAACATCCATGCCATCGTCAGGATTCGAACCTGAAGTATGGGATACCAAAGACTAGAACGTTAGTCAATTGGCCCTCAAGCCGCATGTTAAAGAAGAAATATATATATATACTATACTATGGGAGTTTTAAATTCTACACTTTATTTCATAAACAGAAATTTATTTTTAAACTATTTTTGCATCTAGTATTAAATTTTATTAATTACGTTACGCTATTATTTTAAGTAATTTTGAAATGAATTTTATTTGAATGCCAATAAAAAAAATTAGGATTTTCTATTTGTCCAACAAACATCCATACCACCATCAAAATTCGAACCTGAATCTTGTGGTACCAAAGGCCAGACTGGCAACTGGCCATCAGGCTTCCAGTTAACAACGGAGAATCAGCAGTAGTTGGCATCATCATTAATACAGCTGACCATTCAAAAGGAAACACCAAGAGATTCCAAAGACAATAATTCTTTATTTCAGACGAAATATAACCTAACTTGAGTCTTAAGAGAACAAAAAACAAAACAAAAAATAAATAAATAAAAATATATCCTGCCGGAAAATGTCCCGATGAAAATGGATTCACTTAAAAAGCCGGAAATGCAATCATCCTCAGTGGGCCATTTATTCTTCTGCTGCCAGAAGCAGAAATTCGGTTCAATTAAATCACTTAGGGGCCCCAATTCTGACTGCGATGCAGAAAGAACCCCACAGTCCGAGGAGCCCTCTCCTAACAGCATCCGGCATTTGTGCCGGATAGTCCAGGAACCGCGCTCCGTTACTCGAAAAGGATTAAGGGGCATTAACAACCCCCTGACATTTCCTACGAAGGCAAGACAGAAACTTTGTTGGGCTGATTTTTTTCCTCCTTATTTGATTTCCTCCTCGTAATGGCAGGAACAGGAAATGACGTTGTTTGTAGTCTCGCCATTTCTTCCTTTGTTTAAATGGCAATACATATATATAGCTTAATAATACTTTTTTTCTAATTCAATGGTCTTATACAAGGGTGTATCTATGCGATAATTGTTTTCTTACATAAACCATATAACAGTTTTAAAAAAAGGGGGAGGGGGTGAGTACAGTACCTAAGAGAGAAAAAAATAACTAATTTTGAGATCATTGTTCTAGAGTACAAGTTGTGCAGCTGCATTGTTACTCGGTGTGGTTGGGTTGTGACTTGAGACACAGGTTTGAGAACTCACAGCCTTATTGAGGGTACAGTACCCAAGAGGGTAAAAAAAAAAAAAATAACAATAATTTTGAGATCATTGTTGTAGTGGGCATAATAGGGCAGCTGGATTGTAATTGGGTGTTTAGAGAACGCACAACTTTATTGACACACGCACAAACAGTACACAAATACAATACTTAACACATTTAAAGACATATAATTATAGATTCGTGGAAGGTTTCCACTTCTAGGCCCAAAATAAAGATACTCAGGTACGCGCTGGCACCAGACAGAAAAATGTGTGTTTGTTAATTATAAAAGAAATAATTAGAATATATTTGTAATTTAGTAATTGTATAATATATTTGTTTGTTTTGGACTTGCCACAGGATTAAAGAATAATGCTATCAGAGAACATATTAGAACGCTAAGTGTTATAGTTTTTAAGTTACATTGGAATAGTTGTTTTATGTTAATTCCGATTTTATGTATGCAGATAGCTGTTACTTGTTTTAACACTTTCTTTGCTGATCTCGGGCCAGAACGGGGTATGCCATCAATTTAAATAGCCATTCACGCACCGGCGCGTGGTTTGAAGTACATAGTTTCAATAGCCAGTCACGCTTCCAGATCTGCGCCTCAAAATTTTGGTACAAATTGTCGGCTGGTTTTGGCGTGAAATAATGGTTAGAAGTTAGTTATAAAGGTATATGGTTTCGAATTGATAGCTTTGTGAATTATTAAAAAGTCTTGTAACATGAATTGTAGAGAAGATAATTCTACAGGACTTTCATAACCCAAAAAAGAAAAATGCAATCTAATAAGCCACCAACAGATGATGAAATTGCACATATGTTGGCTGATGTTTAGAACGAGTACCCAAGGGATGACAGTTATAACAGTAATGACGAATTCATTCTTCCTCAAGTTTTATAGTTATAATATCCTCGTAACCAACTTATAATAATTAATTTATATTAAATAATTGTTAGTGATAAAGTACCATGCAAAAGTAATGCATTTTGTCACTTATCTTCACCATTTTGTTGCTGTCTGATGGCCAGTTGGCTAGCCCTCTGGCGTTTGGTACCACGGGCTTCAGGTTCGAATAATGGCGGGGGCATGGATGTTTGGGAGGGGTTCGGAATCCACGTCAAACTGTAGGTCTCATTTTAATTAGCCCATTGTGTTCACAAAATGACTGCAGAGCGACAAACTAATCCTTATTTTGCTCAGTTTTACCCATCATGCTCCAGCGAGTAATGCGGCATTTAGGAAGTAATTTCACCTGTAGTGCATTGGAGAGCATTCAAAATATTTCCCATGTAATTATCAGGAAAGGCCTAGATATTACTTAGTAATCAGTATGGCATCCATAATCATGTTTCATCACTTTTCAATCCTATTTGTTATAAAAAGTAAGTTGCCTTTCTTGAAAAAAAAAAAAAAAAACATTTTTGCAATCACTATCAACACATCCTCACATGGCCGGCAGCCAAAGTTTGAATTTCTTATTGAAATCAGAAATATTCCAAAAACATACCAATTATATTTTTCAAGAAAAATGAACGTATTACAAGGCGATAAAAATATAAAAGCAGGCCAAGGTATAGGCCTTCCTTTTATAAAAGAATGCACAAAAACTCAATAGAGCATGTGCATGTTTCGTTTTTGTTGTTGTTGTCGAGGAAACACTATTATATGTTGAAAATCCGAAAACCGCATTCCTCTTTCTTTGTAAACACCGGCCATTTCAATTTTATCGCGATGGAATGGAATCTAAAACAATATAGGGGGAAGTCTAAAATGCGAAAACAGCGATGTATTTGCATGAGAAGAGAGAGCTTTTCCAGCACAGTGTCTTGTTTTTCGCCAGCGCAGATGCATTTGTTTATCCCCATATTGCGGAACATATTCATCTTAGTTCCATATTGTGTTTGCATCAAAATGAAATCCCACAAGCCCAGAGCCTTTTGAACGCAATCTGTTCTTCAAGAGGGGTGTTTTTTTCTTTTCTTCTTTGCTAAACTATTGGAAGGGGGTTTTCGAAATATAGCAACGATAATGCTTTTAGATACACTGCCCGCATCTGACTTAAAGATTTCTGGTTCAATATTCATTCTTTATAATATCAGCTTCATTGATGAGTTTTAAAGTATAAAATATAATCATAATGCTCTATTTGATACATAAATCAAAACAAACATAATATATATCTTAAAAGTAAATTTTGAACTGGAAAGGATAAGATGTAACTGCTATCTTGCAAATGATTGATAATAATTTATATAAGCAAGTCTTATTTCATGAATCTTATAACAAAGAAATTTAAGCAAACATTCGCAAAATCATTGTATGATTTATTTTTAAAAATTAAAAAGTTTTGATGCGGACTCCAGCTTAGACAGTTGACACAGGTCTAATATGACTGTTGAGCATATGGCTGATAACCCTACCCTGTAAAAAGAAAACCTTTTTCCTGCCTCGGAATATGTCAGTAGGCATATAGCTTTGATCCACTATGGGGATGTTGCGCCCTTGAAGAAGAACATACTTTACTGGATACATATATTGAAGTATACCAATGTTCAATAATCCAAGAAATTTTTGAATTAATGCATCAGAATACTACAAGAACTATCAAATTCAATAGAGACAGGAATACAACACAATTTAATAACGCCAGAATTTTATAAAGAAGCCATTGTTCAAATATAACAAGAAGCACTACGCAATTCGACAGAGAAGTCTGTTAAGTGGTGGTTCAATTAACTTTGATAAGCACGGATTGATCCTTAGTCACTACTTTGGGGAATCGAAATAATAATCTGTTTAAATTTTGAAAGTCAGACAATTCAAAACGAGCTGCAGATAAAGTGATATGGAACATTCGTTAGATGGAGATCTGGGTTGTTTAAATAAAGTGTTCTGGCTGCGGCCACACACTTTTATCTTGATGTTGGAGAAGCGTTGCTTTAGGTCAATACCCATTGAAATGTTATGCCCAGCGTTTTGTACGTAGAAATAATAATTAATAAAAAATAAAACAGAAAGGTAATGAAATGAGAAAAATTGTAACATTAGAAGGAGGCCCACCATCAGGTGGGTCTTGCAGTAATGGCACTTCAGATGAAAGAATGAGGGAATATGGAACAATCGTTAGATTGAGTTTTGGATGGTTTAAACAAAGTACTTGGGCTGCGGAGCCGCCACACAGTTCTATCTTGATGTTGGAAGAAGCGTTTCTTTAGGTTAATGCCCATTGACATTTTGCGTCACGCATTTTATATATAAATAAATATATAATTAATAAAAAATAAAAAGGAAAGGTAATGAAATTAGAAAAACTGTAACATTAGAAGGAGGCCCGCCATCCGGTGGGTCTTGCAGTCATGGCACTTCTGATGAAGGAACGAGGGGAAAGAAAATAACGGATTATATGCTAAAAACAGTACACGGTCCTTTTCTATTTTTAGACAAACAAATATCTTATCTAGGAAAAGAATTTAAAACCGAATTGTCAGTGTGAGGAAGATTTAAGGAAATTTGTGAAGAAATTTTAAGTATAAATCGGCGAATGTGATCGATCCTGATTCCTGAAGTACCAAGTGTGAGCTGGTGATCATCCGAACGATTTTGTTTTCAAGTCTTTGGATGATTTCCAAGTGACTTTTTGCTGCGGAGCACCAAACTAGACTTGCATAAGCAATCATGGGACGCATGTAATATATATAAATAAGCATTTTGTTATGTAGCGACAGCTTAATTCGTTAGGTATAGCAATACATGTTTCATGCCAGTTTTAAAACACACGTGAATATAAAATCGTTTGAAAGTCAACGTTTATTTTAAATAACAGTGCTTGAAATGGAAGTTTCTCGTATTGCGCTAGAAGATTGATCTGTTTTAAATATTAACTAATGCTCTTAATTATATTTTTTTTTCATCTCTAGCTTCATATTTTTGGAAGCATCTAACTAACTAACACCCTGTCACTACAGCCCATGGTGGGCTAAAGCCGTCTGCAGACTGGCAGATTTCGAGACAAGAGATCGTTTCTTTTTACAGGGTAGGGTTGTCAGCCTAACGTCCAATACTCTATAGTCATATTAGACCGGGACCTAGGGTTTAAAGTGGATTTCAAACCACTACAGACATTCATGGCCATCATTTTTCTGTTCAAATTGTGTGGTTATTTCCCTCATTTTTTTAATCCGTTAAAAACCAATAAAAATTTTATAACAACGGATACCTATTAAACACATCGATATCAAAACCCCCACCTCGAAACAGTTGAAAAAAAGTAATTTCTCTCAAATCCACACCGTAGTAATGGTGCAGCAAATAAAATTCCTTTTCCCAAACTCGTTTTATATTGAACATGACAAACACATTCACAAAATTTTCCGAAATCCTCTCTCTCAAAAGCTCCAATTTATTCCGCTCAGAACGTAGCAACCGAAAACCAAAACGTAAATACCACTTACGCATTCAAGTCTCTTAATACCATTCCTCTTGTAGGAAGGGAGGGAAAAAAGAAACAGTCTTTTCTACAGTTTCGTTTTCATTTTAATCCAGCGAGTTCTGCATCCGCCCCTTGCTCGTGCGGGCAGACGGGGTGTCAGGGTCACTTTGCGCCCTGATCCATCAGTCCTGTGACAGGCGCGCCTCTTAATCTCGTCCCCTCTCCCCTCCCCCTTAATTGCATCCACCTAAAAAGACGGAGTGTGGGGTAAGTAAATTTCTCCGAGGGTTCCCGAATCCACTTTGAGGAAGAATCGGTTGGCGGCTTCCGGCGCAATCTCTTTTCCGAGTCCGAGTTTCTTCGGCGGGGCGAGGCCACAAACCTATCGGATGGCGGGCGGCGTAAAAACTGCGCAAACTGGACTCGTGTCTGCCTTGTTCTAAACACGTTCAATTCATTCTCATCCTATATACGTTCATTTAATTCATTCACATTCTATATAATACTGTGCCCAAAAAGTAAGACCAATTATTTTTTTATTCAGAAACTCTTTATTTATTCTACCAAATTTATTCCATCGCCTTCACAGTAATCCCCCCAGGACGCAATGCACTTATGACCGATCCTTTTGAAATTTCCAACATCCTCAGCAAGGTCTCCAATTGTAAATCGATGGTTTGCAAGCACCAAATCTTTAATCCAAATCTCTTCGTCTTCAACGCGTTCTCTGCCTTCTTTGAACTTTAATTTAATAAAAAATGTAACTATCATACTTTAATACTATAAAAATATTTTATTCAATGTTTTATATTTTATTGTAGATGATTGATAGGTAGAAGATTGCCCAACTCGTGAACAAATGACAAAGTGTGCAGATAGCAGGTATGAGGACTGCGATTCGAATCTGCTTTCGGCATGCTGTAGTCACAGCTTTCAGAAACGGGGAAACTCAGTGGCGATTGTGACAATGGATGGATTGCCTTCTGAGAGTTTTCTGGATTTCCGCCCATATGATACGCAAATGCGGGGCCCTTTACCCCCTTAAAGGGTCCTGCCTGAAAACATTGTCCTCTCCTCTTCAGACGTTGGAGAGCTGTGGTATTTACATTGCTCACCTGTATTCCACCCTCTCCCTTCTAACTGAAAGGATGGTACATGTGACGTGGAGAAAAGAAAAAGACTTGAAGATCAGACTATTTGTCAATAACTTGTTACGCTGGATGCAAGATGCCAATTTATGCATCTCTTTTTAATCTCTTTTTCTCGGTATTTATTTCAAAATTCTATTTCATTTTAAAGTTGTCCCAAACGAAGTGGACGGGGTTATTCCTAACTAATATTTTAAAAAGCGTAATCCTTGTTTGGATCAGCACACATGTATGAATATTACAAATATACATATATATATATATGTGTGTGTACATATGTGTCTCTCTCTCTCTCTTTCTATATATATATATGTATATATATATATATATATATATATATATTTTATTTCCAATGGCAGATTATGAACAGTTACAGCGAAAAAAGAAAAAAGAAAAAAAAAACATACAACAACAACAAAATAATACAGCAAAACATGCTGAGACAGAGTTCATTCATCTAACAATAATGCCGAATTGCAGATCTTTTAGCCACTAAAAAGTGTTACCAGGTGCACCAAGGGGAGGTAGATCTTCTGCGCACCCTATAAATATATATATATATATATATATATATAAACTCATGTTTGTGAAAATTGCAACACCAAGAAGGACTTACGCGAGTGAGCTGAAATTTTCAGGAATTGCAAATTAGTACATGATATGCAAATGATTAGAATTTCAAATCCGTAGCGCATGCGTATGCTGAGCAGCGCCCTCTGAACGGCGGATGGATCCGAATAAATAGACGGCTGTAGCGAGGCGTGTATGGTTATCTGCTAGTGGTAAACGTTAGCTCAATCGTTACTTATACCTCTTCGACGAAAGAGAGCGATATTTGAACAATTTACAGAGTTTGAACGGGGGAAAATCATCGGCCTTCGTGAAGCTGGATTGTCTTATCGTGCAGTAGCCGCTCGTGTGCAGCGTAACAGCAGCACAGTGATGCGTCTTTGGAAGCAGAGGACGGACGAGTGTCGGACAACTTGGAAATCCGGGAGTGGACCCCGAAATGTGACGTCAGCTCGCGATGATAGACACCTGGTCCGCATAGCGCTGACGGACCGTACAGCTTCCTCTAGACAATTGGCAGCACAGTGGTCAATAGCTACAGGTATTTCAGTGTGTGCTTCATCAATTCGTAGACGTTTGCTGCAGCGTGGACTGCGAGCAAGGACTCCTTTGTACAGGATCCCTCTCACGCTAAACCATCGCCGCTTGCGGCTACAATGGGCCGCTCAGCATAGAGACTGGCGTGCTGATTGGCAGCATGTCGTGTTTTCTGACGAATCCCGCTTTAATTAGTGGTACCATGATGGCCGCATTCGTGTCAGACGTTATGCCGGTGAATGCCACCTTCCGGAATGCATTATCAAACGCCACAGTGGACGAACACCCGGAGTTATGGTCTGGGGTGCCATAGCATATCATGGACGATCTCAATTGCAAAGAATTGTGGGCAATCTGAACAGCAACCGGTACATCAGTGAAGTTCTACAGCCCCAAGCTGTACCCTTCCTTCAAAGCTTGCCAGGAGCTGTATTTCAACAGGACAATGCCCGCCCTCATATCGTTAGGACTGTTCAATCCTTCTTTGCAACGCGGCAAGTACAGCTTCTTCCTTGGCCTGCGTATTCCCCGGATATGCCGCCGATTGAACATGTGTGGGATTTCGTTGGTCGGCGTCTCGCTCGTGATCCTCGTCCTGTTGCTTCTGCAGACGAACTTTAGGTGCGCATACAAACAATATGGAATGCTCTTCCTCAGGCAGACATTCAAAATTTGTTTGACTCCATGCCACGCCGTGTAGCAGCCCTTATTGCGGCGCATGGTGGCTACACAAAATACTGATTCCGATCTCTTGTTATTGTTTGTCTGCTTTGAACATTTAATCATTTATTTGTACCACTACCACTCAACTGTGTATTAAATTTCATTCAATTATGACGATTCCTTCATGGTGTTGCAATTTTCACAAACATGAGTTTATATATATACTTCCTTGTCCAAAAAGTAAGACTAATTTTCAATTTAAAATTCCCGGGACTTAAGGAATTTCATTTTTTTCTTCTTTTTTTAGGTTGCTGGCACTGTCCATGGCATCTGTGTGAAATTTCGTGTCAAAATATTTATTAGTGTTTGAGTTACGCTTGGCTTTGTGAGAGGCTCAAACTGATAGCGGCGATTTTTAAAATGTCTGAATGAATTGGGCAAAGAACTTGCATTCAATTTTGTTTGCGGAAACATGCAGAATGTTGCAGAAGGTATTCGGTGAGTATTCTTGCATCGGAAAGAAATGTTTACAAGTGGTATAAACAGTTCAAAGAAGGCAGAGAACGCTTTGAAGACGAAGAGCCCTCTGGTCGACCCTCAACCTCAACCGACGAAGCTCATGTCCCAAAAATTAAAGATTTGGTGCATGCAAACCATCAATTTACAATTTGAGACCTTGCTGATGATGCTGGAATTTCAAAATTATCCATCAATTCCATTTTGGGCTTCAAACGCTTCAAATCTCGATTGGTACCGTAAACACTGAATGCGCCAGTTCACACTGCATTTATTCTTCGTGACTTTTTTGCCAAAAATAAAACCCATATCGTACCACAACCACCGTATTCGCACCGTGTGACTTCTGGCTATTCGCTAAACTCAAATGACCACTCCGAAGACACCGTTTTGACACCGTTGAAGAAATTCAACATGAATCGCCGCGCACTTTGAAGGCCATCCCTGCGGATGACTTTTTAGCATACATTGAGGATTGGAAAAATAGTTGGCATAAGTGCATTGTGTCCGGAGGGGATTACTTTGAAGGCGAGGAAATAAATTTGGAAGAATAAATAAGGAGTTTTTGAAAGAAAAAAAAATTGGTCTTACTTTTTAGGCACAGTAGTATATCCGCTCATTTAATTCATTCACATCCTATACATGTTCATTTAATTTTCTCATCCTTTATACTTTCATTTAATTCATTCTCATCTTACACCCATTCATTTACTTTTCTCATTCTTTATACGTTCATTTAATTCATTCTCATCCTATGCCCGTGCATTTAATTTTCTCATTCATTTTACGTTCACTTACTTTTATCATTCTTTATACGTTCATTTAATTCATTCTCATTCGTTTATTTCATTCACATCCTATACACTCATTTAATTCATTCTCATTCTTTATATGTTCATTTAATTCATCCTCATCCTATACTCATTCATTTAATTCATTCACATCCTATACACGTTCCTTTAATTCATTCTCATCCTTTATACGTTCATTTAATTCATTCTCGTCCTTTATACGTTCATTTAATTCATTCTCATCCTATATAAGTTCATTTAATTCATTCACATTCTATACACGTTCATTTAATTTATTCTCATCCTATACTCATTCATTTATTTCATTCAAATCCTATACACGTTCCTTTAATTCATTTTCACCCTATATACTTCCATTTCATTCACTCTCATCCTCCACTCTTTCATTTAATTTATTCACATCCTATATACGTTCATTTAATTCATTCTCATCCTATACCCGTCTATTTAATTCATTCACATCCTATATATGTTCGTTTAATTCATTCTCATCCTATACCTGTTCGTTTAATTAATTCTCATCATATATATACATGTGTGTGTGTGTGTGTAAAGATCTACCCCCTCAAACAAAATAATGAAAATTAGTCATAAACTGCATTATTTTTTAATGATAATTTATCGCAAATATTTAGTATAAATGAATTCTTTTAGGCTGGTTGAAATGATATACAATCCGAAATACTATGGGTATCTTGGTGTGGAGGTAATTCCTCATCGCTGTCATAACTCACATCACTAGGGTACTCCTCCAAAAGCTCATTCAACACATTTGCAGCTTGCAATAACTCCACACCAATACGTCACACCTAACCTATATTGTCGACTGAAACGGAGAAATGTTAAGGTGCAGTTCATCCCGCGTGGGAGCGTGACTGGCTATTGAGTCATCACACCACACGAAGTGCTAGCTCGAAGCCGGTAAAAAAGTGTTAATTTGAAAAGAAATGATTAGTGTCATTAAAGAATGCTACAATAAGCGAAATTTCACTAATCACGAAGAACAATTTTCTTGCTTTGAAATAAATTAAGAGAAAAATAAATTAATCCTAATGAAGAATTCATTAATTAGTCAGTAACAAGTGCTTTCAAAATTCATGAAAAGTAATGAATCCGTAACAAGAGCTAGTAGCAAAATAAGCTATTTATTAAAAAAACAAATTAACATATGTCATCGATGGTTTTATTTTACGAATTTTACAGACCATATGAATAATCCAAGCTAAAGTGAATACAATGGTAAACAAAATACAATTGTAATACAACAACAACTGCAATAGTAATACAATGCAAAGTAAAGACCAATTAATAGCGAACATGCATTTTTTGAAAAAAAAATTTATTTCCAATGCAAATTTACAGGACAGCAGATATAAAAAATAAATGCAGAGAACAAGATGGAAACAAATGCCATCAGTTAATCCATCCACTTAAGTCTGGCAATCCAATAACGCTTCCATGAAAAAAGGAGGCAGTGCAGAACAGGAAGCAAGGTGAGTCATGTCCGTTTCAGGTTAATTCTGTGAAGGTGCTTGCGGAGATAATCGTGACCACAGAAAAGCCATAGCAATGCCACAAGATTTTTCTATAGGTCTTTCAGGGATGTCATGAATAGGATCATACCAGGGCTTGTGACTGTTTCCAGCGACAACATACACAAAGAAGGAGCCCCTAAGGGTCTTTTTTAGATATCCTGTCTCTAGATTTGGGACAAACCGCCTGCATTCCACTGCAGAACTCTCACACTGAGAGCCAGGCCGTGTTTGTAGATCATTTTGTCGCATCAGACGTTGCCCGGAGTGCACCACGAGGAAGTAGATCTACGTTGTACCCCACATGCAGTTGTAAACTTTGTAAAAAAAAAATTGAATTTGTTTAAAACTCTTAAAGGCTCGTTCCCACCAAGGCGAGAGACGTGAAGATTCAAGAGGCAAGCGACACCAAGCTCACCAAGGCGACAAGATGCAAGCGAAAAAATTTGACCAATCACTAGCCTCACCGCGGTCGCCTGAAACCGGTTTGCAGTCCTCCGCTTGGAGTTGCCCAACTTTCAACTCGAAGCGGTTTTTCACTAGGCGTAATGCTATTTCTGATGTTTCGCTGTGAAGGGGTCGAAAACATTTTGTCGCTTGCCTCTTGAATCTTCACGTCTCTCGCCTCGGTGGGAACGAGCCTTTAAGCAAAAGAACATTCTCATATATTTTCCTATGTATGAACGGTTAAAAGCACAAAAATAGCATCGCTCCTGTTCACGATTATCAGCTAAAATTGAAGAAACCAAAATAGGAATTTAATTAAACATTTTGCTGATTTTAAGGACTTAAAAAAAATTTTTTTTTTCCATTTTTATTGGACCTTTTGCCTTTGAAGTTGAAAAGGCATTCTAATCCGACTTCGACATAATTGGAATTAATTGATTTCCAGAATGATTCGGTTTTAAAAAACAAATATCGAGAAGTAAGAATTTCCGAAATATATACCTATTTTGATGAAAGATGCCCAAAAATGGAAAAACTTGCTGAAGAAATTTTATGTTTTTCTAGAACTACATACTTTTGTGAGCAATTGTTTTCATTCAGGAAATTAAATAAAACGACTAAGATTAACTGATAAACATCTATCTGCAAATTGAAGATGGTTTCTTTTTCAGTCTTCGAATCCAGACATTTGAAAACTAGTAGGAGGAAATCGTTGGTAAGTTTCCTGTAAAAACAATACATTTTCGATTTATATGTGTGTACATAAAATAAAATAAATGTTTAAATAAAATCAATACTATAACAGTTGTATATTATTCTATTGAATTTATTAAACAAAATTATTTTTAATTACATTTATATTCCAGCCTTCTCACTTTAAAATAAAATTTTAAGAAAATTAGTATGTATGGTGTGACCCTCGAAATCTTATGCCTGGTTTAGAATATGCATTTGAAACTTATTGTTTCTATTAATAATGATAGATGGCAGCACAATCTGCAAAAAAAAGAAGAATTGGGCTACTATTAACACATTTATGCGTAACTTCAACCAGCGCAGGCTTTGTCTAGTGGTTACTTCGTTCATCTGACGTAAGGTCGGATAATCCAGGGTATTCTGGCAATAGTCCACTGACGCTGTCCTGTGTTTTTGTTTTCCTTTCTAATAAGAATATAGTAAACAATATTTTTAATTAATTATTTTATTATTTTTTTTTTTTCAATTTTAAAACTACATTCCTGCTATCTTTTATCTTCTTTTTTTCTCTGTCAATGATAGAAGTGAACATAAAGGCTGCGAGTTCAAATCCAATAAAATTGTTCGCACCTGGTAGATATGTAACTGGTCAGAAAAAGTATTTAATTTATATAATGAAAATAGAAATATTGAAAATTGATTTTGATTTGAAATTGATTTGATTTTTCTTATGGGTTGTTTTTTTTATATGAGAAGCTTTATTAATTATGCCAATAAATGGTTTTGAAAATAATTCTATTTACAGGAATAAAAAATCTGACGAATTTTAGTTTTCCAAAAAAATTTGTATTACTATGTCATCTCCTTTTTACTAATATCGTATCTATAACACGAATTTTCCCGAATGAAAATTAATTTGAAACCTAATTATTAATTAACATCACAAGAAAATGTTCATTTCATATTATGTGACAGTTAGGTTATTATTATTATTCTTATTTTGTCGTTAGGTCTTATATATACAACAGCTCCACTTTCAAAATGCTGAAAAAAAAGAAAAAGAACCACTCGTCACAATGAGTTCGAATTTGAATTGAAGATACTTGAAGAAGGGGAAAGCGGTATGGCATCCAAAAAAGTTCCACCGATATTTCCCATCCAATTTGGTATGGCCAGGATGTGGTGGAGGGGCTCACAGTGTCACAACTGTTGAATGACTTGGGAGTCCTCCTCGATGAATATGAAACAAAATAAAGAAAAATTAATCACAAAATGCATTATTTTCGAATGAAACTTTATCACAAATATTTAGTATTAAATTAATTATTACAAGTTAATTAAAGTTGACATCAGTTATTAGCAGACTCAGAACTAATTATTACAGAGGGATCTCCCAGACAAGACCAGGGAATACATCCCCTGCAAAAATTGCCCCAACGCTTTCCTAAGCACATTCTAGAGTGCCCAGCACTCACTCCCATGTTTCGCAATTGGGTAGGGTGCCAATCGAGGCCAATTTAAGAGAATCCTGTATAGTGAAGCGGCCGCTATAGTGAAGACTTTTGACTTGATCTGATTTTAATAATTATATTTTTAATAAATGGGCACGATAACAACAACAACAAGTTAATTACAATGATATACGGTGTCTGATTGGCCGAGTGTCTAGCGCACTGGCGCTCGGTGCCACAGGGTTCGAGTCCCAGCTGTACCATGGATGTTTGTAGTGGTTCGAATCCCCTTTAAGCCGTAGATGCCGGTTTCATACGACTGTAGAGCGTCACTCAGCCCACTCCTACCTACGGATGCTCCCTCGCACCAGAAATTACTCCCTTTCCCTTCACCCATGAGTCCATACTGATTAGCGCGCTTGATCTGGATGTCTACCAAGTGGGATAAAAAACAGCAACAATGATATATAATACAAAATATCATAGGCATCTTGGAAAGGGATGAACTCTTCCTCGCTGTCATAACTCATATCACTCGGGTACTCCTCCGAAAGTTCAGCCAACAGATTTGCGATTTCCTCATCTGTTAAAGACTTATTAGATGGCATTTTTCTTTTTAGGGGGCGTGAAGTCAGTGCAGAATTGTCGTTTCTTCAACTCATATCACAAGACTTTTGTTAAATAACTAATAAAGCTATAAAATTTAAACCACATACTTTTACAACTGGCTTCTAACTTTTACTCCCCGCCAATAACAGCCCAAACATTCTAAACAGAACATACATCGCCGACTGAAACGGAGAATAAATGTTAAGGTGCAGCTGTTCCCGCGAAAGCGCGTGATTGGCTATTGAGATGTCACTCCACACGAAGTGCTGGCTCGAAGCCAGCAAAAAAAGTGTTCATTTGAAAAGAAATGATTAGTGTCACTAAAGAATACCATAGTAAGAGACATTTCATGAATCAAGAAGAACAATTTTCGAGCTTTGAAACAAATTAAGAGAAAAATAAATTAATAATAATGAAGAATTCAGTAAGTAGTCAGTAACGAGTGCTTACAAAATTCATAAAGTAGTGAATCCGTAACAAGAGCTAGTTACGAAATAGGCTATTTATTAACAAAACAAATTAACATAAGCCATCGATGATTCTTTACAAATTTTACAGACCATATGAATAATCCATGCCAAAGTAAATACAATGATAAACAAAATACAATAGTAATACAACAATAACTGTAATAGTAATACAATGCAAAGTAAAGACCAATTAATAACGAACACGCAGGTTTTTTTTTTTTCCAATGGCAAGTTACAGGACAACAAATATCATAAAAAAATACAAAGAACAAGATAGAAACAAATGGCATCAGTTAATCCATCAGCTTAAGTTTGGCAATCCAATAACGCTTCCATGGCCCTTATGCTTGGTTAATGACCCTTATGCCTGGTTTAGAATATGCAATTGAAACTTATTGTTTCTATTAATAATGATAGATGGCAGCACAATCTGCAAAAAAAAGAAGAATTGGGCTACTATTAACACATTTATGCGTAACATCAACCAGCGCAGGCTTTGTCTAGTGGTTACTTCGTTCAACTGACGTAAGGTTGGATAATCCAGGGTATTCTGGCAATAGTCCACTGACGCTGTCCTGTGTTTTTGTTTTCCTTTCTAATAAGAATATAGTAAACAATATTTTTAATTAATTATTTTTTTTTTTTTCAATTTTAAAACTACATTCCTGCTATCTTTTTATCTTCTTTTTTTCTCTGTCAATGATAGAAGTGAACATAAAGGCTGCGAGTTCAAATCCAATAAAATTGTTCGCACCTGGTAGATATGTAACTGGTCAGAAAAAAGTATTTAATTTATATAATGAAAATAGAAATATTGAAAATTGATTTTGATTTGAAATTGATTTGATTTTCTTATGGGTTGTTTTTTTTATATGAGAAGCTTTATTAATTATGCCAATAAATGGTTTTGAAAATAATTCTATTTACAGGAATAAAAAATCTGACGAATTTTAGTTTTCCAAAAAAATTTGTATTACTATGTCATCTCCTTTTTACTAATATCGTATCTATAACACGAATTTTCCCGAATGAAAATTAATTTGAAACCTAATTATTAATTAACATCACAAGAAAATGTTCATTTCATATTATGTGACAGTTAGGTTATTATTATTATTCTTATTTTGTCGTTAGGTCTTATATATACAACAGCTCCACTTTCAAAATGCTGAAAAAAAGAAAAAAAGAACCACTCGTCACAATGAGTTCGAATTTGAATTGAAGATACTTGAAGAAGGGGAAAGCGGTATGGCATCCAAAAGTTCCACCGATATTTCATCCAATTTGGTATGGCCAGGATGTGGTGGATGGGCTCACAGTGTCACAACTGTTGAATGACTTGGGAGTCCTCATCGATGAATATGAAACAAAATAACGAAAAATTAATCACAAAATGCATTATTTTCGTATGAAACTTTATCACAAATATTTAATATTAAATTAATTATTACAAGTTAATTAAAGTTGACATCAGTTATTAGCAGACTCAGAACTAATTATTACAGAGGGGATCTCCCAGACAAGACCAGGGAATACATCCCTGCAAAAATTGCCCCAACGCTTTCCTAAGCACATTCTAGAGTGCCCAGCACTCACTCCCCATGTTTCGCAATTGGGTAGGGTGCCAATCGAGGCCAATTTAAGAGAATCCCTGTATAGTGAAGCGGCCGCTATAGTGAAGACTTTTGACTTGATCTGATTTTAATAATTATATTTTTAATAAATGGGCACGATAACAACAACAACAAGTTAATTACAATGATATACGGTGTCTGAATGGCCGAGTGTCTAGCGCACTGGCTCTCGGTGCCACAGGGTTCGAGTCCCAGCTGTACCATGGATGTTTGTAGTGGTTCGGAATCCCCTTTAAGCCGTAGATGCCGGTTTCATACGACTGTAGAGCGTCACTCAGCCCACTCCTACCTACGGATGCTCCCTCGCACCAGAAATTACTCCCTTTCCCTTCACCCATGAGTCCATACTGATTAGCGCGCTTGATCTGGATGTCTACCAAGTGGGATAAAAAAACAGCAACAATGATATATAATACAAAATATCATAGGCATCTTGGAAAGGAATGAACTCTTCCTCGCTGTCATAACTCATATCACTCGGGTACTCCTCCGAAAGTTCAGCCAACAGATTTGCGATTTCCTCATCTGTTAAAGACTTATTAGATGGCATTTTTCTTTTTAGGGGGCGTGAAGTCAGTGCAGAATTGTCGTTTCTTCGACTCATATCACAAGACTTTTGTTAAATAACTAATAAAGCTATAAAATTTAAACCACATACTTTTACAACTGGCTTCTAACTTTTACTCCCCGCCAATACCAGCCCAAACATTCTAAACAGAACATACATCGCCGACTGAAACGGAGAATAAATGTTAAGGTGCAGCTGTTCCCGCGAAAGCGTGTGATTGGCTATTGAGATGTCACTCCACACGAAGTGCTGGCTCGAAGCCAGCAAAAAAAGTGTTCATTTGAAAAGAAATGATTAGTGTCACTAAAGAATACCATAGTAAGAGACATTTCATGAATCAAGAAGAACAATTTTCGAGCTTTGAAACAAATTAAGAGAAAAATAAATTAATAATAATGAAGAATTCAGTAAGTAGTCAGTAACGAGTGCTTACAAAATTCATAAAAAGTAGTGAATCCGTAACAAGAGCTAGTTACGAAATAGGCTATTTATTAACAAAACAAATTAACATAAGCCATCGATGATTCTTTACAAATTTTACAGACCATATGAATAATCCATGCCAAAGTAAATACAATGATAAACAAAATACAATAGTAATACAACAATAACTGTAATAGTAATACAATGCAAAAAGTAAAGACCAATTAATAACGAACACGCAGGTTTTTTTTTTTTTTTTTATTTCCAATGGCAAGTTACAGGACAACAAATATCATAAAAAATACAAAGAACAAGATAGAAACAAATGGCATCAGTTAATCCATCAGCTTAAGTTTGGCAATCAATAACGCTTCCATGGCCCTTATGCTTGGTTAATGACCCTTATGCCTGGTTTAGAATATGCAATTGAAACTTATTGTTTCTATTAATAATGATAGATGGCAGCACAATCTGCAAAAAAAAAAGAGGAATTGGGCTACTATTAACACATTTATGCGTAATCTCAACCAGCGCAGGCTTTGTCTAGTGGTTACTTCGTTCATCTGACGTAAGGTTGGATAATCCAGGGTATTCTGGCAATAGTACACTGACGCTGTCCTGTGTTTTTGTTTTCCTTTCTAATAAGAATATAGTAAACAATATTTTTAATTAATTATTATTTTTTTTTTTTCAATTTTAAAACTACATTCCTGCTATCTTTTATCTTCTTTTTTTCTCTGTCAATGATAGAAGTGAACATAAAGGCTGCGAGTTCAAATCCAATAAAATTGTTCGCACCTGGTAGATATGTAACTGGTCAGAAAAAGTATTTAATTTATATAATGAAAATAGAAACATTGAAAATTGATTTTGATTTGAAATTGATTTGATTTTTCTTATGGGTTGTTTTTTTTTATATGAGAAGCTTTATTAATTATGCCAATAAATGGTTTTGAAAATAATTCTATTTACAGGAATAAAAAATCTGACGAATTTTAGTTTTCCAAAAAAATTTGTATTACTATGTCATCTCCTTTTTACTAATATCGTATCTATAACACGAATTTTCCCGAATGAAAATTAATTTGAAACCTAATTATTAATTAACATCACAAGAAAATGTTCATTTCATATTATGTGACAGTTAGGTTATTATTATTATTCTTATTTTGTCGTTAGGTCTTATATATACAACAGCTCCACTTTCAAAATGCTGAAAAAAAAGAAAAAGAACCACTCGTCACAATGAGTTCGAATTTGAATTGAAGATACTTGAAGAAGGGGAAAGCGGTATGGCATCCAAAAAAGTTCCACCGATATTTCCCATCCAATTTGGTATGGCCAGGATGTGGTGGATGGGCTCACAGTGTCACAACTGTTGAATGACTTGGGAGTCCTCATCGATGAATATGAAACAAAATAACGAAAAATTAATCACAAAATGCATTATTTTCGTATGAAACTTTATCACAAATATTTAATATTAAATTAATTATTACAAGTTAATTAAAGTTGACATCAGTTATTAGCAGACTCAGAACTAATTATTACAGAGGGATCTCCCAGACAAGACCAGGGAATACATCCCCTGCAAAAATTGCCCCAACGCTTTCCTAAGCACATTCTAGAGTGCCCAGCACTCACTCCCCATGTTTCGCAATTGGGTAGGGTGCCAATCGAGGCCAATTTAAGAGAATCCCTGTATAGTGAAGCGGCCGCTATAGTGAAGACTTTTGACTTGATCTGATTTTAATAATTATATTTTTAATAAATGGGCACGATAACAACAACAACAAGTTAATTACAATGATATACGGTGTCTGAATGGCCGAGTGTCTAGCGCACTGGCTCTCGGTGCCACAGGGTTCGAGTCCCAGCTGTACCATGGATGTTTGTAGTGGTTCGGAATCCCCTTTAAGCCGTAGATGCCGGTTTCATACGACTGTAGAGCGTCACTCAGCCCACTCCTACCTACGGATGCTCCCTCGCACCAGAAATTACTCCCTTTCCCTTCACCCATGAGTCCATACTGATTAGCGCGCTTGATCTGGATGTCTACCAAGTGGGATAAAAAAACAGCAACAATGATATATAATACAAAATATCATAGGCATCTTGGAAAGGAATGAACTCTTCCTCGCTGTCATAACTCATATCACTCGGGTACTCCTCCGAAAGTTCAGCCAACAGATTTGCGATTTCCTCATCTGTTAAAGACTTATTAGATGGCATTTTTCTTTTTAGGGGGCGTGAAGTCAGTGCAGAATTGTCGTTTCTTCAACTCATATCACAAGACTTTTGTTAAATAACTAATAAAGCTATAAAATTTAAACCACATACTTTTACAACTGGCTTCTAACTTTTACTCCCCGCCAATACCAGCCCAAACATTCTAAACAGAACATACATCGCCGACTGAAACGGAGAATAAATGTTAAGGTGCAGCTGTTCCCGCGAAAGCGTGTGATTGGCTATTGAGATGTCACTCCACACGAAGTGCTGGCTCGAAGCCAGCAAAAAAAGTGTTCATTTGAAAAGAAATGATTAGTGTCACTAAAGAATACCATAGTAAGAGACATTTCATGAATCAAGAAGAACAATTTTCGAGCTTTCAAACAAATTAAGAGAAAAATAAATTAATAATAATGAAGAATTCAGTAAGTAGTCAGTAACGAGTGCTTACAAAATTCATAAAAAGTAGTGAATCCGTAACAAGAGCTAGTTACGAAATAGGCTATTTATTAACAAAACAAATTAACATAAGCCATCGATGATTCTTTACAAATTTTACAGACCATATGAATAATCCATGCCAAAGTAAATACAATGATAAACAAAATACAATAGTAATACAACAATAACTGTAATAGTAATACAATGCAAAGTAAAGACCAATTAATAACGAACACGCAGGTTTTTTTTTTTTTTATTTCCAATGGCAAGTTACAGGACAACAAATATCATAAAAAAATACAAAGAACAAGATAGAAACAAATGGCATCAGTTAATCCATCAGCTTAAGTTTGGCAATCCAATAACGCTTCCATGGCCCTTATGCTTGGTTAATGACCCTTATGCCTGGTTTAGAATATGCAATTGAAACTTATTGTTTCTATTAATAATGATAGATGGCAGCACAATCTGCAAAAAAAAAAAAAAAAAAAGAATTGGGCTACTATTAACACATTTATGCGTAACATCAACCAGCGCAGGCTTTGTCTAGTGGTTACTTCGTTCATCTGACGTAAGGTTGGATAATCCAGGGTATTCTGGCAATAGTCCACTGACGCTGTCCTGTGTTTTTGTTTTCCTTTCTAATAAGAATATAGTAAACAATATTTTTAATTAATTATTATTTTTTTTTTTTCAATTTTAAAACTACATTCCTGCTATCTTTTATCTTCTTTTTTTCTCTGTCAATGATAGAAGTGAACATAAAGGCTGCGAGTTCAAATCCAATAAAATTGTTCGCACCTGGTAGATATGTAACTGGTCAGAAAAAGTATTTAATTTATATAATGAAAATAGAAACATTGAAAATTGATTTTGATTTGAAATTGATTTGATTTTTCTTATGGGTTGTTTTTTTTTATATGAGAAGCTTTATTAATTATGCCAATAAATGGTTTTGAAAATAATTCTATTTACAGGAATAAAAAATCTGACGAATTTTAGTTTTCCAAAAAAATTTTTATTACTATGTCATCTCCTTTTTACTAATATCGTATCTATAACACGAATTTTCCCGAATGAAAATTAATTTGAAACCTAATTATTAATTAACATCACAAGAAAATGTTCATTTCATATTATGTGACAGTTAGGTTATTATTATTATTCTTATTTTGTCGTTAGGTCTTATATATACAACAGCTCCACTTTCAAAATGCTGAAAAAAAAGAAAAAGAACCACTCGTCACAATGAGTTCGAATTTGAATTGAAGATACTTGAAGAAGGGGTTAATACAAGGGTAAACAAAATACTATGGTAATAAAGACCAATTACTAACGAGCACGCAGGTTTTTTTTTTTTTTTTTTTTTTTTTTTTTTTTTTCAATGGCAAGTTACAGGACAACAAATATCATAAAAAAATACAAAGAACAAAATAGAAATAAATGGCATCAGTTAATCCATCAGCTTAAGTCTGGTGATCCAATAACGCTTCCATGACCCATTATGCTTGGTTAATTATCCTCATGCCTAGTTTAGAATATGCAATTGAAACTTATTGTTACTATTAATAATGATAGATGGCAGCACAATCTGTAAAAAACGAAGAATTGCTCTACAATTATTGCATTTATGCGCAACTTCAACCAGCGCAGGCTTTGTTTAGTGGTTACTTCGTACGCCTGACGTAAGGTCGGGTCCAGAGTATTCTGGCAATAGTCCACTGACGCGATCCTGTGTTTTTGTTTTCCTTTCTAATAAGAAAATAGTAAACAATATTTTTAATTAATTTTTTTTTTTTTCCCATTTTAAAACTAAATTCCTGCTACCTTTTATCTTCTTTTTTTTCTATGTCGATGATGGAAGTGAACGTGAAGGCTGCGAGTTCAAATCCAGTAAAATTGTTCGCATGCGTAGATATGTAACACATCAGAAATAATATTGATTTAATTTATATATAATGAAAATAGAAACTTGCTTTTGCAATATCTTATAGGGGTTTTTTTTATGAGAGGCATTATTAATTATGCTAATAAATGGTTTTGAAAGAAATTCTATTTACAGGAATAAAAAAATCTGACGAATTTTAGTTTTTCAAAAAAACTTTTTATTACTATGTCATGTCCTTTTTACTAATATCTTATCTATTACCTGAATTTTCCAAATGAAAATTAGTTTGAAACCTAATGATTAATTTACATCACAGAAAATTGTTCATTTCATATTATGAGACAGTTATGTTATTATTATTATTATTATTATTATTTTGTCGTTAGGTCTTATATGTACAGGGTGATTATTATGAAAGTCCCACTTTCACAATGCTGTAAAAAAAGAACCACCCGTCACAATGAGTTCAAATTTGAACTGAAGAAGATTGAAACGGTATGAAGATTTTGAAGAAGATTGAAACGGTATGATTCAATTGAATCGGTTCCCCCGATTTTCCCCATCCAATTGGGTATGGCCTTGCCATGGTGGATGGGCTTTCCACTAACAGTGTCACAACTGTTGGAAGTCATTTTATCTGTCAAAAAAACGAAACAATCAAGCACATTGAGCACTGCAGTTGGTTTAATGTGCAGCTCACGCCAAATACGTTGTAATTCCGATTCAAAATATTACTGGCAGCCGAATTCACTTTCTTTATGCGGCTTACAGCGCCATCTATTAATATAATTTTGGAACTTTTTTTTGATGCTGTACCGTTCTCTCCTTCTTCAAATATCTTCAGTTCAAATTTGAATTCATTGTAACGAGTGTTTCTTTTTTTTTTTTTTTTTTTTTTCAGCATTTTGAAAGTGGGATTTTAATTATAATCACCCTCTATATATTTTCATCCTATTCCCATTCTGTTCCAATCGGCCATATAAATGTGAAAGACTAAAATTAGAAGCATCCCTAATGTAAACATCCTTTAATTTGGAGCAAATAAGGAGAGGTCGTGCACCCAATCATCCCCACACAGAAGGCACGAGGCAGAAATTGTTACACAGATTTTATTGAGATTATTATTTATATTAACACCAACAAAAGAGATCGCCGAGTGGCTGGTGCTCTGGCGCTCGCTACCACAGGTTTCGGATTCGAGTACCGGCAATGCCAGGTGTTCTCGCACTATAGCACTCACAGATGTTCTTGCACTCAAGCACACAGTGGACTGTAATTGTTAATCACACTCACACACCACAATGATCCACACTTATTAAAAACTTAATAACATTACATTTATTAACGTAACAGCTATAGCCACTCACAGCCATGCTGTTTCACTCTTGCCGCTCTGGCACAACACCAGGAGTTCTGTGCACGCCGGCTCATGCATACACTTTTTTCGACGCTAGGAGTATCCTTGCGCGTAGGCGCGAACACCAGGTGTGTTTGTAGGGGTTCGGAATCCACTTTCAACCGTTGATCCCGGTCTAATAGGATCGTAGAACGTTGGGGGGGTAGTGTTACTTGCGTCTGTAGCCTATCTTCAAGCTGTATGTGCTTTCTGGGTAGTGCTAAATGAGTAACATCAGTGCAGCCCTTAATTATGGCATAACGATTAACTGTCTCTATATTGCTAGCTGCATTAGAACAACAACATAAGAGGGCCACTCTGAAATTTTTGAGATACGGATAAATGGTACAAGTTTAACTTACCAAATTTAATTTAAATTTTAAGAGTGTTCAAAGTAGTCCATTCCAACATCAATGCACTTCTGCAGACGATTTTTCCACAGATTAAATGCTTCACGCCATCCATTTCTTGGAATTGATGAAAAATATATTTTTATAGTCTCATCAATCTCATCTTCGGAATGAAAACGGCGACCACGTAAATTTTTCTTGGGATTAAAAAAAGCCAAAAGTCACACATAGCAAGATCAGGGGAATAGGGTGGTTGTTCTATCACTTTGATGAGTTTTTGTTTAAGAAATTCGACTGTCGATCTTGCCGTATGAGAATATGCATTATCATGGTGAAGACTGAGTCCCCTTACATTCCCTTCTTGAAGAATTTCTGGAAGACACTTAGTGGTGTACCAGTTAGCTGTGACTGTCTTCTGTTCCTCCAGCTTGATGGCTTTGGCCAGTCCCGTACTTCTGAAGAAAATAGCAGACATTGCTTTTTTCATTGCTCGTTGTCTTTCCAGCATTGTTGGTTTGGGATCATCTTCAAATACCCATACTTTACTTTCTTGTCGTGTTGGAACGTCAAAAAACGGTATGTAAATTTCATCACAAGTTATGATTTTAGAAATAAGGCGGTGTCCACCATCGTTAAGTAATTTTATGGTTTCTTTGAAGATTCTGACACGCTCCGTTCTTTGGTGTTCTGTTAAATTATGGGGGACCCAACGACAAACTAATTTTTTCATATGCAGTTCCTTATGAATAATTCTATGTATAGCTGCGGATCCAATGTTAAGTTTCTACTGCATCATTTGATAAGTGCAGCGATTATCATCGACAAATATTTTTCGTATGGCCGACACATTTTCAGGAACTACAGCTGATGAAGATCTTCCTGTGCGGTCTTGATCCAGCAGAGAATTTCGACCTCTACTAAATTCTGTGAACCATCTAAATACAGTAGCACGAGATGGAGCCTCGTCTCCATAAGCTAGTTGTAGACGTTGAAGGCATTCTTCTTGATTTAACCCCACTTTAAAATCACAGAAAATCATATCGCGATAATGCTCTCGCGTCAATTCCATTTTCCTTTCTTCCAAAATCTATTCTAAGACAGCCATAAAAGAGTTCAAATTTACAAATTTAACGAATATTTTTTTCCTGCGTTTTTCGTCTGCCACTGTCTCAAAAATGTCTGAGTTACCCTTGTATTAACACCAAAAGATGACGTACAAGAAAGTTCGAGAGATATATACGAGACCAAAGTACGAGAAATATGTTTTTTTTTTTAATATGTATTCATATTATAAAAACTTAACAAGCAGGCGTAGTCCAGTGACTACTTCGATACCTGAGAAAAGATAAAATAGAATATAATAAATAGAATTTTTTTTTTCAAAACCATTTATTACCGTAATTAATAAGACCGCTCATAAAAAAAAACCAAAATATATTTAAAAAACAAGTTTCTATTTTCATTGTATAAAATAAATGAACATTATTTCTGATGTGTTACATATCTACACATGCGAATAATTTACCTGGATTTGAACTCGCAGCCTTCACATTCACTTCCATCATCGACATAGAAAAAAGAAAATAAAAAGTAGTAGGAATTTAATCTTAAAATGGGAAAAAAATTAATTAAAAACATTGCTTACTTCTTATCAAAATAAAAGCAAAAACACAGGACGGCGTCAGTGGACTGTTGCCAGAATACTCTGGACCTGAGTAAAAGTCAGATGAACGAAGTAACCACTAGACAAAGCCTGCGCGTCTCACAGTTTCGCCTGATTTAATAACAAAGAACAATTTCTTAACTTTTGCTGATTGTGCTGCCATCTATCGCTATTAATAGTGACAATAAGTTTGAGTTGCATACTCTAAACCAGATGTAAGATTCACGAGGGCCACAACATACTCATGATTTTATTAAAATTTTTATTTTGAAGTGAGAACGTTGGTATAAAAATGCAATTAAAACAAATTATTTAATTTAAGGAATTCAATTCAATAATATACAATTGATAGTGTATTGTTTTTTATTTTATTTGATGTGCATATTATATGATGTTTATAAGTCTAAAATTTATTTGTTTCACCGGAAACTTACCAGCATTCTCCTCCTACTTGTTTTCCTATATCTGGATTCGAAGACTGAAAATGAAACCATATTCAATATGCATTTATATGTTTATCACAGTGATGGCCAACCCAAATGATCTTGCGGCTCACTTCGGAAATGCATCCTAACTCTGCGGGCCGCATCTAAAATGATATATCCCCCTATTAGATTTACAGCCACTATAGCCTTTTTTTGGAGTGAAAAATTGAAACGTAATGAGTTATTATTTTTATATTTACTTTTATTCTTACATGTAAACATAGATAATATAATAATAATGATTATACTAAACGCACATTGTAACGAAATATATAACGCTAAAAATGGAATATAAAAAATATATAAATATAAACGAAATAAAAAAAATGATATCATTAAAAAAATATTTATTTTACTAGTGCGATATGTGTTTCTCCACTCTCTCACTTAGCTTTTGCACATCGATCTCAATTTGGGTATTTGCACATCGTAATGGGTGTTACAAGTTAGCTTCCATGATGTTTGAGCGTGTTTTGTATTTGGTTAATTTCATTTTCGAAAAAAAAAAAAAAAAAAAAAAAAAACGATTCGCAGGTGTAAGTTGAACCAAAAGCGCTAACAACTTTAACTGAGACTCTGGTTTGCTCTGCTATCAACAATCAACTGTGCGTATCTAGGAAGGGTCACTTAAAGTGAAACATATTAGATGTTCTATTAGATTATCTGTTATATTAGATGTTCCAAGATGCGCGCACATCATGAGTTCGTTGACTATAATTTAGTTATTCTGAGAACTCATAACTGTAAATTCATCCATAAAACAGGCACTATCTGTCCTATATTCTCAAGAATATTATTTTAAAATCGTAGTTAATTTTTCTCAAAATTTTCGAATATATGGAAGCACACGTAATATATTTTTTAATACATTGGTCTCCACTCCTTTGGCCATTATAAAAGAAATATATTTTGTAAAAGTGTGATACATCTCACGGGACGGGAAATTATTCAAGGCGGGCCGCATGCGGCCTGCTGGTTTTCCATCCATGGTTTATCGGTTAATCGTAATGTGTAAGTCGTTTTATTTAATTTATTGCATGAAAATAATTGCTCACAAAAGTATGTACTTCGAAAAAAGCATAAAATTTGTGAAGCAAATTTTTGAATTAGCGGGTATCTTCTCTTTATTATTATTTTATTTTAAAGAACATTATTTAATTTAAAATATTTTCTAATTGATTATCTATACATTTTTAAACTTAAATTTACGTTATATTTTATTATTATTATTATTTTATACCGATAGTAGAGGGGGCCTGATGGCCGAGTGGCTAGCGCTCTGGCGTTCGACACACACCCGTACCACAGGTATCGGGTTCAAATCCCGGCTTTGCTTACGGGTGTTGTAGTGGTTCGGAATCCACTTTAAGCTGTAGGTCCCGGTCCTAATAGGATCGTAGAGCGCTGCAGGGGGCATTGTTACTCTGCGTCCTTGGCTTACCATCAAGTTACACGTACCCCCTGGGTCATGCAAAGTGAGTAACACAGGTGCAGCCCGTATGGCGAAAGATCACGGTCTAATTGCCAGCTGCATTAAAAGAAAAAAAAAGATATCGATAGTAGAATGACTGAACAAGAAAGCTTCGAGTTCGAATTTGATCCAATTTAATACAGTATGATTGGTAGATTGGTCCCGGTCAAACATGATCGTACTGACTAGTGGTCCCCATGCTCATGTTTAGTATGAAGATATCGAAACTGTATGATAAACTATTGCTCTATATCAGGGGTGGCCAACCCGCTGCCCGCCTTGAACATTTTTCCGGCCATGAGATTTATCACTCTTTTACAAAATATACTTATTTTATCAGTTCGCTGAATAATTAAATTATCTTCTGCACACTCAGGGTGCACGCCATGTTTCATTGTTTCCATATTTCACTTTAAGTGACCTCAGTGACCATTCCTAGATACGCTCAGTTGATAGCAGAGCAAACCAGACCCTTAGTTGAAGTTATTAGTGTTTTTTGGTTAAACTTACACCTGCGTATCGTTTTTTTTTTTTTTTTCCGCAAATAAAATTGATCAAACATAGAACGTGCTCAAACATGACGGACGCTCACCTGCAACGCCCATTACGATGTGCAAATACCCAAATTGAGATCGATTTGCAAAGGCCAAGTGAAAGTGTGGAGAAACAAATATCGCACAAGTAAAATAGATATCTTTTAACGATTTCACTTTTAGTGTTATATATTTCTTTACAATGTGCGTTAAGTATCATCATTATATTATGTATGTTTACATGCAAGTATAATAGCAAACACAATAATAATAACTCATTATGTTTCACTCCAAAAAAAGACTATAGTGGCTGTAAAACTAATAGGGGGATATATAATTTTTTATGCGGTCCGCAGAGTTAGGATGCATTTCCAAAGTTACCCGCAAGACCATTTGCCCCCTGCTCTAAAAATTAAGCCATGCTAGTTAGCGTGGAAGTATGTATAACACGTTATTAGTCATTTAAAAAAAAAAAATGCGCATAATAGTTTTATCGAGTGTCGTCAGTCTGAAAAAAATCTTTTCCCGAGACAATTATGAAAACAAACCAGCCAACATGAATAATTTTTTATGAATAAATAGGATATTATTTATTTATTTTTTTTTTTGAAAAAATCAATTGTTTAGACTAGTCTACTAGATAGGCTGCGAATTTTTGCTTCGTCCCAAATATAAGCTATACCCCCAAACATAAGGGTTTGTCGCTCTACGGTCATTTTGTGCACACTTTGGGCTAATTAGACGGGACCTACGGTTTTAAACGGATTCCGAACCGCTCACAAATATCCATGCCACCGCCAGGATTCGAATCTGAAACCTGCGGTATCAAAGACCAGAGCACTAGCCAATTCTCCATCAAACCTCCCAAACATTTTTTTCCCCTAATACAGCTGGCAAACACTTAGACAGTTGTCTTTGATGTCTTAAGGCAAGCACTGTACAGACGTTATTCACTTAGCACTATCCTGCGTGTAGCTTGAAGATAAGCCACGGACGTCTCAGTAACACTACCCCCGCAACGCTCTACGGTCCTGTTAGACCGGGACCTACAGTTTAAAATGAATTCCGAACCAATATAAACATCCATGCCATAGCCAGGATTCGAACCTGAAGTCTGCGTCCCCAAAAGAAAGAGCACTAGCCAATTGGCAATCAGGCTGCCCAAACATAACAGAGAGAAAAAATTGCACCACAAAAAAACTTTTATTTACAGATTGGTAAACCAATTTTTTATATAACTGTAGGTAGAAAAAATTGAATTGTCTAATTTTAAGTAGAACACATTAAAAATTACAAGTTGGCGACTTTTTAAAATAATATGTCTTCAAGATACAAATCTTGACTAGTAGCACAAACAGTTAATCAATAATTATAAAGATTTCATTTATTAGGCCAGTAACTCATACCTTAAAAACCCTAAGTTTTTTAAGCAGTTTATAGTCAGGAAATTACTGTAATTTGGTTTGTGGAACACATCAAATAATTTGATTTGTGTAATACTGATAATATATACAACAATTCAGAGGACAGCTTGTTGGGCCTGTACTTGTTTATTTAGAATATATTTAATAACAAAAGATTTGGGTGTACATTTTATGTGAAAGAAATGAAACACCACATAAAGCACAAAACATTTAACTTTTTATTTATACTCAAGCCGTTCTTAAACATACATACAATAAATAGATTGCACGGACATACCTAACAACTATGCATTAACATATCACAAGAGTCCATGCGTTTTGCCAAAGGTAAAAGTTCTCACATATTTACAGAGATACGAAGATTTTTATGCACAAAAAAATAACAATGATACGCCAAAAAGGATGCATTTAGCCAAAAAAAAAAATTTTTATCATTAAAAAAATAGCAGAATTAAGAAAGAATTTATTCGCATTCTTTGCAAATCTCACCAAAACTTCAATCTTTTTCAAATCTCAAGAAATTAGATTTATTTTAAAAGATTTTTCCTTTTAATACAACCAGGATGAAACTTTTCAAAATCGAAGACTGAGGTTTTATTTCATTAGAAAAGTTTTGAGGGGCGAAAAAAACATGTCTTTCATCAGCAAACTTGCAATAGCCTAACACAATTATGCAATGTGTTGAAATTAATACTTTCATTTAATGCCAAATGTAGCCAAATTGATGAAAATTTGATCCTTCAAATATTACTTCATATAAATTATATTGCAGGGGGAAAAAAACATGTTTAGATCTAGTATATAACTATCAATATAATTATCACTAGCAAGTTAATTAGTTTTACAACAAACACTTTTCCATTTAACTACAATACTAATATCGAAGCACATACTTTAAACCACCGCTTTGCGACATACTATTCATAGCTGAAAATGTGCCAAATCCAAGAATTTTAGCGTCAAAAAACAAAAAGAAAATCACAATACTGACTTATATACGAAAATTATTTTCATAATTGATTATGATGCAATCACAACCTGTGCATGAAAATGCTACATTAAAAATGTTGAAATTATTAAAATTATCATCATTAAAAAATGATGCCAAATAGTGGATTAATGCACATTTTCATGGTTATTTTAACTGCACTAATTATTTGCATTACAGTGTTCTACTTGTTCTCAATGAAATAAAAGTCAGCAAATTGCACACGGTCATTTTTTCCAATTAATTCTCTAGTAAATAAACTAAGATTCTTTAAGTACAGACAATGAATAATCACTATTATAATGTAAAATAAATCACAACTACAAAAGGAAAAAAAACCTGACAACTGTAACTTAACTAATACAATATTTTTCACTTCTACAACAGCTAATTCTCAATGCATATTTACAATACAGAATTCCAGTATGGGGGAAATTTTTTTTTTTTTTTTTCACTTTCCAATAAGATAAGATTTTACAATTAAATTGTAAATTTACCTTTATCTGGTTTTCCATCATTATTCCTGTGTTATATAATAAGAATAATTATAAAAAATATTTCTTGATTAATGAAAACTCAATTCACAGGACAAATTTTTGGTCAAATGAATATATATATATATATATATAATCAAAACAACTTCTGAAGAGGAAAACAAAATTGCAGATCTAATAAGAATAATATAATTAAAAAAATCATAATGAAAAACTCAATGACTATAATGTTTCTTTTTTTAAAGACTAGATACGTAAAAATTCAAAAAAAAATTTCGATGTTTTAATTTTATTTTATTGAAGAAAAGCTTTTTAAAACATCAATAATATAAGGCAAAATAATTTATAAAGTATGCTAATGAAATTTATAAATTATTGCTTCAACTTCAAATATCAAATCACTACCTTGTCTAGCATTGCCCCCCGTTAAAAAAAAAAAAAAAAAAAAAAATTGTTTTTTTTCTTAAAGATATTTGAAATTTTGGTTAAAGTTAATTTCTAAAAAGTATTGAAATATAAATTTTCAACAAGAATCTCCATTAATTAGCAAACTATAAAATTTTCAGGCTCTCAAGACATAAACAAAATTAATAGAAAATACTATAAAAATAACAAAGTCAACCTATAAAACACTATTTAAAAAAATACAAAATTTTAAAAATTTCAACCACAATTAGGATTTTTGAAATAATTTAAAATACACAATGAATGTTGGCACACATTTAAAAAAAAATCTTGGAAAGCAAATAACTTGTGGACATTACCAAATTATATTGCATAAAATTTATTTAATTTCATATCTATGATTCATTGTAATACATAGATGTTAAGCACTAAAAAATATTTCAGTTATTTTTTTGTCAGGATAATATGCAAATACCCACCATAGAATTGCAGAGAATTAATGTGTATATAGACGTATTTAAAAGTGATGCATTAATAACTGTTAATTTAAACAGAAAAAAGCCTTATTTGTAGGAAGACATTAAGAGGTTAGAATCAGCACATACAGATTACAGATAAAAATTTTCTGGAATAAGCCTTTATATTGTATGAAATGGAATGCATAATTCTTAAAGACAGCCATTATTTTCAAACATGTATACATTTAGAAATACTTTTTTTTTAAAAAAATCAGGAATTTTACATGCAAGAATTTTTTAAATACATAACATTAAAAATTTTTAGTTAGTTTAGAACAAAATATAATATTAAAAGTCATACAACAGCTTAAAAAAAAAAATGTATCAAACAGGTACAGTTAAATTAATACAAAATATACCAAAACAATTATTCCAAAAAATAAATTAGTGGAAAATAAGCAACATTTAAACCAACTAGTTAAAAATATGAATTGCATTATAAAATAAATATATATTTTATAGAATAATTTTTAAAGTATAACTTATTTGATATTAGAAACATTAATATCGAAAGATATGAAAAGGGTAAAATCTTGCAATTAAAATTAAATTGAAGAAATTATCATAGTAAATTAATTATAAAATGGCATTTAAAAAAATGTAAGTAAAAAAGTTGTTAGATTTATATACTAATTAAGAAAATAAAAGACATACTAAAATTAATTGCTCTGCTTTAAGAAAAGATGAGCCAAGCTATATTTACTATGTTTTTTTTTTTTTTTTTTTTTTTTTTTTTCAAATTAATGGGGGATAATCCACAAATATATAGTCAGTAGTTTGTAAGCACTACACTAAAAAAATCCTCTTAGTCAATATTTCAATATAAATGTTTAAGTAAAGTGATCAATTAACTGCAGCCTTTACATGTACATAAGAACAAGACATGATCAAAAATGAAACTAGTAATAATAATAATAATAAAAGGTAATAGTATGGAGAGTAGGTAAATTTTTGAGATGGGCATAAATGTACTGAATCTTATATGCTAGTTATATAAATGTATTGATTTGCAATGTTATTATCTAAATGATTTATTGTTTGCAAAAGCTAATATGGGTTGTAATTTTTTTTTTTTTTCATATTTAGTACATTATAATTTAAACACTATTCACAATACAAAGAATAGTGTTTTCAATTTTCTTAGAAGAAAGCTTTTAATAACAAGAATAAAAATATATTAGGTTAATAAAAGAAATGATGCCACTAGTCAGTATTAGAAATATTTTACTGATTTACTTGACAACTAAACTTAAACATTTTTATCATAAATTTAGAGTAGTTAGCTTATATAGTAGCTTTCATCATTAGTTAGCTTTTGTTATCTTCTAAGACACAAATAAAAGATGATTTTGCATCTAAATATGTACCTATTTAAAGTACTATTTCATCAAATTACAGTCAGAAAATAAAAATGTCAGACTTTTACCAATGATCATTTAAAGATCAACATCAAAAACACAAATAACAGGAAGCTATATGAAAATCAATATTTTACATAATTAATTTGTATTTTTAACTTTTCAAACCCCTTTCAAGAAACTTGATAAAATTGTGAGAAGAGCAGAACAGCATACCTGTTTGAATTAAATTTTTATAAATTATGTTTTAATAATCTGTATCACAGACAAAGCTCATTTCATATTGTATAAATATAGTCATACTTTTAAAATCATTTAATTAGTTTTTATAGCATCCCTAAACCCCATTCAGAAATCAACAAAAAAATTTGGGGGGAAAAAAACACTGCATACATAACTAATTCAAAGAAAATGTGTATCCTCTGCAAATATGCTAATGCAATTTACTTTTCAATAATTGCCCTTCATAAAACAGTAGCATTAAAAAAAAAGGTTAATTATAAAAAATAGTAGCCTTTTTCTTAGATGGATAGAGGAAACAATGAAAACACAAAGTTCTTATGAAATTGAATTTTTACTAAAAACATGCAAATAAACATATTCATTACCAAAGCATTAAAACATAAATATAACTACCAGGTATGAAATGAAATATAAAAAAAACCCAATTTATTCACACAAGATTTCATAAAACAACTATATACATATTTTCCTCAAATGATATAAAAAATCATAAGAAAAGTCAGTGTTTATAATTAAGATATTGATAAGTATTTTTACTGAGCATCGCAATTACAGATGAATTATAATTTCATAGAAATGACCAGAGCTAAAAATTTCGCTGGATAAAGCAAACATTAAAATATAAATGAAATATGGTTGGTTACAAAAAAAAATAAATAAGTTTTGGAAGAGGAAGAATCAAGCAAACATTTTTTTTTTTTTTTTTTTTGGTCAATTTGCAACATATACTAAATCTATTTACATGTAACGTAAATTCCACAACTATTCTTTCTCCGACTTTTTCTTATCTGAAGTCTTCTTGGTTGATTCAGTTTTGTTATCTTTCTTAGAACTCTCTGATGGCAATTTAGACTCGGATTTGGCCTCAGACTTGGATTTTGAAAGTTTGATTTCAACAGAAGATGTAAATATTTTATTTTTCTCTTCAGCTTTTTTTAGATCTTCACTAACCATAACGACCGTCGCAATTTTCCGAGTGGGAACCACCTTTTTTGTTTCCTCTACCACATTAGACTGATTTGTGGAAACAGATTGTGTCATATTATTCTTAGTATCCTTACTTGCAGACTTTTCAGTGCTGTATTTTGACTTTTCTAAAGAAGAGATTGCTTTGGAAATTTCAATTTTTGTTTCTGAAATATTTGAATCAGCTTTGATGGTAGTAACTTCTTGCTTTAATTTTTCTGTTACCTTCCCTTTGGCTGTCTCTATTTTGTTTAACTCTTGTTTTTCATCATTTTTGCTATCAACAGATTGGCTAGTATTTTTACTTTCAAAAGATTTTTGTGCAACAGACTGGGCACCCTCTTTGCACTCAGACTTTTTGCTACCTTTGCAATCAACAGATGGTTTGCCATCTTTTGACTCAACAGATGGATCACTATCTTTATTTTTAATTTGATCATCAGATTCTTTACTAATAGCTATTGAAACTGAAGCACAGTTTTTATCACAAGGGGTTGAATTTGATATTGGAATGATATCCTTATTAGCAGTGATTTTATTTGGCGAAATACGGCCTGGACTTTTGGCAACATCAAAGCTGAAATTTGAAATAGGAGCTGGCTCTGACTCACTTCTTTCTCTTTTACCGCTCAATGATTCACATGAAGAAGGTATTTTAGTTGAGCCTTCCTCATCTGAATCAATTGACAAAGAACATCTAGTGATTTCTATGTCTGGTGTTCCAGCTGTCAAGACTTTTGCAGCTTCAATGTCTTTGTGAGATTCTTGATCTGCAGCAAAAAGTTGCTGAGTCAGCAATGACTTAACAGGTTTTTCTCCTTTTCTGCGCATCTGTGATACAGTCGAACGACTTATTCGACTGTCCATCCTCAATTTCGGGGTTGCACACATTCCCTCGTTTTCCTGAAATAAATAAGAATCACAAGTGACATCTGCCAAGTCGCTCATGCTCTTGCCGACACCAGATACACCATAAGAGGACCTCTGTGGCGTCACACAGAGTTTGGTTGAAGAGCTGTGTGACAAATAATGTCCTCTTGGAGATGGAGATGATGCCAGTGCTAAAGGAGATGCCTGACCAGAAAAAGACTCTCGCTTGGCTTTTGCCTCAGCTGACTTAGGATGAAGCCGATCGGGTGACAAAGCCCGTCGAAGCAGCGGTGAGCTCGGTTCAGCACTTTTCGGTCGCATGAAAGATTTCTTTGCTGACGAGCAGATGGTTGCAGATAGAGGTAGAATCGAAGTTGTTTTTATGGCCTGTGGGTTGGTAGGGTGATGATGGCCAATAGGGAATGCAAGAGGCGATGGCGATCGGGTAGGAGATGTTGAAGTGATAGGTGATGGTGAAGGTGTGCGAGCCAGAGGAGAGAGAGGTATGTGTCCAACAGATTTTCTCCTTGGTGAATGGAATGTCTGGGTCAGCTTGTGCTTCAGACCATGGAGGGAGCTTGGTCGAGGAAAATGGGGAAGGTGAGTTGAACTGGCAGGAGAATTTGGTACACTGGAACTTGGCGAGCTACTTTGAGAGGAATTACCCGTGGAGTGTGGGGAATCTGACTGTGAACATAACCTGGCTGTGGGTGGTGATCTTGGACTTTTGGTTCTTGTTGGAGAAGCAGGTAAACTATCAACAGCTGTCAGACTTCTTGTGAGAGACTGGAAACTGCGGCTGGGAGTCAACACTGGAGATGAACCTGTAACAGACTGGTGGATCTCAGCACTGGCTCTTTTACTGCTGAGCCGGCGTAGAAGAGAAGCTCTACGTTTCTTGTCAGAGTGAGTATCGCGCTTAACCTGAGCTGAACGACGACGGCAGGAGTATGGACGTTTGGCCATCTTGATAGCTGATGGATTGCGCCTGCGACCACCTGACTTGATAGTTGTACTTTCAAGAGGAATAGTTCGAATGTTGATGCGATCCCCTCCAGACAAGATGAGGTGCAGCACCTGGTGATGCAGCAAGCCTTGTGTAGGTTCTCCATTGATGTGGGTAATTAAATCTCCAGGTCTTAAGCCTGCTTCAAAAGCAGGACTATTGTTTTCAACAGACTGAAAAAATAATTAAAATTCTTTATTTAACTCAGTAATAAAATGATACAAAATTGAATAACTATGATCATCTTATAATTAATAACCTAGCAAATAAAGTGATGAATATCTAATGATTAAAGGTATTTATTAACAGAATCTATATTGTTAAGACAATTTTAAAAGGCTCTTGTTATTATTAAGCCAAGAAAACATTAAAAGTATTATAGCATGCTTTTTCAAGTAAAAGATAAATACACTAAGTAATAACATCTTTAGTAATAACTTATTGTTCAAAAATTATTTTATTCAATTAAAAAAATTTCACTGTTAAAATTTCATTCAACCATTAAAAAGCAATTGTAGTAGAAGAATGAAAAAAATCATTTATTAAGAATATCATCATAATATATGACTTGTAAGTCTTTTTTATGTGAAATTAAACTTGATGAAACCCATATTCTATGTGGAAAAAAAAATTAAATACTTAGAAAAATATAAATATAAAATTTTTATTTAATATGTTTTAACCTAATGATTAATATATGTGTAAAGAAGCAGAGAATATCAATAGATTTTTAAAGCTAAATTTTTTAATTAAAAGGGATGCCAATCTTGAATGAGAAAAAAAATTAAGTTTTAAATAAAGGAAATACTAGGAATTAAAAATATTAAGTTTTTTTTTACTTAATATTTTTAATTCCTAGTATTATTTCAGATAATTTTCTGTAAATCCTAATATCAATATTAAACATTTCCCATAAATTCTATCATCTAATAATAGAGACACTAAATTTATTTGTACCCATTATTAAATAAGGAAGAATATTTAAACATTAAAAAAAAACTTTTTAGCATTTACTTTTGGATAAGCTAGTATTATTTTTCTTCAAATCAATGGGAGTTTTTATTTGGATTTAATTGGGAAAGTAATAGAAAAAATAATGGCCTTTTTTTAAATTTCAGAAGAAATACTAGTTTTTTTTTTTATCTGTAGATAATCCAAAATTTTTGTTTTCTGCAGATAATACAGAGAATCCATAGTAGTTGGTTGGCATGTAGGAATTAAATTTTCTGGAACATTCAATAGTATATACACACATTTAAACTTCTTTTTAGGAATAACTTTAATTAATTAGTCTACAAATAGTGAAAGTAATTTTTGATTAATTACAAATATAAGCTAAATTCTGGAGTTAAATATTAATTCCACAACAGAAAAAATATTAATTGTGATATTTTTAAAAATTATTAACTTAAAGTTAGTGTACATTTTTTTTATTTATTTGTTTTAGTATACCAACTGGACTTTATAAATTCGTTATTGAATGATAAGAAAATTCTTTGGCAGCATATTTTATTCATAACCAACGATACCAGGTTTTCAACATTTAACAACGTTATCAATTATAAGCTAGTGATTAATAACATATTAATGTTGAAACTGTTTGTTGTTGTTGTTTCTTATCCCACTTGGCTGGCCAAGCCCACGAGCCCATATGGACTCATGATTGAAGGGGAAGGAAGCAGCTTCTGTTGTGATGGAGCACCCGTAGGTAGAAGCCTGACTTTTGCTTTGCGTGACGCTCTTACGGTCATAGGGAGACCGGGACCTTGGATTCCGAACCACTACAAACATCCATGGCACCGCCGGGATTCGAACCCGAAACCTGTGGCACCGAGCGCCAGAGCGCTAGACACTTTCAGGTCCCAAATTTGCCAACGGCACGCGGTGTTCCCAAGTGGTCACCCACCCAAGTACTGACCGCGCCCAATGATGCTTGACTTCGGTGATCTAACGAGATGTTGAAACTAAATCACACATACCCACATATACACAGGAAATAATCAGAATTTTCTTTTTTATAACTGATTTATTCAGGACTGATGTTGGCACATAATAATAAACATACTTGACTTTTATTTCCATTCATTGTTTAAATCACAATCAAGCAAAGTAAAAACTATAAACTACACTTGGATTTATTTTTTCACATGGATCATATGAATTTGAATTGAATTCTTAATGGTTATTATTATTCTGAATTGATTATTACCTTTGGGAATTACAATGAATTTCCAGGATTAATTAAACAAAAATTGAATTTTATAAAACTATAACAAATATTTTGTAAAGCTTTAATTTATCTTAACTTAGAACACCCACCTAATATTGATCTATAGAGCAATTGAAACGTTCTATAATATATATGGAAGAAAAATCACAGGTCTTACCATAATTAAATGATGTACTGTGTAAACATCAGAATCTCCATAATAAACTCGAATAGCTCGGATATTGAAGCCATATCCTCGGGGTCCTTTTCTAAGGATAATGGGAGGTTTCAGCTGGGCTGCTAGAGAACCCAGTTCTCTGCTAGGCGATGCATCTCGAGAGCTTGTACTAGACCCACCTGGAGAGCCAATGGGTGGAGGTCCGAAATCATCTAGAAACATTACATGATGAGAAAATACTTCCAAGTACTCAACTACCAAAATTTCTTTTAATCATAACAAAGCTATTGCCTTCCAAGACAATCACAAATATACACGTAATTGATAAAATGAAGCAAGCATAAATTCTGCTTCATATTTTTACTAACAACTGTTTATTGAAAAATCATAAAACCATGAAAAAAATACAATAAATTTACACATTTACAAGTAATCTAATTAGTATTGATAAGTTGGCTTACATAATCTCACAACAAATCTAAATAAATTTCTTGAAAAATAATGCCAAATATTAGAAAGCTTGTCTAATTTGTATGCACAAAATATTGAAAACTTAGCACGTTATTTTAAGCAAAATGCTGATTATCTATAAAATATAACGGCAAAATAATTTATGTGATATGAATTTATTGTAAAATTCTTTTAAATTATCAATATGATTTTCAAATTCATGTCAAACCATAATTACTACAATTTGTTTAGTTTTTACAGGTAAGCCAAAATTTAAACGAATTAAACTTTTTGCTACTTTTTATAATTTATACAAAACTGTAATAGACCTCATTCCTTTTCATCCTTTTACAACAATGAAGATCAAATTCTAATTGTTAACATGTACCTATATATGACAGCAATCTTGATCAATAATTCAAAAATTTCATAAGTTAATAAAATTATGATTCTTACAAATTAAAAATAATTTTTTGAAAGTACACAAATAATAAATTGTATAATCTATTACAATTGTTAGTCAGGAAATTATTCTAATTGATTATTCTTTAGTAATTTATGTGCATATAAGTTTTCAGAATAATATTTATCATTCTATATTTCAAAAAGAAGAATTTTGAGATTTATTCTTTAATGAAAACTTTGCTAATATTTTTATTTTGGACTTTTTAAGAGTGTGTCTCTTGTGAATTTCTTAATAAATGATATGAAAGAAAGATCCAAGAAAATTTATAAGAATGAAAAAAAAAAAAAAAAAAAATTTATTAAAAAACATGTATATTTACTTAATATAAAAAAAATAACGACTTACAAAAATACCATAGAGAATCTCTTTATTCAGAAAGATTTTTATTATATTTTTGGTTCTTGAAAGATAATTAAAGAAAAAAAAAAAAAAAAAAAAAAAAAAAAAAAAAAAGAACTATAATTACTAATTTCTAAATCAGTAAAAAAGAATAGTATAAACTAGAACCCTAAAAGAAAACATTATCATCATTTTTGTCAAATTCAACCAAAAATGGAAAGCATATTGTAAAAAGTATTTTTACCTGTTGGAATGATAAGAGATAACCCAGATACAGAGGCAGACTTGATGACTGAGCGTGGGCTCTGCTTGGTCATAGGTGAAATAGGGGGGATAAAGATGCGTCCAGATGGTGGCGGTGGCTGGTGGGCCTGGGGAGAGACCTTGGCATCCGTTTCCTCCACAGGGGACAACTCCTTGTGATCTTCTGTCATTACATCGCAGTCTGTACTGATGGAAAATCGGGGGAGGGGGTCCTTTGAGAGGGTCAGCTTGGAAATAGTGAAGTGCTTCTCACTCTCAAGATTCAGCATGCTGGTGGAAAGAGACTTGCCATTGCTAAAAGTGAAATGAGAACGCAATTGGTGCATGAAGGATAAACATAAATCATTCAAAATTTACTGTGTTATAAAAGTTATTATTCAAATTTTGTTCATTCAAGAATTTTTTACAGGTATTGAAATAATTAATAGAAGCTGTTCTTTTCAAAAAATTTAGATAATCACAAAATTATCTAAGGTAACTATGAAAAAAATTCTACTAAATTTATTTATTTCAATTGTAAAAACTTGACAAATAGGAATGTGTACAAGAAATAAAATATTAAATTATATTTAACAAAATACACTTTTGTTGGTTCTTAAAATCTCAAAACTAATATCTAATCAACAGGAAAAGATAGTTAAAAGAAAGCATGATATGACATAACATTTTATAAAGAATCTATTAAATTAATTTGACCAAGAGATTATTTTTGAGGAACATTGATAAAAAAAATTTTGAAACATTATGGAGACATTGTCAGTAAAAAATAAAGTGAAGGATATTAAAGAGATGAGAAGATACCAAGGTATGCAGAGTTTTAAAGTGATGATAGCGTGCTGATAATAAACGTTATAGAGAAAAGGGAGACACAAGAGAAGGTTTGAATTTATAACTATGAATTTACTTTGATGAAATAAAGTACATTTTAAAACTTTCTCTTATTTTTCACTCTATGTGCTATGAAAATAATTTATCTAAAAGAATTTTTAATTTTACATTGTAAATTACAATGAATATAAATAAAACAAATTGTGTTAAATTGTATTCATTTCTCATTAGCAAAATATAAATAAAGAAAAAATTTTTAATAGATTTGGGAAAGCACTATCTTTTTCCCCCATATAATATTAACAAACAAAACTGAACCACAGAAACAGATTCAAAATTCAGCATTGCATTATTTCACTCAAATAAATCGAGCTTTAAATAAATGCAATGACTAACATTTAAAAATTTTAAACAAAAAAGTATCCTACGCATCAAAAGGTAAGAAAACATCTTTGGTGCCAACATCTTCTGGAGTCTCAGCCAAACTTCCCATCAAAGAATTAGGACTTTCAGAATGATCTGAAGTATTAGAATCTGATCTGCTAAAAGATTTTCGGTATTCTTCTTTGGTATGCTACAAAATAAAACATTCCAGTTAATTTTTAAGAATAAATTAAACTAAATATTAAAAAAAAGATGCCACATGTTTCATAAGTTTGCAGTTGTGTAAGTTATAAAAAATATTTTTACTTTTAAACACTCTTCCTAAGAAATCTGATACATAATTTTTTTTTTTTTTCATTTAGTTTACAAAACTGAAAATTTAACGGTTTTAATGGTAAAAAATTTTTTTAAAAAAAATTAGGTCAAAAATTCTAGTAATTGAAGTAAAATGTTTTGGTCCAACCATTTTTCATAGTACACAACTACTCTAAATACATATATATATATTCACTTTTAATTTCATTTGTTCTCTAATTTTTTTGATTTTCACACTCCTTTTTTAAGATTCTATTCACACAGATTTTCCATGTGATAATAATGTCCTTGTATTCTTGTTGTCTCTTCATTGCTCTTTCTATTTCATCAACTTTACATAATTTAAAAATTTAACAGTCTAAATTAACCAAATTTGATACTGTATTTAATAGCTTTACTAAAAGTTCCTCAACTAATTCAACTGACAACTAATTTATTTATTTAAACTAATTTCTAATTTAATTTATTAGACAGAACTTCTAATCTTTTTCAGAGATTCTGTATTCATTCTTATAATTCAAATTTGCCAATTTAAAAAATTCAATGAGTTCAATAAAATTTATTAAAGTAAATTTAATGAGTTCAATCAGCTCACTATTTACTTTATCTAAAGGATGGTCCTAGATTTCGGCACAATGAATGTTATGATGCAAATTTAAATTTGTTTATAGCTCAATGTCTAAAGAACGGACAAATCTCTTACAAGTCAGTTAGTTGGATTTAATCAATTAGTCAAAAATAATTTTCCATAATTTATTTGACTGTCACAATATGTACAAGGAACCAAAACCTTCATTTATATTCACAACACTACAGTCCGAGATCAACAGTAAGACAGATTTACATTGACATTGGTGCACAATGCCAAGTGGTGTTATAGTTTCTACAAGACCTACTTACAAATATTTTTAAAGAGCTATGAAAAGTTGGGGTTAGAAATATTAAATAACAATTGTGTAATAATTATGCTAAAATTTAGTGTCCTTTGAATGAGAAAAAAATAACCTGCAACATATGCTCTTCTTCCAATTCCTTTTCGACCCTTGAATAGACCTTCCTAAACCGAGGAGAGCAAGAAGAAAAACTGCTGAACAAAGAACTCTCGTCAGGATCATCCAGCTCTTCAGAATCTTCCAATTCATGGCAATACCTATCTGTTCGAGCTGAAAGGAAAGTACCAGTCTTATTAAAATTCCTAAACACACACACAAAAAAAACATCTACATGTGAAGAGGAGGGGGTCATTGAAAGATGTTTTTAGTATTTTAAATACACTGCTTTTTGAAATTAAGAAAATTTTCACTTTTGATTGATATTTTTGAATATAACTGAATAGATATTACAGAAATTAAGTATATACATAGATTTATTTAGAAATAAACAAAACTGCACAGAAAAATTATGGTTTAGATGCATGATAATGAGTAACACTCCTCAATGCTGGAAATTCTTAAAACAGAGGTTGCAATATCAAACATAAAAATGGGTTAATAGAGAATATAGCAAGCTGTATTTGACCTTTCAAGGTCATTCCAGATGTACTTAATAGCAGGGGGACCTCAAACAACATATAATAATAAAATTTTAGTTGCAGAAACTTTAATTAAAAAAATTCCAGAATGTGCAATGACCCAAAATAAAACAATGTTTAAAATTATTTATAGCTAAATTAATAATCATTCAAGTTGTTTGTTGTTTCAACTTGTTTTATAATTAAATAACTAAACTGTACAGAAGCATGGTTCTCCTTCTAATTTATAAAAATTACCTTGAAATCAACATTGAAAAAATTAATTAGTCTCTGTTACAGATATACAACTCTTACAACATATTAGAAATCAGACAGTTTACACTTGGTTCTATTTCTCCAGGACCTGGATGGTTCTGAGAGGTGGTAAGCAAGTTACAATTGCCTTTACAAGAGTGCCCCCAATCTGGTTAGCCAATATATCCAGAGTTCTAAATATCTAGAAAATCTTTAACCAGATGAGCCTTGTGTGTATTATGTTACTCGTTAAAATGAAATCAAAGCCAACTTAATCTCTGAAACAGCAAACATTGTACTCCAAGTTCTCACCCCTGTACTAAAGGAATGCCCTGATCCAAATAATGCCTTGTCCAGATGACTATCAATCTCCACTGCAACAGTGGTTTCTTTTTCAAAGGATGAACAAAAGGTAGTGGGTCTTTAGTTTTCTCTAAACAAATTTACTTTCAGAAAAAGTGATTAAGTTAAATCAGGACTCCTCAGTGAATAGAACATTTAATACTTAATCTTGGCTTAATGGCAATGCTTTCTGTAAAACACTACACAGGCTCTAGTGTCAACAATGGTGAGTGAAATGCAAAACCACAGTTTTCACAGAGTTCTTGAAATAATAACCTTTGGAATACAGATCTTGTGCCCACACGAAGGTCTAAAGAGAAAGCTGAGAGTTCCTGTTACACTTTATTGTAATGGACAAATGATAATTTTCATTCGATATCATGGCTCTTGGATGACCTTCTGTAGGCTTTTACTCTATGAATTCAATACCTTTAAACTGTTTCCGTAAGTTGGACACAATGTTGGTCATTATAATTAAGACTCAAATAAACTGCACAAGAGATTGCTCTGCTACCAACATTGATTCTATGATGATCCACCACATTCTATCCTCCATATGTTTGTGATTACTCATTTCAACTACAAAATAATAAAAAAAAAAATATGCTAGGAAATTCATAAAACTTTCTATAGGAAAAAAAAAAAAAAAATAGAAATTGCCATGTGTGGTTCAAAAGCCTATTCCTCTATATGCATGCATGTGCTTGTATATTCAACACTTGAGATTTGCATCTTTGTTTGGAAGCAATTGTTTGCATACCAGTAACTTAATTTTGCACACTAGTGTATATAAATGTCTACATGCATAGCAGAAATAATTTCTACATACATATATATATATATAGATGTAAACTTCCCTAAAATAGGAGAGAGCAATACAAGAAAAAAAAATAGTAACTTCTGCTTTATAATTTATCCTATTATGCCACAGTAAATTTTTAATATTTAACTAAGATCTTAACAGAAAAAATATTTCGCTTAAACTACATGCCACAAAAAAATCCAATATTATTAAAAAATATTGAAGTTTTTATTATAGATAACTAACAAAATTTGTTATTTTGTAATAAGCATATTTTTTTTAACTCAATACCCAGCGCAGAACTCAATACCCAGTGTAGATTATTATACAATTTTGTTAAACTGAGAGCCGATATATTAAAGTTTGATAATAACACATAAATTATTTAAAATATTAAATGCAAACTTAGAATTTACCATCATCAAATGAATAGGTCTCAAAAAGAAATCATTTATATGATATTTTTTTTTTAAATGCTAATTTCAAACTGTGAGCACTTACTGTCAAAATAACTAGTGTCTTCTTCCGAATCAAGCTGTGGAACAAACTCTGCCTTTTGCCTCAGCAATGAATTCCAATCAATTTCATCAAAGAACTGATGTTCTTTTACTTCATGTGCACTTCCTGTACCCAGGCGGTCCCTTGGATTTTGTTGAAGCAAACAAGAGATCAGATCTTTGGCATCATCGGTTGCTGGCCACTCATTATCTGCAGGCCATTCAATCTCATCTATTTGGGAAGAAATTTACCATCATCAAATCATCATCCATTTACAAATATCAATTTTTGCTGTAATTGTATAGCAAAAACAAATATTTTCATAATCAAAATAAAAATTAAAAACTTGTCAATCAAACATGAGTTCAATTATTCAACTACAATGCATATTATTTAACTGCCATTATTAATTTAATTTTTATTTATTGGGTGTGCAGAAGATCTACCTCCCCTTGGTGCACCTAGTAACACTTTTTAGTGGCTAAAAGATCTACAACTTGGCATTATTGTTAGATTAATGAACTCTGTTTCAGCATGTTTTTTTCAGTTGTTTTGTTGTTGTACATATATATATTTTTTTTTTCGTTGTTCTTTTTTTGCTGTAACTGTTCATAATCTGCCATTGGAAATTAAAAAAAAATAATAAAAAAATTTATTTTTTAACAAGTTTAAACCTTTACAACTGAAATAAATTAATAAAATAAATAAACAAAACAACTCCTGATATGATTATTATTAATGCTTTGAGAAGTCTTGAAGTACAGAAAATAATTAACAACACTAACCATTAATCACATGAGCAAACAACTCTTCTGGTGTTTCACCAAAAAATGGAACACAGCCCACAAGAAATTCATACAGGATTATACCCATTGACCACCAATCAACAGGTTTACCTAAAGTTAAAAAGATTTAAATAAATATATTTACTTATAGAAGGAAAAAAAAAAATCTTTTTTTTTTTTTTTTACAATTCTCTCTTACATGAGTAGTTTAGTGAAGTAAATAATTACATGAAAATAAAAATGTTGTTCATTTTAAATAAAATATAAACATATACAAAATCTTCAATAATTAAAGATCTATTTAACAATTTTTTTTTTTTTTTTTTTTTTTTGCAAATAAAGCAAAATGTATAAATTTTTTAAAAAATAGTATACATAATTTTTTTTATGAAATATTTATTTTAAACAACTGTTAAAATAGACTCAACAACAATCAAAATTTGTATATATATATAATAAGAATTTAGAACAAAATAGCTAATATAAACTTTTAAAAAACAAATTTTAATCTATATAATTAATAAACTTATAATAGTTCAACATAGCCATTTAATGATAAGATTCATAAATTTTAAGGTATTGATTTTGAATCAAATGCATGTTAAATGCAATTTATATAATTTTTTTTATAAATTTAATAAGATTATAAAGTTTCTGTTATCATTCTGCATTTATTTAATTTATTACAATACATACTTTTCATTTAATACATATCAAGTGAAATAAATTCAATAATTGATTCTTTTAAAGAAACTGCATTTAAATATTCTTTCAACAGTGCAAAAACAATTAGTTTATTTTGTTTTACTCGAATATTGTAGAAATATAACTTTACTGATAGAACTACTCAAAAAGTTGACTAATTATAAACAACAGAAATTAATAATAATGTCACAAATGAAACTTTAATTGAATATTAAAAATGTTTTTAGTCGATGTAACATAATTTTTACACATCTGATTTTATACTACTATTATAATAAATTATCCTTTTTTGGATAATTTGAAATTTCGAAAGATATAATATAATAGCTTTTTTTAATCAGGCATTCAATAGTTTAGCATATTCTATATGGTACCCATTGAGCCTTCGCATTCATTTCCTCCCCCTTCCTCTTCTTGTGGCTTCAGGCATTTGTTGGCCTAGACTGCCAGATGGGACACAATGCTGCTTGCACTTTCATTAAATAAATACATATTAAACATTTACAAGTCTAATGTGTACATATGTATTAAACACAGGGGCCTAATGGCCGAGTGTCTAGTGATCTGGCACTAGCCACTTGGCCATCAGGTTACGGGTTCGAATCACGACGGTGCCCTGGATGTTTGTAATGGTTCAGAATCCACTTTAAGACGTAGGTCTCGGTCACATATGACGCTCTATGATCGTAGAATGTCACAGAGCCCAATGAGACTTCTCTCTCCCCATATCATTCCTAAACTGTAATAGGGCAGTTCAGCTCTAAGCACAGTGATGTGGCGCAGTAGACGTAGCATGTATTAAACACATTAGATTTGTACATATTTTAACCTACAGAGCTTAATCTTTGATATTTCCCTTAAACTTTATTGACAGTCGATAATCTGGCATGACAGTGGTCCCGAATGTGCTGGAAGATTACTGTAGATTTAAAAATAAAGAAAGGTAGATCAGGATCATTTTTCATGATTCAGTTCTATTTCTTACCATATCCTTGTCTCAGTATAACTTCTGGAGCAATGTACTCGGGTGTTCCAAACACTTGCATATCTGTAAATTGTTTGGTTTCCCTGTCCACATAACCTTCATACAAATTGGTTGCCACTGAAATAGATACAAAACATGAATTCTCATAAATATATTTAAAAATTTAATTATATATATTTTGGAAATTCTTCACTTTAAAGAATTTAATTTATGGAAAACACCCTATTCAGCAATATGTTATAATCATTATTAAAATTATGCAATTTTGCAATAATACCAATAGCAGAAAATAAAATCATTTTACAATATGCATTAATTGATAATTATTTAGTTTATTTTTAAAATATATTATAAATACACTTTTGACTACAGTATTTAAACACATACAAAAAATTAATTACAAAGAGTGGCATTTTTTTAATTAAAATATTCTTCAATATTAACAAAAGTGAATTAAATATTATAAAACAACTTACAATTCATCAACCCAACTTTAGATAATCCAAAATCAGTAAGCTTGATATGTCCCATTGAAGTGATTAACAAACTGAAAAACAAAATGAAAGATAATTGAATTATAGAATTATCACATCCAGTTTTAAATATAAATAAATATCAAGTATCATAAATTAATTTTACAATACAATGAATAATAATAAAGAAAAAAATGCAATAGGTTTTAAATTTAAATAAAATGTAAAAGTAAAATACACTTTAACAGCATTGGTAATATAATAAGAATTTCAAAATAAAATAAAAATAGTGAAAAAAAAATGTATCATGAATCTCTGTTCTAAAAATGTGTAATTTTTTTATGGTAAATTTCTATCTATACAAAATGTGACAAATAAAATTTAATTTAAATTTTATGGCACACTATTCATGGTAGATGGTGAAAATTATCCAATAATGGGGAATTTTGTTAATTAAAAAAGATAACTTTTTATGGTAGCTTTATAGCATAGTTGAGTAAATCCAAACCAAATTTTGAAAATTAGATTAAAATGAAGTCATGTACAATTTCTAATAATAATTTGTAATGTTGTACAATTTCTAATCATAGAAATTTAAGAAGAAAATTAAAAAAAAAAAAAAACAATTTTAAATTTTATCTCAAACAGCAATTTTAATATTGTTTTCAAATATTAAAATTGCTGTTTCAAGATTTTTTGGCATTAATATCATTGAAAACAGCAAAACTTATCACTGTAAACTTAGTGACTTTATATATTGACTTAGTGATAGTGATATATATATATATATATATATATATATATATATATATATATATATATATATATATATATATATATATATATATATATAGATAGATATGATATATATATAGTGATATATATTTTTATATATATAGTGACTTTATATATTTTGATAAAAATATTAATAAATTAAAACTTTTAATATTGCATGTAAAATGCACTAGGTTTATACAAAAATGATAGCATAGCTGTAATATTTATGCATAAAAAATTAGTAATTTTGTTAAAATGTGTTTTCAACAAGCAAAATTGTCACATACTTATCTGGTTTCAAATCTCTATGTACAATGCCATAGCTATGCAAATATTCAACAGCTAAAACTGTCTCTGCAAAGTAGAAGCGAGCTAAATCTACAGGAAGTGGTCCCATGTTTTTTAGAAGCGTTGCACAGTCACCACCTTCTACATATTCCATGACCATACACAGATGTTTCTGTGAGAGAATACATAAATTGTGTAAAAAATCTTTTAATAAGAATACGAAGAATTGCTAGTCTCTATACAAAATAAAAATTTTCTTTTCACTTTTCAAATATGATTCTGCTTATCATCTATAGCGTACTATAAACAATATATGGACATTCATATGAAGTTTTGTAAAAATCAATTCCATAAAACCAGCACCAAAAACGGTTTTTTGGAATAAGAACTCTACATTGTATAATGATGGAAACATAAGAATTGCAACGTGGAGTAATTACAATTTCTACAAAATTAAAACAAAATATGAGGCTTATCATACATGGGTGTGTTTCAGTTGATGAAAAAAGCATTGAATGAAATTATAGGTAAGAACTAAAACATTTTGTAAAAGACCCAATAAATAAATAACTGTGATAGCTACAAGATTTTTTTTATCTCTCTAGTAAATACAAAAAAAAAAAAAAAAATTGTTTCTTTTGTTTTCTCCAAAGTTCATTAATGCATATCTTTGCAATTCTACTGTTCAAATTACAATTATTTATATAAAATTATGGCATCAAAAAAAAAGTTTTTAAAACTAATAAATGTTTTGCAGTTTTATGCAACAATTTAAAAAAACTTGTTGGCATATTGTACATTGAATGACAGACATAAATCACTCACAGATGATGACAGACCTTTTAAGTTACCAGGTTGAAAATTGTGCCTGCAGGTTATACAGCACTATGGATTATAATGAATAAAAAAATGCAGTGAAGATATGCTAAGAAATGTCTAAGAGTTGTGATTCAAAAAGGTAATTTAAAATAATGAGTTATTTTTTATATACTAAATTATACCTTTTAAAAACATTATTAAACTAGTTTTAAGAAAGTGCAAAGTAGGCTTTAGTTAAACCATTTCCACTAAAATAGTGCATTACATAATAAAGAACAGTTTTAAAAAATGTATAAAAAACTTTCTGGTTATCAATTAAATTTCACTTTACAAAATTAATAATAGAAAAATACTACATAAATTTGATCAAAACATTTTGAAAATTTCAATTTAATAACAAAGGCTGTTTCTAGAATACTAAAGTAGTTAAAATTATATTTTAAATTACAAAATTAAATATCAAATAATGTAATTGCGAATAATAAATAAATTACTAGTGGAAATTTTATACATTTTCACACATAATATCAAATATCTTTACCTTATGCACACATAAATAACATGAGGCACAAAAATATAAAACGTACCGCATACATAGAGCTATCAATAATTTATCTTGGAAATTGATGTACCAGTTACAGAGTTCCTATGACGTATAAATTAACCCCAAAAACCTCCCCATTATGACATAAAAATAAAATAATATCAGGCTGTATTTTCCTCCAGTAAAAAAAGAAACTTTAAATAAAAATAAAGGAAGCTATTATAATTACTCTGATATAATTAGGGGTCCATTTCATTATTCCAAATTTAAAATAAATAAATTAAAAAGAAGTAAGATGGCAAAAAGTAAACACAAGTTCACCCTGAAATCAGAAAAATAACTTGTGAAGAAATGTTCTCCGAGATGAGGCCATTAAACAGTGAAGAATTTACAATAAAATAAGTAGATGGAGAAAGCCAGAATTTGAACAATAAGTGGTACACATAGTAGTAAAGAGAAATTTGTATTTTAAGTAACCAAAAAGCTTCTTAAATTAGTAATTTCAGCTATTCTACTATCTATAAGAATCCATATACTTTTTTGAGTCTTCAAACCGACTCATAAGCAGTGTCATAGATGGCATGAGGCCTTTTCCTGGAGCAAGGAGCTACAGAAGATAGGCAGGGATGTTCTGAACAGTTATTACAAATTTGACAGCATTTTTCCTGAAAATGCTATGAAATTTTGAAAATACAGTCCATGATGAGATCAAAATCCAGTTCATTATGGAGTTATTTCCGGCACATGAGCCACGGAAACAATACTGGCTAACTGCTGGTTTTGAAAAACTTGCAATGTAATCAAATTTTGAATTCAGGGGATGCTCATAAAGGACAACCATACAAGAGAATAGGTCTTAATATTGATTTGTGCAGCAGAAGCTTGTCCCTGATCACTAACTCATCCTTATCTCACAACAGTTGCTTTAGCAATCACTCAGGAAATATGGGCAGAAAAGGTTAATTTTGCATCAAAAACTAACTCTAAATACTTATATTCAGTTAACCCAGGGAATAGGCTCCCCAAAAATACTGACATTTAAATTATCACTAATATGCATCTGAATAAACAGGAAGCATGCACTTTTCATGGATTTACTTTGACTTTCCTGGTGGTTAACCAATTTTTGAGATGTGGAATATAGTTATTGAGCTGAGCAATGGCCAAATTTAGTGATTTGTGTTGGCTAATAATGGCTTTGTCATCTGCAAACATCACTAGTTGGCACTTGGGCTATCTAGGAATGTCATTTACAGAGATTAAAAAGAGGTGGAGAACAAGTAGAGATCCCTGAGGTCCACCACTCCTGATTAAACAAGATCTGAATAAAGAGCTACTTACTCATACTCAGAATTTGAGGAAGAGAAATACAAGGTGTATCAGTTTAATAAGATGATCAGAAAAACCAAGTCGCATGAGTTTGGCAATTAAGCCACTACACCAAATTTTATCAAAGACTTTAGCTACATCTAGAAATAATATTTTCATAGATTTTTTAATCGATAAAGCCTTCATGAATTAGCTCATTAACATATGACAGTTGGTAATTCATGTTTAAGCCTGTTCTGGACCAAAACTGTTCAGAAATCAGAATGTTGTTATCTGGGCAGTGATGAGCCAAGCATTTAAGAAACGAGTATTTGAATATTTTACTCAGGATACTAATGAATTAGGTTGATAATTAAATTACTGCAACAGTTTTACAGTTATTGGGGAAATAATACTTCCCAATTAAAAAAATAATGAGATAGGTTATAACAAGGATGTAAGAAAAAGAGAGACTTAAGCATGCAATTAGAAATATAGTCCAAACCAGGAGCTATATGAAAGTTCATCTTGATGTCATAAACTTCCCTTGGGCTAATCTTGACAGTGGAATTTACTTGCTCTTTATTAAAAAAGTTCTTGACTAAAGTGTTAATAGGTCTGAAAAAACAGGATCTCCCAATGTTGTGGTTTATGTCAAATTGAAGTTGAAGGCTATCCGTTAAGAGCTGTTTTCTCCTTTGTGGCATAGGCCAAGTTTCCATTGGAAATCATCATGGATGGGGGAATGTTGGTGTAAGGTCTGCTTAGAAAAGATGAATGTCTAAAAAGTGAATTTGATTTAGGCAATATCACCTCTATGTTGTGTTTCCATTGTTGCTGTGTAAAATTTTTTAATTAAGTTCTTAGTTTCAAGACATTTAAGATAATAATTATTTTGGAGTGTAGGGTCTCTCCAACACTGCCAGTTTCTTCTGAGATAATTTTACACTTTAATGGAATATTTAAGAATAGGAAATTTAACCAGTGGAAGTTTAGATATAGGCTTAGAACAATTCTGGTAAATACAAACAAAAAAGATTCCGGAACTTTAATTTGATGGTCAGCATCAGTGGTATTATTCAAATTATTATTACTTAGCATTTACCTAAAATCCTCGAAGTTCAAAATAAGTTGATCAGAACCTTTCAGTGATTCAACACTGGGGTCAAGGGTCATTATGCCTTGTTTAACACATAAATTCTCAATGAGATATTATTTGCTACATTTTAGAGTACATCAAGTTATAAATGAAAATTTTTGAAAAATAACTATACTTACTTTTGTCTCAAATGTGCAAAACATGCTCACAACGAATGGATTGTCTGTGAAGCTCATTATGTCTCGCTCGGCAAATGCTTGATCAATTTGATTTCTCAGGATTAAATTATGTTTGCTTATTTTCTTCATGGCAAATCTTAGTCTTGTTTTGATATGACGAACCAAATAAACAGCTCTAAATACCAAAGACAATAAATAACTATTATTGAATGCACAAATCAACTATTCTTACAGTGTTAAATTTATTGAAATTTCAAATGAATCTTATTATATCAGGTTGGTAAGAAAGTTATAACATTTTTCTGTTGCTCCAATTGAAATATTAATTATTTAATTGTTCTTTATGCAATTTAGACAATTTTGACATTAATTGAAAGCTAGTATTTTCCCATTTTACTCTTTAATATTACATGCATTTTTTAATCATTAAATTTTAAGAAATTGGGGTGTTTGATAAATCAAGAAAAACTTCATTTTAGGCACTCTATGCTTTACGAATTCCAACTTTTTCATAATACGAGGGGGAAATTTGTGTTTCACCTTTCAATCATCTAAAGTTCAAGTGTGTATTATAGATAGATAGTTTGAAAACTTCAGATGTGATATGAAGCTTCAAGATGAACCTCACACCAACAGACCAAAGAAGTTTGATAACATCATTCTAAGCATTTTAATAGGTAATGAACTACTATTGACTATGAGGTAGGTTAGGGGAAAAGCAAAGTATTACCATGTAACAATTGAAAAATTTAAAATAAAGTATTATATTTTAAAATGGCACAAACATAAAATAAATGGGAAATTTTATACTTATTTTAACTGATAGCTTTCTTAATAATTTTATAAGCTTATGATTAGCAGAATAAAATAATCAATAAGGAAAAAAATGCAACATTATCATATAAAATTAATTGAAATGTTTCAAAATAATAATTCGGTTTATTGATATATATATAATTTTAGAAACTTAATATATATTTATATAAAAAGTATTGTTTATGCTTGTAATAAATTTTTTACAAATGTCAATACAATAAAAAAAAATCTTTACTTATTTTTAAAAATAAATACAAGAAAACAAAATCCACACACCCAAAAGCTCCATTGCTTATTATTTTAATATTTTCAAAATCACTTTCTGAAGGAGGCTTTGATTTTGGAAAGATATCTTGTCCAGCTTTCTAAAGAAATTGAAATAAGATTCAATACAACAAACAATATAAATATTTACATAAATTCTTAAAATACTTACATATTATTTATGAAATTACAAACCATATATAACACAACAAATTTTATATTCTTTAAGAATAATAATTAGAAATAATTAAATAATAATTTAAGATTAATAACTTTACAAGGTAATAACGAATATTTTGTAATAAATTAAAATAACAATGAAATATAAAGTATCGCAACTTACTGTAGTATATTCAGTTTGGAAATGCATATCCAAATCATGGGATAAATCTCTATTCAACTCTTAAATAGTAAAGAAACAAAATGGATTATTTTTAATTACTTTAAAAAATATCAAAAATTATACATAACAATTATATTATAATTAAAATTCAGAATTAAGATAATATACAAATAATTTATCTTTAATCAAAATAATAAATAAAACTTCCGAGCAGTAATATTTCTTATTCTTTTTTTTTTTTTTTTATTAGTATTCTGCTTCAGACAAACAAATAATAATGTAAAATTATTTAATATATGTAACTTTTAATGAACTTTTTCAAGCTTTATGTTTTTAAAAAAATCTTCTCTTATTTTTCAACAGCCATAAAGCTCTATTTATATAGCTTATTAAATAACTACCCCAAGTTAAGTGAGGAGCAACTATATTATAATTTTGGGGTTTGTGAGATATAAAATATTTTCAAAATTATTCATATAAATTTTTTTTTTTAGAAAAACAATTATATTGATTAAATATCCTACTTTTTCTTTGTTTCCTGGCATGCTATAATAAGAGTCTATTGTATTTGCAAGATGCATGATTTATGTTTAAAGTAATGCGGCCATCTAAGTCACAAATGAACTTTTAGTAAAACAAAATTGTATAAAATATTGAAGTAGTAATTTGTATTTTCATACAATTTCTAATTCAACAGAATCATTAAATAGTATTTTGAAGTTGAATATAATTCAATACAAATCTTTTCCTTGAAAAAAGATTTTTATTAGTAACACATTACATTTAAACCTTAACATAATATTTAATTTTCAAAATTAAAGAATAATTTTGAAAATACTTCCCATTAAAAATATAAAGCTCTTTTTGAGTTTAATTAAATGAAAATTTGTCATTTGAAATTAGTTTTGTAAAATGTAAGACAATTATAAGTAATTTCTGATTAAATTGCATTTCATAAATGCTTACTTTCCAAAAACAATCAAATTGGCAATAGGGCGAGGGATTTACTTAATGAGACTTATTCCTAGAAAGGAATTAAAAACAAAAACCTAGTATCACTAAAAAGGAAAATTTTCTGTTAATGTCAAGGAGAATCTTTAAAAAATAGCAGGTTTAAAATTAGAATTTCTTTTCTGTATCTCATAAATAAGATGTTAAATTTATAAAACATTGCAAATAACCTGCATTACAATTTTTTAGGTGACTTAGAAATTGGCCTTTCCCATTATAAAAGTTATTTACCAAATATGTATAAGTGCAAATTTTTATTTATATACCAGCTAATGGATCTCTATTTAAGCCTAGTTTGCTGATTATGTATTTGGGGATATCAGTTGAAACACCTTGCTGTACTTTGGCATGACCTTCTGCAACTTCCAACAATCGATAAAATTCTTCAGGATCAAATTCCTAAAAAATGTGCATAAACTTTAATAATGCAAAGATCAACAAAATTAAAAACTAAATATTATATAACAATGGCAGCTCACTTATAAAAATATACATACATATTTTTACTGAAAGATATAAACTTTGTAGTTCACAATTTGTTAATTCTTAACTATATGTATTAACTGTCAAAATATAATTATTTAATTTTCATGTTTTGCTGCCAATCATAATTGCTATAAAAACATGGTAATCCTTGTGCAAATGATATTCTTTTATGCACAGATTCCACTTCTTTGAAAGTAATATACTCCTTCTACAATTTATTTCTCTTTTTAAAATATTTCTTCTTGATTTTTTCCCTTTTGCAAATTGCTTTTACAATGTTCAATTATCAAAAATTTCTATTGTCCTTTTCAAATTCTGTATATTATGTGTAAAAATAATTACTTTATTCATTATTTGATGAATAAAATATACAGTTAGCACAGAATTAACTAAAAAAAAAAATTAGATTTTAGAAGTCATCAATTTCATTAATCACCATCTAAGCCATTTATAAGCCCATTAAAACTCATAACATTGTTATTTACATAAAAAGAATTTAAAAAGAAATTTGGAAATTTTCTTTTTAACATGATTCAATTTCATGCATTTTGTAAAAGCAAATCTATAAATTTTTCTAGGAATTAATTAATATGTGATGTAGAAAATTTAAAAGTAATATAGTAAGACTTTTAAAAATAAAATTAAAAACTAAAATAGATGTAAATTTCATAATTTTAGTTAAATTTTATCTACAAAACATTAACATATGTATTGTCGCATTATTGAAATCCCGTAGTTTATTGTTTAAAAGAAATTATCCAAATTGATAAATGAAAAACATTCTTAATTTCAAATAAATTAAGATCTTAAATTTTAAATTAAAAAATCACTTAAAGGAAAGTATTTTGAAGTATCAACCTTTATACATTGATTTGTTTTTTTAAAAGAATAACTAAACTTACTAAACATTCCAAAAGGCGAGCAGGTCGCGAAATTATGATGAGCAATTTCTTTATTAAGCTTTTCAGATATTCAACAGCTTCTGGTGACTTTTCTATGCACTGATGGAATATATTAAGACAATCATAAATTTTCAAACATTTGAAATACCATTTTTTAAAGAAATGTGGAAGAATTTTTTAATCAACAAATACAGAAAAATATGTTGTAGTATATATACAGCATATGATTATATGTATACATGATTTCTAGTCACAATTAAAATATCTTTTAATTATATTATTAGCTATTTGCTACATTTATATGTTATTTACAACTAAATGGATGACAATACATATGATATAAATATTTGACAAAACGTACTTCTTATCAAATGTAAGATCATTTACAGCTTTTTTTTTTTTTTTTTTTCTTCTTTTACAGATTTGAAATGAAATTTTTAAAATTATTTACCTATATAGAAGTGTACATTGAATATTTCTTATTATATATATATTTATTTATTTATTAATATATATATATTTTATAAAAAGGAAAGGTTGTTTTCAAACAAAATTGCTTATAGTATATCTTAATTCTTAATATTTTAAATTTTGGAGCATATCATCATAAGTAAGATTAAAGCAAATGATTGCATTTTACTGTTGATTCGTTTTCTAATTATTGATTTATTGTTCTAACTATTAAATTGTTTTTGATGAACATTCTGTGCCAATTTTTTTTTTTTTTTTTTTTTTAGCATATACTACATTCTTGATGAATATATTCTTTTTTAATATTGATTGATTTATGTTTAATAACTGTTTCTTGATAGATAAATTAAAACAAGAATAATTAATTTAATATTTCAAAGCAAAAATTTAACTTTTAAAATCTCATTACGAATGAGACCCAATGTTGCTTTTTCTTTCTAAATAGTGGTGCAGGATTAATGTCTTCTCCCTACAAACTGTTAGTTAAAATCTGGGAAAATACAATTGCATTTAAATATTACATTGCACCCACAATATTAATCAGATACTGAAATATTCTTAGATCAAATGGAATGTGTTTGTTATAACTAACAAGAGCCATCAAAAGATATAGTAAACACTTCATTTCTGCAAGAACGCTAAAAGTGTCATATATTCTTTAGAATTATGAAAATCGCTCAATTGTCACTGAATTTATAAGTAAAATTGGGGAACATATTTTTGTATCTTTTTTCTAGAATTTCCAAAACATGAACACTATTGTTAAAAAATATTTTACATTGTCCAATCAAGTATAAGAATACAGAGTTAATTGTAAAAGCAGTACACATCCTATTAAACTGAATTTTGTATATATCAGTGATTTCTAAATTCTATGCAATTACAGAAGTTAAATTAATATTTTTAAAAGTATTAGGTTATTTTCAACTTCTGGGAACTTTGACATGAGCTCTTTCCCACTAGAATAACTGATAATATGCAGCAGATTTTTTTTAAAGTAAACCAGATATTGAAAGAGGTTGAAGTAAATCAAGCAGCAGGAAATCCATCACTAAACTAAAAAACTAAAATTACTGTTTTAATACTAATTTTAAAAAACAGTAAAGAGGCATTTGTTTTCATTTTGTATTTTTTTACTGGAATATATAAAGTACCTATTCAGCATACAAAATGCTTATTTGTAGATAACTGGTACGTTAACATTGTGCATATGAGGAAATTTCCAAATTCTTTCCTAAGACAAACTAACCTAAATTTATATTGAATGGGGGGAAAAAATTCCAGCATCTAATCCAATAAGGGCATTACTAAAATACACATAACTTTCATTGGGGATAATTAATTATAAGACAGTAGATATATATTTATCTACCATCTTTCAAACACTTGCAATTCAGTTTCTGCTGATATTTTAATTGCAAAACCTAATAACACTCATCGTCTAATAGCAATAAGTGTTTGTATAAAAAAAAAAAAAAAGAAAGAAAGTTTCAAATAGTAAAAACTGTTCAAGCACTCAATGATCATCAGGAATAATATATTAATATATTTATTACTGTATTTACCTCGGATAAAAGTTTCTCCAAATTTTCAGACATCTCATAGAAATAATGTGATGTTATGCTATGGCTTTGAGACAGAGCAAGACAATCATCAGCCATTTGAACAATCTGGTGGTGAATGAATCTAGCAACTGCACCCAGAGAATCATTGTGATCATACTGCTTGTTTTCATTCAGGAACTGACGTAATTTTTCTTCCATCTGCTGTGTTGCCTACATTTAGAACAATGGAGTATTAAATATTGAATAATGTTTAGATATACGGTTGATAAAAATTACCAAATTTTATCTTCTGTCTGAATGGTACATTTAATTTAATATATTAATTAATATTACAATGTATAAATTATAACTTCATTAAAATTATTATTTAATTAATTTACATCTAATGAATTATATATTATACAATTAAAAAATCTGGAAATTGATAATTTTTAGTAAGAATTAAAATTACATTTTTTTTTTCAATTCAAACACTAAAAAGAACTATTTCCCTATTTAAAATACAAAATAATACATAATTTACTAATAAAAAAAATTAAAAAGAAAAAATAATCATTATTACAACAAAACTCATACCCCTAATTAACTAATTAAATGAATGAATTTCTTTAAATGCTGCAATTGCATTAGATCAAACAACTACTATGCTTCTCTGAAAACATTTCACATGAATGAAATTTTTTGTTAATTCAATATTTTTTTAAAAAATTAGAGGTGTATTTATCGCACAGAAACATAAAAAGAAATTTCAATTAATTATGCAACAATAATTTTAAATGTTAAAATATACCTTTGGAAATCTTTCTTTGTATACATTATTCATTGCAACAACTTCACTATCAACACCAGGAGAACGCAATGGGCTACAGAAATTTGAAATATTAAATTAAAATATATACATACTACACAAAAAATTTACAATCCTAAATTATTATTTTTTAATATACCCTAAAATCAGAAATGATATTATGCTTAAAATTAAGAAATTTTATTTGACAACTTTTTGGGGGTGCTTAAAATTGATTTCAACACAAAAATTTATGCATTAACAATCAAATGAGAAATCTTTTATAATTTCTAAGATAATCAGAAAGAAAAAAAAATATAAATTCCAATTAATAATACAGCAACAAAATAATATTACAAAATTCACAAAGAGCATAAATGGCTTTTGGTATTTATGATGTTCTACTACATTAATATGAAATCGGTAATAAAAATATAACCATCTTTCTGTTTAAAATAATAAAAAAGCATTTATTTATACATAAAAATAAAGAAAACAATACTAAAACCAGATATTTAATCAAAATCATTAAATTTATAAAATTAGCAACACTTAACTGTAAATATGACAATAATAACAAAAATTTCAAGATATAATAAGAATATATGATAATGTAGATACATGACATTTTTTAGACATTTTGATAATAGAAACATTCATATTGTACTTCATTTTAAAAATTTACAGATAAAGCATCACTAAACATTGAAAGACAACACATTCGATTAACAAAAATAAACGAGCAACAATAACACTGAACTAAAATACTGTGTTCTGCATTAATTTCTAGTGTGGAGCACAATATTTACTTTAAAAAAAAAAATACCTGGATCTAATAAAGATATATTTTCAACAATGATGTAACACAAACAAAAGCAGGTAGAATAATTTGACTAATAGTAACATCAAATATGGAATGTCGCTTAAGTGGGATTACACAAAAAGCTCTATTGTGGTGAAACCATACTTACTTACAGGACCACTGAACCAGTTCATACATTACCTTAATCACACAATATGATCCAAAATAATAAAAAGACAAAAAAATTATTTCACATTCATTAAAATTGCTTACAGCGAAAAATAGAAATTAAAAGTAATTTTAATTTGACTGCCCTTCAATATAAGAATACATATTTATTGGAATTTTAAGAATAAATTATTAATAAACTATTTTGTGTATTTAATTTTTGTTATTTAGTTAAATTACAATGTTTTAATTGAAATATCAGCACTTATAAATTTAAATATTTAAACTCAAAAGTTCATTAAATAATTCAAAAAATTTTTGGTTTTAACAATAGAAAAATATTGCTATGTTACATTGCCAGAATTTTTTTTAAATGCCTGCATTCTAAATGGAAATTCTTTGTTAAAGTGACCTGCACTATATGTTGTATTTAAATACCAAAACAACTTGTAAAATAACCTTAATGAATCCCTTTCATATTCAAATCATGGTTTACATAGAGGGAGGCAACATAACCCTTTTCTTTGGTTGAATTAATCTTCTGCTTATATACTTTTTTAAATGATTAGACAGGAGGAAGTAGATGATATATGACACTTGAGGGGAAAAAAAATTGTTACATACATTACATGAAAAAAAAAGTTTTACATTGACTTTTCACAGAAATTTTTTCACAATATCAAAGTCAGTGACTGAAGAATTTTAGAAGCTGTAAAAAATTAGAAAAGGTAGTTCATAGTATTAAACTAGCACTTAAATGATTCTGTATAACTGTTTTCTTCAAATCCCACTGTACAAGCTAAGTTTTATAAATATTTACTTCTATATTAAAATCCTACTGAAATGAATTGTCTGCTTCTTTGTATAAAATGTAAAAACATCTTAGTTTAATATTTTATTATATTTTAAAACAAACTTTCTAGTTATGATCAGCATGTAAAACAAATTTAAAATGTTCATATTTATGAACATACATTTCAAATGTAAGTATTTAGTCAATTAGGCATATTTATTATTAAGTCACCTAGCTTACACTTTTTATTTAGACCTTAGAGGTAACATATATAAATTGACAATATTGATGGTGGAAAATAATTTTCAAACTATCATTTTTTTTTTTTTTTTTTTTTTTTTAAATAATCCTTTTATCTGATAAAAGCATGAGAAAGTCATTGATCTTAATATAAATAGTTACACTGCTTTATTTTGATTCATAGACAATGCAGTAATAATCTTAGTCAAAATAATCATAACGTTTTCAATTTAATTTTGATAAGAGATGATAATTAAAGTGCAAAACTTCTACATGTTTGTAAATTTAAATAAGAGACTGTTTATATATATATTTTTTTTAAATATTATTTTCATATGAAATAATACAAGCTTAATTCATGTTTGCTAATCAAATATAAAATTATCTTCTCTAGTTTTAAATACATCCAACCCCTTATCATTTTTTTAAAGTAAACAATGTAAAAAAACATCTTTTTTCCAATTTTCCTGCTAACTTTAAATATAAATGTATAAAAATCCTCAAACACTGTTTGATTCATTCATTTTTGAAAAACTATATAAATTTTTTCCAAAAATTACTAACAAATAAAATATTTTAATTATAATGAATTTTTCTTTTATTTATATAATTAAAAAAATTCAATTAGTTACATTTGTAAGTAGGGGATTTTTTTCTAGATGCTTAAAATACTTAACATTACTTCACAAAAATGAAACAATGTAATTCCGCAATTAACAATAAATTACATTAATAATAGCATTTGGCAATAAAAATTATGTATAGTATATAAAATAGACATATAAATTTTTTTTTTTTTTTTTAATTTATATGTATATATAAAGAGAAAATATACATATAAAATATGGATACAGAAATTTTCTTATTAATTCCGAAATATTTCTGAAGGTTTTGTAATTCAAATCTGTAGTCACCTCAATGACATTTAAATTTTTTAAAAATAATTAACCATTCAAACAATTGATAATAAATTTTGAGAATATTATATTTGTAGACAACAGTCATTCATAAATTTCTTTTAGTCAAAAATCCTAAGTAATTAAATAATCTACGACTAAAAATGTACAAAAAAAACCTGTTATATTTTAAAGTATATTTAAAAAATTTATAACCATGAAGTGTTTTTTGTAGTTAATTTCATATTTATCTTTTCTTCTTTTAAAAATAACAAGGACGGGAAAATAATAAATAAGTAAGTAAGATTTTTTTTTGTCACTCTATGGTCTATGGTCACACTTTGGACTAATTAGACAAGGACCTACAATTTAACATGGATTCCAAACCGCTAGCAAACATCCATGTCACTGCCAGAATTCGAACCTGAAGTCGTGGTACCAACGGCCAGAGCATTAGCCAATTGGCCTTCAGGTCGCAACATAGTACAGAGACAAATATATTTTAAAATTATATAAAAAATTTTTTTAATCATTATGATATTGTACGATTTTTTTTAAAAGTAAAATATGAAAATGATATTTTTTAAGCAGAACTAATTGAAAAATCAATGTTATTAGTGTGAATTATAAATTACATATTTTTTTTAGAAAATATTACAACACTCATATAATAAAGTTCTATCAAAATCAAATTAAAAATTCTACCAATCACAGCACATATCACACAAGTAAATATATTTTTTATTTAAAAAAGCAAAAGACTAAACATGCAAGCTGTTAGTAAAAGCAAGTGAAAGAAGTTTTAGACTAGAAGAACTAAAGCTTTTAAACACCATACAACGTCTGCCGCTCATTTTAATTCCACAAAAGGATTATTAATTCTATGTTTAATGTTAATGTTTTTTCTATCTTTTACTGAATCAACACAACTATTGAACATAAACCATTTTATGTTAAAATAAAAGAAGAAATTGTATTAAAAAAACTGATTTATTGATATTTCTTGAGAAATATCAACAGATCAAGCACCATTAAATTTTAAATAAAAAAAGATATTGAAAAAAATAATTTATAGTTGTGGTATGAAAAATTTTGCATTAAAAAAACTGTTTGCATTATGGAGCATTCCATGTTTAATTTTACACATTATTATATAAAATTATATCAAAAATATTTTATTTACATAAGCAACAATTTAGTCTTACTGTAGTTATTATTGCAATGAAATTGAATATACGGAGCAATAAATTGTGAGAACACACAATAAATAAATTATACTTCAATATAAACATTTTAATTAAATAAATTATATTATTACATTTTTTTAACAATTTGTCCTTTTTAACTAGTAAAGTATGTAAAATTGATTGTTATCTTACCAATTTAAATTGAATTCACTAAAATAGCAAAATAAAATATTCTTTAGAAAGAGAAAGAAGTAGAATTGCCTAAATGATTATTTAAAATATATTATTTAAGAAGGTATTAATTAACATTAAAAAGAAATTTTATTGTATAAAAATAAAATATATTTATATATAGATCTGAAGCATAAAATGATTAAGCAAATTTAAAATCTTATTTTTATCACATGAAGACAGAATTTTAGTTCATTGTTGTTGCAAAAAATCTCAGCAATTAAAAAATACTAATTTAATTGGGAAGTATTGTGAATTATTTTTGCAATCTTAAAATTTTTTACATATAAAAATTAACAAGTTTTCAAACATCAAAATAAGCGGTGATCACTGCATATCATGGTTTAAAAAAAAAAACAGATAATATACGTATAGCAACAGCAAAGACATTATAACAATAGAAAGCTAAAACAACAAAACAATAGCATGCATTTTTATAGCTAATTAAAAGTTGCAATTATTTATAAAATTAAAAAAAATCAGAGCCGATTAATTTTTTAAAAGAAAAAGTCCTTCTAAGCCATTCTTTAAATACTAAAAAGTAAAAGTTTTTTTTCTCATAAACATATATTTGTTTTTAAATTCAAGGCATTATTTACAGATTAAGTATTAAACAAAATTCAAATTATGCACTGTACCTGCTCCCTACCAAAAATTGTATCGAAAAAAGATAAACATAAAAGCAATGTATTTCGTTAATATTTATGAATATGGTATTCATCAAACAGATTATAATTTTTCTTCTTTTCAACAAGATCTACTTCCTGTTATTCTGTACCCTTTTGTGTCATAAATTAATAAACATGGTTAAACCAAAATTTAATGACAAATTTCTCAACATTAATCAAACTTTTATCTCTATTTTTTTTTAAATTCTATTCTATCCATTTTATATTAGGAATAGAATATAGCATCCAAATGAAAACTATTAAATTATTTAATATTCAACTATAAAAATGCTTGAATGGATGACGGGGGACTTTTTCTTTAAAAAATGGTAATAAGGAAAAAGAAATTAGCCCTTACTCTAAAGGTGCAAGACACAACCAGGCCAGGCTAAAACCGTGGAGGAATAAGAAGAAAATAATAAGCATAAATATAGCAGATGATACCTTTAAGATGAGTACTAGAAAAACATGTCATGTGCAATTAAAAGTGATTAATACAATTTAAATATAACTAAGCATTATCAAGTTTAACAATAAAAAATTCCTAAAAAGTAAATGATATACAAATAATAAAACAAGGTATTGAAGTAATTCTGTTGAACTATTATATTAATATTTAAGTGAATAGCCTCTAAAATCATGCTAGGTGATATATCTTTGATTGGCTACTTTTTAATATTAAACATTTTACATATATTTCTAAAACATGCTGTTTTTCGATAAAAATTATAAAAAAAAAAGGGGGTTTATGTTAAAACACATTTTAATTTAAACATCCAATAAAGAATAATACTTTCCTCTAATAAAGGCTAGATTATAAAAACTTTCATTGAAATAATAATACTTTTAAAAGAATAACACCATAGATATTAGTTATTGTTAACAAGTCACATTTACATTAAATTTAACATATCTAACATAAAATTTAAAATTTGAGGTTCAATAAAATAATTAAATAATATTAATAAATTAATATTATACATTTAATTGAATGAGCAGATGTTCAAAGTTAAGTTTTAACTTTTATGAGAAATCCTACTTTTTTACAAAATGCAAGAATAATTAATAAAACATTTTCAATTTTAATAAATTTTGCAGAAATATCAAATAAAAGCACAAATTTATTGGATTATGATACTGTTGCATTACTATTTAGTTAATTATATCTTTTAAAAGAATTAAGTGCTGAATGCATGTAAAGAAAATATTTACATTATTACAAAACATAACATTCTGATTAAAAAATGAAAATCAAACAATCAGATATTAAAAAAAACATTAAAAATTTACATGCAAGATTTCTAGTAAAAATCAATATAAAAAAAAAATTCTGTATAGTAATAAGGACTTTAAAAAATGTCATGAAATGAGTTATAAAAAAAATATAAAATAAACACTTCATATTTACTGCATTCAAAATTGAGAAACTTGGTCACTTTTCTCAAGCAGACATTTGAAATAATTTCTCCTGAGAATATTTATTAATACATAAATTAAAGCAAAATAAAATATAGTTTAAGCCAAGCTGTAGCATCTGTAGTAGTAAAATAAATTAAATGCTTAACTTTCAATCCCTTTATTTTTATAATCAGACTTTCATTCAATGCTGAATTAGATTTAAAAGCTAAAAGCAAACTTTTTTTTAAATTAAAACATATAAATACCTTTCACAATCATATTGTTAATAACTTATTTTCATTTTATTTATTTACAATCAATCATAACTAAATAAACTGATCATTCTTTTTAGAACTGGCATAGCACTTTTTGAAGTGAACTCTTGAATTCAGAACCTTCATTTTTAAAAAATAGCTTTTTTTTTTTTTTTTTTTTTATTAAATCTGATATTGCTTAAGTTAACACATTCAAAAATTTAAAATCTTAAAATATTCTAAATCATTGTATTTTTCAATGTTGAATAAAAATCCAATTATTACTGCTACAAAATGTAATAAATTAATAGAAAAAGAACCTGAAATGTATATTATATATATATAACTTTTAAGCAATCAACTTGTAAAAAAATTTTTCGTTAAATTTATGTATCTACCTTGTTAAACATCACTGCTTAGCAAATATTCAGTACAAATTTTCCAAAATATTTCTAAATTTATCATGAATAATGGTTATCTTTTCAATTTTCTTTTTTTTTTTTTGTAAAGAAAACTATGTATATCTGTCCTTATGCACAGAAAATTATATAAGCACATGGTATAAAATTATTAGATATTAATGTTTTTATTACTTCTAACCACACCTTCATCACTGAACCTAAAATCATTTGATACCTTACCATTACAAGAGAAAAGTACAGATGAGAGTGGCAAAATATTTATTAAAGGAAACAAATCTACATTTGTGCCATAATGGAAAAAAACTATAAAATTCACTATTTCCAAAGATAGATGCCAATCTATTATTTTAAAAGGCTATGCTTACACATGATTAAGTTTTGAAAGATAATTTTCATTAACTTATACAACATGTTAGGTAAATTATGGTGATGTCAAATAATGATTATCTTTTATAAAATTAATTTCCACAGCATACAATATTTATGTGGAGATAAGATAGTATTTATGCCAATGAAATATAGAATAGAAATGTTATTTATGATTTCAACCTTATTTAAAGGGATTTTTATATCAAAAATTACCAAGAAATTATTATGACATCAAAGAACTATGAAAAATGATTATCATACATCTGTAGAAATATTATTGAAAATAATAAAAAACACTTCTTCAGAAAATAATCAGGAGCTAGAGTCCTTAATTTTAAACATCGTATAAAGGTAACATGTAAATAGTAACAAATATTTTAAGAAAAATAATTTATTAATTCTAAAGAAAAGAAATAACACTAAACACATTTTAATGAATAAAACAAACAAAAAATTATTAAACTCTTTTTTCAATGTTTATTCTTTTTTAAAAAATAATATTTCTATTTTATAATTACAATACTGAAAAAAAAAAAAAATGAAATGAAAAAATTTCCGTTCAACAAAAAAAGAATGTTGATATTATTTCAAGTAAATATTAACTATAATAAAATTTAGAAGCTGTTTAAATTTTATTATGATTAGTATTTACTTGAAATAATAGCAACTTTCTGTTGAAAAGAAATTTCTAAAAAATGATATTTATTAAAATGTATGAATTATAACACTAAACTTTTTTAAGGGATTATAAATTTAAATTACTGATGTTAAAATTTATTAAGCGTTAAATTATATTTGGAAAATTATTACAGGAAATGCAACCACACTTTAAAAAAATTAAATTAAATGATCAGATATAAATAATGAAACTGAAAACTATTAAATTACACCTATTTAATCAATAACCTACGAATAATGAAGTTTAAATTTGTTCTGAATCAAATGTATTTCTAAAGAAGATATTTAGAAAACTGGGAATATTCATTATGTTATACTAATATTTATAAACCACTACATACTTTAAAAATATAATTTAAAAATATTAATATTGTATTCGATAATGCTATACCAAAAATACAAGCTACAATCCTTTATATTTTTTTCTTAATTTTTTTAATCTATTAATATTTATAACTCTTCAGAAACAATTTTCAATACTGCAGAAGGAAAAGCTTAAATACTTGTTTCAAATATTATCACTAATTAAAAGGCAAATAAGCACCTTAGACTTCTAGATCGAGGTCTGACCACGGGAGAATGACGACCATCTTCTTCCAGTCCAGGGTTGCTCTCATTGCTACTGAAATGCGTGACCGTGTGACCATCTTCCACATTGGCATGGGTTAACATGTGCAACTTTTCTTGAGAAGAGCATTGAGACTGAAGTAGGAATAATTTTTAATCTCATAATAAGTTAAAAGCTATAAAATATTATTTTATATTTTGTGTACTAATTTAAATCAAAATAGAATAGCATGAAATGAAATTTTTTTTTTAAAATCTTAACCAAACTTGTTTTTTCACCTTTCTTACTTCACCTTGCATATGAATTATGCTACTTCCAACAATTCTGAGAGATATGGCATTGAAATTTGCCTGCACATTATTAATCTATATTATGTCTTTAATTAATATTATTTTTTTCTACTTCTGAGTTTAAAACATTTTGTTCCTAATCAATTGTGCATTTAAAAGTAGAAAACGATGCTTTTCTAGAGAACTTTAAAACACCAAATGTTTGTGTTCTTGCATAATGAAAACCAGAGAAAAAACCCATAGAAAAAGAATAAAATTGAAAATTTATGACTAAAACATTCACCTATCTATTACAAGTAGTTCTTGCTAAACTGCACATGTCAATTTAAAACCAATTAACCCATTATTTTAAACCATGTAACAATCTAATGCTAAAATTTTACAGTATAAAAGAGATAAGACCTTAACCAACAAGGAGGCAGTACAAACTGTTCCATCACAAATTTGGTTGGAATTTATACTATGTATAGGTCATAATTAGAATATTGTTAATTATTGTATAGGATATGTAAAATTATTAAGTGTTAGGATGCACCACTCAATTTTCCAGAATATCAAATTTGAACATTTTAGATGCTTTTAAACTGTTAACATATTGATGTTTTAAAATTAAGTTTTTAATTCACAATACATCACAAACACAGCAGATAATGTAAAATTAATATGTATCTTTAACTGTGACCATTTAATTATAATAACTTTCCTTAAAAATTATAATAATGTCTTCATATTATAAACAAATGCTAATATAATTAAATGATTATAAACAAATGCTAACATTAATTAATAAATCAAATGTTATCTAAATAAAAACCAAGATTTTTTATTATTATTATTATTTATTGGTATATTATATTTGAATAATGTTGGTAAAAATTTCAAGATAAAATAGCATGAAAATATATATACTTATGAATTATGATTATATAATATACGATTTATAGTTTAAAAAAGATGGGATAGAATAAGAATTGCATTAAAAACTTATCATTATTTAATATACATATGTTTTTTTACTAAATCAAGCAATTATTCAAGAAGAAATTTATAAATTATATACAAAGCATTAATACAAATAACAATAAAGAAAAATTAAAACTAACTGAGACATTAGAACTTCCTGGAGTATTGGTACCATAACCTGAAGAAGGAAGTGACGCCAATGACCATCTGCGACCGTCAACACTAAAATAAAAATTTAATTTGCATATAACAGCATTAATAATGTTCAAAATTAATTAAACATTATTATTAACAATAAATATTGATTCCAAAAATAATTTTAAGAAAGAGAATAAGTTCTTAAATTATCCACTACTGCTTCTGTTAGGACAATAATTATTACATGAAAACAAAAATAAATTTGATTTTAAAAGCAAATAAAAGGAAGCTATTCTTGTTTGTTTTTAATACAAAAAGTTTTAAAAATGAAAAATATAAAAACTTCATTAATCTTTAAATTAAATGCTTATTCAATTGATTTAAAACAAATTTTTTAGTTCTCAAAAAGAATTCTTTTAAAATACAGGATCATAAATTTCTAATCAGCTTAACTTTATTTCCATTCAATAAATGCCATACATATTTAAGTAGTACAAAAATTGAACATACCAAAATTCAGCCAACCTAAGTAAAATGTGATAAAAGATATTACAACAAAAAATAACTTCTAAATAATAAACAAAATCAATTACCTATTCAATTCACACATTAATAAAAATTTTGGTAAAATTTTTCAACTCTAATTAAGAAACTTACCGTTTTACAGAAGCACTAATAGAGTGAGAATTGGTTGAGGTATTTCTTAAGGAATCTGGGATACCTTAAAAATAATAAAATATTTATATATAAGTAATTTTTAAAACTAAGAAGAAATTTAAAATTAAAATAGTTACTTAAAAGAAAATTTATTCTTACCTTGTAAAACAGGAGAATTACAACGGGGTAAAGTAGGCGAGGTATTACATATGAAACTCTTTCGAGCAGCCCTTAAAATAGTAATGATTATAGCAAATTATTTTAATTTAAAAGTATATTTCATGAAGCATAAAATTTAATAAGCTCTGAATAAAATGAGATATTGATAAAACTTTATAATCATATAACAAACTAAATTACTCTAATTATACACATTAAAATAACAGTTTAAAGAAAAAGTTAAGTTAAAAAAATAATAATAATAAGCAGGAAAAGCTGTCTTTGAAAAATATTTAAAACTGAAATAGAATAAGACTAAATAAAAATAATTAATTTGCTAATAAAATGTATAAAAAATATACTAAAAAGGATTATCAAAATACTTACAAAAACCTTTTAAAAATTAGAAGAAAAAGCAAATATTTTATAATTTGCATAATTAATCAATAACTATTAATTTATGAAAAAAATTTATTTTGAGCATAGATGTTTATTTACCTTCCTCGACGAGCGGGTAAGTCTTTCTGTAAGGGGAAAAAAAATTCTTAATAAAAGAAACAGTCAAACATAATACAAAATACCATTTAAAAAGCCATTAAAAAACTAGCATGTTAAGAATGTTTAATGCAAAAAAACATGTATGAAAAGGTTAAAAATTTTAGAAAAAATTAGTATAATCTTTACTATAAAATAATAATATTCAGCATAGAAATGTATAGTAACAAATAAAAAGTATATATTTATGAAAATATTATAACTTCCTTATTTCCAAAAATAGGCATTGAGAATAGCCAAAAAGTAGGAAAAATAATACAATAAATAAATAATGAAAAAAAAAAAAAATTTATTATCATTTTAATAAAATATTAAAATTTAAATATTTTATTAAAATGACCATAAAGCTGAATATTAAAATAATATATTTCTTTAAAAAAAAAAGCATGACAACTTAAAATTTTAACACTTTAGAAAATATAAGAAATAACATATGCAAATGCAATATTTTACAGATTTTTTTTTTTTTTTTTTTTCTAAATTTCTTAAAATTGTAAAAAAATTTCTTCAAAATCTAAAAACTGTTTAAAAAATTAGAATTATTGGCAGATATGCATTTATATTACTTTATTGAATATACACTTAAAAATCACATAATTTCTATAAAATGTTACCTGAACTAATAAACATTTTACAGAACTAACATTAATAAATACTGACATGTTCACAGTAATATCAATACAATAATTTAGACACAAGAAATCAATATATATATATTTACCATGCAAGCTGACAAAGATGGAGCTGACTGACCCATTAAAGAAGCTCTCATACGGAGCAAATTAGATGATTCAACTGAAATTTAAAGTAATTATTCCTTAAAAAATAGTTCATTAAATTTAGAAATATAGCAGAATAATTTTACATATTAATTTTCCATGGCAAAAATTACATTTAGGTGATGAAAGCATCAATGATCAATTTCCAGTAATGATTTATATATAGATATATGTATATTTCAGGCTAAATGCACTTTTGTGTATGGTTTAACTATAATTATATTGTCGTGAGAGACTTTGAAAACTGGTTAGTACAAGTGTTTTGATTTTGAGATGACGAGGCAGAACACTATTAGTGTCTGAGTAAGAAACACGGTCATGGACAGTATGTGATGAATGTTATGTGTTTACAATTTTTAAGTAAAAAATAGCATTGATATTGTTGAAGAGGCACAGATTGCCATATGTATTAAAGTATTGTACATAAAGTATTGTTAATATTGTAAATAAATTAATATAAAGAGTAATAGTAGAGTGTTCCATCCTCCAGACTACAACACTAAACCACCTGACAATTAGTCACTAGCAAGCGACAACATTTGTCATTGAATCAAATTATCGTGGTTTTAAAAGTGGAATTGAAAGGACAGATTATCTATTTAGAGCAATTTTTAATGAAAATTTGCTCAAATCTCATTTCACCCAAAGATGTCACATTACAAGATAAGAGGGAAAATTCAGCTGTCTATTCAGAATTTATCCTTTGATTTAATTATACACTATGTCAATGTTCACTATAGTAACTACTTTTTAAATAATTATTAGATATATAAAACTTCATAGAAAGATTAACTAATTTTAAATTAAAATGTTAAATTATAACAAAACAAAATTCAATAAAAATAAAATTTCAAATAATAACTATCACATTGTAAAGTAGACACAGAAAATATTTAAAAAAATATATAAACATATCACATATATATTTACTTTGTGGGGAATGCTGCGAGTGTGGGCTGGATCCAAAACTTTCCCTACGTATTCTGACATCTTCAGAAATCTGACGAGAAATAGGTCTCGGTTTTCGAGGGAAAAAGGACAGAAAATCATCCGATTCATTTGGTTTAGGTGAAATGGCAGGAGATGATTCAGTTCTTTCCACCTATAAAATATTTGTTTACCAATAAAATTTGCAGCAGAACTTAATTTATCAATATATATATATATATTTGAAATACATCACTTTATCTAAGAATATTTCAAGATGAATATTTCTTGTGAAAAATAGGAGAAAAACAATTTCTGGAGAAAAAAAAATTTTTAGTCATTGCTTTATTTAATTATTTTTTTGATTTAATATTAAATTTAAATTAATATCTTATTTTTGTTTTTACAGTAAATAAAATTATCTAATCAACCAGTTTTCACAGTTACTGTCCATCAATAATACAGCAATTTTCTTTCTATAATATACACTAATAATTTTCAACAATAAGAATAACACTACATTGTACAATCTAATGCAGCAGACAATTTGTGCCTGCTCATTTATTATTATTATTATTTCATAACTTTTACCAATAAAGTTATATTATTGTAGCTTTGGTGGAGAAAAAAGTTTATGCAATGACAAAATATTTTTTTTAAATTAATACAAGTCTTATTTAAAATTGTTTAAGTCAGAGAGAAGAAATACCTGTGAAAGAGCTATGATGAAAATACTTGTATCTGATGGTCATTTTTCATAGAAATACAAACTAGTAATTTTCCAGAAAGATAATTTTCCAGATTTTTTTGGATAAACAACAATAAAGCAGTGTTAATACTCAGGAATTAATTTTTGCTGCTTAACTTGAGCAAAAAAAAATTACTATAGATTATACACAGATGCCATGAAATTTCTAAGGTTTTTTTAACATGTAACCTACAGATTACAGAGAGGAAATTAATGTATAAAAAAACATTTTTAATAGAATATGAAAAACAAACTATTTATTGATTGATGTGATTTTATAAAATTTCATATAATAAAGTGTGCCAATATAATTTTATATCACTATACATTAATTTAATTCAATTAAATCAATTAGGGCTCAATTAGGGAGAGGATAGGGGCTCTTTGTGAAAACAGTAAAAAAAGGTGAAGTGGTTAGGGAAAAAAACCTGCCAAAATAAATGGGGGATGCAATAATATACAGCTCCAATAATTCAAACAATTATAATCAATTAAAATTAGCTGTGAACGAAACTTTGAACACAAGTCTCAAAATCAAATACAGTAATAACCAACTATCTGGCAAAATAAGATCAAGGGCATGTCAGAGAGCTAAATTTGTTACATAATAGGGATAGGCTAACTATTGATACCCTTTTTAAAATGTACCAACATTCAATTATAGGTGTAAATAGTATAAATAACTAAATTAATATAATTGAAATGTTACAATAAAAAAAAGACAAAGACAAACTTAAAATTTTAAATTCTAAAGCTATATCTGATTATCAACAAGTTAAGATAGCTTAAAAAAGGTTTTTATATAATAAAGTGTGATTTTTAGTCAAGTATGTCAAATTATAGAGAATCTACTGTACAAGAAAATACTCAAAACAATAAAAAAAAATGTTTAAATAAAAAGAATTGGCTTTTAATAATCAAAACTGCTACTCACATGATAGGTACTTTCGAAGTTCTTTGCCAACCCTATAAGTGTCATAACATGTTCTATTTTCTGGGTATCATCAACATTAAACTTAGTCCTGAGATCCTCCTCTGTCAGGCAGCAGAACTGATCCAGAGGCAAATCAGATGGAACAACTCCCATCAAAACTTCTTCTAGGTGGTTCTTGACCATAAATGACCCCACAGTTGGACATGAGATATTCTGCCATCTTTGAGGAGTAATGCTTTGTCTACTTTGCGGAGCTGAAGACGAACGTGTCGTAAATGCTTCTCTGCGTGAATGCCGCCACTGATTATGGTCTTTCTCACTCATCTCAAATTCTAAAACAGGACAAATATATTTAGCAAACTTTCCCATTGTTACTCAATAACTAACTAAAATTGAATTGATAGAAAACTGTCAAAAGAACAATATTCTTAAATAAAAAGATCTCTACATAAATCTCCCAATAGTTTAAGTGGATGGTAACTAGAAAAAAAATAATTGGACATAAAGTAATAAATAGTAAATAAAGCAATTCTATTGAACTTCACAAAAATTTAATGTACAATTACTGTAACTGAAGAGAACATGATGAACAAAAGTGACTAAAAAAAGTTAATAAAACAGTCATATTATACTTTCGATTGACAGCTGATCTCAGGCTGAGTAACTAATATGGATAGAGAATTATTTAGATAGGAATTTTGTGGAAAATATTTATTTAAATTTTTATAAATTTAATAATCCATTTTAGCAATGTATTTTATAATAAAAATATGTATGTAACAAACAAATTATATTAATCATATAACTAATATAAAGTCAATCTGCAAGTATCAAATTGCAAGTTCAATATCGACACTATATTTTTAATACTCTTATTTTCTTCAATTCACAAAGTAGAACACATTTACAAACAGTTATCTTTCATAATAATAAATGCATCAATAAGCATGAATATCTTGAATTTTCCAGTGAATATATTTTGCAATGAATGAAAAAAAAATTATAATGCTAACACAATAAGTATTCAGCAATACATAAATGTTTTATTGTATTTATATAATGAAAAACATGGAACTTAAAAAACACTTTCTTAAATATATAATATTCAATATGATTTTTAACATTCTATTATATATCAGACATTTTAACCACATATATAACTAAAAAGAAAATTGTAATGAACAAAAATGCTTAATCCATTTGGTTAAAATTTTATAAAAATTTAAATATTTAGAATTGAAATGGATGTTTGAAAAGTCCTAAAAAAATTGAAATAAAATTTAATTAAATTAAACTTTTTTTAACCATGCAAACAAACTTATGCATTTAATTATGTATCATGACACATGGGGTTCTCAAATCTTATATCATTTCAAATGCAGATATTAAATTATAGTATTTATTCCTATTTTGGAATTCCCATTAAAATTATTTCATTTCAATTTCATATATTAAATCATAGTATGTTATTCTTATTTCATTGATAAAACATAACATTCTTCATCTGTTTTTGTGTTTAATAAGAATTGTAAAAACAAAGGAAGATATAAAGGTGTGGAACAAATTAAAAAAAGGCAAGTTGCCAAAAGTTCAATATTTCGATGAATTGTAGTTTCTGATGAATAACGGTAAAATTACAGATATAAATAAACAAATAAATTTAATTCAAGCAGCTGTAAAGCAAATAATGTGATTAGAAGCATTAAAATATAAATGTTTACAATTTAGATCGAATTAGTAAATTCATTTCCACATTTAATTATACATGTATTGTATTATTCTAGATTTCAAAGTTTTCTTTCTCGATTTTTATGAAAATATCAGCTATTCTAATATTTATTTTGAACGTACACAACTTGTGAGGCAATCTTACACAATAAGGTTAGCAGAAGAGACAGCCTTTCTGCATGATTCCATAAAGATGCAATTCTAATATATTTCTCCTCGATAAACTTCCCCTCATTTTTATATGATACCACTTTATTCTCATGTTCTTTCAACTACATTTCGTAATAAACTGTGTTACAAGAATCATTCTCCCTGACCATTCAGACATTATGGTGAGGTATGAAAACAAAAAATTACAATCGATCAATATGATATAATTTACTGATGCCAACTTTTAAATAAATATAGTTAAATTTAAAAACATAGAAAACTTAATTGCAACAGAATAACAAATAAATTTATGACAGTATTTTTGTCTTAGCAATCAAAATGATTCAATAAAATCAGTTAATAAAATTTTTATTAATTAATTTAATATTTTAATTAGAATTAAGATCAAAATATTTTGTATCAATAAATATTAATTAATAAATTCTTTAAAAATTTTTTATTCAATTTATATTAGACTTTCTTTACATATTTTAATTTTAAAATAAATGTATTTGTTATCGGTTAAATTCTGGCAATGTTTTGCTGAAAGTTTACATCTGGCAATATTTTTGGACTGATACTAAACAACGTGTTTTCATCTCATCGTGTGTTAACCGGTGTATTTTAGTAAGAAATAGTCTTAAATTGAACATTATTTTATAAAAAGATAACATAAATTAGGTAAAGAATTTATTATTTTTTAGTTTTTTTATAAAATGGTCGTATTAAATTTTGATAGATCAATACAGTATTGAAGAAAAAAATTTCACAGTTACATCGATATATAAATAAGTTTTTTGTATATTTTATTCAAAAATTGTCTTTTTAATAACATAAAAATTATATTATAATGCTGTCTACAATGCTAGATTTAGTTAATATTGGGGATGTTGAATCGATTCATTTATACCAGATCAACCTATTGATTTATAAGTATATTTATTGAATTTTAAAGGCTAAACTGTGCTAATTATTAAAATTTATAACAATTAAGATTTATGATATTGAATTGATTTAAATGTATCTCCACAAGTCATTCTGTGATATTTTATTGTACTGTTTATTTTAAAAGGCTAAATAAAATTACTTATATCAAAGGCCAAATATATTCATTATTAAAAAGCTACAAAGAAAAGTTGCTGAGGTTTTTACATTCCCTGTATTAACATTATTTTCTTAATGTATACCTAATGCTTCTTTATGACACACAAACTTATAAAAAATAATAATTTCAGATTACTTTAAATGAAATTTATATGTCTGGTTTTTTCTGATGTTTTTGTTGTTTTGCTTAGGTATGTCTCGTGGATTTGGAGGTCGTGGTGGAAGAGGGGGATTTGGAGGTGGACGCGGTAGAGGTGGTGGATTTGGAGGCCGGGGAGGAAGAGGAGGTGGTAGAGGTGGATTCAGAAACTTTGATACAGGTCCACCAGAAGAAGTGAGAGGTAAGCTACCATTTTTATTTTTTGTGACTGAATGACAGTCTAATAATATACTTGTTATTTACCATTTACAAATGTGAATCTGTATAAAAGAAAATTATACAATTTAGCATACAGAAATGTAAATTTAATACAGTAGTTCCTCATTATGTTGCTTGTGGAAGCAAACAATTAAAAAAAAGCCCTATAGTATAAGGGTTATGGTAATAATAATATATTATCCTTCAATATTAGTGGGAGCTGTATGGTATCGCTTGTTGCCCCCATTTTTTTTTGGTACTATCCTCCTCCCTTTTCAAGGTCCCTTCTCATTTTCATTCCTTCTGATCTCCAGTGTGGGAAAAGATAAAAATATATAGCGTAAAATGAAAACAAAAATGTAATTACAATTTAATTTTTTTTTTCTTAGCATTATGATAAACTAAAAGTTGGTGGGCATATTGCTCTTCCTCTTAGTAATTCCAAATTTATTTTCTTAACCTAATGTCAGTAAAATTTCTGGTGTAGCTCTTTCTTCTAGGCAATGTTTTCATTGTTTCTCAATAGATAGATGAACAATAATCTTCTATTTTATATATATTTCATTTCAATGACCTTAGTAATTTTTTTCATCAGAATATATTGATAGAAATGTTTATCTTATCCGAAAAGAATGTGGGTCAAGGGAACAGACCCATATGGCAACCAAGTTTTTTTTTTAATTTTCTCAAGACAATTTAAATTATATTTTCTTAATTTTGCTCTTTCTAGTTTTCAAGGAACTTAAAAGTAATAATTTTTAGTAATGCACTTTGAAACAATCTTTTCTTTTGAATTCATTACAGTTTCCAAATTTTGGTCTTGCATGCTATTCTTATATAATAGGCGGCAAAGACATTGTCTTTCAACTTTATATCTGTCAAATGGGAAAAACTTTTGCCTAGTACAAAACTTCCTCTATTTTTATAATATTAAAAACAAGATCAGTTTTTGGTATTGTTCTTTACAATTATATATCATCATCATTAGTGGTGCAACAATCCCATGGTGGGCCCTATTGGCAGATTTCTGGACAAGAGATTTTTTTTTTTTTATGGGGTGAGGCTGTCAGCCAAATGTCCAACAGTCATATTAGACCATTACCTATGGTTTAAAATGGATTCTGAACCACTGCAAACATACAAGGTACCACCGGGACTCGAACCCAAAGCCTGTTGCGCCAAAGCGCTAGTCACTTGGCCATCAGGCCCCACAATTATATATAACATTTGATTTAATAATCTCTATTTCGATATTATTGCACCTTTCTTCACTGTCATTTTCTAGTTTAAATTATTATTAGATATGAATTGAATCATTTATTTAGCATCAAACAGAACCAAAAATATAAATAGACAAAATGTATTAATTCTTCCTGACAATTATGATTTTAATACTTTTATGTGTTATATATACATTCTATATAATATTGTAAACTTGATTATTAATTCGTTTATTTTTAATTTCAATCATTTTTCTTTAATAATAATTTTTCTCTTTTAGAATTAGGTTATTTTTCGCATCCATGTGAGGATGAACTAGTTTGTAAAGTTACCATAGAAGATGTACCCTTCTTCAACGCTCCTATATATTTAGAAAATAAAGAACAGATTGGAAAAGTCGATGAGATATTCGGCCCCATTCGAGATTATGTATCCTTTCATTTATACATATGTTTAAAATGTTATTGTAAAAAACTCCTGTACTTAGTGAGTTTTTTTAAGAGTCATACATTAATTTGGCTTCAAGATTTCATTCATTAAATTTAATTTTATAATAAATTATGAATATGTAGAGAATGATTCTTCATAGTTTATATGAAAAATAGTTAAAATTTTACATTATCCATACATAAAAGCCTATTGTATTCCCAGCTTATCACACTTAAAAAAACTTCCATAAATTTTGGGGAAAAAATAATGCACGTTTTTGCGATAGAAATTGCCATGCAACTTTAAATTATGTGAGTAACGTTCTTAATTATGAAAATGAAATATTAATATGCAAAATTGAATAGTTAATTGAAAAAATTTTGCAATGGTTTTCAGAACTATGGAAAAAATATCTGATACTATTGAAAAATCTCATTTAAAGGTGACAATTCTGAATATATATTTTTAAAACTTCATAATTAAATGAAATAAATATCTCATGTCAACATTTATTTTACTTCCTCTTAAAATCATTACAGCATATCATAAAATTGAATAGCTGTTTTGTAAAATCCTCTGTTAAATTTTTTAAAGTAAAAGTATTCACAATTTTAAATAATTTTTTGTTGCTTTTATTATTTTTGTAATTATTTTTCAAATATGTTCTGTATACTTCCCTGAACTAACATTCAGTACATATCTGTAAAGCTGTCAGAAGATGTAAAAGCTAACTCATTTGAAAAAAATCAAAAGGTAACATTTTTTTTGTTTGTTTATTTGTTTAATTTTGATTAGTGTACAGATAGCAAATTATAAAATTGTAAATTTGCTTCTAAAAAATTCTCAGCTATATGAAATCTTATTACTTCCAAAAAATAACAGAAAAGGAAAAAACAAGGTTAAGTTTCAAAGGTTGTAAATAACAGTATTTTATTATTTTTAATTAAGAGAAATATAATTTTTAAAACAATACAATTGAAAATTATAATATTTTTTCTTCATCGTGAATGCTAATTATCATTAAATTTAAGGAAAAATTTATCCGCTGCCTCTGCAATCCAAAATCTGTATTTTCTGATCCCATAAAATGAAGCTTTTTTTTTTAACTTGATTTGATTAGGTGTTTGTCCAAAAGTTAGGCAAATAAAAGAAATGCTGATATGGGAATGATAAATTATAATTAAATAACATAAAAGCCCAAAACTCGTAAAGCCATGAATAATCTTATCATGTATGACAGTTCTCAAGTTAAGTTCAGAAAATGTTTTTGGATGAAATGAAAAAGTGTACAAGAAGGAAACGCGTGGAATAAAAATAAGAATGAGATAAATTGATGCAGTAAATGATTGACTAGATTGCAAAACTATAAAATTAGAAAGGAAAAAAAAACTTTGAATAGCAGTTATTACTAACTAGAAACAACATTAAAGAAAATTCAAGTTCCTCAACAAGGTTACAAGATTTTTCATAAAAATCCAAAACGTTGTTGTTCCTTTTAAAAAAGGGAATATTTGATAATACATACTGAAAACTTTTCTGTCTATATATCTTTATAATAAATGGGGAGTACTTAAATATATTTAATAATTTACAAAACTAATAATTCTACAATTAGAACTTTGTATATCTAACACAATTTAATGGTGAACATTATTGAATAAGTGATATTGATCGTTGACGTCATGATCCTTGTTAAGCATAAGAGGAGAGGGAGCGGTTCCAACAGCTCATTACAGGAATGCTTTGGAATATAAAGATTAGGAACTTTATACAGTACTAGTTAAAATTTGTTTATGTGTTTGGCCTAATTTTTGAAAATGATTTTACGAGAAACGTTTCTAGCGATTAGTTTTCATAAGCTGCATTACATTAATATCTATATAATTTAAGGCATCTTTATAAGTAGTGATTTGATATTCTGACTATTTTAATTGTTCAGACATTTTTTTTTTTTTTTTTTGCACTTTTTTAATGTCTTTTTTAAAATCTCATATTCATCTCATTATTTGCTTTTCAGATTTATATTAATCCACAGAAAATATTACCCTTGCAACGATTCCTTCCAAAACCTCCTGGCACTCCTTCAACACCTGGACGAGGTGGTAGAGGAGGACGAGGTAATTACTCATGAAATGATTATTATATTTGCTTTATTTTTTTATACGAAATTAAATTTTTTTAAATGCTCAGCCTTATTATTTCAAATTGAGGAATTGTATTGATATTAACAAATATTAATAAACATCTCCTTTCAAAAGTAATCAAATGCTAAGTTTTTTTAGTTTCTGTCAAACTTTTAAATATTTGATTTAGTGATGTATTGTTGTCTGTAACAAATGTATTATGAACCACTGGTTTCAACAAGTTATATATACAATATGGTAATAGAATTAAATTAAAATGATTTTATAACAAAAACAACTAGTCACCCTTTTTTCCCAAGCATTAATAAAGGAGGATTATTAAATTTCAGTAATATAAATATTACCATTTTAAATAATGGGAATCTTATTCCGAGTTGACAGCAGAATGATTATAAAAAAATATAAATGAAAATTTGTGAACCCAAATTACTAGTAAGAAAATAAATACTTTTATAAAATATCACTAGCAAGGAAATAAATCTTGCATATGTATGTATGTATAAAGTTTGATTTGAGAATAAAATAAAATTTGTAATAAAAATGTCTAATTTAAATAGGAGGTAATTTAGTAATTCTTTGTTATAAAAATTTATCTGAAGATTCTTATTCTAGAAATAAGCAATATATTGTGTACTAGTTCGTGAATGAATCTACTTTTATTTGTGAACAAAGCTGTGATGGAAAAGGCAATTAGATGTAAAAGAAAATTAGTCATGATTAACTCTCTTTTGAATTTATTTTTTTGCTTTTAACCATTATTAGTAATTTTACAATGTTTTTCTTCCTTTTAAGTAATGAAATTTGAAGTTGTTAATCATGTTACTACTTATAGAAAATGAATTTGATATTAAAAAAAAAAAAAAAAACACTATAACAAAAAAAAAAAAGGCATTTGTTCCAAATTGAAAATAGGACTCATAAAAACCAGTTTAAAGGTTTAAATATAGGTTAGTTATAAGGTTTTAAATATATTATAACTATAAAACTAAATGTTTCTTTTTCAGGAGGACGTGGTGGAAGAGGTTTTCGTGGAGGTGGTGGATTTGGAGGGCGCGGTGGTGGTGGTGGAAGAGGTGGATTTAGAGGAGGACGTGGAGGATTCAACAGAGATAGTGGAGGCGGTCGTGGGGGCTTCAACAGAGACAGCGGTGGTGGCCGTGGTGGCTTCAACAGAGACAGCGGTGGTGGCCGTGGTGGATTCAATAGAGATGGTGGTAGCGGCCGTGGTGGATTTAATGGCGGAGGATTCAAACGCAGCTTTGATGGTGGAAACAGTTTTGGCAATCAAAATAAGAGACAAAAATTTGATTAACTTTTATTCTTATGTAAAACAACGCATATGTACATCATGATACTAGGCATCATCATTCATCATAATAAACATGCTTATTTTTCTGTTCTGCCAGTTTGGATGCTTTTGCAATGATCTGAAAAATATTAAAAGAGATTAGCTTTTAAGATATAATATTAATGGAGATATTTGTCAATTCAGAATAAATTATAACTTTTTATGGATTAACACACCTTATACATGAGAATAAATAATTATTTTACTCAGTTTTTATATAGAGAGAATTCTGTCCAACTAGGATAGATAATATTTGACTGTTGAAATTTGTTATGACTTCAATTTAAAACAAATAAAAATACAAAGCTGTGACTGCTTGTTTTCTATCAATGATATAAGAGACATCATGCTAAAAGAAATTGTAACTTATATCCATTCTACATTAATAATATTTGTTAACAATCAGAGATTAAATACAAGTTGATGACACTGAAATACTAAGTTCCATAGAGAAAAAGTTAACTTTATCTAAAAAATCAATAAAATGCAGTGATTTATCATCTGTTATTTTAGGGATTATTTGAGCTAGATCAATCTTCAAATAAAGGGCTTTTTACAATGGCACATTCAATTTAGTAGAAATAAGATTTTTTTTCACCAACTTAGAAGTTTTTTTTTTCTATTTATGTAATAATCATTTATATTATCGTTTACTCACCTTGTCTCTCCCTCTTTTCTTACGTGTCAGAGGTGTGCTAAATTTAGCATTCCTATCTTCTTCAATCTTTTTCCAGTACAATTCTTCTTCTTTACCTGAATGATATTATCAAACAATTAATTTACCTTAAAAAGTTTATAATTTTTTCCCATGGACTTAAATATCCAAGAATAAATATGCTTTTATTAGTTAAAAAAAAAAGGATTGTTAATCTTTAGAAAGGATAATGATTTAAGTTTCCTGGGGCTAAATTTAAAAGTAAGCATGAGGGAGGAATAGTAATAATTAAAGCTGCATTTTCTTACTAAGTAAAACTTTTTCAAACATAGACATTGAACATTCTCAGTTTTAAAGCAAGAATAACTGTTAGGTGTATGCTAAAGCCTGGTCTTTATTATTTTAATATTCATACATGAATGTAAATAAATATTTAAAAAGCAATTTAGATTAATTTTTTTACACATATAATTAAAATGTACCTTCTAATAAGCTTACAGAACCAAAGCAATCTAATATTTTCTCGTCGATAGTTTTGTGGGCACTTTCTGGTAGATGATAGCGAAGGTAGACAGCAGAGTGCAAGGATTCAACATCAATGAAAGCTGCTTTTGTGAACGTTTTTATTTTTTCCTGCAATAAAAATAACATACATGATTTCTTTTGTATGATAATTCATGAAAATATCAATATTTTATGAATCTATATATAACAATTTTTTATCAACTTATTTCCATTAAGTGTATCGTTTTCCTTCTAAATTTAAAATAACTATCAAATAGAGGTAATTATAAATTCAAGCTATAGGCATTTATTTGGTATTACTGCTTGGACTCACATTGATATATTACAGCATGCAGTGAAATTGTTACAAGTGAGGTAACTAATTGACAAGTTCATATGCCTTTTTAAGAAGAAAATAAGTCTGGTTGTTAATGAATTAGTCAAGCTCGGCCAATTTGTCTTTCTATAAAAATATCCAAAACATTTCAATAGTGCTAGCAGTCTCATGCTGAAAATACAACTTATAATCAATGACAATTAGAAAAACATGTTTAATCTACTTTCGAAAAATGTCTATTAGAAAAATACAACTCCTGGTGCCAAGTTGATGACACATATGATTTAATTAAAAGATTTATGGTTAATTGTTTTTAAATTTTTATTGTAAAATATATATATATATTGCAAATACTTGTAACAGAAAAAAGAAATAAAAATGTTTTAATATAGAAATGTCGTATAAAATCCTTACTATCGCGAGGAGTTGAACATTTTTGAAGGAGTTGGTATAAAAATCCAAATCTTTTATAAAATTATTATTTTTTCAAATTTCTTAGGAAGCCATTTAATTCTATACTTAATAATACAACCACTATCAAAGATAATTGCTTTAGTAGCAATCCAAGTTAATGTTGAGAGGATTATAAAAATTAGATTAGATTGATCTAAGATGAAAGAACAAAAAAGATTAAATGTATTGCAAATAGAGCATCTTTGTGATTAAAATATACAATTTCCTTTTGCTTTCAATATACAAGTTACTCAATAATACTTTGATTTTTATAAGGCATATATACTTGTACTTTAAATTTGCTTACAAAAAATATATTTAGTGTAAATAATTGCAATTGCAAGTCAGTGCAATTTTACAATTATGAAAAAAAAAAATTTTTATTGATGTACGAGTTTATTATATAAAATTTCTAAATCCATTGGTAAAGATCATGACCTATAAAATTACAGTAGAGAATTAGAAATGAGCACAAAAAATTTGAGTCAAGAATCGAGAAATTTTTAGATTGACTTCCCACCCCTGATGTGTAGTTATGAATACAGTTACGGATACGAGTAGGAATTGCTAAAAATTAGACAATAATCATATTATACAATTACTTATAAGACAGCATATTTAAAAAATAAGTTTATATATAAAGTCAAACAAAATATACAGCAGTCAACATTTTATGCTTTGTGTAAATCTAGTACAGTTAATAAACATTTACGTACTTTGATGCCAGCTGGTTCTGTCATTGGATTTTTTAATGTGATTTTTATTATAACTCCTGACTGGAATTGTAAGCCTTTTTTAGAAATCTCTGGTTTTCCATTTGTAGATTCAGGTTCCTCCCATTCTTGTTGTTTCATCAAAATTTGTTTTTTTATATAAGACATTGTAGATCGCTGCAGATTTAGATACTTATTGCGATAAGCTTTCCATTCATATCTAAGAAACAAATTCAAAATCATGATAAAAATTTTCAGCTCTAAATTTAAAGTATTGAAATTGAACACTTTAATATATTGAATTATTTCAATAGGCATTTTGAAATGTACAATTTTTTTTCTAAATACTATTTTTTTTTTTTAATTTTATATACGATTTAAAACTAATATCAAAGAATTAGGAATCTTAAGTGAACAAAAATTAATATTTTATGCAAAAATTAAATTCTTTATCATATACTAGTTTATAATATCAAACTAAATTATTTGCATGGAAAGAAATATAATCTATAATTGATTCAAATTTTAGGCAATTCTAAATTTAATGCATTTATTTAAAAAGTTAAGTTTATTTAAATCCCTAGAGGTATTCAGCTACTTTTAAATGTTATTTTATGAATTCAAATTGAGACATAATAGCCTTAATGCAAAAAATAAATAAAATATGAAATTGCACTAAGTAATATTTAGAACTTTTTAACAATAATAGAATATAAAAAATTTTATATGCCTTCATGCATCAATTACTAAAATTTTTAGTTGTAAATTTTTAATAATTGGAAGTAGAAAAAATATATATATATATCTTACTTGGACATTACCCTTAAAGGCTCCTTGGGCAAATTCTTTTTTTGTTTTTTTTTCCTCCTATTTTTACTTGTTCCTTCATTATTGGTAAACTCCATCTAAAAAGTACTTATATAATTTTTAAAAAGCTCATAAATTCAAATTTTATACAATGAAAGTTACTAATTGTATAATAAATGGTTAAAATGTTATCAGTTATTAAAATATACTGTAAAACATTAAAATATAGATATTTAAAAAAAATTTCAATTACATTAGAAATTTGTAAGAGAAAAAAAATATAAATGTACAAGGTAAAAGTTAGAAATTCATTTATCTGATATTTAAAATAATTTTCTTAAGTAGACTTGATTAAGGAAATATTATAGTGTAACCTATTTTTAATCTGGCATTCAATAGTTCAGCACATTCTATAATAAGACACTGATCAAGCCTTTGCTTTTATATGGATTAAGGCTTTTTTTTTTTTTTTTTTTTTTTATCCTGATCACATTTGTCAGATATTTATATGTGTAAGCACATTAAATATGTACATGTGTTAGCCTTTAAATTTTTATCTAGAATGTTTTATCTTTGATATTCCCCTTAAAACATCTTTATGCTCAATAATCCATCAAATCAGAATAGCCAGATTAAAGACAGGTTACTGTTTATAGGTATTGTTGAATTATTTAATTAAATTTAAATACTATAACAATATAATTTAAATATTGTAGGCTATTATTAAAATTACTGTGCAAGAAATTTAATTTTAGGTAAAGTTAATGTTACATTATTTTAATAATCAAATGATTTAAAAAATACATCATGTTTTGTACGGACAGAAGAGAAGATTTAAAAAAAAACAAATTCTCAAAGTATTGAAATATTTGAAAGAAATTAAGCTGTTATTGAAATTGAATAATACACTTACATCACTTTGGCTGTCTATAGCAGACCTTAATTCTTGTCCTACTAGAAGAACACTTTTATCTTCACATTCAGATTTTTGTGACTGATTTTTAGAATTTTCAACTTCAGATTTTTTTCTCTTTTTAGAAAGTTTTTCATGGCTATGAATTTTTGTTTGAGAAATGTTTTTATCATTACTATCAGATAATAGTAAATGATTTTCAGAATCGTTCATTTCAGATTCTCTCAGTCTCTTTGGTGGTTTTTCATCACTATTATTTTCTAATTTCCTCTTTCTACTTTTAGATGATTTTTTCCTTGAAATAGAATCTAAAAGATTTTGTTTTTAATTAAATTACAAATGCATTAATATATTTCTAAAAGATTACAATTTAGTTTCAGCAGATATAATTTATTTTCAGAAAAACTTGGATAAGAATCATGAATAGAACATACCAGAATTATCTTCAGATTCTTCTTTAGTTTCAATTTTTACATGTTTTGGTGTTTCATCCTAAAAAAGAGAATAAACACATAAAAAATATTTCATATACAAATAAAAAAAACGTTAGAGTAACTTAAAAATATAAATGTGTTTTGGTAATACTTTAAAAAAAAGGATAAAATTAATATCCCTAGAAATTAAATAAATCTTCTGAAGTAAATAAAATATATAAATACGAAATTTTATAATATATATAGATATTTATTTATATATAGATATTTTATTAATATAAATCATGTATGAGGAAAATACTAAAATATAAAATAGAGTCTGAATTATATTACAGTTTTAATCAGAAGTAATTCTTTATAACTACTCAAAAAATAAAAATAAGATGAAATAAAAACAAATATCTTTTCCTGCAGAATATAATATCCAATGATATTTTTTTTAATTATTCAATCATTTTTTAAAGCTGTTTTTTATTTTGTAATTCAGATGGGTTCCTCAATTTAAAATTGATATTCATTAAAACTAATTAAATTAAATTTGTATGACATTTATAATATTTTTGGTTTTGAAGTTTACAAACACAATTTAATTTCATTGCTTGAATTGAATTGAAACTTACAGTATTTAATAACACTTCTCCATCTTTATGTTTTCCTTTAGTTGAACCCATATCTGAGTTTTTCCTTTTTCTGGATTTTCTTTCGTTAGAATTCTCAACTTTTTCTGTTTTATCTATATTTAAAAGAAAAAAAAAATTTAAAAAATCATCCTAATCATTATAGAGAAAATTAAAGAAATATTAATTAGTCAAAAAAAGCTAAACAATACTTTTTTCACTTTCATTTTCTGTGTCCATTTCAGCATTTTCTTCAACAAAAATTTTGTGATGCTACAAAAAAGATTAAAGCTTTAAATTTTGTACTTAATAATATTGTATTTCTTAAAATAATTAAAGAAAGCCAACCTTACATACTTAGTCTGTACTTCAGTAAATAAAGATAATATTAAAATTAAAAAGTATTGTTGGCAAATAATTGGATAATGTGTTATTTCGGGAAACTATTTTCACTGACGGATAACTAGAGTAGCTTTAAGACTAGTTTTTTTATTTAATAAATGAATGGAAAAGTCTTAGTTTTAAATTTTGCAAAATATGCAATCATAAATTTAATAGAATCTAAGTTCCCAATGCATAATTTATATGGATTTAAACTATTGAAATATATTTAAACTTTATTTACTCAGCTTGAAAGTGATAAAATTTCATTTTTAAAATATTTTATATGCAAGTGCAGTACAAAAGGAAAAAGTGAGGTTGGAAAACTCTCATTGGCTTTGTTTTTTTATGATAAAAAATTTACTATCAATTGTATTTTATAAAATTTTTTTTTTTAAAATTATAAGATTTTTAAGAAAATTATTAAGATACTTAAATAATTGCTTTACATTTCTACTGTGCAAATTGAGTCAATAATACAAACCATTACCATTAATTTTCAATCTAGTTTTTCAAAAGAATTAAAATGTTTAGATAAACAAAAATCTAATTTAGAAAAAGTGTTACTATTTTATTATAAAAAGAATACAAAATTTTCAAGCCCTTTCAAAATGGCTTTATCATGCAAATTTTAGGTTTTTTTTTTTTTTTTTTAATCATATATTTTTTTTAATGATTTGTTTCTCTTTTCATTTGTACAAGCATGCTTTCTGGCAGATAATTGCAGTTTAGATAGATTCAATGAAACAACTCATGACACATATATGCTTTTTTTTTTCTGTTAATAATTTTATTCATAATTTGCAATAATAAGGAAAAATATTATATTTTTTTTATACTAATCATTTTTCTAGCTTAACAACAAACTCTTCAATCTATTTCATATCGATATTTTTTTTTAAAAAGTTACAAAATGTTCTGAAAAATTTCTTAAGTTCTTAAGAAAATTCTAAAGCATAAAGCTTATATAGCTATAGAATAAGACATTAAAAATTCAGAGGAGTAAAAATTTACCTCGCATGCTTTTTTGACACTTTCAGGATCTCTGAACTCAATAAAAGCAAAACCTTTAATTTTATTACTCTTAAATCGTGGAATGTTAATGTAATCCACTTCCCCAAAGCACTGAAACTTTGTTTTGATCCAATCATGATTAGCATGAGGAGGAAGATTGTCAACAAAGAGAGTGCAGGCATCAAAGTCTTTTGTCCCTATTGGAGTAAAACGCTTAATTTTTGTCTTTTCAGCATTCATCTAAAAAATAAAAATGAAAATGTTTAGCATAATTGTTGAATAAATTCTTAAAAACACTAAAATCATTTATTTCATATTCATATATCTCAAAAGATGAAAACAGCATTTCACAGAATTTATCAATTCAATATAAAGGGAAAATACATGATATTTGAATTAGTCATTAAATTCTTGAGAATTGTATATATATGATGGTTATATTATTGCAAATCACTGTAATAAATAATTTTTAAATAGTTGATTAATTTTTAATGATGCAGCTTAGCAATTAACTGTTAAACAAAATAAGTAAATAAAAAAAAATTTTTAAAAGCTGAAAAACATTAACAAATACCAGACTTCTAAAATGTCAGCTAAGAGAGAGAGAGAATAATCATAGAATAGTTGAGTTTTTCATGAAGCATAGGTTACAAATATCCAATGCAAGATGATTTGTGCCAAATATTTTACTGGGATATTTTCTTAGGCAGAATAAAATTATTAGTCTACTTTTGTTGATTTTTTCATCATTACAGTTTTATAATATTGCTAGAAGTCTGCTATAATTATTACAAGGTGAACAAATTATTAAAAGAAAGCCAATGTTTTCTTCCTACAGTTATTAACAATAAAAATTTAAAATAACCTTTAAAAATATTCTTAATCATATAAAGTATTCTATTAAAAACATCACAAATATTAGCTGACAACTCAACAATATGTTTCATGAATTTAATAGTATATTATTTTCCAAAAACATTACAAATATGTTTAATTACTTTGAATCACATGGCTTATATATTAATGTATATGTTAGTACCCAAGGACTCAAACTGCCTCTTAAAATAACACACATAAACAAATAAAATTTTTAAGAGCTTTTTATTTGATTTTACGCTAATTCAAGTAAATTTAAATAGTCTTGTATTTAGAAATTGGGTTCAATGACATTCAAGGATGCACAAATCTTTTGCTTTTTACTTTTATACTAATTTGATGGTATCTCTAGTACTATTTCATACAATTACTATTATTTATAATGGCAGAACATTATTAAACAAAAGGTAAGAAAACACTTTCGGAGGAAATCCTTATCTATCAAAATTATCACAATTATTTTATGTTGAATACTATACTAAATATAACAAAAATTAGTGTCATTCTATCTGAAGGGCACCAATAAAGCATAAGTATTTGTGCCAAGGATTTAAATTTTTCATAGAATCAAGCTTTTCGATTCATCATATTATGATAGGGGATAATTTAATGTAAAGTGGTAATGGTTCCTACTAATGGAAAAGTAACAAACAAACATATATTATTCATTATTTATAAAATTTTGCAAAATAAAGATTTTTGATTCATATATTCATTTTAAAATAAAACATTTATAACAATAAATTTGATATTATAATAAAACTATAATGGATGAATATTCAATTTTTTATAAATAAGTTTTATTTAAATATGAAATTGGAAGAATAATTTTAACTGAATGAACTTCTTAATAAATAAATATTCTCAGTCAAAAAGATTTTTTTGTTCTTACCTGCAAAACAGTAGACCTAGAAAGAGCCTGAACAATAATATCAGTCTCTTCTGTCATATCTTTGATTTTATTAAATGATTTGAATATTTCTATATCAACATCTGTAATGAAATTTAAAATCACATCAACATTAAAAGCTTTTATAATATTTAATTATAATCACATATTAAATACAATGTAATAACTTAATTAAATCAATTACATTTTATTGGGAAATTGAAAATAGTAAATTACTGTCATTAAATACACTATATATAGCAATTAAATATAAAAATTTATTTGAAATTCACATCAGAAACAATAAAAAACTAATTGAAAAAAGAAAGAAATATTTATTAATATTTTTTAACTTGCAAAAAGAAAAGTTCTAGTGTGATAATGCTTTTATAAGTTTTTGACCTTTTTGATTCATTTAAAAAAGAAATAAATGTTTACATAAGTTTCACAGGATGAATAATATTCCATTTGCAAAGAATTTATATTTTAAATCATTAATTGTTGTAGTCGTCAATTTAAAAAGACTAAAAATTGCAATAATTAAAGAAGGAAAAAAAAACAATATTGTATCAAACAATGTATAAGCAAGCAAGTAAATATTAAATGCATGCATTTCATATAAACATGTATAGAAATAAATTAATAGCTATTCTAACATATACATAAGATAATATAAGTAAAATAATTTTAAATTTCCTTTTAAAATTATGATATGCTATTACAATATAACACAAACTGAAACAAAAGATATTCTACACTTGACTTGGTGCTAGATTTAAATTTTATTTATCAAAATATATAATAATATACAGTATTTTTATATAGTTCTGCTATTAAATTTTTAAATTTAATAACAGTATTCATCCTCTTTTTAATAAGAAAAATAAATAAATAAAATGTTGCACTCACATCCTTCAGGATCTTTTTCAATAAGATTGAAAAGAAATTTATCTTTAGCTAAATTGGAATCACTGAAGTAAAATTCCATCTAAATATAAAAATAAATTCATATATGATTATTTAGTTAAAAAAGGCAAATGAGCTAAAAGAAAAAAAAGCCTATGTACATTAATAAATTTTTTACTTTACTTTTATTAACAATCAGAATATATGAAAAACTTTTGATGAAGTTTGCTTGTTATACATAAAATATATAAAAAATAAATTAATTCAGTTGTCATAGTTTCTTATTCGACTTGGTAGACAGTAACATCTAGACCAAGTCCTTGAACCTGTTCCCATGGAAGGAGGGAATGGGGGGCAGCTTCTGTTATGATGGAGCACCCATAGATAGAAGTCTGACTTGGCTCTATTTTGCTGAAGGAGGGCAGTGCATTAAGAGAGGACTATTAGAGGGAATTATCTCACATTTGTATATTGTATACAAGAAAACCTCGGAAACTCCCATCAGGCAGTCTGATTAACATCACAAATGCCATTGAGACTCCTCATTTCTTTTAACAGTGCTCATAACAAAGCTGCCAGAGTATTGAACCTCGGTCCTAATGCTCATCAGAGGCGCAAGTTTCTACTGAGCCACGAGTCGAGCTAATAAATTAAGTAATATGAAATATGTGTTGACAGAATAGAATCATTATTATTTCTGATATGAGCAGACGTAAAACTATTTTTTCTTATAGTTTTATTTCTTATTTTTTACTACTTATACATAATTAACAAATATGGTGCAAAATAAAAAAAATTGTTTTTAAATTTAACTTAAATAATAACAATAATAATAAAACTAACTAAGTTAAACTTCAAAATAAATAAATTTATGCTAATATAGGGAAACAAATAAAAAAAATTTTTTTTTGGAATGATAAATTATATTTCATGGTTATGATAACTATTCTATAAAATGTTAATACTAATTTGCCCCACAGATACATTAAAATTTATTGTTTTTAATCATTATATCTATTTTTCACTTTTCTGAAATAATAACTTTGTAAAACATCTAAGTATGTATTTATAATGTAAAGACATCACTAAATCAATTTCTTGAGAATTATATTCAAGAAATTCACAGTTAACTTTTGAATATTCAAATGCTTTCAAAACATCAGAAGATTGACAAAGCTACTATTCTATTTTTTATTACTCTGAAGATCACAAGAGTTGAAATGAGACAAGAATTTTATGCTTAGTTTTGCGACAACTATTTTTTTGATTATTAGTATTATTTTACATACAATTCTTTTTAATAATAACTTAAAAGCTAACAAATTTTTAAATCTTTTTGTTTTCACCCTACAGCAATAGCTGTAAAAACCTAATGATGCTTTTAAGTAAAAATATACGATTGAAATCAAAAAGTATGAGTCTCAAAGCATAAATGGCGAAAAAAGTTAGTTTGTTACCAAATTGGCATAAATTTAATAAAATGCAAATTTGTCAAAAGAATCCATTTTAAAATTTTGCAGTGATAATTTTCACTAATAAATTAAAATTCATAAAATTTATAAATATCACAATTAATAATTCTTTCAAATTTAAGAGCCATTAAATTCCTCAAATTTCGGTAAATTTATCTAGTATTCAGAACTGAAAGTCATCACGAAGACTAGTTAAAAGCGAAGACATGGCATATTTAAATAAAAAGGAATTGACATATCATCTGATTTTGCATCGCTATTAAATAATTAATGTCTAGTATGTAATAAATTAGGTTATGATCATGAGCACGTTTATACATTTCTTCTTTAATATTAAAGTTAATATCCTAAAATAAGTTTTACTTTCATAAACACACTTAATACATTACAAAATTCAGCTTACCTGCTCTCTTATTTTTGTATAAAGTTTCTTTTTTTTCTTTCCTGATAACTGTTTCGTAATTTTTGTACCTGCATCGTCAATTTCCATCTTAAATTTTGAAAGCTGATACACAAAAGTGTACTGTAAATATTTCTTACGAAATGTGTTTCAAATTAAAAATGTGCGAATTTTTTTTATGTAATGTTTTGATGCCAATCCATTTAAGCAAAGAATGTAGCCTAAGTATTTCGTATAATATAACATTGACTTTAGTATCTAAAGTTACTTTCAGAAATTAAATATATATATATATTTTTTTAATCGTTTATTCCATTTCCATAAAGAAAAGTTAAAATAAATTGTATTATTTCTCATTGACAAGAAAAGAAAAATTTGTTAACTCTAGACACTGCTAGAATAACCCGACTAACTCAATAGAAAAGCAAATTCAATTTATTTTCAAAAACCGGGCAAAGGTAGTATTTTTTAAGGAGTTTTTTTTTTTAACTGATGTAACTATATTTATTTACATTTTTAAATACAATAATTATTAAATGGAGGTTTAGTGCTATTTATTGTTGCAAAAGTACTCCAAAAGGAAAAGACCGTAGCCTTTGTGAGAAGTATCCCCATACATCATGTTATATAATTTTACAATATTTTTTGTTCTAATGCAGCTGGTAAGCCCTTAGACAGCTGTCTTAGATGCCTTAAGGCAAGCGCTGCACAGATGTTACTCACTCAGCATTATCCAGGAGGTGCGTGTAACTTGAAGATAAACTACGGACGCGGAGTAACAACACCCCTGCAACTCTTTACGGTCATGTTAGACGGGGACTTACGGTTTAAAGTTGATTCCGAACCACTGTAAGGATCTATGGCACCGCCGGGACATGAACTCGAAACCTGTGGTACCGAGCACCAGAGAGCAGCCACTCTACCATTGAGGCCTTATTTTAGAATATAAACATAAAATAAAAATAAATATTTAATGAGAACAAATATTGAAGGACAAGCACTGAAATATTTTAAGGAAAATAAAAATTAAATTAGTAGAGGAGTAATTAAAAAAGAAATTTAAAGTTTGACACGAGGCCATTCACCATTAAAATGGCAGATATGAAACAGCTTCACAACACAAGTTGCTAATCTATATGAATTACATGCATCACACGATCAGTACGCAAGTCCATTTTGGGCTTAGACGGGATTAGCACCAGGCTTCATTTCTTCTTTCGGAATCGCCAACAGTCCATCACGAGGACAGTCATTATCTCCGTGCTTCTCGACCAATCTTCGATCTCCTTTTTTTTTTTTTTTTTTTTTTTTTTTTTTTTTTTTTTTTTTCCCCCTTTTCTTTTCGTCGTATATATTTAATATATTTCGAGACTGCATACCGTTCATTGATTATTGGCTGGGTTTTCCTCTTAAAATCCGCCCCTTACCCTATAGATTTTTCCATTGGTGGGAGTGATGTCGATACTTAAACAGATCGAAAGGGAGGGTAGTCCTTTCAGAGGTCATGGGAGACCATTTCTCTTGCACAGGTGGCATATACCCAAAACATTTGTGCTTGTCATCTTTTCAAAGCCAAAACGTTCTATCTCCATTCGGAAACATTTGTCCATAAATACGCAAGCACGGATATTTTAATATATCGAATATTTAGAATTTATCCTTTATAAAAGGCTAACTTATTCCTCAGATATTAATATTAAATATAAATATAACATATGTCTGCACATTCTATATTCTTTAATCAACAGGCATTCTCTCTTCTTTCTTGAAAATAAATAAATTATTTATTTGTACTATATGGGTCCCATTATAACTTATGTTCAGTTTGAGATTCTGCTGCAAAGTGCCACATTAATTTTATTCAACGCCTTGAAAAACAAACTTCTACATATAATTACAAACTCCTACATATAATTACAAACTCTCTTTGGTTCTTTAGAAATGATGACATGCGTCATTCTCTTGGTCTTCCAAATATTCAAAATTTCACCTTGAAACTTGTAGATAACTTCTTTAATAATCTCATTCTATTCCACATTCTAAAAATCCAGAACTTGTCCCTTTATGATTCTTTTCCTCCTCCCAACAATTAACGCTCAAGGGCTGTTTTATATAATTTGCAGCCCCACTGATTAGAACTCCAAACTTGTATCCGTCAAGTTTCGGGTTCAAGTGCCAAACTACATGTATATGTAAAGGGAATTAAATGACGGTTATCATATTTTTTTTCAAACTGGAAAAGAACGACAAAAAAGAATTTAAAAGAGGAACACACTCAAAGTTCACTCAGTTTATTTTACAATCATTGTAAATTACAATTTTTTAAGCATGTAAAGAATGACAATTATTTATTATTTAAAATAAACTTCATTTAAAATTTATAATGTATACAACTTGCATTTGAATTGTATTTTATTACAACTGTTTCTAGCTGAAAATATAAAAAGATTCACATTTTTAATCTTATCACCTTGACTTAAAAATTAATATTACAGTCAAACAAAATACCGTAAAATGTTTTCATTTCAGAAAAATCATGTGTTTAGATTAGATTTTTTAGCGTAAGATGATTTTTTTTCCTTCATTTCTTTGATTTAGAACAATCTATTTACAACTTTTGTGTGAGAATTTTGATATAAATTGTTAATTTTGAATGCGAGATAATTTTATCTTCTGTTCAAAATTTCTCCCACCCTCTATCCCGCCTCTATGTAGTTTTTTTTCCCCCCATTTTTTTATGTTCTGGAATTTTTTCAATCGTAAGAATATCTCTTGAATTCCCAATGTTTAATTTCTTTTCCATTTTGCTTTACGACATATTTCATGTGTATTTAAAACGGCAGTTTCTCAATTCGCATTCTCTTTTCTGTTCTAACATTAAATTAATGCGTTGATCAATGGCGTCCACAATTGCAGTCTCTCTGCTCACGTCATAATTTATGTTCTGTTTTTCGTACTAATTATAATGACTTCTTGAAGTTAATCACATTTCCAATTTCATGCTTCAAGTCTATAGCATCTTACATATTTTCTATTCGTTCGCATCGTGAAAGAACCCCCTTATTTTAATCGTTTATCTTGAACAAGACGTCACCAAGTGCATGGATCCCAGTCGTCCGTAGCCTACTTGCAGTACCGTCGAGGCACCCCAGTCAACCACCAAAGTGGCGGGGAACTGTACAATCTGCGTTCGTCGGGAGATCACTTCTGAAAGGTGAGAGTCTTGTTAAGAAAGATAAACAATAAAATTTTGGAGTTCTTACAACAGAGAAATTGATAATATAACTTGCATGAAGATTTGATAGGTGATCTGCATGAGAAAAATTTCAGGAATCCAGGTTTGTCGAAACCTTTGATAAATATAGATGCATCAGTGTCATATGCGTAGTTCAGCAGCTTGAAGAATTAATTGTTGTAAATGCAGCAAATATGTCAGCATAAATTTGCATAATAACAATGAAGAATGGTGGGAGATTACGTAGTCCTTTGACTTCCTTAAACGGAACATATTTTAAATATCAGAGAGAATCAGAAAAAATATTCTCTTGTCAGTGTTCTTGCATTCTCAGTTTTACAAATTTTCATTTATATATTTGTTAAAATTTTGATCTAATTATTTGTGTCCTATTTAGAGTTCTGAAAATTGTTTTAGTTCTTTTCTTTTATTTTATTTCCAAGTTATTGAAATTTAATAAATAAATGGATCTTGCTTCGTTCAAAGAGTATACTGAATCTTCCAAGATTAACAGTTATTTTGTCACTCTATCACATGATATTTGTAAATAGTCGTAAGTAATTTGAAGGTAAATGTTTAAATTGAGTTTTTTTTTTTAATTGTAATGACTGTTTTTAAATTTAATACATACAAGATATTTCAAATGAATTATATTAACAAAAATTAATAACAGTTAAAAAAAATTAAATTAAAACATATCAAGTCTGAAATGATATATAAAGAGAATCCTTTGCTTAATTTTTCATTTCAATTGACGGAGTACATGATCACATTTTAACTGATACGTAAAATTTTGAAAAAAAAAAAAAAACATGTGTAATGATCCCAGAATAAACATGTAAACAAAACAGATTACATTAACAGTTAATCATGCATTGCATTACAATAAATGTATACAAAGTAATATTCAAAAAGTTGTCTATTTTTATTTTTAATCATTTTAAATAATCATTTGCCATTTAAAATAGAAGTATTACTCATGTCTGCGTTTTATTTTATTTATTTATTTATTTTTTTCATTTTAATCGACATAAGATTTTAAAATTAGTTATTATTTATGTGAACAAATATTGTTTTCTATAATACCACAACAATTCTTTAAAAAAATAATACTTTTTGTGTAGTACTGTATGGAATCAATATATTTCTAAATCCTTTGGCATCTTCATGATAATTTCTCGTTTTTCAAGTGTCAATGGGTTATCTTTACATATTCTTTGTTACTCATTGTTATGTCTCGTGTCACTAGGCGTTTATGAAAAGATGGTTGAAAGATTATCGTTTACCTACAATTAACGACTTCGTTTGTAGAAGAGAATCGCATGTCACAACCTTTAGATGCATTGGACGTAGAAGGACGCACTTCTTCTGAATTACCAGTGTCGTGATTACCATTCCCGTAGATGGCGAAGAACTCGACCTGACTGCTGCTTGTGGAATACTTTTCTCAAGATGTCTTTCGAGTTCATTTTCCAAGGTTGAATTGGCATGAGTTTGGCAGTTCTGTTTTGTGGAAAAATAAATATAGAATTGTGTTTTACTTTTTGGCAACTTGTCACAAGAAGGATGCGATTCACTCTAGTTTCTCATTTTTAAGTCATATTTTTTTACTTGCGTTCGTTTATTTTTATTTAATGTTCAATATTTCTACTCGAGTTGAAGAAATCTGATTTGAAATACTCTCACCATACACAGTCCAGTCACATTAATGTGACCACCTGTTAAAAGCCAGAATAACCACTTTTGGCAGAGCGGGCCGATTGCAATTCGATCAAGGTAATTAACTATTGAAATGCTTTCCGATGCCCTAGGACATCTTTTATATACACTCCGCCGCAATGTGCTGCCACCTGCCTTTTGGGATGGGTTATTTCACGTTGACGTCGAAAGTAGGTGGTGGTCAACATTAATGCGACTGGACTGTGTATTGTCTTAAACTGCTCATAATATGACTTCTTGCAAAAGCAATAATTTTTTTAAAAAAATGAGCTATCAAGGCAGATTTCGAGACAGGAGGCATTTTCATTTTACGGAGTAGGGTTGTTAGCCCTACAATCATATTAGACAGGGATCTACGATTTAAAGTGGATTCCGATTCCCTACAAACATCCACAGCACCACCGGGATTCGAACCCGAAGCCTGTGGTACCGAAGCACTAGTCAATTGGTCACCAGGCCCAGGGGATATTATTCCTTGAGTTTATTAGAATGGAAAAGGGGGAGGGAAATTTAAGCTTTTTTTCAATATTTAAACCCCTGATACTTTAAAAGTTAATGGATTATAATTGTTATGCAATTTGTTTTTTCAATGAAAAAAATCCCACAATAATAAATCACCATACAACATTAATAAATGCTTAGTTGTATATACAAACTTCCCAAATAGAATGATCATTGAAATGGCAGCAATATGTAAGTACAAATTTCTATAACACACACATACGAAACCTTATATTTCTGTAAAATAATAATAATTTAATACAATAATAATTATAATTTTTCTTCAGGAGATTTAAAAAAAAAAGAATGAATTTAGATTGCAAAATTTAATGCTTAGAATTTTCAGCTATTTTAGGTAAATTATAATTACAACAGTAAATTTTTAAAGGTAATATAACAATTTTAATTTTTAAGCGATTCTACAAGATAAGTTTTATTTTATGAGGGATTGCTTAATATTAATAATAATTAAATAACTTACCAACAATATCTCTAATTGGAATCTTTCAATAAGTAGAAAAATATGGAATTGTGAATTTTAATACAAGATAATACTTATACAGAAGTGCTGACAAACAAATATCGAATATCTAAAACCGCCGGATATCTCCTCATTAGTTATATCGATTTCGAATATCGATGTTCAAATCGCTTTTCTCCCTCGCGCAGCTTGGAAATAGTTATGCCGTTTTTTAAAAAAAAAACGGTATCTTGATGTTTGCGTAACATCAATGTTGGAAAATAACGATATCTTTCGTTAAAGTAAAAATAATAAAATCGGATGAGTGATTTTTGACTTAAATCGATATTTCGATATATATCGATTTACCACCTAGGCCTATTGAAGAAATTCTATTAATTATGAAATATTAGACAATTAATTGATATCAAATAATTTGTTCCTTTATTAATGTTTTCATTTATATTTAAATCTTTTTTAAAAAAAGTTTTCGTTTTAGGACATAAAAATGTGCTTTCTCATTTATTGACGAAGTTCTATTAAAAAAAAAAAAAAAAAACAAATTTTTTTTTTTTTTTTTTTTTTTTCACATGAAAGAACATTATGCATGTAAAAAGCATTGAATTTAACTAAAATGATTACTGAAATTAGTCATTAATTCAGATTATGAGATTTTATGTAAAATATTACTGAATATTTCTTAGGAATGCCTAAATGTCATTTGTAAGCAATCTATTAACAGCCAAATGAATAATTTTTTTGAATAATGAATTTTCTTCTTTTCAAAAATTGATGTTTCAGACACCACAATTTTAAAATAAAACTAACTATATCTAAATACTTTCAATGCCTTACTAACTAAAGTATTTTTTCTTTGTTACTCTTTCTCTCTTTGTATATAAATAAATTTTTTTAATCTATAATTTCAATTACACTGCTTTTAATATGACAATGATGATATTAAGATAGGATATTAGTTTCTCTTGAATTCTTTTGCTTACTAAATATTACCAGCATTCAAAGTGAGCAAAATAAAGTCATTTTTTCCCCCTCACATGAAAGGACATTGTGCAACAAAACAATGAGTTTATTTAAATTTGTTTTTAAAAATCATGGCTACAGTATCAATACGTAATGTTATTAACTATTCTTCAGTTTCATTACTGAATATTATGTTTCACATAATTTTTTCTATGTCTGTAGAATTCCTTTGTATAATTATAGTGTATGTTTAAAAAAGGGCACATAAAATAATTTTCCTATGTGACTACATTTTTAATGTTTAAATGAAAGTTTTAGAAAATCATTCTGAAACAATGGCACGCAGATTTTATTTTATTTTGGACCAAAATAAAATTTTTAAAAATTGACATTTCTGTAAGGGCATTTTGAAAATTAAATAAAAACTACAGGCAAATTAATTTTCCAATTATAATAGTAAGATGTTATTCATACTAAGTATTTAACACCCAAAAAAATATTTTAATTAAATAATGTGGTTTTACGGCTAATAAAAAAAAAACATTATAATATCTACAACTCTTTAAAATATCTATGATTATATATAAGTTTTTATTCTGCATCTTTCTTATTCCAATGAATTCTATTTTCGACATTACTTTGAGCATCTATAATTATCATAAAATATAAAAAATAAGACATCAATTTTAAAAAAATTCAGCAGATTTAACCTGTAGGTTGCTTTTATTAATCATAGCCTAAAAATAAGCTAATTTTCTTCATAAATATATTAAGAATCAACAATCAACAACACAATTAGTAACATATTAAACTTTAAAAGAGCAATTTTCACTTAATGGATTTTACCATTTTCTTTATCTTTCTTGAGCTGTATTTGAGTGATTTCAAAATACCTAGAAGATAAGTAAATATCTTATTTAATTAAGCAAGTATAGTTATAAATATGCAATAATTATGGATTTAATTATCCTCCTTTGCTTCATTTAGTATGCAATAAAATTATAAACTTACCAGCAGTTAAAATGCCTTTAACGCTTTGTGTTATACTAGACCACCAAGTAATATCTTGAATAGCTGTGAAATAGTGAATAAAAAAATATTAAAAAATACCATTTTATTAAGTAAACCTGTGACATTTGTAAACATTTTTTAATACAAATGTTTATTAAAGATAAATTTTAAATTTCTAAAGATACAAGAATTAACAAAATATATCTGAAATAATTTTTACAATTTATAACTAATAAATTATAATATTCTTTATATATATATATATATAAAGAATTTTACATCAATAATTTTAATTATTAAAAAATAATAATAATAACAGAAAGTAGATCTTAATTATTTTTACAAATGAAATATTAAATAGAATTTATACATTGATGTTTTAAAACATCAATGTATAAATTAATTTAATATTAAATAAATATTTAATATTAACAAAATAATTTTAATCTTGTTTAAAAATAACATTATTAATAAGAATACATATTTAATAACATATTTAATTTAATTTTCCTTTTAATGTTTTATTAAATAATAAAAGATTACCTTTTTGTACCATTTCACTACACTGAGGATCAAAAGCCACCGATTGTAAAACATCTTCGAGGTCTCTATATCGCCCATCTTTATTCCACATTACTAATAAATTGTGTTGAACTGTTTTTGGAAGTAAATTTAAATGATGCAATGTGGTAGCAGTGCTTCCATCTTGCTACAATACATGAGTTAACTACTATTATACATTGTTAAAAAATAAATTACACTAAAATTTGTTAAATGATAATACAAATTTTTTAATGCAGTATAACAAAACTTTGCATTAACCTACAGAATATCCAATCCCCATATAAATATTTCATCAAACAAAAGTTATTAAAAACTACAAATAAAGCAAGATTATTTAAGCAGCTCAATTCATTAAAATCATCCAAAACTTGTAAATCATATTGTTAAAAAAAAATATATATATATATATATATAAATATTGTAAAGTAAATTGTAGTTATTAATTATTATTGTGCTAACTGTAATAGTATTTATATAAAATATTACATGTTATTGTTAAAACTATTTTCAATGCAATAAAATAAATGATACCTCTATTGTACATTGACTCTGATTCCAATGTAGTTGTGGCATTAATTTTAATTGTTCAGCATACAAGTCCCGAAAATCTGAGACTTGATTCATTACAATGTTTTCCACTTTTTGTTTGTCTTCTCCAAAATACATCCTAAAGTCTCCTAATTTAAAGTAGGACTTTTTTCATCAATTGTTTAATTCAACTGCAGACATGCAAAATAAAAAAATACAAATATATATGAGAGTTTAAGTAGCTTTTAATTTTCTTGTATCCAATAGTAATTCAATTACTTTCAATATCAAAGCAGGATATTGGAACAAATTTATTATTTCTAATATTTTCTAACCATTAAAAATATTTTATTAAAAATTATCATCAAACAACGTTTTATTAAGAAAAAGCCTTTATGCATTCAAATCATTTATTTATAAAAAAAATCATTAAAATTTTAGAAAAATGATAATATATATATTTAAAAAAAAAATGTTTAACTAAAAAATAATATTAAAAAATATATTTCTAATTTAAGTGAAAAAATTTTAGTTTTAAGTTTTTCATATATTCTGGAAGGGGGTGGGGGGAGGAGAAAAATTAAAAGTTGATTCACCAGAATAAGATAATTCTGCAATTTTGAGAAACAGCTTCACTTCTGAAAAAGTCTCGGGTAAGCATAATAATGAAGCATGCAATGCACTCTGTAAGTTTGTCTGCAAGGCTTGCTGCACATCAGTATCTTTTATTTTTTTCAATAATTTTACCTAAAAATTAAATATTCATCCAAATTAAATAGTTTATATTTTTAGTTAATGCAGAAAATCAAGTACATTAATTTTGACTGAATCAATGATGTATGATAGATAACCTTCAAAAAGTATAAATGAAAAATAATTCCATATGTTGCCAACACAGCAATTTTCAAAGTGTTATAATTTAGTAACTATAGTACTTTAAAATTACTCAGAGGTCATGATATTTATATGATAAGCAAGAACAGTTGTATTGGTGAGAAAATAATCGAAGTGCTGCATGAGGGAGAAAGAAAAAGAAAAGTTGAGGATTGAGCTAGGTCAGACAAAATAAACATGGTGCTCACGACAAAAAGAAAAACAAGTTCTGGTTTCGAGAACAAGGAAGAGCCAGTTTGAGAAGAGACAGTGAGGTCAACAGGATCAAAGAGAACTATGGAAATTTGAGATTGTTGTGAGGACAGGCTGATGTACTGGAGTATTTTGATTTACTGTTAAATCCATTGTAGATGTCCCCTGCTGATGTTGCAGTTGGGTTTTTGATTAATGTATACATCATTGTAAATAGTTCATCAATAAATGTGCTATTACTTTTAATGACTTTACAAAATGTTAAAAGTGAGTTTCGAGAAAATCTTTAAAGTTTTTCATGTGTAATGAAAAATTACACATCAGTACAAAAGAAAAATAAAGGTGTTTTCAACAATTTTGAAAAATAAATAAAGGCCTATAAGGTGTTTTTCAATAATATTATCAAATTTGTGTTTAAATCAGCACGCTTTGAACAAAAATATTTTCAATTGACACAGAACTTTTAAACTCAGCTTTTATTTTTGTAAATTTGTGGTTATTGTCTCATATTTGCTGTGAATAGTAATTGAATCAGAGAATAATTTAATCATAGCTTTAATTATATAATTTTTATTTACAAATTTCAATTATGTTAATTATTTATAAACCTTTACAATAAACACTAAACTTGTATAATATGCAATCAAACCAAATAAATTGGTAGCTATATAATTTGCAAAAACAATTTTGTTTCATTAAAAATTCTAATCAAGTCTGATTAAAGAAAGATTTTATAGAGAGAAAAACTGGCAATATGTGGGGGGGAAGGAAATAACAATGATTGCAAATAGTTACAAATTTCAACTGATATCTTTGTAATCTCCAGTATAAAAACTGCTTTTTATTCTGATCATCAGCAGCAATGTTAATAATGAAGATTTAACTGCAGTTAACATAATTAAAAGACACACTTTCAGAACCAGAATTATAACATAAAGTAAAGATTTTAGCTTTGGTTACACATTTACTTTCTGCATTTCATTTGTTTATTATAATTTTGATTCCTCGTTGAAATAAAATAGCATTTATAAGACAAGGAATACATAGTGTTGATTTAACATACAAAATCTGAAGAAAGTAGAATTGCATTTTGACTTTATTATTTTAGTGTTTTAATAACACTTAATTATTTAACATAAGAAGAAAACTTTAAAAAGAAATATTATTAAAGCATATTAAAAAATATACTTACTGGTTTGTGCAATCTTCCACTTATATATAAAGTTTGCCAATCTAATAAATCTTCAATTAGATGATTTGTACTAATAACACCATATTTAATGAGCTGAAAATATATTTAGGTTATTATATCAAATTTCCGATATTGTTAACTTGTTGAAATATAACTTAAAATACTAACCTTATTTTCAACTTCAACTAAACTGTTGAAATACATTTTAGCTCCAAAGTTAACTTGAATATTTTTCACAAAATCAGCACCTCCATATTTAAGGAATGAATAATGCTTATGGTTTATCTTCATGTTATCTTTATGCCATTCCAAAGGATTATCAACACAAAATATAAAATCAATCATATTATTCTAAAAGAGAAAAAAGGATTATCATATATGGAATTGTAGAATAATTTAACATTCAAGAAATTTGGAAACACACACACAATTATTCTTTTGTGGGAAACGTGCAATCGTTCATAAAGTCCATTAATGTATGCAAAATAGTATACATGTTTCATTAATTTACATTATGGAATCATCTGTAAAAATGATGGAAATTGTGCTTCAATTATTCTAATAAAACTGGCTAAAATAAAGAAAATATCGTGAAATCAGAATGTAATATTTGTAGATTATATAATTTATATTTTATCTACTATATCTAATTCTAGAATAATGGCATTTAGTAAAATAAATATCTTTATATATTGAATTCTTTAGTTAAATAAGTACAAAAAAGTATATTAATACATCTCACCTGATCTTTCTTGTTACCTTGTGAAAAAACTGATGATCCATATGCAAAAACTAATGAAAATTGTTGTGGAAATCTTGACAAAATTGAATCAAAAAATTTCACAGATGTAGAAACCATTTTTGAAAGATTTTGGAACTACTTCTAATTTTTATATTTATACAAAATTTAAAAAAATCAAAATTCTTATTCTTACTAATAATTTGTATTTATTAAAATAAATTATTTGTACTTCTCATTAAAATACATTTGATTGAAAACCTGCCGGTAGCAAGTTAAAAACTTAACTTGATTGTTTTGAGATTTATGCTGCTTTATCTCAATTTATATAAATTCTATCAAATTAAAAGAGATGCCGTAATGATGATCTAACAATAATTATAAAGATCAAAATTTTTTAATCAATGACGTTCTTTTAGTGATCTTATCTCATGATGTATTTTGGAAATAAATTTTAATTAAATGAATTGAATTGTCCATCATTACTGGCAATCAAAAATTTATATATATATATATAAATAAATAGATAAGCAGAATACGCAAAAGATTGAAATGAATATATGAAATTATTCATTACAGATACTAGATAGCAGCATTAAAGAATTGAACAGAAGGCCCTGAATGGCCGAGTGGCTAGCGCTTTGGCCCTCGGTACCACAGGTTTCGGTTTCGAGATCCGACGGTGCCATGGATGTTTGTAGTGGTTCGGAATCCACTTTAAACCGTAGGTCCCGGTCTAACACGATCGTAGAACGTTGTGGAGAGTGACGTATTAAATAGAGAAAAACGCATTGTTCCTATATAGCGATTATAGGATTATAGTCCTTGTTGCTTCGAATCCCCATATACCCCTTCGATACATTCATTCAATTGAACAGAAAACAAAAATGACTACTATTACAAAAAAAAAAAAAAAAAAGAAAAGAGAGCGAGAGAAAGTTGAATCTTGTAGCTTATGATTTTTTTTTTTTTTTCGTAAGAAATTAAGTCTTGTAATGTGCATCCAGAATGGACACAAAGAGAGATGGAGTTGTATGAAATCGATCTTCCAAAATAAAATCTAGATTTTTTTTTTCACCAAAACAATCCTCCAAAATAAAACTAGAAAGGTTCATACAAAATTTTCTCTTACCCTTCCAGTTCCCTGGATTATTAAGAAAGAGATATCCAAGGGGGCGGGATGCAGCCAATTAATTCCAATATTCTTTTAAAGTTACTTTTATTCAGCATATTAATGACGAGATGATACAAAATTTACAGACAGACATACAGACAGAGAAAGCGCCTCTTAGCGCGGCTAACTACTAACAAGGAAGTACAGTTCTTAAACCCAAGCACGGTTGGTTACAGTTAAGAGAGGAAAAGTGTTCACGTGACATACAAATCAAAAGTTCTAGTTCGACATCCTTTTCGACATTCTCCCACCTTTGAGTTTCAAGAGAATAATGAAACTCAAAATCATAAGTCCAATCGCTTAGGAGATCTCAGGATTCTTAACAGGATTCACAACGGGATGTCTGATAAGTATCACTATTATCACACCTGTCATATGGTTGACAGTCAATAGATTGTGGACAATCACTGGATTCGATGACAGTCACTGGATCTGATGTGGAATCATCAGTGTCGGGGCACTTGTTGCGGAAGGAGTCAGATGGTGGAGTCCTACTCTGCAAGGCACACCTTTCATCTTGTCTAATTTAAGTTCTAAATGAACAGCACGAAAAATAGCACAAGTAAATAAGACAATCCAACATTTTTTGTTGTCTTTCAAAAACAATGGTCCACACAGATCTACACCAATGACTTCGAATACTTGAGCTTCTCTTATTCTATCTTCGGGGAGTGGAGCACTAATAGATTGCAGAGGATGTATGGAAAATCTTTTGCATCGGAGACAGTTTCTAATGACTTGACGAATAGTCTTTCTGCTTTTTATAATCCAATATTCTTCTCGTAACGTAGACATCAAGACTTGTATACCTGCATGGCAAAGTTCAACATGCTTCTCAAATATTAATTTGTCTACTATATGATGCTTTGATGGTAGCAAAATTGGATATCGAAAACTTTCTTGATCTTTTCTTTGTATAATTCTTGTCTTTACTCTAAGGAGATCATCTGGATCTAAATAGGTCTGCATTGAAAGATTTCTGTTTTTCTCAAAACATTCTCTTTGAACCTTTCTTAAAATTATTTTCTCGGCTTTATCACATTCTTCAACATTTAAGTTACAAAAAGTTCTTTCATTTACCCTTTTCTTAATATTGTTGATGAAACGAAGTATCCACCCCATAATTCTTACGATCTTTTTGTAAGACGAAATTCTTAAGAAATATTCAAAAGTTTCAGTTTCGATATTAGATGCAGATATAACAACTTTTCTTTTTTCTGAATTAACAACTTCTAAATCAGGAAACATTTCAGAAGTAGGCCATTTTTCAAAAGATTGATAGAGCCAACTAGGTCCCTCCCACCATTGAGATTTCACTAATTCTTCGGCATTGCAACCTCGTGAGGGAAGGTCAGCTGGATTTTGATGACCAGGTACAAATTTCCATGAAGTTATTTCAGATAATTTTCTAATTTCTTTTTCAGGATCACCTTCTATCCACCATAAGAAGTGTAAATAGTCTCTGTCCTTTTCATGTAAAGATATTTGTAAAACTGTTCGACGAATATCTGCAGTGACACCGATGTTACCCAACCTAAATCGATTCAAAACAGCTGGAATCAGTTCAATGAGATTGGGTCCTTTTTCAATACAATCATTCAAAGATATAGAGTTATTAACACGAGCTGAACCATCAAAAACTGGTCTTATTTTGGTAGTAGAATTTTCTTTTATGACAGCTCGATGCGGCAAATAGTGTACACTTGAGACTTCATAACAATTTGGATCAGGTACTATTTCTTCGATAACATCTTCTTCTTCCCATTCTTTAAACACTTGTTCATACTCTACTAAACAGTTGTTTGCATTCAAATTTTTAACAGTATTTTTTAAACGTTTCTGAGCCAAATATTTATTATCAGGAATTGAAGGACATCTATCTATCCAAGGAAGAGATACTATATATCTTCCGTCATTTTCTCTGCTAACTGTTGATTCGAAATGTTCCCAAACTAATTTCTGCATTTCTTCTTTCGATTGCTTTTCGCTAGGATCTAAAATACCCAACGAATCTAAATTCCATAAGTCTGTAATTTTAGCATCATTTATGTGTAATGACAGAACAAGAAGAGAACTATCTAACTTAGCATCAGAAATTTTTCCCATTACTGTCCATCCCAGAATTGTCTGAACAGCTACTAATCCACATGGAAGATGTTCCACTTTTCCTGTAAATAACTTTCCTGCAACATCTGCCCCCAATAAAACATGAATCTCATTAGTATTTTGTTCATGCAAGCAAATTTTGCTTTTAGGCGAAATGTCACTCAAAAATATTCTTTTATCTTTTAAATCATTTATACAGTCTGAACTTCTAATTTTTGGAATTGATGCACAAATTTTGTTTTGATCCATTACTTCTATTTTAATATTATTCATTTTATCCAAACTACTTAATTGTATCATATAACGGTTATGGCGTTCAGTAATTTCTGTTCCTCCAAATAGCCCATGAGTAATCAATTCTTCTCCTTTTTATATCAAAACCCATATTTTCAGCAGCAAATTTTGATATATAACTTCTTTGTGATCCGGTATCAATAATTAAACGAATATAATGTTCTAAGTTTTTATTCTGGATTCGAACTACTAATGTTTGTAAATAAACTTCATTCAAAGATGACTGATTGGTAAGAACAGTAGTTTCTGAAGATTCATTTTTATTAATTTGTTTCTGTTTAAATTTTGAAAAGCACATGATCGAAGAATGTTTTCCTGAACAGTGGGAACAAATTACATTACTCTTACAAAATCGAGAAATATGTTTTTTAGTTTCAAGACATTTAAAACAAGCTCCTTTTTCATCAAAATATTTTTCTTTCTTCAATAGACAAATTTATTGCGTATTCACAAGTAGAACTAGGATGATCCGATGACTCACAAAAAACGCAATTTGTTGTATTTTTATTTCTTTCTTTAACATTAGTCGAAACTAATTCTGCTGCTGAAGGAATTCTTTCCCAGCCTAATTTATTACTTCTTGAGCCGCGGTTGTTTACTTTATCGAGAGGCGAAAAGGGCCGAGGTCGAAAATCAGAAGTGTTTGCGAAATTATTGCTCATCATGGCTGCGCGTTCTCTCGATCTCAAGGTCAAAGCTAAAAACTTCAGTAGTTCTTCGATATTATTATAAGCATTTTCATTCTCAGTTTTATTATATTCTATAAGAATATCTTGAGGAAGGGCTTTTAGAATTATTGGGCAGAGAACTGCGGAATAATTTTCTGTTTTCAAATCTAAACTTTCCAAACTTCTTAATTCTGTTAGAATTTTGTCATAGAATTTTCTAAAAGAACAAATATCGTTGGAATTTCTCAATGATTTTATGTTTAAAATATTATTCATATGAGTATGTATCAATAGATCATTTCTTGCAAATCTTTCTTTTAATAAATTAATTGCCGAATCATATGTAGAAGCAGAAATAGAAAAACCTTCTACAGTATTTAAAGCAGTACCACCTAAATGTGCTTTAAGGTAATTAAATTTATCTACTTTATTTAATAAATCATTATTGTGAATGGCAGATTCAAAACTATTCCAAAACGTTAGCCATTGATTGATATCACCATAAAATTTTGAAATATTTAATTTCGGCAATTTTACTCTTACACTATCCACTTGTTTCGACTCATTTAATTCTTTATTTTGTTCGGAACGTGTTTCGCATTTATTTTCACTCAATTCTTTTTTTAACAAGCGAATTTTTTTATTTGCACGAAATTTCCACAGGGCAACTTTTTCATCATATTCGTCTGTATTTTCAATTTCAGTTTCAATATCTTCTACTTCGTAAAGAGGTTCTAATTTGTTATCTATCTCTTTCAACGAGTCATGTTTAGTAGTTAGCATTTCAACTAATTCTTCTAATTTATCAATATCTATTTCTTCAATGTTTGATAGTTCCGATTCTAATTTTGTTAGAATTTTTGTAACGGATGTTCTAGAAACACTCCGTTTCTTTTTTAACAAATATAATTTCTCTTTACTATTTTCGTCACTCGCCATTTCAAAATTAAAAGTATCTCATCTAAATATTAACTGACTACAATCCCGGCAGGGATGCCAAATTTTACCTCACCAAAACAATCCTCCAAAATAAAACTAGAAAGGTTCATACAAAATTTCTCTTACCCTTCCAGTTCCCAGGATTATTAAGAAAGAGATATCCAAAGGGGCGGGATGCAGCCAATTAATTCCAATATTCTTTTAAAATTACTTTTATTCAGCATATTAATGACGAGATGATACAAAAATTTACAGACAGACATACAGACAGAGAAAGCGCATCTTAGCGCGGCTAACTACTAACAAGGAAGTACAGTTCTTAAACCGAAGTACGGTTGGTTACAGTTAAGAGAGGAAAAGTGTTCACGTGACATACAAATCAAAAGTTCTAGTTCGACATCATTTTCGACAATTTTATTTATAAGAAGGCTTAAAACTGTTTAAAGGGATAAAATGAATTAATTAGATGAATAATGAATGTTTCATTATTCATCGAATAATGAAACATGAATGTTTCGCTTATCCATTAATCTATTGATATCCACATAGTCTAGATCAAGGCACAACTCTACTTTTAACACTTTGAAAGCAGACGATTTAGGGCAAAAATTTACAAAAGACTGATTTTAAGTTAAACAAATTAAATGAGGAATCTTACAGATTTTGAATAGATTTACATAGATTTTAACATTCGGAAATCTTCTGGACCTGACAACATTCCAAATAAAGCCTTAATGTGTCTCCCCCTTAATGCCATTACTCATCTTGTAAAAATCTACAACAGCTGTATTAAATATCACTACTTCCCTGCTATCTGGAAAAAAGCATATAACATCATGTTCCCTAAACCTGGCCAAGATTATCGGCCCATCAGTCTGCTTAGCTGTGTAGGAAAACTATACGAAAAACCCTTAGTGAAACATATTACTTCTTTTTGCGATAAAAATTCCATAATTCCAGCAGAACAATTTGGATTCCGTCAACATCACTCAACTTGTCATCAACTTCTACGTGTCACCAATATAATCACTGAAGGATATAACTATAAACTTTTTACAGGAGGTGTCTTTCTAGATGTCAAAAAAGCCTTCGATCTACTGTGGCACGATGGACTGATCTACAAAATGATCAAACTTCAATTTCCAACGTGGATCACACTTATCATTAGAAATTATCTTAAAAATAGAACCTTTCAAGTTCGACTTCATAATGAATTCTCCACAATCGATCGTATTAGTGCTGGTACACCTCAAGGAAGCGTGCTCAGTCCTATTCTCTACAATATCTTTACCTACGACTTTCCTCAATGCACTAACATTTCCACTTGCCTATTTGCTGACGATTCTGCTGCTCTTACCCAAGGTGCTTCTATTCTTTATGTGATCAATACTCTTCAAAATTTTCTGAATATCCTAGAGGATTGGCTAACTAAATGGCGCATCGCAATTAATGTCTCTAAATCTCAAGCCATGATTTTCCGAAAAGGACACGCCAGACAACCATATATTAATCTCTCCCTTTTTGATCAACAAATTGAATGGGCAACTAATATTAAATATCTTGGCTTAATTATAAACAATAAACTTACATTTCGAGCTCATATTCAAAAAATCAAAGAAAAATGTTGGAACAAATTTTATCTCACTCTACCACTCATTAATACATTTTCTAAATTAACTTTGTCAAACAAACTTCTTCTCTACAAACAAGTTCTTAGGCCTATCCTTACCTATGCTGCCCCAATCTGGGGTCTAGCTGCACAATCTAACAAGAAATCAGTACAAATTATTCAAAACAAACTTCTTCGTATTATCACTGGTGCAGCCTGGTTTGTCCGCAACTCTACAATTCATCATGATTTAAAAATTGATTCTATTGACAACTATATTACTAAACTTTCTAGAAATTTCTTCAATACCATTGCTACTCACAAAAACCCTCTCATCAAGGCACAAACTATATTTACGCAACTGAATGGAAAATACAAGTATCCTTTCTCTACTTCTAAATGGAATCGAAGCCTCAAAGCACATAATTTCCTGCTCACTTATCGCTTTTTAGATATTTTACTTCAACGCATATTTACTGATCATAAATTTCTTGTTACGTTTCCATCACCGATGATTTACATTTTTCTTACTTTCTTCTTTTTTTTTTCTCTCAAATCATACGATTACTGTTATCTATTTATCATGACTTTTCTTTCCTACTGCCTTCACATACCATTGAGTAGATGAACGCTTCGCGTTCAGGCACTCGACATCTTTATTCAACAATGATGACATAGATTTTATATTCCATTAATCAAAATGCAGTAATTTACTTTCCTTGTAGGCTTTCTTTTTGGTCACAAATCCTATAATCTTTTGTACCCACCAAATTAATTTCATGATTGTAGACATCTTCATCTGGTTATTTTCCACCATGAGAACACAGAAATTCGTATGTGAAACAGAAAATGATGAAAAAGAAATTTTAAATCAAGAAATGCAGTTGAGGTTTATATAGTTAATTCATTTAACAAGGAAAACATAATATAGAGTAAAATAGTGAAAAGGAAGTGAAATATAAAGAGTTATTTCTTAATAAATGAAATAGAAGAGTTAAGATTGTGTATATAAATGGAATTACCACAGAAATACAAATTTAAATGCATGAAGGACATTCTATTATCTAAAATTGGCGTTATTAAAAAAATGAAAATTATCTGAGATGATTTTGCTTCTCTATGGCTCATCTTTACAATACACGAGTATTGTTGATTTAGAAAAAAACTGGTTGAAGATCTCACTATTAAATATAGCAAAAATTTTAAAATGTATGAATTCACATGCGAAATTGAAAGTTTGAATTTTGAAGCAGAGATACAATTTTTATATTTTAGACACTTAAGCAAAATATAGAAACATTGTCTCAGCTTAATATTCTACAGGCTCTTCATGGTTGTGGTTTAATTAAGTCTTACCCAAATGTCAATGCCGCTCTTTAAATCTAACTATTCTATCTCTATTGCTACGTGTGTGAGAAGTTCTAGCAAGTTTAAATTAATAAAAATTATTTAATATCTTCTATCGGACAAGAACGATAATGCGGTGTATTATTTCATTATAAATCAACATCGTTAAAATATTAATTATGATGATGTAATTAGTGAATTTGCAGAAATGAAACACGCTAAAGTGCAATTTAAATAAACCTTATTGAAAATCTACTATAATGTATATTTTATCCCAAACCTAATTAATTAACTGACTTGATATGTGAATTCTTGCGTAGGACAACGAATCACTAGGAACGGCACTTATTAGGAAGATTTATTTGAAAGTGAGATTATAAGAGAAAATGATGTCAAGAAGACGTGTGTGTTGTTTTCGTGATATTTTGTAACTGAGAATTTGCGAAAGTTAAGCTAAAATTTCTTTTTTTATTTGAACTTTTTTTTTATTTCTCGGGTTGAAAGGTGAATTTCTATGTTTCAAACTAATGTGGGATTTTACGAAAGGAAATTTGAATATTAAAGGAAGCCTTCTCTAGAATTTTGTCATTGCTAAATAAGATAATATGGTCTGCATATAATATACCTTCGGTATGAGCTTAGAACATTATCAAAAATATGACACACATAAATGGTGAATAGAAAAGCACTGAGAACACTTCCTTGTACTCAGCGAGTGGAAAATAATTTCATCCAAACTGAGTTTCTATATTTGACATAAATTTTCATTAAAAATCATCATAAATTTGACATTTTTTCAATACAGTCAGAAGGAGCACAAACTTATCCCAATATTTTCTTTTAGGTTCTGAAATTAAATAACCAAGTCTGGCAAAATATTTCTTGCATGTGATCCAAAGGTCATGGAAAAGTTGAGTGCGTACTTGATACAAAAGTTTTATTTTCTATTGTAAAAATTTATTGTGTTGTCTGCTATACCAAAGAAGCGTTGGTTGGTAAGAAATTCTATAGTAAGTATTTCCTTTGGAGTAGGATATAGTGTCCTAGCTTCTATAAAAAAAAGAGTGTTAAGGATTTTAAATTAAAAAAAAAAATTTCCGCTATGCGTGTAACACAGTTGTGGTAGTGACTTTATGATTTTCACTGAAGTTAGCATTTAGGAACTAGGAATGAACATGAGTCAATATGATGTGGGGCACTGCAGAATTCACAAGCAAAAATAATATTTGCATATTGTGGTTGAGTATGTAAATGGGAAACAGTTTCGACACTGACGGAGTTTCAAAATATAAAATTTTTTTTTGTTGCGTAAGCCATAATTTAACATGCTCTGGTAAAATTGTTCCTTAAATAGTAATTAAGACAGGTGTGAATAGGCTGGAAGTAGCTCGTTTGTAGCTCGTACCTGAAATGTTGCATAGTTTTGTGACTGTAAAGCTGTTCTCTTCGAGGCATACATCAGTGGGGATATGAAGTAGAAATCGGGTTGATTTTTTCCAGGTAAAGGGATGCTGAAATCAGAATATTCATGATAATTTTCATATTTGTCACTTCTCTGGAAGGGTCATAATCATCGGAAGATATATTTAACTTACTTCGTCGGGTGTATTGAGTTTATAATTTTCCCAATAATAAATTAGTTGAGATCTAATCAGAGTTGCGTAGATTATTTGAACTTCATTGTTTAAAATATATTTCATTCCAAAACCGAGACAGACATTTTCCAAAGCAGAGACTTTTATTTCAACATACGTGCTTTTACTAAGACTATTTAATACTACAGGCGCTTGTATTATAGGTTTGGCAACTCAAATATACTCTTTTGCAAACCAAATTCCCCATTTGCAAATCAAATACACCCATTTGCAAACCAAATTCGCCTTTCCCGAAATTAGGATTTTATTTGTTAATGTGCTTCCAATGTGCGTGAATGGTTTTTTTTTTTTTTTTTTTTTTTTTTTTTTTTTTTTTACGTGTGCAAGTTTATAAAGACATATGTGCATATGTACATCTAAATATGTATTTCTCTATGAGAAATGGTGCAGTAGTATGGTAAATACGTATACCTAAAAACACATATGTTAAACTGCATTTTTTCAACAAGTATGATTTATGTATGCACCCTTAGCATGTCCATATTTACTTCCATATGTATATATATATATATATATATATAATATGAATATGAATGTGTGTAGGTTTGAGTTTGTGTATTTGTATTTGTTTCTGCATTTGTATGTATGTCTATTTGTGTATTTGGCATGTATGTTTGTATGCATGTATACGCGTAAAATCGTGCATGTAATTTTATGTGGATATGTATACTTGTACGTTTGTTCACATGTATGTATATATATGTACATGTTCATTTGTATATACAGGTGAATGTGTAGATAAGTACATTTGTATATACAGGTGAATGTGTAGATAAGTACATTTGTATATTCATGGATGAACATTTATCTGTGTTCACTAGCATGTTCATGTGTCTATATGCGTGTATTCATGTATCTATGTGCATGTATGTGTGCATGTGAATATGTATGTATGTATGCGCATATATGAGTATATGTATCTTCATGTGTCATAATTATATATATATATATATATATATAAAATGGGTCACTTATCTAAATGAATATGAAAATTAACAATGATACAGTTACTAGAAAAAGGAACACAACAGTCAAAGAAATTGAGATAAGAGCTACGCGCGCTTAAACACAACTGCACTTCTACCTTAAACTACAGATGTTTGCTTTCTAGATTAAATTTAAAAAACTAAAATACACGCTTTTGACATTAATTTTCTCGTCAGTACTTTTATTCTTATGTTAACAATTATTTTTTACTTTTTAGTTTGAATAACTCTAAAAGCGTGTTTTTTAGTTTTTTTAAACTATTAATTTATTTTTTACTAATCCTGGCGATCCTAATCACGATGAGATAACAAAGTTATCAAAATATTTTAATGTTGTCGGTCCTTGATAAGTCTACAATGTTTAAATTAAATCTCATCGCTTAAAGTAGGGCAAAAATCGAGCCCAAAGAGTCAGTTACAAACAAACATACAGGTGAAACTATTAAAAGCGTATTAATAAAAAAATAAACTTTTTATTTACAATTTTGTTTAGGACTTTTAGAATCTGAAAAACGAATAAGAAAATTTTAAACCTGATTCTTTCCTTATTATTAATATAATTTAAAATGGACTTATAACTCTATATTGAAAAGCCAAACAATTATATTCTAATTCATTTACTATTTTTTTTTGTTGTTGTTCTAATGCAGCTGGCAAACACTTAGACAGCTTGGTCTTGGATGCCTTAAGGCAAGCGCTGCACAGATGTTACTCACATTGTATTACCCAGGGGGCACGTGTAACTTGAAGATAAGCCACGGACGCGGAGTAACAATGCCCCCGCAACGCTCTACGATCATACGAGACCGGGACCTACTTTTTAAAGTGGATTCCGATCCCCTACAAGCAACCATGGCACAGCCGGGACTTGAACCCGGAACCTGTGGTACCGAGCGCCAGAGCGCTAGCCACTCGGCCATTCAGGCCCAATTCATCTACTATTGAATTAGTGAAAAAAATTTTATTTTTCTATGAATGTTTTATTGCATTTCAAAAGTCAGAGATTCCGTTTAATGCTGTTAAAATTTAATTATTCTATCCAAAATTAAATTATTCTGTTATTTTCCCTTTTGTTTGTCATAATTTAGATTTCTTCATTAATAAGATATTTTGTATACTTTTTTAACAATTGATACAACGGTTTTATTAAAAAAAGGTTATTTTTTTTAGTAACTATTAACTGTAACCTTAAAGGCAGACAAGGCCAATTGGTGTTGTCGACGATTTTGCAGGAGAATAACAGATATTATTCCAAAGATATTAATGCCTCTTTCATATTATTTAATATAATTTTACAGATCAAAAATGATGATTATCTGTTTATGATTCTTTTTATTTTTTGTTAAGTATATATTGTTATGTATATAGATATATTGTTTTTCGCACATGCTTGGTGTAAAATTTGATGCAAATATTCTCAACTCTGTAAACAGCTTAAGTTGGTTGTTATAGTATTTTTGCTAGTAAATATATTGAAGTGACATTCATCTACTATGATTATTGAAAACGCAGAAGCCTTCAAGTCGTGGTTGACATCACGTTTAATTCGCATGTAAGTACTGTATGATTGTTCTAATCGAATCTGTATAATTACTTAAATTTTAATATTATTGATTTAGCAAAATTATGTTTTCTTTTTTTTGAAAGCGGCATGTATAATTCGTTGCTTTGTTTCTATTTATATATAGGTTATCAAATTACATTATTTTCATTAACATTAAAAATTAATTAAATAAAAACTTATTTTTAAATGACTAAAAAGTTTTACGATTTTTTGATGTATAAATATATAGAGCGTATTTATTATCATGATGTATTTAGGTTTTTATTTTTTTGAAAATTTTGTATCTTAATAATATCTTTTAATTTTTTTTAATCTTAAGTAACTGAAATAAGTTGTTTTTATAAGTTAATAATGAGATTCATTCCTTCATAATCATAAAGTTTTTAATGTGGTTATTGTTCCAACTCAATATTGCTATTTTAGAATATGGTATTATCAAAATTCATAATTTACCAATAATAATAATTTTTTTTTATACAAGATTAGATTTATTTCAATTATATGGCACATGTCAATCTAGTAATCCTGTATGGCATTATTTTTAATCAACTTTAATTTACAGTAACATGTTTTTAATGCATTTCTTTGTTAATTAATTAATTTTTTTGTTTTCTGCACTATTTATTATTCAAAGGAGCTTTGCTGGGAAGTGGGGGAATCTTAAGACCATATTTTTAAGGGAGCAAAAAATAAATTGGTAAAAAAAAAAAAAAAACACTTTTCATCATTAGATACACAATCATGAATAAAATATTATCTTAGAATTTTATTTATTTTTAATGCATACAAAAGTTTATATAAATAAATTATGAAACAAAATATCTGGGCTAACATGAATTTTTTTTTAAAGAATAAATGAGAATCTGTCTTAATCAAACGTAAATTCTATGAAATAAAAATTCTATGTATTTTTTTTCCTATGTAATTTATTTATAACTTTTGCTTTTTTTAATTACTTTCAAGTGATTAAATTCATATTTAAAATTACATTCTCGTCATTGCATATATTTCATTTTCCATTCTTTTGTATCTGTTAAAGAAAACTATTTATTTCTAAAATACCTTTTATTTTGCTATCTCCTAGATGTTAAGAAAACATATTTTAATTAATTTATCTTGAGCTATTTTGAATCTAGTGTCTTTTAGCTATCTTATGACTTTCCTGGCTTGCCATCTTTTTTTTATTATATTTCTGCTTTCATTCATTTCCCATCATTTTTTGGGAAAGTGCACGCGCGTGTGTGTGTGGGAAGGGGGATCACACACAGAGAAATAGCTAAGAGGTGAGGAAATGGGGAGAACAATGGAAAAGCATGTGGTGTAATCACTATGGAAATCATCTTGCCTAAAATAGGATTTTATTTGCAAAATAGGAAGCAATTTCTATTAAAACATAATTGTTTGATGCACATATTAATAAAAAAATTAGCTTGGACTTTGAAAGAATTGCCTTGATGGATTTATAATTTTTCTTTGTTATCAATAAAATATTAATTTTATTATTTATGTATTAAATTTTTTCTTTATTAAGTTTATTCTTCATAATTTAACAGTAGTATTATGTTAACTTTTTAAAACTAGATCATATAGATATATTTGTATAAATATTCTCGTAATACTGTATTGCTTTACGCTTCATAAATAATTCATTAAACAAATATCATTTCAGGTGTGATGCAGATCCAAATGCTTTAGCTAAATATATTTTAGCTCTTGTTAGGAAAGAAAAACCAGAGGAAGAATTAAGAGAATTCTGTTTAGACCAACTTGATGTGTTTCTTTTGAAAGGTAAAAAAAATTTCCTTTTCGAAAATATTGATAACATTTTTTTTATCGCTGATGTTTTCATGGGTTATGAAAATTCATAAAGTAATTTGAAATCATTGGTTAATTACAATTTTTTAAGAAATTACAATTTCATACTTTGTTTTAATATTTTAATTTAAACATTTCTTAAAGTGCTAATAAATTATTTAAGTGGTATTTTTTTTTTTAAAAAAACATTTTTTAAATCAATCATTTTTTAAAAAAATATTTACAGTTAAAAATATTTTGTGCAACCTATTTTCAAAAATCTTTGAAATAAGTGAAGGGATGATATTCATGGTAATTGATTTCATTTTTCATATTTCTAATTTTGTGTATATGCAACTTTAATATACAAGTTTTTAAAATTCTTATTATTGATCTCATTTATATTACGATTAAATTGATAATTAATATTTGTATTAATAATAGTGAATAATTGTAACTAATTAGTATAAATAAAATTTGTTTATCTATGCACACTTTTTTTAAAGTTTGTGTGTGTGTATTAGATTGCTTAAACTTCATTAATTAACATATATATGGGAATCGTAAGTATTAAGAAATCATTTTAATCTCTTTCAATCATGAGTATTAAGAAATTAGGAACATCTTAATTAATAGACATGTAAAATCAATTTTTCAGTTAACATTCATAAATTTTAATCAGTGCAAATTTTTTTTATTAATATCTGTATATATTCCTCTAAGTTTGTGCATTTATATATGTCTGCCACAATTTACATCTAAATTGTACCTAAATTAGCAGGATTCATCTAATAAAAAACCTTAGATCAACTGAAAATTTTTTTTAATTTGATCAATATTTGCTAAAAAATTATTTATTAGATTTTACACTAATTTGGAGAGTTTTCATGATTGGAGAATTTGTGATGGTTGACGTTATTTTTTTAATCTATTTTACTGTTCATAGATAGGCTCACATGAAAATAATTAAATAAAACATAATAATAAAGCATATTAATAGCATGACTTGATGCTGTAATAGCTTTAAAAATCAATCTATCGATTAATTAAACAAATCATGAATTTTAATCAGTTTTATCTTTTCTATTACTTGATGTTAAACATAATCAGAAGATTATTTTTTATGGATAAATATATATAAGCTATTGCATTTCAATTTTTGATTATCATGATAAATCTGAACTTTTTTTTTACTTTAAAACTGAAATTTTTGATATGTTCATTACAATAATTCTGTACTGACAATAAGTAAAGAATTTATATAGCAGACAACTTGAAATTATTTAAGAATATTTAAAAGTGCATTTTTATATAAAAAAAATTTAAATGCTATTTAATTTATATGTAATTTATTGAAGATTTTAAACTTTATTATGTAATGTGGATATATAAAAATTCAAGTTATTTTTAAGCTGCCAGGATATAGAGAGGTAAGTATTAATAATCAGTTAAATCAGTTATTAAGATAAAAGTATTATAAACATTTTGCATTTTATCATTTTATTAAATTGATTACTCTTTAATATACTCTTTAATTATATATAGCACTTATTTTGGAATTTTGAAATTAGTTTGGATGCAAAATATTTAAATAAAAAGGAGTTTTAGCATTCAATAATAATGCTGTGGAATGATTTAACTGGAAATTATTTGATAATAATTCTGCTTTTTTCTTATGTAATTTGTGAAAATCATTGAATATAAAAATATAGATAAATGATATTCATGATAATTTTTTTTATTATTATAAAATTAATTTTAATATTATAAAAAGTATTCTTGAATTTGTATAGATATGCTTAATTACTCAGAAATCTGTTTTATTTTGATTATAGATACCAAACCTTTTGTTGATCATCTGTTTGAAGTCCTTAAAAATAAATCATATTTATCTTCCACCTCTGACAATGCATTAAAAGATACCCTTGATGCAAGTAGTCAAAGTAATGTAAAAACATCTCATTCTACAGACTATAATAGTTCTCAGAATGATCCTGTCAGAAGTGTGAAATCTGAGAATGAGAATCGGTCAGATCATGTAAGTTGATGCTTATCATTCTTATTTTGTATATGTAAGAAACATTGATATATTAATTGAAATGAATATTCCTGTTTGTAATCACACTTGATCATTTTTGCTTCTGAGTTTTTAAATATTTAATGCATCAAAATTTTGTTTTCTGGAATTGTCAGCAAACTTTACAGGGTGATTCTTAAAGCTGACACACTAAAATGCATGTTATAACTAACTTCTACAATCTCACTTTTTTATACTAGACATGCTTGCAAGCAATTTGTTGTAGAATGAGGCTGAGCTTGGTAACAAAATGTCATACTTAGAATTTTTCTTTTATCTTTTATTCTTCTAAATTCACACTAATATTATGGAATGTTTTCTGAAGTGATTAATAAATTTACAGCATTCAAATGGTAACTTTTCCACTGGATCATTTAAATTTTCTTCAACTATAAGTGAAAAAAAAAAAAGGTCTTTTAAATAGGATAATAGATATTGGGAAATTTTTTATTAAGGGCTATTAAGAATTCATTACAATGAGTTTGGAATAAGTTTTTATTAAAGAATGTTTCCTGGAATTACAAAATTCTACTGAGAATTTTAATCTTATTTCATTCTCTTCAACAAATCTCATATATTATATTCATCAAATATACTAATACTCTTTCCAGCTAGGCAAATATAATATAGTTTTTGTAATCACTTTGAATATTAAGATCAATTTCTGTCAATTTAGCTGCTGTAAAATGTCATTTTTAATAAAGATACTTAATATATTTTTGTACTCAAATTATACAAAATATAAAAACACGCAATCTGAAATGCCATGGCTGAAATTCTGCATTCAGCATATTTACCTACTGTAAGACATTTTAAGAAAAATAATTTATTTTGTAAAACCATTATTTAAATTTGATTAAATCACGTTTGTTCCCTCAATTCAATCTAGTTTTGATTTGTTTTGAAAATACATTAGCAAGGCAGAATATTACTGTAGCATAGCTCGAATAACATTATCATAGATAGCCATCTTGTTTTGAACAGTTTGGAGATTTTATGGGGTGGAGTATTATAATTGCATTAAATCACTGTTTTTTAAATAAAAATGAGGCACATCCAATGATGAAGATCAACCCTTTTAAAGCAGTTTGAACTTAAAAAACTAGGCTTGTTATTATTCTTGCCTGTCTGCAAGTGCGCAATTAGCTGCCATTCAGCTGATATGGATTACTTTACTTCAGTTGTGTTCAACCAAAACATCCATTTCATCATCCAGAGTGCAGTAAACAGGTTTTCTATGCAGTGCTTAGAATTGTAACTTATAAATGTAAATGCAGCTTCAGTCGTCTATGAGTAAAAATAATTTCCATTATTGCACACATTTGTTATACCTGTAATATTTGCATCATAAATTGGATGATTTAATTAAACAGAAATTCAAAGATTTAGCATGAGAAACAACAAAGATTGAAGGATTTTTATACTTGTGTTTGTTGTATCAAAGAAGTTTGTTTCTGAGAGACAAAACTTTCTTTCAGTTTCATGTTATATAATCCTTTAAAGAATACAAATAAAAATGTCAAAAAATAGTATAAGTACATATAGTTTATTAGATATTGCTTGAATAAAACAAGTTTTTCAAAACAAAAACATTATCGCCATGAAAACACAGTAGCATAAACAGCACTTGTATAGAAATGTTGTAGTAATTATGCTCTTTTATAAGTATCAATTTTTTTTTCTTTTAGTTTATAATAAACATCAATATATTTAATATTGTTTTCTTATCTTGCAAAATTATAATTTTTTTAGCATTAATTTACAATTGCATTCTTTTTTATTTCTTAGGTAAATTCAGAAAATGGCTCTAGGAATTCTAAACCTCCACTTATTTCCAGTGTAAAAGTAAAAAGTGGAAGTCCTGAACCCACACATAAATCTTATCAACATAGGAGTCGGAGTAGAGGGTAAATGTTATTTTTTTTCATCTTTAAAAATTTCTTTTATACTAAATGGAAAATCCCATTTTGTTTTATGAAGCTAATATTTTTATATAAAAATCTATTATTTTAAAAATGTAAATTTTTTTATCGAAGTATAAAACATTTTAATTAGATGATTTCTCAAATTTTGAAGTAGTTTTATAAATATAAATATAATTTTAAAAACAAAATATTACTAATGTAATATTTCGGGTTTTTTTTTCACATATTTTAAAATTCTGATTTTTTCCCCTTTTGGTATATGCGCATAATAAAGGCACAAAAAAATGTTTGAGCCCATTTTTAAATAGGATTAAGCCATTTATCAGCAAAAAGGAAAAATATGTTAAGAACAGTCTGCCTGTTATATTTTAAATTTGTTTGTTAAAATTTATTGCTGTTTTATGTATGACATGTTTCTAACAATCGAATTAGAAATTATAATTTTTTTACTAAAAATATAAATAAGATAAAAAATATACACTTCCTGTATTAAATGTACTTTTTCCTATTTCAATACAGAAAATTTACACAATATTTGAAATATTGTTACACAGTAATTTGAAAAAAAAATGTTAACTTGACTCAATTTCTTAAAGTTATTATATGATATTTTAAACATTGTAAACATATTTGCAATGTGCATGGTATACTGAAACCACTCTTCAACATATTTGTCTTTACAACTATTAAGGACAATTAGTTATTCTTATTTTACTATCTGAATTTCTGTTAATAATCTTATTGTACTGCCTATGGCTTTTTTATCAATTAATTATGATTTGCTGCTGCATTCTTTATCCCATTATAAGGATTGAATTTTTTAAATATATCTCTTTTTTAATATCCTATTTAAGGGACATCTCAGAAAATCGAAGAAAGTCCATCGATGACAAAAGTGACAAAAACTTGAAACATAATTTCCTTCCGTCCAAAAAATTCAGACCTAGGAGACATCACTATTCTAGGAGTTCTGATGAAAAATTTAGGGATGAGAAAAGTGACAAAAGGAGAGGCAGAGGTAAAGAACAGTTAAGTGATGAAGATGGGAAATGTACACCTAGAAGTGATAGTTGGGATAGATTACGTTCTAGGTCTCGCTCTCCTAGATCTTCATCGCGTTCTTCTCGGTCTAGGTCTAGGTCTAGGTCTAGGTCTAGAGATAGATCAATAGATGGTAAGTTAAATAACTTTTCAATATTATTCCATGATCTTAAATGTATTATTAATTTCAATCTTTGATTAAAATTTAATTAATAATATTATCAAAATTTACAGTTAATTTCATATATAGCTGTTATATATTTTAATCCAAAAAGAATTTCCTGTGCAGTATTTAAAATTCTATATTTATTTGGTTTTTAAAGATTGCTGGGTATATTTATAGATTATGAATGATAATTAAATGTTTTAAACTTATAGAAATAGGTTATTGAAGTTACACTATAAAACAGTTAAGTAGAAATTAGTACATTAAAATTTGTACATTGAAAAATTAAAAAGATCGATTAAAAATTAATAAGCTTTTCATTATTTGCAAAACCTATTTTTTTACATGTAGTATATATTATATTAACTTTGAATTGAACAAAAAACTAAAGATATTTCATTGTATTTATTTTTTGAAAACTAAAGCAAGTAATTTTTTTTTTATTAAATTAATAATTTTAACATCTTTTTATTGAGAATGATGAACTTCTATTATATAAATTGTTTTTTTTTTACATTGGATGACTACAGAGAAAGAAGCTTTCATTATCACCGACAGTGAATGTTACTGAGAGTATTAAATAAAAATATTTAAAAAATACTTTTTATTCAGTTTTTTAAATACTTTTTTATTGAAAATTTTAAAACATTTAACCTTTAAAAATTTTACTGACAGATTTTTTATTGTTAATTACTCCTCAATTTTCTCATATATATATTATTTAATAAGGTTTAACTTAATTCCAAATTTGTGTTAACTATTAAAAACAAAAATCTTGTTAGCCAGTTTTTCACACATTTAAGATGGATTTACTAGCCTCATTCTGTCTTTTCAACTTTTCTTTTAAACTTTCATTCTTCTATAGATCACAATAAAACAGACTTTCATACTAAATCTGACTCGCTAAAGATTCAACTCACAGACCATGGGGACACTGATTACAGACAGAAACCTCATTCTGGAGTGACTACTTCACAACTAAACAACTATTCCTCAAAAAGGATATCAAAACGATGTCAGGATTATGATGAAAGAGGCTACTGCCTGAGAGGAGACTTGTGTGTCTATGATCATGGTACCGATCCTATATTAGTTGAAGATGTTTCTTCAGTTTTGAATTTTGGAGTTGTTTCTCAAGACCGCTTTGAAGGTATTCACATTAAGGAATATAAATAAAGGCTTATGCTCATGTTTATAATAAAAAAAGATTGTTAAAGGATTTCAAATCAATTAAAATTAATGCATTTGCTTCTAATTCATTTCCATTAGAATTCACAAAAATTTAAATTTTTAATTTGAAGACCTTATTATGTCTATACATAAGCTCTAACTTCGTACTTTGAACAATTTTTGTAGTTAAGAGTCTAGGAAGAGGGGTTTGGGGTTCTAGGTTGTCTCTCAACATCTATTTATCATGAGTTTGAGACATTTTAACTCAACATGTTTTTGTCTGATGTATTTTTTATAAAAATAATAATTGTTAGGCTGTTATTATACCTTTTTTCAGCAAAGATATTTGATATCTTGTCTATTGATAATTATTTAATTAATTAAAATAATTTCAAAAAATAAATATTATTGAATAGTGTATGTTTGCGATATAATATAGTGGACGTAATTTCAATCTTGACCTAAAAAATATGTTAGACAATAGAAGAAAAATAATTGATATATTAATATATTAGAACTAATGAAATAGAAATAATAAAAAAAAGAACAATACATTTAGGTATAATTGTCAAGTATTTGGTGGAAGATGCCAGTTACAAAATTTATATAATTGTAATATGTATAAGAAATTCAATGATGCTTTGTAATTCAGAAAGCAAAAATAAAAGGGGAAAACATTAAATTGAAAATTATTCAAAAGGAATGTTCAGATAGTGGAAATATGAAGAATTGAAATGACATTTGCTATGATGAAATTGAAAATATAGGGAAATTAATGAAGATCAAATTATTTTAAATTAATCTGAATTAATAGCAACCATCACTTATTCAAATTATTGAAAAGTAGCACCGAGCAGAATTCTTACCATAAAATGATGAATTTAAAAACATTTAGATTGACAAAATAAATTTTAATGAAGGGAGAAAGAAAAAGAAAAAACAGTATTATATTTGAAAATTTATTGCAACTAACATCAGGGTTATATGATTCAATGGCAGAAGAAAAATGATAGAGTTTTAATGTAAAAACAAATGACTATGTTGAAAGTTATCTGGTGAACTATATAAAAATTCTATTATTGATTAAAAATTCTATGATTATTTACCATATCCAGTGGTAAATAATCTGCTCTAGTGCTTTCATGCTCTCTATTTAAAATATTCTTTTTCTTTTCCACATTTAAATAATATAATTTTATTTTTCTGCTTTCCTGCTCACAAATGTATTGTTTTGTTTCTAAAATATGAATTCCAGAACATGTAGAAAATGTTCAAATGAGTCTATATATTTTCCAAACAGTGTCGACTGTCAAGTTGTCGAGACTTCATAAATTTTAATGTGTAGCATAAAAATAAAAAGTACATCCAAACTATCGCGTTTTATTGAGACCCTACTGTACATGTTTGTTAATTTTTTGAATGTACCGAAAGTTGTGTATGTAAGTTACTTTTTTTATGAAATTAAAAAAAAAAAAAACCTTGATATTTCAGATTCTTCTACTATATCTAAGTCACCAAAGCAACCTCCTCCTCCTCCTGCTTCTCCGCCACCATTACCTCCTCCACCACCTCCCTTACCACCAATTCCACCTCCAGGTATGTTCTTTCAACTCGTAATAGATAATTCTTTATATATTTAAAATATCTTTATATATTTTATTTATTACTAATATGGTTAATATTGTTATGCAAATGATAGATTTTATAAAGTTTTTAATAACAATATAGAAAAATAATATTAAAAATGCTCTGTACAATTTAATCTGCAATTTTTGTACACACAGCATTTTTAAATTCTGGATGTCTAAAAATGTGTATTCTATGTTATAAGATGTGAATAATTATTATAGTATAGAATGTATTAGTGTTTGTAATTGAGTAAAATAATATTTTTAGTAACTTTTCATAGTTTTTTTTTGTTAAGATTGTTTTAATACTAATGTGATCATGATTTAAGGCTTGTTAAAAATTCAAATGATTTAAGTATTAGTTAATTATTAGTATTGTTAAACTTTAAATATTAGACATCACTTAAATATTGGATTATTCAGTTTCAATTATTTTTCATGTATAAAATGCATAACACCTGAATTGCTTAAAAATATTTTAAAAAATCATTTTAAAATTTGACTCTTCATACATCTAAAATGCAGTGGGTATGTATCTGAAACCTCTTTTGAAATATGTATGTATGCATGCATAACAAACTCTCTTTCTAAGTAATATAACAATGGGTATCATATTACTGTTCTACTGTTTAGGAAGTTTAATTTATGTCTCTTTGAGAAATGGTGATCACACAAACATATATTTGTTTTAATAAATTTTTTGGTGTAACTTATCTGTAAAAATTGCTAGAGCTTACTTTAACTTTACTCATTTACAATAAATTAGGTTGTTTACTTAATTAGAAATTATTTGATTTTTATGAAAGATTTGTTGAGGAAAAATGTAATTTTCTGAATAGAAATAAGTAAAAGAATTGTTAATTTCTGGACATATAAAATTAAATACAATTAGCAAATTGTGAACATATTCTTAAATACCACAAAGAAGAGAATAGTAATATTTATATTATCTTATGTTTTCATGAAACAATTTTTTTATTTTTCAGGTTATGTGCCTGAGCCTTATAATCCTGAAGCTCCTGGTATGAATGTCATTCCTAGAGTTAATTATTGGGTCCCTCCACCTGTACATCACATGGCACCCCCTAACCACCCTCCTCCTCCTCTTCCCCCTTCAACTCCTGGACTTCCTGGAATGCTGTTTAACCTCAATGAACTCCCACCTCCATTTCACAAAACACATAGAGCACGAGAGCTCATTGGGGTTCCAACAGTTGGAAGTAAGTTGTTAAATATGTACTGTAGATCATTAAATTTTCAAATTCTTTTCACAGAATCTTATTTAAATGGTTTCTTTATAAGGAATTCCTTAAAAAAAATTAAACATAATTGTCTTGTTTGTCGTAGAAGAAAATTAATTAGTTTGCTCATGAATTTGTTTATCATGTGTAAGCATAGTTTTACCACTCAATTGAAATGATTAAGGAAATGCTGTTGTTATATGCTCTAACATAAGGCCACAAATATAATCATTTATCATCAATGTAATCATAAAAAGTTAATATAAAAAAATTAAGTTCTATGCAAATATACTAAATTACAAACACTAATAGTCATGTACCCAATATTAATCCTGTAATCAAGTTCAATACCCAACATAAATACAAAAAATGAATTAATTTACTCTTTTATGTGTAAATATTAATAGAAATGAAGTTTTATATTAGTAAAGTTAATTAAGCCGTTAGTTTAAATATTGATAGAAAATTGTTTTATTTAGTTATTAAAAATAATAAATAAGTAAATTTAAAATTCAATTTATCTTTCAAATTACTGTTGCTTATAGAATATTTATTGATAAAAGAAATTCTGAAAGGAACATTAATTTTTCATGAAACATAGGAAGTAAAAAATTTAATTGATTATTTATTTTATAGTTTATGTTCATAATGAGAAATCTAAGGTGCAATATTATGGGTCTTATAAAACTAAAATTTTTCCCATAGAAGTTTTGTTCTGTAGAATAGGAAAGGGTTAATTAGAAATATATAAACAAAAATAATTCTTATTTTCTAATCCACATAGTTTTCCTACTTCATTTTATCCATTTGTTATATGTAATAACTAAACATTATTTCTATTAATAGAAGTTCATTCTTAGCTATCATGCAATCAAAAATGATTCTAGATTTAAAAAAAAAAAAGCAATATTGTAAGCAGCACAAAAAAATTGCCAGACAAATTAGGTTAATTAGTGCTGAAATACATTTGGTATATTGATTTTCTATTAATTGAATAGTCATCTTTCCGGAGTTCTGTAGAAGTCTGGCATAATCATGATTTAAATAAAAAGTAACTGTGTGAAGATAGCAAAATAGGCAGAAAATATGGCTTTTAATGAAGTTGACATTTTGCATTATGTGAGGAAATCTAAATTAAGGAATGCCGTGATCCCCTTAAATGTAGGTTTACATTTTTTCTTAACTATTCCTTAATATAAATATTTTTTTGTAAAGCATTTGATGATTAAAAACGTGTAAAAAGTTTTCTTGTCAAAAATCTAGTAAAAGTTTTTTTGCAAATTCGAAAAAAATATGCTGATAATTTTTTCTGTACCTAAATGCTCATTAATCCAATAGTACTTTTTAAAAATTGAAGTGTATGTACATATATCTATATAAAATTTAAATGTTTGCTTGTAAATTTATGAAATCAAGTCCAGAAACCCTGCATTATTACCAAATTAATGTGTCCATTCCTCATTAATAAGATAAAAAATTAATTTGCTCTCCTGTATGTAAATTCTTAGTATGATTTGCAGCTAATATGTATTTCTAGTGAAAAATAACTTAAAAAGTTTTAAATCAGTTTGATATTTCTTTTATTGTAATAAACTTTATTTTTATATGTTAAAAATACAACTAAGTTTTTGAAGTTTAAAAAACTTTACTTTAAAATGAAATTAATTTTTTTTCCTATTAATGTTTCAGATTTAACACTGGAAAAAGAAAAGGAAAAAGAAAGGAACAAAGATATGATCAAAGCCGCAGATGAAAATTCTGAGAACTGTTTGAAATCTTATTCTGTTGATGGAAAGAACAAAACTGTAATTTTAAATGAACTTAAAAGAAAGACATTTGATTACAATAGACTAGGTGGTGGTCCTAGGAAAATGTCCAAAAGATTTAATAACAATCGTACTATATTAGAAGTCAGAAAAATACCTCAACATCAAAACAATATAGCTATGTTGAATAGTCATTTTTCTAAATTTGGGCGAATTGTAAATTTACAAGTAAGTTTTTCTTTTATTTTCAGCTAAATTTTAATTTTATTTAAGTAAATTGACTGTTATTATTTTATTTGTAAAATTTGGGTTTCTTATTTAGTATCATAGTTATAGTTAAAAAAAAATAGAAATTTTTTTTTTTTAAATATTCTTTTTGTATATAAAAATATTTACTTTGTATATATTTATATTTAATATAACTTTTCATTGAGATAGTATATATTTTTTTTTATTCTTTCTATATGATTTTTCATTTATATGTATATCAATCAAATGCCTTATGACTTCTCCAAAAAATGCACTTCTTCCTTTCAATGAATAGGGAAAAACTGAGGAATTGGTTTAATATTATTTAAGTGAATAAGGTGTTCAATTTAGCTGCTGCTTGCCTGCTTGTTAATGTGTCCTATTTTTGGTGTAAAATGATATCTTAGGTGGAAATCCAATTAAAAATTGTGTCGTAGATTTAGCTAAAAATGCTAGTTAAAAATGTTGCAACTTTTTAATTCCCTTTACGAAAAGGAAAAATGCTATGATTTAATAGCATGGGACCGCTCCAACACGGCGTTCCGAAAAATATTTGGGTTTCTCTCATTCTTTCCATCTCATCTTCCCTCACTCTCACTTTCTCCTCATTCTCTCTCTCTTATATCTCTACCATTCCACTAGAAGGTTGAAAAAAGCAAGGAAGTTAACATTAAAAAAACTATATTTATCAAGTCTACACTATGCTGACAGAGAATCTTTAAGAGATTTTTAACTGTGGGTTTCGGTATTTTTTTCTAACTACATCACTGATAAAAAAATTAATGTAAGAACTGTAAAATTGAACTTAGCTTAGTTTTATCACTAACTAGATTATTTTTCTTTGCGTGTGCTCAAAGGATTTTCATCTGTCCATATTACTTCCAGTCAGCCATTAAGTGAATGCCATTTATTCACAAGTTGTTTAGATGGCAATTCAATTTGATTTGTTTTGATCTACTCTCATTAACTCAACTAATTTTGTCAGGTTTTACATTTTGTTGTAAGAAAGTTATCCACCATGCGATGACGATAAAGTAGCACACACTAAGCAAACACACAATTCTATTTTGCAATAATGTGGCAGAAAAAAACACTGAAGTTAGGAAACATCGGATCGGAATTATTTCGGCACGAAAGCAAGTGCTTTCTTAGCGGTTATTATTTTTGTTTAAATGATTAAAATCGTTCTAATTCTACTCCGAAATTCTTTGTCTACGGAATTTTCCCATGATGAATTACTTTATGCAATAGGATTACCATTGTTGCACTCTCTATTTTCTTTTTACTGTAACACGTTGACCTTCACCCCTTTACGATCTCAATACCACGAAGATTGATGAATGTCTATTCCGTTTTGTCTTTTCTCTCTAGGAGTGAGATTTAAAACATGCCTTCAAAGTTTTTTTTTTATGAGCATTTTTGCGAAAGTGGTTAACCCATTTCTTTTGCATTCCGAGAGTTTATTGCACATTTTGCAAAAAAAAAAAAAAAAAAAAAAAAAAAAAAAAAAAAAAAAAAAAAAAAAAAAACCAGTCAGTTGTAGCTTAATCCCTGCTATAAATTATACAAATGGAGTGTCTAACAAATAATTGATTAAACCGTATTATTTTTGGCACATTTTTATAATTAAAATTTCAAATATCTTCTTTGATCCACTATAGAAAACAACTGTTCGCAATGAATAGAATATGTTTACTAGTATTTAATATATTTGCTGATGTTGTGTTGTTTTAAATTTAATACAGCTTAAGATATTCATTGTTAACGAGGAAAAATTTGTAGCATAATAGTTAACTAATAGATTGCATTTCTTTTCATGCAATATGAGTAGCCCAAGAATTTTTAAATTACCAGAAAGAAATATCTTAGAAAATGAAATTAGAATGTATAGTTTGATGTATAAATAAAATAAAACTTTCGTTTCTTACCTATATTTTAATAATTAGAATTTAAAATAAAATTAAAATAAGTACATTGAAATCTCAATGAAATGTACAATTTAATGTTAAATTCTGCTGTAAAGTTCCCAATATTCTTATCAGCTCCATTTTTTATTTGAAAATTGCTACCAAAATTTGTTCAGAAATATTGCATGAAGTGCTTTAATAAAATGATTCTGCAAAATTATTTGTATAATTCTGAACTTATTATTTATTAGTAAATAACATAATAATTCTCTAAATTGATTACTTGGTTTTGATTATATAAATTTCTTAATGAATATTTTCTTTTCTTAGGTTGGTTATGATGGGGATCCTGAAGCAGCATTAGTACAATTCATGACTGACACAGAAGCTACAGCTGCATATAGATGTGCTGAAGCTATATTAAATAATAGATTTATTAAAGTATTCTATCATAACCCTCAGAAAAAGGATGAAAATAGAATTAGTAATGATATCTCTGTAAATATTTCAAATAAAACTCTTCAATCACAAGCAAATAATTGTAATGATACAGACGAAACCCAAGTCGATTTGAAACGGAATAATATGGTAAAATAATCCAGTTACTTTTTTTATGTAATTGCCCGTTTTTTAAATAATGCTGGACAACATATTGGTAGTTCTTTGTGTGTTACAATTTATTCTTCTAGCAGTTTTATTAAGTATGACACAATATTATTAAATCTTTTCTAAAAAAATATGTATCCATTTCTGATGACCGTTATTAATTTATACGATTATAAAGTAACCTCTGAATGAAAACATTCTATTATGATTAATTAATTTAAATGCCTTTTAGTTTAGCTTACAAGTAATTTTAGTTAAGTCATTTTTATAATTGTTAATAGAAATTAGGTTTAGTATATTCTATTTCATAAAATAATTAAAAAAATAATATTTTAAAAGTAATTATTTTGAAAATAATATGCGTAAATTATTCTAATACATTATTACATGTGTCTTCCCTTTAAAAAATATATGAGCCGTTTTCTTTGAAAGTAATGTAAATCTATATTTGATCATAGTTAATAATATCAATGAATGCAATCTGCTATGAGCTTTTTATCTATGAACATTTGCCCGAAAAAATTCTTCAACATTTTCTTCATTTTGTCTATATAAATTGTCGAAGTTAATAAAATTACAATTATAATTACTTTGAAAGTGGTGCAAGTCCACTTTTCGCAAAGACATAATATTTAATTCAAAAATTATATTATTGTAAGTGTGGCAACACTGTTAATGACAAAAAATTTTTGTTTTGATTCATTGAATTTTGTTTGCTTTTGAATCATTATCAGAGGAGGACTCCATAGCTAGAGTTAAAAATGCTATTAGTAGTTTGTTCTATTTGTTCATCATATACAATGTTGTATAAAGCTTCATTTAAAGAAAATGTGGAGTTTGAAACACTAGATTTATCCCCCAGGCGAGGAAGACCACAAAAATTTGAAAATATAATACTAGCACCTTTATATCATTATGCCAAGTCCATCACATCTGGAAAATTCTACAATATGATGCATTTATTACCTTATATTCCACCAATACATCATGACTATTTTCAAAAACTTTCTCACTATGATAAAAATTAAAAATGGTACATATTAATATAAAGTTGTAATTAAAACAGCATTACTTGAAAAAATATTGACATTGAGCCTTTTTATTTGGTTTTTTGACACATTTAATAAAAATTTCATTAAAAAAATAGTTAAATCCCATATTTAATTTTTCATAAATGTATGATTTTAATTTTTTTGACTTGCAAAGTGGTGTAAGTATATTTGAGGTCATCAAAAGTATAAATTTCTTTTCACCAATTTAATCATTTATAAACATAAATCAATTAAACTTTAAAAAATATAAAATGAGTGTATTAACATATATAAATATTTTTTAAACCATTCAAATAAAAACCTTTAAATATCTCCATATTATATAAAATGGACTTGCATCATTTTTAGAGAAAATGGCTCATATATAAAACATGACTTTAATACAATTGACTTTTTTAAATATTTTTTACATACCCTATTTTACTTTGAAAGTAAACGTTAAGCTAGTGATCAAATTCTTGTTGATCCATCAAAATGATATTTTAAAAAAAATATTTGCAAAAAGTGTTTTTATATAAGTTTTATAAAATTTTTAATCAATAAAAAAAACTTTATTTTATTGCAGTCTACTATATACACCTCAAAAGGAAACATTTCTAGAACAGTATTCAATCCTTCTGCGAAAAAGAACATACCGAATTTTAATGCTGGTACACCAACAACTCTTGCACCAGCTAGAAGGATAAAAGACGATCAAAGAAAAAAACAGGTAAAGTATAAAATATTTTTTAAAATATAAATTAGAAAAAATTCTTTAAACTATTGCATTTTATTAAAGAACTATTACTAGTAAGCCTTGTTATTATTTTCTCTATTAACAAATATTTTATGTAAACATTGATGAACAAAAACATTAATTTATATTTTACATTATTAATTTAATTATTATTTGACTTTATGTGAATTAACAATATCATTCAGTATTGAAATTAATTTAAGGAAAAAAAATTAAGATTTTCAGCATTCATCAAGATGATGTTAATACTAGATAATTTAAATCGAATTATTTATATAGATTATTTGTTAACAATAACCATAATTCTGATATATTTTTTATTAAAGGATGCCATGCAAAAAAGATTAGAATTGCATAAGAAAAAACAAGAATTCTTAGATTTACAAATAGAGCACCAGAAAGTAAGTTTATTGTAATATTTTGTATATTTTTTTATTATTCACAATTAAGATATAAATTCAGCTCAAATTTTCAAAAACAACAATACAATACTTTAACATTCCTCCCACTTCTGGTTATTTGAAAGGAAAAAATAATAATAATTATAACTTCAAAGGTTTTAACTATAAAACAAAAATTTTCAAAGTTTTTTTAACTATAAAACAAAATTTTACCACATTTTTAAAAAATGTATTTCAAACCTTATTGTTTCAATATATTAAATGAGCAGCTGGATGGGCTAATACTATTAATAACTGTTGCAATAATTGTTTACTTAGAATTTTCTTTGCTATTTTATATTTAAGTAATATGCAAATTTATTGAGTACTAAAATTATCATATTTTCTTGCTCAAGTGCCATTCATTTAAAAGTCATATAATAGGTGTTTTTTAAAAATGAAGTTTTGAAATTTTGGTGAACAACCCTCCGATTTTGTTTGATCCCCCTCCCCATGGAAATTTCAGATATTAAAGATAAGTTTTAGGCATCACTACCAGGCTATAAAATGTTGAAAGCTGAGGAAATTCTTCTAAATTTGAATAAACTTCACACCAGACTAAGTGAAAAATAAAAATTTTTCCCATTATTGCATTAGAATATGGTCAGAATAATTTTCAGTGTGGCTGTTTTCACAAAATGTGAAATTTTGAATTTTATATGTTTTATTTAAAACTGTTAGACCTGCAGTGTTAACTTTTTTCATGTGGTATTAAATATATATTTCAATCTCACGTAAATTAATAAAGCATTATATTGAGATTTAAAAAAGAAATGAAGATTTTGCACGTACTACTGTGCCCCCAAAAAGTGAGACCAATTTTATTTTTTTTCAAAAACTCTTTATTTATTCTTCCAAATTTATTTCATCATCTTCAAAGTAATCCCCCCCCCCTCGACACAATGCACTTATGCCAACTTTTTTTCTAATCCTCAATGCATGCTAAAAAGGCATAGGCAGGGATGGCCTTCAAAGCGTGTGATGATTCACGTTGAATTTCTTCAATCGACTCAAAACGGTGTCCCCAAAGTGGTCTTTAGAGTTTAAGGAATAGCCAGAAGTCGCACGGTGTGAATACGGTGGTGGAACGATATGGATTTCATTTCTGGCGAAAATGTCACGAATAATCAATGCAGTGTGAGCTGGCGCATTCAGTGTTTTCGGTACCAATCGAAATTTGATGCGTTTAAGGCCCGAAATGGAATTGACCATTCCTTTTGAAACTCCCATCACCAGGAAGGTCTCCAATTGTAAATCGATGGTTTGCAAACACCAAATCTTTTAATATTTTGGACGTGAGCTTTGTGGGTTGAGGTTGAGGGTTGACCAGAGGGCTCTTCGTCTTTGTTCTCAGCCTTCTTTGAATTGTTTATACCACTTCCAAATATTTTTGGAATATTTTCACCCAATGCCTTCTAATTTCTTAATGTTTCTGCATATAAATTTAATATTTCTTTTGCTCATTATAATTTTTTTTTATCAATTTTACCATCTCACTAGTGCGTAATTCAAACACTAATGAATATTTTGATGTCAATTTTCACACAGATGTCAAGGACAGTGCCAGCAACCTGGGGAAAAAAAAAAAAAAAAAAAAATTTGAAATTCCATGACCCCTGGATTTTTAAATTGAAAATTGGATTTACTTTTTATGATATTTTTACTCAGTCAAATATATAATACCCAATAAAAAACTGTTCAGGTTTAAATTCACTTTAAATAATAAACTAAACTAATATAATTTCATAAATTATTTTCCGAGAAAATGTACTTTGAAAGAGAAGGTTTTAACATTGTACTGTATAGGGAGGTTTATGAGTTCTTTCAACATTCTTTATAATGTGTTTATTTTTATCATATTTGTTCATTACAACTGAATCTGGCTGTTTAGTGAAGTTTTTAATTGTAATTAAATGGAAAAGGAAATTACTATTATCACAATTCTTTTATATTCAAAATTAAATGTGATAAAAATTTATGTAGTTTTTATTATAAATTTTTTACAAAAGTTGACACTTATTTATTATATACTTTGCTTTTTTTACCAAATGCTTTTATTGTGATCGATGGTCTATGAATGACAGCAATTACAACTGCAGGCCATTTCCCATCATATATCTATCAAAGGGCCATAAAAATAAATGATTACTAAAAAGTTATATTTAATGTTATTCTTTACATTCAATGTGTTTTCCATAAGTTTTTAAGAATTGGGAGAAAAAGAAAAAAGTAATTTTACATAATGTATATAAATTGTCTGACATGTAATTAAAGGTATTACTTATTTGTGTACTTATAGGTTATTCTAGACAAACTTGAGAAGTGCAAAAGTGAAAAAGAAAAGGAATTTTTAAAACAAGTATTGTATATCTTTTGGTTTTTAGATTTTATCTTTTTATCTTTAGATTAGGATAAAAAAAAAATTGCATATAAATGTGATTCATTTTGCATAATTTTTATAGTTAATTAAAAGATGTTAAATTGTTGTGAAACAGGAATGATTGCAACTATCGGATCCTTTATGCATTTATGATTATATATTTTCAGTATTTTCAACTAAATTATCACTTCAAAGGAAGTTATATTTTTAAAAAAATTAATTACATTTCATCTATTTTATTATGACTAGCTATAATTTAAATGGATTAAGATGCTTTTTTTTTTGTTTTGTTTTCATATTTTTAAAAAATTTTTCCCCTCTTTTTCCCAGACTATACAGACACTGAGTGAACAGATTGCAAGTATACAAAATGAAGTGAAGAAAGAGTCAGAAGTATTAAAAAATATATTTAAAACAGCAAATACTCAATCACTTCTGACAAAAACTGAAGTAAGTTTATTTAATTATTTCAATTTACTGGTGTAACACACTAATAATTGCGATAATGAATACTATACAGATTTTATTTGCGTAGCCACAAAGATGTATGAATATTTTCAAAATAAAAATAAGAGCACTGCATAAAATAAAGAATCACAACAAAAGATATTTAAATATATTTGTAAGTAAAGTTAAAAAATAAATAAAACGATGGAAGGATTTAATATTATATATTCCTAACACTTCAAAGGAAATGCTTTGTAATTATTACATGTTAAACAAGGGTCAAACTTTCAAAGATTTTGTTTAATAAATACTAAACAAAGATTTTCTTTGATCAAAGATAAAACTTTGTATTTTTTTTTTCTATTATTGGTACTGTGAAAAAAAAGTTCTATGTAACATCAAAAAGAGTTTAAACACTACATTGTGTTAAAATAATACTTTTCAAGAATTTAACACAAGAATACTTGATTCTTGTGTTAAAATAATTCTTGAAAATTTTTATTTTTTAGGATCATATAATATTTAGAAAAAATAATAAAATTTATTTACAATAATTGATCTCATATCAAATAAAGTTTTTATGGATGTAGCAGTTTATATTTAAACTTGTAAATAAATTTTTCTTAAATATACATTTTACTGAATAAACTGGAATACACTTTCATTTTTAAAAAAATTAATAGAACAAATATTTTAATAACATTTTATAGATAAAACATTTTTGATTTATGGAAAAAAATAATATTTGAGAAAAAGTATTCCCTTATATATCAGTTTATGTTCATAAGCTACTTTTCTTATTTATTCGTTTATCAACTTCTCTATTTAACCAATTATATTCAGAGTCTAGTTTGTAAAAAAAAAAAATATAGCTATACTTTGGTTTAAATCTCCAACAAATTCTTGAACTATTATATAAATTGAGGCAATTTCCACCACCTCTTATTTTCTAATTTAAATGGATGTAATTTGATATACTCTTATTTATTTCGCGTGATTGAAAGCAAATTATAATTTTGAAGAAAAAATGTTTTCTTCCTTAAGGAATAATAAAATGAACTGTTTCTTTCACATAGTCCATATGGAATGTATCTAGTGTGTTCTGGTCTTCCAGTACTTTTCTAATTTGCAGTTAGATTTACCTTTTCTGGTGTAGCTTATGGATTCTGAGAAAATAAATTAAATCGTCAATACCAAAAATTTACTAGATTACTAAAAAATGATGTATTAATATTGATCTCTCTAAATCGGGAGTCACTTGTGTAGGAAAAGAATGACAACTGAATTTTGAGTTATAAATTTTCTCCATACATAGTATTTTATAATTTAAGACATTTTTATAAATGTTTCCCCAAGACTATCTGAGAAAATATCAGTAAGCTTCAGAAATCCTTTTTTTAAAAAATTTATTCAAGTAAAAAAAATTAAATTATAAAAGTTATTGGAATTATTTCACAAATTCTTCTAAGTCCACCAGTAAAAATCATAGTACATAAAAGTTACATATATATATATATATACATATATATTTTAAAATTTGTCATCTGATTTTAAAATATGTTACTTTTCAGGCTGAAAAAGAATTACTGGATGCTGAAATGGATTTATATAACAAGCAGCATACAGGAGATGATATTGGAACTGCAGAATTAATCTCAAAAGTGAATGAACTAAGAAAACAAGTAACACTAATACTTCTAATGTGTCTTAGTTTTTTCAGTGAATTTGGCAATCACTTTTTATTTATTTTTATTTTATGCTTTTTTGTCAATAATAAAATCGGATTTATATTTTTTATTTAATAAAACTTTATTTAAATAGATTTTTATGCACATCTTTAGTTCAAAGACATGATACTTAATATTTAAAAGAAATTTATCAAATTTGACTACAAAAATTAATTTTGCTTGCCTCAGTTCTCTGGTAATTTGGATACTTTTGAGAATTACAATATTTCCTTTATTAAAACATAAAATTATATATACCCAACTAAATAATAAAGTAATAACTTTTCTCCCTGAGAATATAATTATTAATTATTCTATCATTTAAGATGAGTTATGTAAACCAGTCCTATAACTTAAATAATAAAAGTATGCATTAAATATTTAGGACTATATAGTAATAATTTTGTGATATTATTTTATCAAAGAAAATTTTTAAATTCTTCCATTTTCTTGTTAATACATCCATATTCTATGATGTTTTCTATTTAGTATGTGTTGCAGTCTTGTCACAATTTTGCATAATACTTTCATTATTCATGGATAGTTTTTATGAATTCCTCTACCATGAATTGGTTTGACTATATTATACATGTTCTGTAGAAAATCTCACAGTCCAAGATGCAATGTGTTTCTAATAAAATGAAGGATATTTTTTACATTTGCTTTGATAAAATGATTCTACAAAATTAGTAGTCCAATTCAAATCTTGTAGCACACACATGCACAATTCAGAGATGCCTATTACTACAAATTCTCCATTGTTAACTACCATTGGAAAATAACAAAAATTTTGGATTAACTACAAATTAAAGAGTAAATTTATATTTTTATGGGAATTTAAGTCATTTTTTTCTATTACATTTCCAGTTTATGTAATTAAAACAGTTCCGTAAGTTTCAATAGAAATAGAACCAGCTTTCCTGAAAAGTAGAAAATGTGTGATTTTTTTTTCAATAATAAAGATTTATAAATATTATTTAATAATGTACATATAATTATATTGCTCCTATTAAAAAAATTGTTATAAAAAAGAAATAGTTAAGGCAAACTAGTAGTTCAAATAGTAGGACTTGACTGACAGCAGGTTATAATTTAATAGCTAATGCAATTCATTTAAAAATGCTCTACATTATCGATTAAAAATTTTTTTTTTTTTTTTTTTTGCATTAAATCTTATTCTCGAACTCCTTGAAATTAACCCTATTTCAATGAACACTTCTCTAGTTAAACAAAAAATAAATAAATAAATAATTGCTGCATTACCTGACTATATTATAAATTACAATGTATTTATAGTCGTGCATCTCTATTGCAAATTTCGTGGTAATGCTGGTGTCATTTTGGTTTATAGATAACAGTGCGTGTTCACTACTAATGCACCCCACCCCCGTCTCACTATTGACAAGTATAAAAAATGTTCATGTTGGCATCTCTAAAAATTTAATAACATGCTAGTGCTTTAAATTGTCATGTAAGCAGTGGAGAAATTAGCAAACATTTTATATAAAAAATTTTTTTTAAAATTAAATATTGGTATTTTTTACAAATTTTTGTTGTAATTTTTTTTTGCTCTTTATTTTCTGCAGTGTTTAGTAAATTAATGAAAGGCTTTTGAAAAAAAAAAAAAAAGAATTATTTAAAATCAATTTAATATCTGTATTAACATTTGATTATCTTTTTATTCTTTTCAGGCAAAAGCTTTAGGTCTTCTTGACAATGTAACACATTGTACACCGGTTAGAAACCAATCTAGACACAGTAACTCTAGGTATTCTTCTAGAAAATTTGTTCTAACTCATCACATTGTTGATCATCGTCCACGGGAACTAATCGTTACTGGATATACTGAGAAAGAAGGGTTAATGAAACATTTTATGGTTAGTTATTACTTATGTGTGAATATTTGAATAGTCATTAGAAAATTGATCCCATATGGATCACAATCTTTTTTTTATCTGTTTTAACATAATTCTAAACATAAGATTTTTGACATAATTTTTTATATCCAGCATCATGAAAGTTAGAGAGCATGAACATCATTAAGTAGAAAAATTATTATTACTCCTTATAAAGAGATTTTAATAATTCTTATTATTTGGTGTTATATTATTATTTAATATTTTTCTTTTTATTATGTGTTCTTTATTATTTGGATTACTGTATTCATAGATTATAAAGTATATTTAGAATTGCTTATTAAAAATTTTTTCCTCCTTTAGAGGCATAGAATTTTATTGAATATATTTAGAAGTTAGGTTTATTTGAGAGAGATTCTAAATAAGAACATCAATTATTATAAATTTTATAATTACTTATAATTGTTCAATTGTTATAGATAGCCAAAGAATGAAACAATATTAATTGTTTGACTGCATTTATTAGCAGTGATGCACACATAAACAATATGAATAACTTTCTGGTCATAATTTTGATGCTTTATAAAAAGGACCTAATTTCTTTTAATGAAACCTTGCTTTATTAAAAGAATTTTATCAAAATATGTATACAGATTATTGTCTTGCAGCATGATGGTAGGAAAGCATGATTATATTAAGGGTATCAAAAAAAAAAAAGTCGAAAGTATTGTTGAAAAATGCATGCTTCTAAACAAATTAAAAAGGTAATTTCTGATATTGCTTTGTTTTTAGAAAAAATTATTCTTAAAAAGAAGGGTAGTTAGTTTTTTACAATTAAATTCAGTTTATTCGACTGCTATTAATGATTTAATTTTCATGAATGCATTAGTCGGAAATATTCAGGTTTTTTTTCAATAAAAAGCAAAAAAAATTATATTTTCGCACAAATTTAAAAACTAATTTTATCTGTTATTTAATTAAAAGTTCGTAATATATAACCATATTTAATTAGGTTCATAAATTAATTTGTCGCCGTTTTCCTTTGTTATCATAAAGAATTGTTAGTCTGTGAGGTCATTACTTAAAGGGGATAGAGATTAATGGAAAAGTTTAGTATATGCAATAACCTCTTTTTAATTTGTTAGTTTGGCAATTCTGTAATCAGGCATCAATCACACATTCTATAATTCACTTTCATATTTTTTTGTATGTTTAGTGCAAAATGAGACCGTAGAGTGACAAACAACTGTCCACATAGGTTCAGAATGTTTGAATTAAAAACATATTTAATGTTTACTTTCTAGATTAACACATTAAATAATGTATTTTAATCTCATATATTATTCAATAGAATTTTATCTAGAATGCTTTGTCTTTGATATCCACTCTAAAACAAAATTATCTCTTGATAACCTGTGGTTTTGAATGTGCTGGATTAAAGAGAGTTTTTGTAATAAGTGCCATGAAGTGTTTTTCATTTACAATGTTTATATTTTTATTTCAAAATGTGTATTATGAATTATTAGTTAGTATTATTAAATTATATACTTAAAAAAATTATATTTTTTATTTCATTAAATTTAATTTGTAATAAGTAACTTCATCACATTTTATTGACATCTAAAATTATTTAATTAACTCCTACTTTAATAAAAATGTATAAAAAAATTTTAATGTTATATTACTGAATAATGTTAGAAATAGTAATACAACTGTGAATTTTTGATGATGGTAATTTTGTATTAATATTGGCAGTCATTTAAATTTAAAGTTCGTGTGAAAAAAAATCGTGTTGCTTATCTGAATATTATTTGGAAGTCTCATTCGAGTTTGACATCACCTCTTTTACAAATATATGTATATTATAAGTGTGTGCGTAAAAGTTATATATTCTAATAGAAAATAAACTGAAAAAAATATTTTTAAAGAAACTGCCTTTTTTGTTTGCTTGTCTTCAGCTGATGGTACAGTAATTAAAAAAACAATAAAGTGAGAACCATTGCTGTAAATTAAATTAAGGAAAAAAAAAAAAAAAAAAAAAAATCTGGATTTTTAAAATTTGTTTCTGAATAAAACAATAACTTAATTGCATTAAGTAAATATTTGAATATTAACAAAAATTTTAAATTGTGGAATAAATAAAAATCATTAAGAAGAGATTTGTTTATCATTTTTTATATTCTATTTCAAAGCAAACATTTGAAAAATTTTAATTTTTTTTTTAGCAATATGGAAACATAGAAAAAGCTGAAGAAACACCTGCAGGCCTTATTATTACATATAATACAAGACTAGAAGCTGAAGGTGTAAGTAAATGTTTGAATTTTCAAATTTAAATCCTAGCAATATTGATTGTTCATAAAATTGATGTAATAATGTTATTAAATAGTTATGTAAATTTTTTTTTTATATCGGGTAATTTTAGCTTTATATATTTTTTTTGATTAAATTATTGGTTGTATTCTGTAGCATGTTATATGTATTTATTTTGTAACAAATGAATCTTTCTATGATAAAAAAAAAAAGAAAAATACTTTTCATATTAAAGAAAGTAATACTATCTATTGATCATCAAAATTTAGATAAAATTTTTTTACAAAAGCATAACAGTGTTTAAAAGTTATAAAAATGTTGGTAAAAGAAAAAAAATCTATGAATTTGTGCAATTTAACTGTACAATGGGATTTAGGAAGCATTATAAGTCAAAATTAGCGAATGAACTGCAATATGAAAACTCATATCAATAATTTCTGTGAAATGCTATTTGATAAAATGGCTTGTGATGTAATAGTTAGTTTTGAACTTTAAATTGATCCACTGATCTTGGAAAAAATTCTGGACTTTTTGAAAATGCTTCAATTTAATTTTTCATTGGAACTATTTTCTTGTGATCAGTACTTAGGTGTTTAATAGACAAAACCCCCAACTCTTAATACAGAGGATATCTTCTTGGCTTACAGACTTTTTTGCCAAGTATATGACAGCCTTAAAGACACAGGCATAAATCACCAGCTGTATTATATAATATCTTATATTTTTTCAGGATGACAATTGTTTCATTCAAATTATAGGCAGGAAAATGTAATATTTATTATAGAAAGTGAAATATTTTATTAAAAACTTATATTTAGCAAGTTAATGAGGCAAAGATTTCTATTTTTCTTTTATCTCACAGTTTTTGAAGTTTAATGTATAAAATTTTAATTGCAAGAAACAAAACTTATTGATCAATTTGTTGTAGGCTTATGTACATGGTTCTAAATTTGGAGATACTGTCTTGTCTGTTACTTGGTACCACAATCCTCAATTGACTGCTATGCAAAATCAGGATCAAAACAATGATTCTGATATGAAACATGTAAGTAATACTTCTTTTTTATTTTTGCTATATATTATTAAAATTGGCAGTAGTTCATATCTAAATAAGTTACTTTAATATATTTATTACCTGTATAGTATTTTTTTTTTTTTTTTTTTGTTTATTATAATTTTGCCATTATTTGTAATATGCCTTGTTGTGATTTTTAAAAAAATCTATTAGTATATCTAGTAAAGTGAAATTAGCAAATATTAAAATGTTTCTGAATATAACCGATCATTATACAAAGCTTATTTAATGTAAGCTGTTATTATACTCAATGGAATCTATTTGCAACTGAATGCTATTCATTATTAATACCAAAGTAGTAAATCCATCTTTTTTTTTTTTTTTAAGATCCACATTTTTTTTAATGTATTATGTATTTCTAATAAAAATATTTTCTTATTGTTTATTTTGATGCACACAAAAAGTGAAATGTTTTGATTTTATCATGTGTATAAGTTAGCAAATATGATTTTCTGCAGTTATTCTATAGCCCTTAATTTAGATTACCTTGTCAAAAAGTACTTTCAACTTTAAGTTGTGTGTGTGTGTAGTTCATGTTATACTTAACTAAACTTTAAAAAATTTCTGCATGTTAATTAAAGCTTGATTCAATCCATCGGATGAGAAATCGCAAATTTTAGTTGCGCCAAATGACGAAAGTTAAAATCGGATTGTTAGTTTCAGAGTTCATCTCGAACAAACATCGTGACACGGGAATTATATATAATAGATAACTTTTTTGTTCTCAGGAAATTTCTCCTGTTCCTGAAGGAGATGACGAGGAGGAGGAAGAGGAAGAAGACAGTGAAGCTCGGTCGTGGCGTCGATGATGTGATAGCATTCCTATACTTCACTGTCATCATAGAAATTAACTCATATCTGTTTTTATGGAATGATGCACTGATGATATTTCACGATAATACATCAGATGCCAAATTTGTAAATTTTTAAATGTAATATTTGAAATAAATACTCATTTTTCAGATAGTTGTAAGCTTTGCTTCTATGATTATTTTTAACTGCTATTATCATATCTGCCTGCTTTTAAATAATTGGAAATGATCTGCATTCTTGTTCAAACTGCATATTTAGATATCAGAAAGTATACTGCAATCAAACTTCAGGGATACACAGAGAAAATTTTACACATAATGTGAACACTAATCATTGTGAGAAATTCTCTTTTCTAATAGAAAAATAGGACCCGAGTGATTGTAAAAATATTTACTTTTCTATTCTCTAAAAACTATATAATATGAGAATGTGTTGTAGGTTCATTTTAGATAGGTTTCAGTAATCACCACTGTAACAAGATTGTTTAAAACCTACCTTGCTGTCCTGAAAATTTAAGAGGTATATATGTGGAAATAAATATATTTAAATTTGCTTCTACATTGAAAAATAAAATAATAAAGATTGTAAAAATAAAGTAAGTTAAAATTCAATATAAAACAAAAAATTTTTATAACATGGCACATAAGCAAACATACCATTCATATAAATAATTTGTCTTAAAAAAAGCATTGTGATTTTTAAAAACAATACTAAATAAATCTGGCAAATACCTTATTCTGTATTTGTATCCATAATTTGAACTAACTGAATTGTTATTTCTGGTTGGTTTCTCAATTGGTTTGGCATAAGTAATTTCCATTGAGCTGCAAATATTTTTTCAAATTCTTGATTGGCTTCTACTGTGGGTACAACCAAATACACACCCGGAGGTATGGCAAGCTTGAGCATTTTCCCCCTCGTCCCTAAGCGAAATTTGTATATATGTTCAAACCTTTTGCCACTTCCCACATGTGGTGTACCGGAGCTGAATCTTTTCACATATTTTTTCAGTCCCTTGAGAAGGTTTTTAAAGTTAAAAACACATCAAATGTACTAAAATCAGAAATTCTTCTGAATATTTTAGAAAAAAAAGAGCCAACAATTTAATGGTGTATACATCGGAAGATGATTTGAGAAATTAAGATAATTTAAAATCAGTTATACTTAAAGAATTTCAAACCATGACTCAGGATTGTTTGAATCACTTTCGTGAAAGCAGTGAAGTCAGCTTCTGTGAGTTATGTGTTGTTTGCCTCGAGATTGAGCGCAATCTTTGACTGTTAAGACGAGTTTAAATCGTTTGATGTAATTGTATCGGATAGAATCTTCTTGTCCTTAGATAAAGAATTAACTAGTCATATAGGAACAAAGCAGGGAGAATCTTACTTTAAACAACAAGAGCTAGGTCGTGAATGCGATATATTTTGCCCACTAAGAAACTAGAAGCAACAACGACTGGAATTCAAGAGGTTTAAATGTAAACAAAATTAAAATTTTTGCAGGAACAAAAGCATACAACTGATTAATTCATTTTCAAAGAGATCAGAGAGTGAATGAAAATACTGGAGCGATCAGGTGAGAATTACGATATTTCAAACCCTCATGTTGCTTCTAGTATGAGTCGAAAAGAGCCCAATGCATTATTAAGTAATATTCGCTGTTTAATAAAAGATTATAATTCGTAGGGTAGAGAAGTTAGTCTAACTGCTCGAACATGTTTGATTAGGAGTGAATGTGCGAATAGGTTACAGCTTAAAATGCAAAAAATAAACACAGAAATTTGTTGAAATGATTCGAGTACGATTATTACTAGAAGAATTACTGCAACGATCATTAATAAGGACAAAAAATTTTGAGAAAGATCGGATTATATTGGTAGTTAAAAAGAAGACTGACATTATCCCTCATATAAGTTCTATCTACTAAAAGTGATGCCTTAAATTCTGTAAAACTACTGGATAGTAATTATAAACTCAATTTTTTTTCAAAATGCTCAACTATTATTGAAAGTTTTTTATTTATGCAAGTGTTACTTATCAATGGAAACATTTCCAAATTACATTCAGCAGATTTTCTTTTCCACATCAATAATTTTCTCTGAAACGCTTTCATTTATCAGTGGATGTGAGAATATTTTCTTCTTTTTTTTGCATGCTAGTATTCAAAATATTGAGCTGTTGAAATAAATCAGGCCGAGTATTGTAGCCTTCTTTTTCTTCTTCATTGGCGCAACAGTCCCATGTAGGTCAAGGCCGTCTGCTTACTGGCAGATTTCTTTTTACGGGATAGGATTGCCAGCCCTACACTCTACAGTCATACTGGACCTGCACCTACGGCTTAAAGTGAATTCCGAGCCACTACAAACATCCATGGCACCGCCAGGTCTCGAACTCGAAACATGCTAAACCGAGCGCCAGAGGCCTCAAATACTGTAACCTGGCAATCCAAAATTCTCACCGAAGAAGATTACAAAAATGCAACTGTTTCTTTCATGTCTTCAAAACATAAGTCCTTGCATTTGTTCGGGTACACGGGTAAGTACTTTCGCATTTGATAGCCATCTCACCTTAATGTGTATAGTTTCAAGTTTAGTTTGTCGTCCTACTGTCATTGTGTGCACACTTTATGGTAATTAGACCGGGAACCTACAGTTTAAAGTGGATTCCGAACCACTCACAAAGATCCATGCTTCCGCCAGGATTCGAACCTGAAGCCTGTGGAACCAAAGGCCAGAGCGCTAGCCAATTGGCCACTTCTGTGTGTGTATACTAGTGTGTCCAAATAGTAAGACAAATTTTCAATTTAAAATTCGCGGGGCTTATGATATTTCAGTTTTGTTTCTTTTTTAGGTTGCTGGCACTGTCCTTGACATCTGTGTGAAATTTGACGTCAAAATATTCATTGGTGTTTGAGTTACGCTTGGCTTTGTGAGACGCGACGATTTTTGAAATGTCCGAATTAATTGAGCAAAGAACTTGCATTAAATTTTGTTTGCGGAAATGTATAGCATGTTGTATAAGGCATTCGGTCAGCATTCCTATATCGATAAGAAATGTTTAAAAGTGGTATAAACAGTTCAAAGAAGGCAGAGAACGCGTTGAAGACGAAGAGCCTTCTGGTCGACCCTCAACCGATGAAGCTCACGTTAAAAAAATTAAAGATTGGGTGCTTGCAAACCGTCGATTTACAATTAGAGACCTTGCTGATGATGTTGGAATTTCAAACGGATCGGTCAATTTCGTTTTAGGCCTCAAACGTGTCAAATCACGATTGGTACTAAAAACACTGAATGTGTCACACTGCATTGATTCTTCATGACTTTTTCGCCAAAAATGAAACCCATATCGTTCCACAACCACCGTATTCACACCATTTTGAGTCGATTGAATAGATTCAACGTGAATCGCCGCGCGCTTTGAAGGTCATGTTGGCATAAGTGTATTGTGTCCGGAGGGGATTACTTTGAAGGCGATGAAATAAATTTGGAAGAATAAATAAAGAGTTTTAGAAAAAAAAATAATTGGTCTTACTCTTTGGGCACAGTAGTAAGCAGCTGTCTGCACTATGAATCCATATCGATACAAACTTTTTTCGGAATTAACTAATTTGATAGGTCTTGTTTTAATAACGTTTACAATAAGAATTACTTGATTAAAACTACTCTTAATTTGTCTCGCAATGTTTTTCCCATCAAAGCTTCCCTATGAAGAAAGCAATAAGTTGCGATAACATTCTCATTTTGTTTGTTTTTCTACAAAAGATGTAAGGCCTTTACACAGCCTACCATGAAAAGAGTACAAAAGCTTACACACGACTTGCATCTCAGCTGCCATTTATCAACATAGCTATTCAAAATGTTAAAAACGTCTTTACCCTTTGTATCCATATTTAATTCCTCGCAAAAAAGAAGCTGATTTACTATTTGATCTTCACTAATAAAACGGACGAATGATGAGTTGCGCCTTGTTGGTAATGTCTGTTGACTTATCAACTTGCAAGCGGCCTGGCCTTGTACCACAGACTTGAGATTCGAATCCTGGTGGTGGCATGGATCTTTGTTAGTGGTTCGGAATTCACGTTAAACTGTAGGTCCCGGTCTGATTAGCTAAGTGTGCACAAAATGACCGTAGAGCGATAAACCAAGCCATCTACTAGCAAAACAAAATTCGAATACTGAAACTTATTACTGCATACGTTTTTCTCGATATCAGATATTTCTATAACGTTGGGCATAACTATAAGAGATTTAAGCTTTATCAGAAAAATAGAAGATGGAGGAATTTGCCACTTTTGTTCTGCTGTTCAGATAATGACTTGAAAAAACTTATGGATTTATTTTGTAAATTAGAGTAAAATGTTTACACATTTTACTTGGAACTAATGATTCATTTGCCATTTTACGCCGACATACTAATTATAACGGCAAAGGATGATCGTCACTTGCGGTCCAAGTGAAACTAAAGCTTACATAACTTTCATTATATTTGTGAATAGGTCACGATTTTGCTATTTTAGTTGCATGTAATTTTTATTCACTTCCAGAATTTGATTCTTTGATATCCCGCTCCTTTTTTGAGAAATTATCCATTTCATTTGTGTATATTTGTCTGAAAATAAGTAATATGCATATAACCTCCATTTTCAAAATAAATGATATACACAACATGAATACCACATGCACTACGGAATCTCATAAGATGCTATGGAAATTTTTTTAACACTGAAAATCACATTGAATGCTAGCTCTCCTAGTAGCCAATCTTCGAAATTACCACTTCTAGTTTCTCTGAAACCTTCTTTGATACATTATCGTTGTTTGGCGACTTCTTATGTGAAGGATGGAGAAAAAAACAAACAAAACACATAGAAAAGTTAGTTGTTTGTAATGCAAATTAGAAAAGAAATTAATATTAAAGTATATTGGACCAAATTTCAAGGATATATAGAAACAAGTTAATAGATAAAGAGAACAATCATCACTGTAGAGAAATTTTCCTTTATAATAGAAAAATAAGACCTGAGTTAAAAAAAAAAAAAATTGTAAAAATGTTTAATTTTTTCCATTCTCTGAATTCTAAGAGAATTCAGAGAAGAAGAGAGAGTAGTCTAATAGTCTCATTCTAATAGTTCTAATAGTCTCATCTTATTCCATTCTCTGAATAAGATGAGAATGTGCTATAGGTTCATTTCAAGCATAGTTTCAGTGGTATCAACAATAATTTTTGTAGGATAGTTTAAAACCTACTTTGTTGTCCTGAAAATCTAAAAGTTATATATAGCAATACATATGTTATTAGCTTCTACATTGAAAAAAAAAATAATAAGATAAAAATAAAGCATAAGACTCAATATGTAACAAAAAGTCTTTATAACTTGGCACATACGCAAACATACCATTTAAATACTAATCATTTGTCTTAAAATACATTTTGATTTTTAATAACAAATATTAAACAAATCTAGCAAATGCTTTTACAACAAGTTCTTCAGATATATTTATGTCCCGTTCTGTATTTGTATCCATAATTTGAATAAATTGAATTGATTCTTCATGTTTTTCACCATTTCTGATTGGTTTCTCAATTGGTTTGGCCATAAGTAACTTCCACTCAGCTACATACACCATTCTTTCAAAGTCCTCAATAGCTTCTACTGTCCATTCTTTATCGATGGGTGCAACATCTGGCAGGGAGCATTCAATAGCTTGGAAAGCAATCGATAAGAAATCTGATTTAAGTAAACACACCAAGTCAGAGCTCAGATTAGCACAATCACCAAAATCAAGATAGAAGACTCTAATTTTCTCTTCATCATCTTCGTCAGAAACTTTCATTATTTGTGCTCTATACCAGCTCTTGTCATCAAAATATGCAGCAACAATATCCCCAACATTAATATTGTTCAGGCGGAATTTTTCTTTATTTTTGCCATCATTATAAAATTCTGTCATTTCAGTTACTAATTTATCAAGTTGAGTTGATTTCGATCCAGCAATCTGGATCCAAAATTTGTTTGGATTTTCAACTGCTGAAACATACATTTCCTGGTAGCCATCAGAACTACTGGGGATGAGTTTCTCAACTTGTAGATTTCGATGACCCTGAAATTTTGACAAGGAATTAAATATATATATATATATATTATGTATATGAAATACATTTATGAATTTAATGAAGATAATTTATCATTTATTCTTCCAACAGAAATTCACTCTAAATATTATAATTCTTTATATTTATACTATGAATATAAAGAATTATTACAGAATATTTTTATTATCATTATATTTATTTAATATTCCCAAATTTTTAAATGATGACGATAGAATCCAATGAAGCCAATATTTTATACATCTGTATCAGAGTATTTAGTTCTATGTTCTAATTTTTACAGAAGATTGGTATAAATTTACTTTTAACAAAACACAATTTCCTGAAAAGAAGTTTCTTACTAAGGTTATAATCTATTGTTATTGAAAGGTAATTGATTCAGCCTTTTCCCCACCAGTCTTTAAACAAAATTGCCTAGATGCCACTTGAAGTGAGATGGTCTGATCAAGATTAATTACTACATTCACTTGATTTATCCTTACATTTTTTCCAGGACATCTAAATTTCCTATTAATGAAGATCTCATTACAAAAATTTTGGTCACTTGAGAAATTTTAAAATTCATCTGGCATCTATTAAAGTGAATGTCAATAATTTCATCACTGTTTATAATCAATAATTTTACAGTGCTTAGATATTATTCACCACCATTACTATTTCACCAATGCAGTAATTAAACGCATACTAATTGCAATACTAGATACTATTCTTTTTACTTCAAAGTTTTATTAAAAAAATTCAGACGAAAAAAAAATGTATTAATTGATTTGAAAACACTGTATTAAGATTTTACAGTAAATTTGGTTTAAAGCAAATGCCATACTGGGAGACATTTTGCAAAAATAGTGAATTATTACATATCTATGATTAGTACTATTATAGATATTCAATGATATCATCAGTACTACAGAGATTTGATGCTTGGAATTTTATTTCTCTATCATCCAATTAATTTAAATGAAACATCACAGATGACCCATTAAAAAATCAAATAATTAATTAACTTGATTTATTACTTTGTCTCAAGCCTGAAGTGGCAAGAGGAATGCCAAAATTAATTTGTCGTTAATTTCTATTTTACAAATTTAATTAAAGAAAAACAACAACTTAAAGAAAATAGGTGTTTTAGTTTAGTGAACAAATACCAAAAAAGTCAACTGCTTTAATTCCCTGAAAATTTTGCAACGCAGGTATTATACAAAAATTTTCTTATAAAATTAAAAATTGCTTTTGTTTGGTTTCTTCGCAGCCTTTAATAATTAATTGTAATACTGATCAAGATTTTCACTTCTCTAGCAAATATGTAGATCATAAATCTTTTGCAGAATCTTGTATCTTTTGTTTTCACCACAGTCCTTTAGCACATATCTTTTTCTGATTTCCATTACCTTAAATTTATAGCATAATTATTTAATTTTTTAAAAAAGGAAAATTTTTTAGTTTTATGTCATGCTAAAAGTTACTAAAGTTATCAGTATATGGAATGCCAAAGAATAAGAGCAAATTATCAATGGATCATACAAGATTTTTTTTATTTTCCAGCAAGCATTATACCCGGAGGTTTTATGACACTACAGATAATAAGTAGACAATTATAGTAATATGATAAAATAACTTGTAATATATAACATAAATATTTGACTTACAAAAGTAGTTGTGGGCAAAGGTAAATTTTCAGGTAATGCCCAACCAGCTACGTGGATTTGCTTGCTAGTATTTACTTCAACTTCAGCAATGAGCTCATCCACTAGCTCAACAGCTGACTGAACTTCTTCTTTATTACCTTTTATAAATATTTTCACCTCAGAATCTCTGTTATTAGATGATGATCGAAATTCGAATGTAATTCTTGCTTTTGTGAAATCACAAATTTGTCTGAAACAAAAATAACCATCCTTGAATTGACTTAACTAAAAGTAAATATAAGCAATTACCTTACATCAGATAAAACAAACAAATACAGGAAATTTTACAAAAAATTTATTTATACAGTAACCTCTCTTTAATTCAGTACATTCAGGAGTATGGCTGGGCCAAATCATATAAATATCAAGAATATAGGCTCTAAATAAAAATTTAAACAATTAAAATATGTTCATATTTAATGTATAAATGTTTAGAGAAAATGTGAACACCATTATGTTGCTATCTGGCAGTCAAGGTCGACAAATAACCAACACCATACAAAAAAATATAAAACAAAGGCTGGATTACAGAATATGCCAAACTATCAAATGCTAGATTAAAGAGACATTACTGAAATTAATAACAAAGATAGAAAATACAAATATAATTTTAATTAAATATTTTAAAAATTACTATTAACATCTCCAGTCATTAGCAATTTTTAAAATCAGTAAAGGTAATTATGAAAAATTGTGAGTTATTTGTGAATTTATAACCAAAACTGTGATCAATTTTTATTTGCTATTTATAGTAGCTATGAGGAAATGTAAAACATGAAATATCGATGAAATGTAAAAATATATATATATTTAAGAACAGAGATTGAATTAAGAATATTAAATGATAATAAAATTATATCCATAGAAGAAACATACATTCAAGAAAAATGACTAATAACAAAACTGATTAATGTGATAATAGCTACATAATTGTTACTGCAGTTAAGATTTGGAGGCTTGTTATATTGGAAAGTCAAGCAATTTAAAAATGCTTTCAATAAAAATTTGGATTCTGATAAGCAAACATAAGAGAACTTTAATCTTGAAAATTTCTATGAAATCTTTCAACACAGATACACACTTCTACAGAAGATAATTTGATGTTTGATAGTAATTAGTGGATAACTAGAAAATCCTCTTATTAAAGTAAAATTAAACTGTTATCTAATAAATAAAAAAAATTTCATTTACCATTTTTTTCAAAATATCAGGTTTGTAAGAAGTTTATGAAAGTATTAACTTAAGTTCTCCATGCATCCTAAGATTAAAAAGTAAATCTTATTTAAAAAAGTATATGGACACCTCTGCAAAACACTGATTGTGCATACTGAATATGGAGAGAGTAAGATATATATATATATATATATATATCTGTGTGTGTGTGTGTATTACATTTGACCAGGAAATTTCGGACAATGAAAGAAAGGTGTTAGTATCAAAATACTTTTTTATGAGTTTAAAGGGAAAAAAGAAACATTCTTAATATAAATTTAAATAAATTATATTTAAAAATCACCCATTAATGAAATCAATCACCCATTTCGTAACAGTTACTCTATAATAATTTTTTATTTGCTACACACACCGTTCCTTCACCTGAATGCAGTTCCTGGAAAGTGTTTGTTCCAAAACAAGTTGGTATGCAGAACAACATTAAACTTCATAAAGAATTGCTCAAAAAAAAAAAAAAAAAAAAAAAAAAAAAAATCATTTAAAAAAAAAAAAAAAAAAGTTGTAAAATAATTAAGCTACCTCACTGGTCAAACAAGTAGAGTTACACAAAGCATAGAGCTTCATTTTTAAGCATAGTATTTTTTTTCTATCTCACTGGCAAAATTACACTTGTGGGTAATGCACTACTGCAAAATAAAACAGGATTTACAGAGGTAACAAGCAATTTTCCTATTCTTACACTATGAAGTTTAATATTTCATTATTAATTAGTATATCAGATTTTAAATAATGCTTTCATAATATACCTTATGCAATTAATATTTTTCCAAACAGAATCAGTAACATTTTCTTGTAAAACAATTTCTTTAGTAATGCAAGCATGCCGGTTTGAAACAATGTCATTAATAAGATTAGCAGCTTCTTCAGCAGATTCAGGCAAACCCTGGATAGTAACAAGAGTTGATTCTGTATCTGAATGTGGGAGGAGAAAAGACTATTATTCAATGTATGTAAAGAAAGAAAAATTTTAAGTAACAATTAGTTTTTAATAATTTTAAATAAAAAAAAAACCCATTAAAAAAAAACACAATCAACATTTTATATGAGGTGGCAAGCAGCAATATCATTTGTATCTTTTAAGACTGTGTACTTCATAGAGAAAAATAAACTTGGCATTTTTTTTTCCCCCAAAGCAGACAGATTCCTTTTTATTTTCATTAATAATACTGAGTAAATAATAATATAAAATATAATAAATTTTGTGATACATAAACAAATCATAACATTAAATTTGATCACACATTTATTGCCTTTTAACATTAACACAATTTAATTAATTTAGAACAAAAAAAAAAAAAATTAAGCTGAATCCAGAATAATAACTTTAAATTTGATACACAATAACCTGTTTCTTAAATGAAAATTAAGATGTCTGAAACTTTTATTAAATTACTCTCTTTTTTGTAATATTTCTAGCCATCACTTGGTCAACAAAGGATATATAATTGATACCAGTTTTGGCCACATGTAAGTGTTTACACAGATTTAATTTTTATTTACAAATATTTTAGAATCATTTTTAAAATAATGCAAAATTTAACATAAAGTTAACTAGATTGATTTCAAATATAATTATGGTTCAAATAAAAATGAAAGATATGAAACAAATTTCATCATTAATTTTATTTAAGATATAGAAAATAACTTTTGCTATTACAGACACAATTCCAGTCTGTAAGGCAAAATTTTGACTTTGTAAATTTTAAAAGTTAAATTATTCAAAAAATATCTTTTAATACTTTATTATATTAACTTATATTTAATTTACTATAAAAATGAACTTTTATAAAAGGAAATAATGCAGAATTACAGATTTAATTACATTACTGTGTAACCTTTTTTTTAAAAAAAATTTTGAATAATAATTACTAAACAGCAATTTTATAATATGAAAAATAAAAATAACCTAATATTCTAGACTTTTAAACATAATGTTTAAATAAGAATATTATTGATCACATTAAACTAACTAAAATTGCTAGAAATGTGTTTGCTTTTTAAAGAATATTCAGAAACTGAAGGTAATAATTAGATTTGGTGAGTTACCCAAATCAATATTCTTATCATCAATGATGCAAGTTAAAAATGTATCCCAAACAATTCCTTTTGCAACTTTTCTCTTAAATTGCCCAGAATTGGTGTCCAAATACTATGGAAAACACATACACACAATTTTTCAGTTAAAAATTTTGTAAAGAACTTTTTACTACAATATAAAACCTTAATTATGTATCATCCAATAATCCCACTTGTCACTGTTTTATTGCATTTGCTTATCTATAGTTTATTGAATTACCTTTATTTTAAATAAAGGTAATTTTATTAATTTTCCATTTTCATTAAATATAATTTTAATAAGATGAAATATTTAAAAAATAGATTAAATCGATGCATATTTTATTAAAGCTTACCTTTAAAAATATTTGAGAAATACGAAAAAATAATTACAAATATAAAATAACCGAACACACACACACAAATTAGCTACTTAAAACAATTTTTTATTTTAACTACACTATAAAAATGCCTACATTTAAGCCGAAAATTTTTGACATACATAAACACGTACAAATTAATTAAATTAGAAGAGAAACTAATACACTTAAAAAATATTACGCTCATAAAAATAATTGTATGATACCTATGTCATCAAAAGTTATTCTTGCTTTAGTTTTTTCCCGAATTGATTTTATGTTTTGTCCACCTCTTCCTAAAACATGCCCAACAAATCCTTTAGGTATTTTGATAGTTCTTGTAACTCTTTTAGTTTCTGTCCTTATGATTTCTCCTTTATTGTTTTGCCACTGAAGTACTTTAACTACGCAAGTTATAACACCCACTCCAACACCAACACCGATTATTATGTATGGTTTTGATATCAATTTAATCATCGTTTAAAAAATTTAGACGAAGTACGTAAATTATTAATAAAATAAAACCACGGCTTCGACTTTATTTTGAATCAAAACAAAACAAAAATAACGATACCGCAGTAAGCACTTCATTTCATTTCATTACTTCATGTAAAAGACATGTTTCACAAAATACTTTTATTAATTTCTTTTCATTAACATAAAAATCATTAACTGTTATTTATAAATATATAAAGAGAGAATAAAAATATGCAGAGAATAAAAAAATTTTAACCGTGCAAGAAAATTAAAAGTATAAGTAATATATGGCTGTCTACATCCAGTTTTTTAGATAATTTCTATATAAGGTAGAACATATGAAAAGAAAGAGAGAAATATGTAAAACATCAAAACTGTTTATCTATATCAAATATGAAAAACATCAAGACAATTTTGCATAATTTCTGTCATTCAGATCTGGCGAGAAAATGTCTGATACTAACATTAAAAATCCAGATAAAAGTTTGAATTATATATTTGAATCATAATCAATCAGTCATTCCTGGTATCGGACTACTTGGCCCCGCAGTGGCCTTAAATTTCTATCTGGTAGTTGGATACGTTGCGAAGAAGATAAGAGATAGTTGTAGAAAGTAGCAAAAATGTTCATAGTGAAGAAGAAAGTAAAGAGGTGATGCATCAGGTCATGAAGCTGCAATGCATAACCCCTTGTGAGAAATGAGGATTTTAATAGTGCAGAGTGGGTGCTCGAACCATCTACCTGACAAGTTCGGAACTCTGATCACTGGGCCAGTACGTCTATCGGAGAAAGATCCTAAAAGGGAAGTTCTGGATTTCAGAATTTGGAATATAATTGAGATTACTATAGTTTTGAAGTTGAAAGTTTGATGATGAAATTTTTAGTATTTGGCAGGCTAGCTCTAATCATAGATGCTCTCTAGATTTGACTAAATGGTATTATTCGATACAATGGTATCTCCCTCTGTGGTGCAAAGCACAACTAAAATAAGCTAAGCTGCTCTGTAGCACCTCAGACTTTCCTATTCCTCTCTCAGCCATGTTTTGTATATTGTTCTTATATTTGCTTTATGCTCAGCAAACATTGCTTTAAGTTCTACAAATGCTGACATTCTAGAAAAAAAACTATCGTTTTCCACTTAATTAAGATAAATGATTTGAAGCTATAATAAAGGAACTTTTATTGTATAAATTTGATAAAATATTGTCATAAGCTTCTGGTAATCCTATCAATGTAAGAAATACATATTTTTAAAACCAATACAGCTAGCGTACACATTAATTAATAACAATACTGTTTTGAGCAGGTAAAACTGTATGAATTTTAGTATTATGCAAATCAAATAAAAAAAGTGATATTTTGTTTTTTTTAGGTGATAAATTTAATTAATAAGAATTATTACTTAAAATAATTACAGTTGAAAATATGTGAAATATTATGATCTGCGACTTTTATTGTTTCTTATTTCATTTTTAAATTTTATAATCTGCTTATAAGATATATTAAATATTATTATTATTTATTATATTAAATATTATTTAAAAATAACTCCTAAATGATAAAAATGAAACTCCTCCTTTCGTTTTAATACTCCAAGATGAATGTCAAGATTACTGTCATTAAAAATTCTTTGGAAAAGTTGCAGTTTAGGGGCAAATTCAAGGGTTCTTTTGTGGGGATTTTTTTTTCGTCGCCAATTTTGCTTCCACATGCAGATCACTTGTTTAATTAAGTGTAACTCTACCACGAGGAAAGTAGAATTTGAAGGAGGGGGGGGTAGAGTGTTTTTAATGGATAACAAAATGCTAAAATTTAATATTTAAAAGCACAAAAAAGTCATTTATACATACACTCAAGAGCCAAAACATCATAATCACTCCTACATTTTGCAATGAACTCGCCTGGATGACGTGGAAGGCACGTGATCAGGTGGAAGTGGTATTTAACTGCTGCTGGAGAGTCTGAAAAATCATTCTTTCATTTACTTCTGTGTGTGATGGGAAAGCTGCGGATCTAAGCGACTTTGATAGAGGGCAGATTGTAATGGCTCGAAGGCTCGGAACAAGTATTTCCAAAACTGCACGACTCGTGGGTTGTTTGCGATCTACAGTTGTTAGTACTTATGCAAAGTGGAGGAATGACGGTGAAACCAGCAGTAGACGACATGGTGTTGGACGTCCACACGCTGTCAAAGAAAAAGGTCGTCGGAGACTGTCTCGCATGGTGAAGAAAAACCCGAGCCAGACACTGGCTCATCTGACAGCCCAATACAATGCAGGGCCAAGTAGAATAGTATCAGAGCACACTGTTCAGCGGACACTGTTGGATATGGGGCTACGCAGCAAACGTCCCACTCGTGTGCCTTTGCTGACCAAGCGTCATCGCCAACTGCGCCTGCGCAGGGCCCGGGAACATCGTGACTGGTCCATGGATGAGTGGGAGAGAGTTGCCTGGTCATCACGGTTTGTCATTCATCACGCCGATGGCCGTGTCAGGATACGCCATCTTCCAGGCGAACAGTTGCTCCCTCAATGCACAGTAGGTCATACACAGGCCGGTGGTGGCGGTATTATGCTTTGGGGGACGTTCTCTTGGGCGTCTCTGGGACCCGTGGTTGTGGTAGAGCAGACCATGAATGCTACAGGGTATCTGAACACCATTGCGGACCAGTTGCACCCTTACATGGCCTCTGTTTTTCCAGGTGGAAATGGAATGTTCCAACAGGACAACGCCCCTTGTCACAAGGCTAAAATTGTGTTGGAGGAGTTCAAGGAACATGATGCTGAATTTCAGTTAATGTCCTGGCCGCCTAACTCACCGGATCCCAATCCGATAGAACACATTTGGGATGTCCTGGGACGGCAGCTCAGAGTTCAAAGACCACCTATTCGCTATCTCGGATTTGCGTGACCGTTGCTTAAACATCTGGTGCAATCTGTCTCCGGCCATCTACCAATGACTTGTGGCAGCCATGCCAAGGCGGGTTGAAGCTGTGTTGCGCGCCAAAGGTGGGCCAACTCGTTATGGACAGGTGGTCATAATGTTTTGGCTCTTGAGTGTATATTACCCTTGGTTATAACCCCCAATATATTATCCTTGGTTTAAAAATATAATGAATGGGATGCTGTTTGAGGAGTATTACAGAAGTTTGTATACGTCCAATAAAGATGCTCTAAAAAGAAATAAATCTTGCCAAATAAATGCCAGATGGTGGTAAAATGGATCAATTCCTTTTCGGATGCAGATCGTGCCAAATTTCACATCACTGAACCTTTTTACATGATGATTTTCAAACGAGGACAGGAACTTTAAGTAGTTCTTGGATTATTCATCATAAAAGTAAAATTCATCTTAATCAGACATTGCGTTGAAAAATTTCAATAAGCCTACAAGAATGAGAATAGCAGGAATTAAATCTACCGAGTTTTTAAACTTTCAGCTTTAAAACTTTTACTTCAAAATCAATTCATAGAATTGTATCACGCACCAACTGTACAACCTCTCTGAAACCATCAATGAAGGATTTTCATGGAAGCAGGACACTGCAGTAATTTTCCTCGATGTGGCGAAAGCCTTTGATCGGGTTTGGATAAAGGGGCTAATTTATAAGATGATTAACTATAATTACTCTCCATACATTATCAAAATTATCTACAACTATCTTTCTGATCGAAGTTTTATCGTTTCTGTTAACAATACTGATTCTAAAAACTGCAAGATTCTCGCGGGTGTTCCTCAGGGATCGATCTTGGGGCCCTTCCTGTACAATATTTTCACTAATGACATTCCACAAGACCACAGAATTAAATTGACACTCTACGCTGATGATACAGCAATTATTACACAGGGAAGGTATTTACACATCATCCAGAAAAACTTACAAAACTACATCAACACTCTTGAATCATGGCTAGAAAAATGGAAAATTAAACTCAATGTCGCGAAAACTGAAGCAGTGCTATTTACCAGGAAAAAGTCTATAATCCTCCTAACATAACTATTTTTAATACTAACATTTCCTGGTCTAAAGAAGCTAAGTATTTAGGTGTAATTTTTGATAGAAGACTAACATTTAAGGCTCATATTAACTACTTGCGCGATAAATTTAATAATGTTTTGCGTAAATTTTACTCTGCCATGGGCAGACATTCTAAACTAACAATTGAACTAAAAACACTAATCTATTTAGCTTATCTTCGTCCGATAATAGCATATGCGAGTCCAGTCTGGGGCTCTACAGCCAAAAGCAATTTTATTATTTTTAGAACGGCTTGAAAACAAGGTTATCCGCATGATTGTTGATGCCCCATGGTATTTTAGAAACGCCGAAATTAAATATGCACTTTCCATGCCTAGCTTTAGGGAATATGTGGCTAAAATTGCAAAAAACTTTTATTCAACACTCAATAGATCTAGTAACTCTGTCATCCAAGCATTAAATCAATTTGAATATGATATTTCTCTGCACTCGTCTCGTAAAAGACCTAGATGTGTTATAAACATCAATCAGTAGACTGCATTTCTTCTCTTGCATTTTTCTATGCTCCTGGTAACTTCAGGTTAAGTTCGCGCTCCGCGTATATTTTTGTTTGTTCTTTTAAATACTCCTGCGTGGGTGCTATGTTGTGCTTCGGCTTTAGGTTCTCTCCGGTCTTTTTCTCTTTTTTTTTTTTTAGTAGTTGTGATTTGTATTTTCTTGTATATGTTTTCTTTTATATTTTTACTTTTTCTATATATTGTGCAAATTGTTTTTCGTTATCAATGGGCAGTGACCGACTACCACTGTTTAATTATTTCTTGCTAATAGGAGGTTTGGTCGCTTCGCGACCAAGGAACTCCGATGAATCGTACCGATTCACAGAATTGTATCTACTTTCACGTGCTGTAATAAAGTTTAAAAATTTAACTGATATATGTTTCTAAGGAAACTCTTTTGAAAAAAAAATTATTAGAAAAATTGAAATCAAGCTACAAATAAATTTTTTGTATGAAATAGTTTTGCTATTCATAAGGAAAACAACAACTAGAAAATAAAATTTAATCTGATGGCCCAATATGCAGGTAGGGATTGCAATACTGGACCAAAAGTTCAATAACGGTATTCGGTATTTTTTAAATCTAAATACCTGGATACCGGTAGTAGATATTTTATAAAAAGATAGAAAACACAGGAGTTTTTTTGTTTTATTTGCCAGTTTTATTGGAGAATGTAAATATCACAAAAAAACACTCGAAATGGCAAACCATCTAATGCTGTCATTCTACTTATAATTTCATCCAAATAATCTTTTTTTTCTTCAAAATAATTTCCCTGATGGCTTGGGCTTAGAAACTGTGCTTAAGTTTGTATCTTCATCGCAATTAGATTCTCTCCTCTTTAACAAATTTTTTTTATCATGTTTCGTTTTTAAATGTGTATGGAGTCCGCTTGTACTTCCTCCATTCACTTTAATAACTCTTTCATTTTTTACATTGTGCCCCCATATTCTTTTCATCATATAAATAATGAAACCAAACCGACATATTATAACAACTGATTTTTTATGCTCTTTAAAGTTATTCTTATTCATTATTATGGGGTATTAATTATGAGTATATATATAATAAATCTGAAAAATATTTTGAACTCTAAAGTATGATAGGCTAATACAATGTGAATAACAAACTCCCCAATTTAAAAAAAATGTCGGAATATTACACACTTTCTTCACAAGTACAACCTTGTTTTCATAGATAAGATTTTCTAGTTTTCAGATAAGAATTCTGAATAAGAATTCACAGATAAGAATTCTAAATTTCTAGTAAATACCGAAAAAACGTTATTTAAACTTGTGAATACCGGTATTACAAAATTGTACAAATGGCTCAAAATACCGGTATTCGGTAACCCGGTATACCGGTATTGCAATCCCTATATGCAGGTTACCCATAAAATTTAAAATCTAATGTCAGAACAAAACGCATAACAGCATTTTTAAACAATGAAAAGTATCAATAAACCATTTTCATGCAATAAACTATTTCCTTTAGTTATCTTTCAAAATTGAAAGTAGATCAAATAAGAAAATAAAAAATTATAGAATTGCGAATGATTTTATAAAAAAAAAAGTACTAGAAAAAAATTTAAATAAACCAATAAGAATTACTCGTAAAAGAATTTAAAAAAAATAAACCACTAAGAATAACTTGTAAAAGAATTTAAAAAAATTAAATTACACTCATGTCCATAAATTAAGGAAAATTCAGAATCACACAGAAATTGAACTCTAAAATAAAAATTTCACCTGTAGAATTATCACACACATCTTGAATAAGAATATGCAAATTACAGGAAACCACCAGATGGGGCGGATAGTACGTCATAATGACGAGAGTGTAAGAGAGGGGTATATAAGTAATGGCGGCAAAGAAGTAAAATTGTTCACAAGCGCTTTAAAAGCCTTTCAGTGCAATAACCGCATAGTTATGGCAAAAAGGAAGCATTTGGATGATTTTTTACGTGGTAGAATTATCGGACGACTGGAATGTGGACGTACCCAGCTGGAAGTATCCGAGGAACTTGGAATCGCCCAGAGTGTCATCTCCAGGCTTTGGCAACGATTCCAAGATGATGGTAATGTGAGTAGAGGTTACAGCACAGGTCGCCCCCGAGTTACAACGCCGAATAAGGACCTGTATTTAGCAGTTACTTCCAAAAGAAACAGGCGGAGCACAGCATCAGACCTGTCTCGTCAGCTCTCTTCAGCTACCGGTACGACAGTTTCAAGGCAGACCGTGTACAGACGCTTAGGGCACATTGGTCTATATGCTCGTAGGCCTGTCAGATGTGTTCCACTTACCGAAACTCACTGTCGCCTGCGATTAACCTGGAGTAGAGAGCATGCATTGTGGACACCGCAACAGTGATCTGGTGTGATGTTTTCCGATGAGTCCAGGTTTAGTTAGCAGTCTGATTCTCGCCGGACTTTCATATGGAGAGCGCCAGGTACCCGTTACCACCAAGAGAACACCATTGAACGACAACGTTACGGTGGTGCAGGATGGCTCGTTTGGGGAGGAATTATTTTTGGTTCCAGAACTGACCTGCATGTTCAGAGTGTAATGATGACAGGCCACATCTATCGGAAGTTCATTCTGGAACAACATGTACGTTTGTTTCGGGGTGCCATGGGTGCTGAATTTCTGTTTATGGATGACGTTGCCCGTCCTCACTGTGCAAACATTGTAGACGAATGCCTTCAATTGGAGGATATCACCCGTATGGATTGGCCAGCATACTCACCGGACTTGAATCCAATAGAGCATGTGTGGGATATACTTGGCCGACGAATTGTAGCCCGTCAACCCCCTCCCACCTGTCAACCGGAACTTCGGAGTGCATTGCTTGATGAGTGGTACCCAAGATCAGATTGATAATTTGATACTCAGCATGCCTAGGCGTTGTAAGGCCTGTATTGCATCGTCCGGGAGACATAGTCCATATTAACCATCATACTAACCATGTTATACTGTTTTTTGTAAATAGGTTCTCTTTTGAAATTTGCTCCAGGGAGTAAAAATCGCAATTTTTATTAATTATGTCAAACATATAGCATCTTTTTTGCTCTTTACCTTTTGTTTAATAAATAGACTTTACAAATAAGTCAAATTTGTTTTGCTTCTGTCTCTTTCTTTGCCTGAACTTCATTATCCTTAATTTATGGACATGAGTGTAGTAAGAAACATATAAAGGATAGAAGCTAACGGCTGTTGCGCAGCCACGGAGCTTCACCAAAACTCAAATCAAATCATCAGAAACATAGAAGGTAGTCCAGGACATCACTGACTTACTTTCCACAAAACGATGCCCTTAGATTTTATGGATATTTAAACAATGTAAGATGAAAAAAATACTAAGAAATATATAAATGAACATTAGTTATTATTAATTAAAAAAATAATATTATTTTATCGTGTCAAGAATGTCGGAAAGGCGAAGTTCAGCGGAGAAATGAGTTTCGTAGGTGAAAAATCGGGTTACAATTATTTGCCCATCTGGCGACAAAACATTTCGCCAAAACTGTTTGTCCACTTAACTGATATTTTTAAAATATTTTTTTTAACGTTATTATTTATTTTCTTTTGTTAGATTCGTAAGTAAATTATTCTTCAAAGTACAGCACTAGTGAAAATTTATATATACATGGTAACTTTATGTTATTTTTTAATCATTTGTATTGTGACGAATTTTTGTTTTTAATATAAATAAATCAATTACTCTAATTTTCTGTAATATTGCATTTGCTTCTTTATGTACACATTAATAGGTACATAATAAGACATAATGAATGCCTTTAAAGAACTTTGGTTTTGATAACCAGATATTTAAAATAGTATTTTGAAAACATTTTTTTTTTTTATTAATTAAAAAAATTTCAATGATTACTAAGTACCGTTTAATGAACAGAACTGTTTTAAACATCACATTTATGAATTTATTTTAGTTTGATTAATGGAAATTATTTTAATGAGTTGTTGATATGAACATAAATATTCAATTTGTTGAACATATTTAATAAATAAATATCCAAGTATGATTACACGCAATTTCTAATTGAAAAATTTCTTTCTTTGAACACAAAAGCTATGAAATATTCTGTGAAAATAATAAAAAAAAATGTTTACGGTGAAGGAAATAAAAATCTTTTTCAACAATTAGCTAGATTACGGTTGCCATGGCTACGTGTTCAAGAATTTCCATTAAAGTCTATGAAAGTGAGCTTTGTGTCTTTGAAATCTGCAGTTGCAATTACAGAATAATAATAATAATAATAAAAAGCAGCAATAGAAGAATATTCCATGTGAAGCTAGAGTGATTTAATAAAATGGTATTTTTATAATTCCAAAGGCAATTTTCTCGAAGTAATATTTTTAAAGCATCTATGTATCTTTTCTGTAAAATTATTGTATAAATGTATAGTTTTTTTTTGTTTATCCTATGGTACGATATTTTATACAGAATAGTACTTTTAAAATTATAAACCAGTTTTTAGTTTTACACCAATTTTAGTAATATAATGCCCTTCATTTTAAGTTTTGGTATTTTTTCCAGAATAAAATTTTTGAAAAAAATTTATTGGTAGAATTTTTTGAAACTCATTCAAAATAATATGCTAAAAATTTAAATGAACAAACAGTTTTTAAGGTTCCTAATACAGTGCTTTTCGATGAGAAAAAAATGGTGATTTTAACAGAGATTTTTTGGAAACTTATTCAAAATAATATGCTAAAAATTTAAATGAGCAAACATTTAAGGTCCAAATATAGTTTTTTTTTGATAAGAGAAAAAAAACGGTGACAGTATGTCAGTATAAAATGACAATTATGTACTTTAAAACTAAATTAATATATTTATAAAAAAAAGCATTCTAATCATCACAATTATCTTAATAAAAAGAAGATTTTGAAATTTTATTTATCTAGCAATTTTTATTAAAAATTTATACGTACATTTTTTGAGAAAACTTGTGCCTGAATGACCGAGTGGCTAGCGCTCTGGAGCTCGGTACCTCAGGTTTCGGGTTCGAGTCCCGGAGGGGCCATGGATGTTTGTAGTGGTTCGGAATCCACTTTAAACCGTAGGTCCCGGTCTCATAGGATCGTAGAGCGTTGCGGGGGCAGTGTTACTCCGCGTCCGTGGCTGAACTTCAAGTGACACGCACCTCATGGGTAATGCAAAGTGAGTAACGTCTGTGCAGCGTTTGCTTAAGGCATCCAAGACCAAGCTGTCCAAGTGTTTGCCAGCTGCAGAGAAGAGGGAAATTACGATGAAAAGAAGAAAATGTTAGAACGACCCAGGATATATTGCAATATTGTGAAGATGCATCATTATCTACATCATATGATAACGCAATGATCAGATATCAGAGGAAATCAATTAATTTGCAAGTGTATGGAGAAGAATAATTTATTGCTTTAATAAGATCAACATGAAAAAGAAGTGGCAGAGAAGAGGGGAAATTACGATGAAAAGAAGAAAATGTTAGAACGACCCAGGATATATTGCAATATTGTGAAGATGCATCATTATCTACATCATATGATAACGCAATGATCAGATATCAGAGGAAATCAATTAATTTGCAAGTGTATGGAGAAGAATAATTTATTGCTTTAATAAGATCAACATGAAAAAGAAGTGGCAGAGAAGAGGGGAAATTACGATGAAAAGAAGAAAATGTTAGAACGACCCAGGATATATTGCAATATTGTGAAGATGCATCATTATCTACATCATATGATAACGCAATGATCAGATATCAGAGGAAATCAATTAATTTGCAAGTGTATGGAGAAGAATAATTTATTGCTTTAATAAGATCAACATGAAAAAGAAGTGGCAGAGAAGAGGGGAAATTACGATGAAAAGAAGAAAATGTTAGAACGACCCAGGATATATTGCAATATTGTGAAGATGCATCATTATCTACATCATATGATAACGCAATGATCAGATATCAGAGGAAATCAATTAATTTGCAAGTGTATGGAGAAGAATAATTTATTGCTTTAATAAGATCAACATGAAAAAGAAGTGGCAGAGAAGAGGGAAATTACGATGAAAAGAAGAAAATGTTAGAACGACCCAGGATATATTGCAATATTGTGAAGATGCATCATTATCTACATCATATGATAACGCAATGATCAGATATCAGAGGAAATCAATTAATTTGCAAGTGTATGGAGAAGAATAATTTATTGCTTTAATAAGATCAACATGAAAAAGAAGTGGCAGAGAAGAGGGGAAATTACGATGAAAAGAAGAAAATGTTAGAACGACCCAGGATATATTGCAATATTGTGAAGATGCATCATTATCTACATCATATGATAACGCAATGATCAGATATCAGAGGAAATCAATTAATTTGCAAGTGTATGGAGAAGAAGAATTCAGATATCATTATTGCTTTAATAAGATCAACATGAAAAAGAAGTGGCAGAGAAGAGGGGAAATTACGATGAAAAGAAGAAAATGTTAGAACGACCCAGGATATATTGCAATATTGTGAAGATGCATCATTATCTACATCATATGATAACGCAATGATCAGATATCAGAGGAAATCAATTAATTTGCAAGTGTATGGAGAAGAATAATTTATTGCTTTAATAAGATCAACATGAAAAAGAAGTGGCAGAGAAGAGGGGAAATTACGATGAAAAGAAGAAAATGTTAGAACGACCCAGGATATATTGCAATATTGTGAAGATGCATCATTATCTACATCATATGATAACGCAATGATCAGATATCAGAGGAAATCAATTAATTTGCAAGTGTATGGAGAAGAATAATTTATTGCTTTAATAAGATCAACATGAAAAAGAAGTGGCAGAGAAGAGGGGAAATTACGATGAAAAGAAGAAAATGTTAGAACGACCCAGGATATATTGCAATATGTGAAGATGCATCATTATCTACATCATATGATAACGCAATGATCAGATATCAGAGGAAATCAATTAATTTGCAAGTGTATGGAGAAGAATAATTTATTGCTTTAATAAGATCAACATGAAAAAGAAGTGGCAGAGAAGAGGGGAAATTACGATGAAAAGAAGAAAATGTTAGAACGACCCAGGATATATTGCAATATTGTGAAGATGCATCATTATCTACATCATATGATAACGCAATGATCAGATATCAGAGGAAATCAATTAATTTGCAAGTGTATGGAGAAGAATAATTTATTGCTTTAATAAGATCAACATGAAAAAGAAGTGGCAGAGAAGAGGGGAAATTACGATGAAAAGAAGAAAATGTTAGAACGACCCAGGATATATTGCAATATAGTGAAGATGCATCATTATCTACATCATATGATAACGCAATGATCAGATATCAGAGGAAATCAATTAATTTGCAAAGAATAATTTATTGTATGGAGAAGAATAATTTATTGCTTTAATAAGATCAACATGAAAAAGAAGTGGCAGAGAAGAGGGGAAATTACGATGAAAAGAAGAAAATGTTAGAACGACCCAGGATATATTGCAATATTGTGAAGATGCATCATTATCTACATCATATGATAACGCAATGATCAGATATCAGAGGAAATCAATTAATTTGCAAGTGTATGGAGAAGAATAATTTATTGCTTTAATAAGATCAACATGAAAAAGAAGTGGCAGAGAAGAGGGGAAATTACGATGAAAAGAAGAAAATGTTAGAACGACCCAGGATATATTGCAATATTGTGAAGATGCATCATTATCTACATCATATGATAACGCAATGATCAGATATCAGAGGAAATCAATTAATTTGCAAGTGTATGGAGAAGAATAATTTATTGCTTTAATAAGATCAACATGAAAAAGAAGTGGCAGAGAAGAGGGGAAATTACGATGAAAAGAAGAAAATGTTAGAACGACCCAGGATATATTGCAATATTGTGAAGATGCATCATTATCTACATCATATGATAACGCAATGATCAGATATCAGAGGAAATCAATTAATTTGCAAGTGTATGGAGAAGAATAATTTATTGCTTTAATAAGATCAACATGAAAAAGAAGTGGCAGAGAAGAGGGGAAATTACGATGAAAAGAAGAAAATGTTAGAACGACCCAGGATATATTGCAATATTGTGAAGATGCATCATTATCTACATCATATGATAACGCAATGATCAGATATCAGAGGAAATCAATTAATTTGCAAGTGTATGGAGAAGAATAATTTATTGCTTTAATAAGATCAACATGAAAAAGAAGTGGCAGAGAAGAGGGGAAATTACGATGAAAAGAAGAAAATGTTAGAACGACCCAGGATATATTGCAATATTGTGAAGATGCATCATTATCTACATCATATGATAACGCAATGATCAGATATCAGAGGAAATCAATTAATTTGCAAGTGTATGGAGAAGAATAATTTATTGCTTTAATAAGATCAACATGAAAAAGAAGTGGCAGAGAAGAGGGGAAATTACGATGAAAAGAAGAAAATGTTAGAACGACCCAGGATATATTGCAATATTGTGAAGATGCATCATTATCTACATCATATGATAACGCAATGATCAGATATCAGAGGAAATCAATTAATTTGCAAGTGTATGGAGAAGAATAATTTATTGCTTTAATAAGATCAACATGAAAAAGAAGTGGCAGAGAAGAGGGGAAATTACGATGAAAAGAAGAAAATGTTAGAACGACCCAGGATATATTGCAATATTGTGAAGATGCATCATTATCTACATCATATGATAACGCAATGATCAGATATCAGAGGAAATCAATTAATTTGCAAGTGTATGGAGAAGAATAATTTATTGCTTTAATAAGATCAACATGAAAAAGAAGTGGCAGAGAAGAGGGAAATTACGATGAAAAGAAGAAAATGTTAGAACGACCCAGGATATATTGCAATATTGTGAAGATGCATCATTATCTACATCATATGATAACGCAATGATCAGATATCAGAGGAAATCAATTAATTTGCAAGTGTATGGAGAAGAATAATTTATTGCTTTAATAAGATCAACATGAAAAAGAAGTGGCAGAGAAGAGGGGAAATTACGATGAAAAGAAGAAAATGTTAGAACGACCCAGGATATATTGCAATATAGTGAAGATGCATCATTATCTACATCATATGATAACGCAATGATCAGATATCAGAGGAAATCAATTAATTTGCAAGTGTATGGAGAAGAATAATTTATTGCTTTAATAAGATCAACATGAAAAAGAAGTGGCAGAGAAGAGGGGAAATTACGATGAAAAGAAGAAAATGTTAGAACGACCCAGGATATATTGCAATATTGTGAAGATGCATCATTATCTACATCATATGATAACGCAATGATCAGATATCAGAGGAAATCAATTAATTTGCAAGTGTATGGAGAAGAATAATTTATTGCTTTAATAAGATCAACATGAAAAAGAAGTGGCAGAGAAGAGGGGAAATTACGATGAAAAGAAGAAAATGTTAGAACGACCCAGGATATATTGCAATATTGTGAAGATGCATCATTATCTACATCATATGATAACGCAATGATCAGATATCAGAGGAAATCAATTAATTTGCAAGTGTATGGAGAAGAATAATTTATTGCTTTAATAAGATCAACATGAAAAAGAAGTGGCAGAGAAGAGGGGAAATTACGATGAAAAGAAGAAAATGTTAGAACGACCCAGGATATATTGCAATATAGTGAAGATGCATCATTATCTACATCATATGATAACGCAATGATCAGATATCAGAGGAAATCAATTAATTTGCAAGTGTATGGAGAAGAATAATTTATTGCTTTAATAAGATCAACATGAAAAAGAAGTGGCAGAGAAGAGGGGAAATTACGATGAAAAGAAGAAAATGTTAGAACGACCCAGGATATATTGCAATATTGTGAAGATGCATCATTATCTACATCATATGATAACGCAATGATCAGATATCAGAGGAAATCAATTAATTTGCAAGTGTATGGAGAAGAATAATTTATTGCTTTAATAAGATCAACATGAAAAAGAAGTGGCAGAGAAGAGGGGAAATTACGATGAAAAGAAGAAAATGTTAGAACGACCCAGGATATATTGCAATATTGTGAAGATGCATCATTATCTACATCATATGATAACGCAATGATCAGATATCAGAGGAAATCAATTAATTTGCAAGTGTATGGAGAAGAATAATTTATTGCTTTAATAAGATCAACATGAAAAAGAAGTGGCAGAGAAGAGGGGAAATTACGATGAAAAGAAGAAAATGTTAGAACGACCCAGGATATATTGCAATATTGTGAAGATGCATCATTATCTACATCATATGATAACGCAATGATCAGATATCAGAGGAAATCAATTAATTTGCAAGTGTATGGAGAAGAATAATTTATTGCTTTAATAAGATCAACATGAAAAAGAAGTGGCAGAGAAGAGGGGAAATTACGATGAAAAGAAGAAAATGTTAGAACGACCCAGGATATATTGCAATATAGTGAAGATGCATCATTATCTACATCATATGATAACGCAATGATCAGATATCAGAGGAAATCAATTAATTTGCAAGTGTATGGAGAAGAATAATTTATTGCTTTAATAAGATCAACATGAAAAAGAAGTGGCAGAGAAGAGGGGAAATTACGATGAAAAGAAGAAAATGTTAGAACGACCCAGGATATATTGCAATATTGTGAAGATGCATCATTATCTACATCATATGATAACGCAATGATCAGATATCAGAGGAAATCAATTAATTTGCAAGTGTATGGAGAAGAATAATTTATTGCTTTAATAAGATCAACATGAAAAAGAAGTGGCAGAGAAGAGGGGAAATTACGATGAAAAGAAGAAAATGTTAGAACGACCCAGGATATATTGCAATATTGTGAAGATGCATCATTATCTACATCATATGATAACGCAATGATCAGATATCAGAGGAAATCAATTAATTTGCAAGTGTATGGAGAAGAATAATTTATTGCTTTAATAAGATCAACATGAAAAAGAAGTGGCAGAGAAGAGGGGAAATTACGATGAAAAGAAGAAAATGTTAGAACGACCCAGGATATATTGCAATATTGTGAAGATGCATCATTATCTACATCATATGATAACGCAATGATCAGATATCAGAGGAAATCAATTAATTTGCAAGTGTATGGAGAAGAATAATTTATTGCTTTAATAAGATCAACATGAAAAAGAAGTGGCAGAGAAGAGGGGAAATTACGATGAAAAGAAGAAAATGTTAGAACGACCCAGGATATATTGCAATATTGTGAAGATGCATCATTATCTACATCATATGATAACGCAATGATCAGATATCAGAGGAAATCAATTAATTTGCAAGTGTATGGAGAAGAATAATTTATTGCTTTAATAAGATCAACATGAAAAAGAAGTGGCAGAGAAGAGGGGAAATTAGCGATGAAAAGAAGAAAATGTTAGAACGATGAAAAGAAGAAAATGTTAGAACGACCCAGGATATATTGCAATATTGTGAAGATGCATCATTATCTACATCATATGATAACGCAATGATCAGATATCAGAGGAAATCAATTAATTTGCAAGTGTATGGAGAAGAATAATTTATTGCTTTAATAAGATCAACATGAAAAAGAAGTGGCAGAGAAGAGGGGAAATTACGATGAAAAGAAGAAAATGTTAGAACGACCCAGGATATATTGCAATATTGTGAAGATGCATCATTATCTACATCATATGATAACGCAATGATCAGATATCAGAGGAAATCAATTAATTTGCAAGTGTATGGAGAAGAATAATTTATTGCTTTAATAAGATCAACATGAAAAAGAAGTGGCAGAGAAGAGGGAAATTACGATGAAAAGAAGAAAATGTTAGAACGACCCAGGATATATTGCAATATTGTGAAGATGCATCATTATCTACATCATATGATAACGCAATGATCAGATATCAGAGGAAATCAATTAATTTGCAAGTGTATGGAGAAGAATAATTTATTGCTTTAATAAGATCAACATGAAAAAGAAGTGGCAGAGAAGAGGGGAAATTACGATGAAAAGAAGAAAATGTTAGAACGACCCAGGATATATTGCAATATTGTGAAGATGCATCATTATCTACATCATATGATAACGCAATGATCAGATATCAGAGGAAATCAATTAATTTGCAAGTGTATGGAGAAGAATAATTTATTGCTTTAATAAGATCAACATGAAAAAGAAGTGGCAGAGAAGAGGGGAAATTACGATGAAAAGAAGAAAATGTTAGAACGACCCAGGATATATTGCAATATTGTGAAGATGCATCATTATCTACATCATATGATAACGCAATGATCAGATATCAGAGGAAATCAATTAATTTGCAAGTGTATGGAGAAGAATAATTTATTGCTTTAATAAGATCAACATGAAAAAGAAGTGGCAGAGAAGAGGGGAAATTACGATGAAGAAAATGTTAGAACGACCCAGGATATATTGCAATATTGTGAAGATGCATCATTATCTACATCATATGATAACGCAATGATCAGATATCAGAGGAAATCAATTAATTTGCAAGTGTATGGAGAAGAATAATTTATTGCTTTAATAAGATCAACATGAAAAAGAAGTGGCAGAGAAGAGGGGAAATTACGATGAAAAGAAGAAAATGTTAGAACGACCCAGGATATATTGCAATATTGTGAAGATGCATCATTATCTACATCATATGATAACGCAATGATCAGATATCAGAGGAAATCAATTAATTTGCAAGTGTATGGAGAAGAATAATTTATTGCTTTAATAAGATCAACATGAAAAAGAAGTGGCAGAGAAGAGGGGAAATTACGATGAAAAGAAGAAAATGTTAGAACGACCCAGGATATATTGCAATATAGTGAAGATGCATCATTATCTACATCATATGATAACGCAATGATCAGATATCAGAGGAAATCAATTAATAAGATCAACATGAAAAAGAAGTGGCAGAGAAGAGGGGAAATTACGATGAAAAGAAGAAAATGTTAGGAGAAGAATAATTTATTGCTTTAATAAGATCAACATGAAAAAAGAATAATTTATTGTGGCAGAGAAGAGGGCAGAAATTACGATGAAAAGAAGAAAATGTTAGAACGACCCAGGATATATTGCAATATTGTGAAGATGCATCATTATCTACATCATATGATAACGCAATGATCAGATATCAGAGGAAATCAATTAATTTGCAAGTGTATGGAGAAGAATAATTTATTGCTTTAATAAGATCAACATGAAAAAGAAGTGGCAGAGAAGAGGGGAAATTACGATGAAAAAGAAGAAAATGTTAGAACGACCCAGGATATATTGCAATATTGTGAAGATGCATCATTATCTACATCATATGATAACGCAATGATCAGATATCAGAGGAAATCAATTAATTTGCAAGTGTATGGAGAAGAATAATTTATTGCTTTAATAAGATCAACATGAAAAAGAAGTGGCAGAGAAGAGGGAAATTACGATGAAAAGAAGAAAATGTTAGAACGACCCAGGATATATTGCAATATTGTGAAGATGCATCATTATCTACATCATATGATAACGCAATGATCAGATATCAGAGGAAATCAATTAATTTGCAAGTGTATGGAGAAGAATAATTTATTGCTTTAATAAGATCAACATGAAAAAGAAGTGGCAGAGAAGAGGGGAAATTACGATGAAAAGAAGAAAATGTTAGAACGACCCAGGATATATTGCAATATTGTGAAGATGCATCATTATCTACATCATATGATAACGCAATGATCAGATATCAGAGGAAATCAATTAATTTGCAAGTGTATGGAGAAGAATAATTTATTGCTTTAATAAGATCAACATGAAAAAGTGGCAGAGTGGCAGAGAAGAAGGGAAATTACGATGAAAAGAAGAAAATGTTAGAACGACCCAGGATATATTGCAATATTGTGAAGATGCATCATTATCTACACAATGATCAGATATCAGAGGAAATCAATTAATTTGCAAGTGTATGGAGAAGAATATTGAGCGATTTTATTAAATTACAGTCGAATTATTTTTATGAGCTGTATAATTGCTGTAAAACTAATTTCTGTGTTATTAATGCAATCACGCAGAAAAGCCAACAGAAGCACTCCAGACTTGCCCTTGGAATTTAAAATTTCGTTATTTAAAATAAAAATAGCTGAAGTATATTTAAAAATGAAATATATTTGAGTGCTACTTTTTTTATTGCACACACAAATTTTTCATTTTCTAAAGTTTTATAATATTTTTTCTCTTTTATGTTGTATATTGGGGAATTTGCAACCAAATTGCAATTTTTAAGAACAACAGGAAAATGTTTTTTTTTAAAAATATTCTAGCAATAAATTTTTGGAAAGGCATCAATTTATTTTCTGATAAATTATTCAATAAAAATATTATAAATGAATTTATCATAAATAAGTAAATTTAGTGTAATAAATATTGCAATACTGAATTATTTAACTGTTTAATTTGCTTTTATTATAACTTTTAATTTTATTAAAATATATGTCCTGTCACAGGAAATCGAAAGACACTCAAAATGAGTTTATTTCTTTTTAGAGCCGCAAAAAATTCTGTCTAAAAATGGCTTCATAATTATTGTACTTAATTAATTTCCTGATACTAGAATTTGCATTGGTTTTTAACCTAAAAAAGCAATAGCAACGATCAGAGAGATTGGTAATCAGGCCACCAATTTGTAAGACGACAATTTGAAATTTGAATGGTTAAATCAGAAAAACATAAAAAATTTTCGAAGAAACAGGTACTCGTAACTCAAATTCAAAATCATCAATTTCTGTCCCTAACTTTTTTTGTTGAGAAGAAATATTCGAAAATAAGCAGTTTTTTTTATAGAATACCATGTTTTCAAAGGTTTTATTTATGAAGATTTCAAAGATTTCTTTTATGAGATTTGAGCAGTTTTATAGGTTTTCATTGTTTTTGGTTAAAATCATTTCGAAAATTCAACAACTTTAGTCGAAAGTAGATTTCATAAACAGCTAAAAAAAATCTTTTATATTAAATATTCCACACAGTAAAAAGTTCAGAATTTGAAAAATTTTAGACTAATGAATTCCATGAGAAATAGAAACTTCTTTCCTTAGAAAATCCTGCATAATTCTTTTTAATACGGAAAAAAAAGTTTTTTTTTTCGATTTCAATTCAATTTTCCGAAATCTATAAATTAGTTCTATTTTAATCATAAATGAAGAAAAATGTTTATTATAAAGAAACATATATTAAAATATCTGAAAGATTCATAAGAAAATGTATTTTCTTGAGTAATTTGAGATCTTCTTTGGATCGCAACTGTTAATTAGTTTCCTATTCTTACTCTAGACAGAAATATCGGAGAAAAAATTTAAAATTACTCGTCGCAAAAAACTTTTGATTTTTGAAAATACATCATTTAAGAGTACTTTTTTCTATTCCGCTCAATAAACAAAATATTTGGCTGGACTTGAATATCAGAGCTTTGTTTACTACATAAAAAATCTCACAGATATCTGGAAGTTTTAAAAAAATCGAAGAGAATAAAAAGCAAAGGAAAATCACAAACATGTCGAGCGAAAAATGAAGAAAAATGTTGTGCATCTAAGAAACGCAACACTCTTCTCGTCTTCCACCAATGATCTTTGCTCATGTTTTTGGCTGGAATCCAAGCTCGTTGTAGCAAACGTCGTCTTTCAGGTGTTGGAATAGTGACGTAATAGTTGTGAAAACAAGACAGCTCTTAAATCGCGAGAGTTAGTCAATATTTACTTTAGAAAGAGACGGGCGGGGGAGTTTAAAGAGAGCCGCATGTGTGTTGAAAGGAGCTCATTCTAAGAGTGAAGTACTAATTAGGGGCTTTTGTTTTGCAGAAGACATCAGTATGCTTAGTATTCCTCTGAAGCAGATATAATCAGAGCAATTTTATGTGAGATGAAACGTTTTCTAAGTAGCTCTTACGTATGGCTTATAACAAGAAGAAATTTGAGATTGGTAGATTTAAATTTATACATTAAATAGATTTGAAATGAGTATATTTTTATTTGAATACAGCAGAAATTTGAGTGTGGTTTGAATTTATAAAACTTCAACAAATCGGAAAATTAAATTTTGTTGCTAAAATGTTTTCAGTAATTGTGTGCTTAAAAAATTATGCAAACGATTGCTTATTTAACTATTTATTATTTATATTGTTTATTTTATTTAATTTACTGTGTAAATTACTTGTGTTCTATAAAAATTACACCAAATGCTTGCACTAAGAAAAAGAGTAAAAATATCCCATTGGGTGATTGACTTGGTGATCTCGTTGGCCATCAGTCCAGAAGGACTTCTAGTAAAAAAAACTATTATCTGGAGAAAAACGTAATGGGGCAAAAGAATAAACTAGAATTTCTGAGAACCAAAAAATTGTTGGAAATACAAAGATTTCTCAACATTATACATTTGCTGAGCTAAAGTTCCCTTGTCTAGAGGATTACTGTTTTAGAAGTAATTTTCAAGTATCACTATGTCATATGAAGAAATATTCTATTAGGCAATATGAATGATTATGCTAGATGCTTACATAAGATGTTGAAGTAGCTATTTCGTCTCCTGAATTTCGTATCCTATGCTATTTCATCTCCTTTTCTGCGTGTGTAGTGCTCAATGTTATATACGGAAACAACGGATTCGAACCTGTATATTCTAACATGTTATCTGTAGTTTTTATCACTGAATCACCAGCCATAATTTAACAAGTTTAGTGTAAAACTTTAAAAATTGTTGAGGAACTTTACTGGAAAATCAATGATATGTTAAATTAACTTTCTTAGATGTTTCTTATAATAAAGAATATGAAGTTATGTTTGTATTTTTCATTTATTAAATTTATTCAATGCTAAATAATTTTGAATTGTTTTTTTTGACATTCTTGACTATAACATGCAAATTTTTATTCATGTGATAGCCTGTCTCTTAAGTAGTTAGGATTTTAATCCAATTATTTAACCCTTTTAGTCATTTTTTAAACCTAATAAAAATACATTATTAACTAAATATTGCATAGATTATTTCGCTAAAACACAAAATACATACTAAAATACAAAATTGATTATTATCTAAATACTTCGATCAGCCCAAACGTAATGCGAATCATAAACTTTGTGACCTTTCTTGTCCATTTCAACGATAGCGTTCGTAACCATTAAGACATCAATGTATAATTCCGCCGCACCTAACAGTTGGCTTCCGGGCAAGACCGAGACATAGCTGATATCTTCCGGAATATTTGGAATTTCATTCCGCTGAGATGTGAGATTTGCATCACAGCTTATGGACAGCAATTAGCAATTATAACAATTCTTTTGACCTAATACGCAATTCACCTTTTTCTTTTTCTTCATACATTGATTATTAAGCAGTATGTTCCCTTATGTGGTGTCTTTTAATTATTGGTGCTTTTTGTGTACACTACCATAATATTTCTGATCCTGTATCTCTACTTGATTGGCACCCAATTGCTCGTAGAAATATTACTATGTCCAAAAAGTAAGACCCCTTTTCAATTTAAATTTCCCGGGCATATGGAATTTCAATTTTTTTTTCATTTTTAGGTTGCTGGGCACTGTCCTTGACATCTGTGTGAACTTTGACGTCAAAATATTCATTAGTGATTGAGTTACGCAGAGGGACAAAAACTAACATAGATATGTTAGTATATATAATATATATTGCTTTTTTGCCTTAGTTTTAATTGAAGTTCAAATGTAGTACGGTATAGTGTATATTTTTCTACTGATCTTCTGTAGCAGGGGTCTCCAAACTACGGCCCGCCAGTGTCATCCATCCGGCCCGCGACAGCGAATAGCTTCTTGTTGCTGTAATAAGTTGGATAAAAAAATACAGAATGATAATAACTCTGTTTTAATTACTTGCTAGGTAAAGCTTAATGACAAGCATAATAAGCAGAAGGCATGACAACCATTAAGCATGACAAACAACAAATAATTGAACTGAATCCCACTAACATTATAAACTAAGGAACATCCCGCGGTTACCCTCGGTAGTTATGTTGGGGTAAAGAGTATCGCAATGTTATAAGAACATGTTATGACCACTAGATGTCGTCAAGTGTCATGGTCTTATCGATACACACAATAGTAATTGTAGTAATTGAACCAGCGAATTTAGCAAGCGTATGTTCGCTCAGAGTGCGTACTCGGCGACTAGTCTAGAAATTATGGATAATGTTAGAAAAATGAAAACGGTTTTGGCCCTTGGTACTTACTGGAGTTAACAGTATGGCCCTAAGGCTGGAAAGTTTGGAGTCCTCTGCTCTGTAGTATATTCACTCTTTATAATATAACAGGTGTTCGATCACAAAGATGTTAGATTACAGAGAGTTTTCTGCTTATATATATCCATTGGACAGCTGATCTACTGATGAGCGTAAGAAGGTAATTGCGTGGGATCGCCGAGTCCCGGCACAAAGCTTTTGGATGGAAAGGATGATAGAATGTGAGTATGCATCCAGAATTTGAAATAGTTCCACAACCAGAAATTGAACAGATGCCAAGTTGGTGAAACGAGCTCACTCAATACAGAAAATCAACGCGTTATCCATCATGTTATTTCAGTTCCTTTGACATTCAGATGTTATCATTTGATTAATTTCATTAAAACTTTAAATATTATAACGTGCTTAAAGGTATTATAAAATAAATTCAGGAATAATTAAAATTTTGATTGCAATAAACAAATCATAGAATTTTTAATAAAATTGATTGTTGCGCAATAAAATTTAAGATAAAACTTGTTTTTTTTTTTTACTATATAAAATTCAATTTTTCCCTAATCCCAGATTCAAGATTTGCCCCAGTGAATATGAAAGTTTAAAAGGTTTAAAAAAGAAAGTTTATATTATACAGGGAGATCTATGAAGTCACTTTACAATTTCAAAAATTTATTACAAAGACAAATGGAAAAGCAGATAGGTGAATATCATTACAAAATGAGACGTATATATTTAAATTGCTTTTGCCTCATTTAATTTAATACAACACTGTCTCTTATTGTAGATTAATACGGAGATGCTTGGCCGCGTAGCGACCACTAGCTCCTTCATTGTAAAATGTTGAAACATAGCGGTGGTCTCATGCCCATTGAGTTAATAAGCAAAATAGATAATTAAATGCCCTTTTTTTTAAAAAAAAGAATTATTTATTTAATAAAATTATAAAATGAAAAATAACAAAAATTTCAAAAGTGTAGATGTTGATGAAATCAGTTGCATGTAATAAAAAAAACAAAAACAAAAACAAAAAAAACCAGAATGAGCAAAGGTCAAATTAGGAGAAAAAAATAGCTTCGGAGAAAAGCGAACTTTTTCATCTAGGCAGTTGTAGGTAATAAATCAGTCAGAGCAGGAGAAAATCGTCAGGATAAGGAATTCATTTAAAATATTTAGAACAGAGCGAGGTCTTTTGCTATGTTTGCGGGAAATACAACACTGTATGGACATCTTAAGTTGCACAAAGCACATCAAGTTCGTACTCAGTTTCTTGCCATGTTCACTGTAACATATAACAAAAATTCGCCATGCATTCTCACGAGAACTACATGGCGGACCGCACGTGAAGATAAACGAGATATGTTTAAATAAACTGGATTCACTATGAATTCGCACGAGAACATTATAGCGGATCATGTGTTGAGAGAAAAAGAAAAATGTTTAACTAAATTTTGCTAGAGATGTGTGGCAACGGTAGAGAGTTCTATCGTTTTAAAAATTACAAATTAATCAGTCATGGAATTGTTAGTTATGGTTTAGGCTTCTCTTTGCAGTGATCGCTTTGTTAGTTAGTAGTCTGCTTTGCGTTGCAGAAAATAAATGATATGTTTGTGTCAATGTCTCCTCTCGGTTTTAATATTTCAATAGTCTTAATCACCTTATGTGCACTATTTTCTGGAAGTCAAAAATTCTACTTTTGTGAAAGTTTCAAAGTTGCAGATTACGCAAAATTTAACTAACGCCATTACGTCATAAACAGCTAATACTTCCACATCAGGTCATAATCTATACTCATACCCTTATTAATTGTGGCGATGTCCTCAGAGATCCTTTGCTTTAGAGTTATTATATACAGTACCCTTTTTGGATACCAATATCTTCATATATATCTTCCCTAGACTTTTTTCCAAGAGACTTTGTTGGATTCTGAACCAGTACTACTACTACTATTATTGCACCCCCCCACATCACTGTGCCTAGGGCTGAATTGCCCCTTTACAGTTTGGGAAGGATGTGAGTGAGTAGTCTGATTGATCTGTGACGCTCTACGGTTATATGAGACAAGGACTTACGGCTTAAAGTGGATTCCGAACTACTACAAACATCTACGGACGGCACCGAGCGCCAGAGGGCTTTCCACTCGGCCATCAGGCCCCTGATTCCCTTCCACTAACAAACACCCATGCCACAGCCAGGATTCAAACCTGAAGACTGTGGTACCAAATTCCAGACCACTAGTCAATTGGCCATCAGGCCACCAATTGCCATCCTTGAGGAGGGTATACTACAGCAAACATAGCATGCGTACTCTCTTGGCAAGTTTCTTGCAACAACTGGCGCGCATATAGACATGCAATAGGTTAAATTAAATAAAAATTAAACGAAGCAAAAAAAAAAAAAAAAAAAAAAAAAAAAAAAAAACCGTTAACAGGTACTCCATATTTTATAATAAAATAATTTTCATTTGTATTTGCAAAGAGATTTTGGGGACATCATGTAAGATAAATGTACAACTCTATCGTAAAGTAGACAAATTTTGTTACGCCTTTTTATTGGTGACCTTACAAAAAGAATACTTTCAGTTAAAAGGACAATCGAAAATGTGGAACAAATCATTCGACAACCCATCTCATCAATTATTTTTATCAAATTTTGCTTCTGATAGTCTGGAGACCTCATCTCGTTATTTAATTAATGCATTCCTTGAACAATAAAATGGAAAGATAAACCATTTCTGCAAGGGACTGTGTACAAGATGCACGTTACAAGATACGAAATTAAACAGAAAGTAATTAACGGAATCCATTGCTCCGAATTACTCCCGAGTGAACAACCCTTTTGTAGAAGGATTGCGAATCTGCAAATGGAGATAGAATTTAATTAACTTCTTGAGGCTTGACGCGGTCGAGCACTTTTGAGGAACTCCACAGAAATATGTCGGTTACAGACAAGAATTGGAGAGTTTCTTCTTTGTCACTTCTCGATATTCCACTTCAACAATTTGACTTGAAATGGCGTTAGTGTTGGAAAGATTTCGGTTCAGAGAAGTAAATTTCTGTTCTTAATAATAAAACAAATGATATTTGTCTTGCTATTTTAAGGGCTAGGTCATATAGTAATCAAATTTTGTACAGATGGTTTTTTTTAGATGGTATGGCGATTTGATACTTTGAGATATAAAAATATCGCCAAGTATGACGATATGACAATATAAAAATGTTTTGCGCTACATCTGTAGTATTTAGAACCTCTAACAAGAAGAGAAGCCAAGGGGCGATACTGCGCCAATTCTAGTTACGAAAAGGACATGAGATGTTCAGTCCAACTTTCTGTTTCGTTAGGATAGAGGGACGTGCTCTATTTTATTACTACTATTATACAAAGTACATTACAATACATACTGACATACAAAAAACAATATCATCTAAATACTGCGATCAGTCCAAAAGTAATGCCAATTGTTAACTATTTGTACATTTCTTGTCCATTTCGACCGTAGCGTTCTTAACCATTTAGAGGTCATCACATTAGACACCATTAAGACACCAATGTATAATTCCGCCGCACCTAACAATTAGCTTCCGGGTCCAATGCCAAGTCCGAGACATAGCCGGAATCTTCTACAATATTCGGAATTTCAATCTTGGGATATATATACATATATCATACTATATTGCATCCTATCTCAGTTCTTGATTTGACATTCAGTACATTAATTGTTTTTTTAACTTGCTGCTATTCAACTATCTGTATCTGCTATATATATATATATAGCAGATATAGATAGTTAAATAACACGATAGTTGAATATTCTATACATATATATATGTATAAATCCTATAATGTATATATATATACTAGAGGATTTTTAAATTCAACTCTTTATTTCATAAGCACAAAGTTATTTTTAAAAATTTTATCCTTAAACTATTTTTGCGTCTAGTATTAAATCCCATTGTAAGATTTTTATTTTAAGCAATTATGAAACGAATTTTATTTGAATTATAATAAAAAAAAAATTGGAATTTTCTATTCGTATAATCTATGCAAAACTCATCAAGTTGTCTTTATCTGGCAGAAATAATTTTGTATATATTTTGAGAATTTTTAGTTTCCTTACAAAGTATATTATGTTTTGAAAACCTCGTCGAACGAAACAAATTTTCATTTCCTAATCAGATCTAAGCTCTGCGACGAAAATTATTGTTTGCGATTAACAAAAGACGAAGTAATTCGATAACATTTCCAGAAATATATTTCGTGAGATGTATTAACAGATAATTGAAATTCTAAAGAGCAAATGTTATTCTTGAAGCCATTTCAAATCTTTCAGTTTAAGACTAGGTTTCCAAAATCTAATTATTTATTATTTGACAACGCCAAATTCGCACTCGATCAAAATGAAAATAAACTATATAATAAACAGGATTTTTATAGAAATATTTTAGATAGAAGCTAGGCGGTTATCTTGCAACCAAGGTGCTTCGTTAAATACAAAATTGTTGCTGTAGAAAAATTTTAAAAGAACTTAGTAGAAATTTTTTTTTAAACACATCATAATGATAAACTAACAGTTTGTTTCTTTACTGTACATGTCGACTTTCTTTAAGATTAAAATTTTACTTAATTTGCCAAAAATTAAAAAAAAATGTAATGGTACGGAATGCATAAAATGAGAACTTATAGATAAGCATAAGGGCAGTAGACCAAAATGCTATTCTTTTTAAAGATAAGACTTAAAAAAAATTATTTAAGAATTTAAATTATTAGACTTAAATTAAGAAACGAATTTAAATTATTTAAGATATTGAAAAAAAATAAATAAATGGTAGGAAAAAACATTTGACTTTTTCTTCATTGGCGCAACAATCCCATGGTGGCTGATGCCGTCTGCTTACAGGCAGATTTCGAGACAGGAAATCTTTTTTTTTTTTATGGCATGGGGTTGTCAGCGCGACGCATAACGCTCTACCGTCATATGAGACCGGGACCTCCAATTTAAAGTGGATTCCGAACTACTACAAACATCCATGGCATTTCCGGGACTCGAACTCTGTGGCATTGAGCGCCAGAGCGCTAGTCATTCGGCTATTTTGGCCTTTGATATCTTCATCTATGAAAAATTAAAATTATAGTAAGAGAAAAATCAAAAATTGTTGAGAAATAGGAACTACTAAATTTTCAACAATTAATTCATTGCACGTCTAATTGTTATTCCCCGAATACATAATATTTTTTATTCGTCGTTGAGCTTTAATGCTCAAAGCAAACCATGAAATATGTGGACATTATTTTTATGCTTATCTATAACTTGAATAATTTTTGATGGCTTACTGATCTGTTGTCTACGTAAGAACGAAACACAATCAAACGGAAGAACTGAATCACTTTTCTATCATTTAAACAAACATCTCTAAAATAATATAAGATTTTTAATGGATATTATTACTCGATTAGAAGCATACTTACGATTGCAATTTCATGGAGTTTTAACAACCTGAATAAAATGAATTAAACATAATAGCTATTGAAACTTGCTCAGTGGCAATTCAGTATGAGTCACCCATCGACTAGCACGTATAGAAGACTCAGTTGATAGCTATTGAAGTGGAACTTCATAGAAAGGCATCATAGAAGGATGCAGTTTTCTCGCCAGATATAAAACGAGGGAACCATTACCAGAGCCACGAGAATTCGAGCACATAAATTCATTGGAAGTTAATTAAATTTTACCTCCATTTACTGATTTGCCGTTGCCTTTGGAAATTGAAGTAAAGTACTGCTCCTTTTGAGAATAATTCAGAGCAACGAGTTTCGTTAATTACTTTACGTGTAATCCATATTTCGAAAACTCTTTTCATCTCATGGTCTTTTAACGACAAGGTCACTCATCTGGAAGAATTCATCAAAATTGTGTACTCCCACTGTTACCAAATAATAGCAGCAGTCGATGAATTTAACGTGTCTTGTTATAATATTAGAAAAAGAAAATGAACATTTAAAGCAATATTTATTATTAATAAAAACTAGATTATATTAAGCAATAAATTAAGTCCTTATTGGCGCCGCAGCCCATGGTGTCCCTAGACCTTAACCTGCTGGCAGATTTCGAGATAGGAGGGGGCCTGCGCCCAACGTTTTACAGTCATTTTAGATCTGGGACCGAATCAGTGGTGGCCAAATGTGCCGAATCAGTGGTGGCACCATTTACCAGCGCCATGGCGCTGGTACTACAGGGTTCGAGTCCCGGCGGGGCCATGGATATTTGTAGTGGCTCGGAATCCACTTTAAACCGTAGCTCCCAATTTAATATGATCGTAGAGCGTTGTTCAGAGAACAGTCAGACTTCTTACCCACATCATTCCCAAATTGTATAAGGGCAACTCAGCTTTAGACACAGTGGTGTGGTGTGATGTAGTAGTAGCAGTCATATTAGATTGGGACCTATGATTTAAAGTGGATTCCGAGCCGTTACAAGCATTCATAGCAGCTCCGCGACTCGAGCTCGAAACCTGTGGGATCGAGAGATAGTCACCCGGCCATCAGGTCCCATTATTTAATTGTTATTTATAATTTTTATTTTGAGTGTTCAGATAGTTTCTGGATTTTCCAATAATTTCATTTCTGCATTTTAAACTTGTATGTAGGATCTCTTGGCTGCGAAGCTTTGCTTTCTCTATATGCGTAAGATTAAAATGGATATGGAATTCCTCGCTTTATGGATGTTCCTTTTTTCAAAATTAGGAAAAATGAAGGAAACTTTAGACAAACTTTAGTGAACTTTAGGAAACTATAATTGCGTGTACTGCTGATATTATGGTAACTCTTCTACTAGAAGGAATAAGTCTAAGTTTTCCTCCATAAACGCCCCCAGTTTTGTGTTTTCAAAGAATCCAAAATTAGCATAAGATTCACCTTGAGAATTATTTTGGGAATCAAGTTATTGAATTCTTGAAGGGAGCATTCTGTTGCACTTAAATTGCTTTGCAGCTAACTTAATTTCACCTTTCTGCAACTTTTTGTTGTTCTTTTGATGCATCAAAAATCGGACAATCGCTTTCTCTGAAAACTCTATTTTTTCTCTTTATACTTTTACAATGGATTGCTATTCAATTAAAATAAAGCAACTGATTTCGATCACTGCTAGATATTAAAAATGTTATACTTCGTACCAATTAGATTAACTTAAGAATTGAAAGAGTCAAAACAAATGAAAATCATGTCAAACATTGATTTTGAGGAAGGCTACGTAATTCTGCTTTACAACATAACTTACAACTGCATTCGCCAATAATTCCCATTTAAATATTCACTTGATAGTATTATTTTGTCAAAATAATATCTTCCTGAAATAAAAAAAAACAGAATTGTGTCTGCCAGTAGAAATCTGTTTAAATCGCAATTCATAAACAGAAAAACTAAATTCTTGTTATATAAAACCCTTACTAGACTTATTTTTGTCTATAGATCTGAAACTTGGACTTTGGCAAGATCTGACGAGGCCCATTTTGCCATATTTGAGCGGAAGATTTGACGGGCTATTCTTGGAGGTGTTGGAGAAGACGGTACAATGCAGAAATTTATAAAATTTACTGATAGACATCATACCAGACATTATAAAATTTATTAAGATCAATAGATTAAACTTGACTGCTCCTACATTTAGAATGCGATGGATAGACGCAGTGGAAAAAGATTTTGCTGCACAAAAGATTAAGACTTGGAGGACCCTTGTCACCCAGAGGAATGCATGGAAATCTCTTCCAAGGAAAGCCTTGGTGCACTCTGAGCTTTCGTGATATTGATGATAATGATGATGATGATACTATTATTATATGACAGAGAGAGTATTCAAATACTTTTACTACAGAATAGGAAGAAATCATGGAAATGTAAGAAAAATGTAAGGAATCTTCATTTTCACAACCGTGAAGAAAGTTCTCCACATTTCGATTTATCTGTCAATTCACATATTCCTAAATCAGTGATTTTAATAATTAATTGAATGATTCTGAAATGAATTCTCGATTAAGGGTTACGTGCCTTCTCAGAAAACTCCATGATTTTAATTTAATCAGTCCTTTCACTGAATAATTTTACTAATATTAAATGTTACACGAAGGAGAAGAATGAATTCTGCATTATTACGAAATATGATTTTACTGGCTGGAAAATTCGAGGTATTGATCAAGTTACATAAACAGTTTTTTAAATTTTAATTAATGTGGGATTGCATTTAATTGTTTGGAAGATGAAAAATTGTTTCTGCAAAAAAAAAAAAAAAAAAAAAAAAAAAAAAAAAATTTTTATACTGCGAATATAAAATCCAAAAGTTTTGATTAGAGGGGATAATTTAAATAAAACCACTTCAATTTCAAATTGGAAAGGAATAAATTATTATATTGCTGGTTCATTTAAGTATTTCTTATCTGATTCCTCACTTATAAGTGAATGTAGATAGTGCACTAAAGGGCTGTCTATGTAAAATTTTAAAGTTCAATTTTGTGGTTTGGTTTGTCGCTATACGGTCATTTTGTGCTCATTTTAGGTTAAATAGGTCGCATCTACAGTTAAACGTGGATTCCCAACCACTCACAAACATCCTTGCCACCGCCGGGTTTCGAATCTGAAACCAGAAGAGTTAGCCAATAGGCCCTCAGGCAGCAGGTATATGAAGGAGAGCAATGGATTCTGCATTATTCCGAAATATGTTTTCAGCTGGTTTCCTGTGTCGAAATATGTTGTGTCCTGGAAAATTCGAGGAATTTATCTTAAGTAACTAAATTTTTTTTTTTAATTACATTTTATTGAGAGCAACATTTGATTAATTTGAGATTGCATTTAATTGTTTGGAAAAATTATTTCGGCAAAAAAGCTTTTCTTTCTAGTATGCGAATAATACCCAAAAGTAAGTAAACTCTGAAACTTCTTATTTGTGACTTTGCGCAGCGACCACACCTCCACTTGGCGAGTGGTGAACAGTGACTTGTGGTCGAGCCCTTTGCCAATTGTTAGAAAAATTAAATAAATCAGAGAAGGAATAAAAGTTCGAACAACTCCGAAACTTTATACGATTTGTGTTGGTGCGAAGCATCCGCTATCTTCTATCTTGAGTTGGAGTCCTTTGAAGTTATGAGATAATACATTGAAAAAGAAGGCAGGTAAAGACTAATAGGTGACTTGCCCAGATATATATATATTATATAAATATAAAGAATTAAAAGAAAGAGTGATATAACGTTTTGAAGTAATCTAAACAATTTTTTTTAAATTTATTTATTTATGCTTTTATTTATATTTAATTTATAAACATATAAAAACAAATAAAAATAATTAAGAAGCAGAATTTAAGGAAAAGTTTTGAGATAAATACAAGTAAGCAGAAAGAAATAATCTAAAAAATAAAATAGAAGTGGAACGTAAGTAGAAATGATTGCGTAAAAGCATTGGTGAAAATAAGGCGGGATGCTGGAGGTCAAGGTCATTCTCTGCATAGCACAATAACAAGCATTTTGTCACAAAGACTTTTCGTCTACAATTCTTCACTGTACTCATATCAATAATGATAAAACATTTTCAAACCTATCATAAACAATGTGTTTAATCAATAAACAAAATATTTATATATTTTAAACATGAAGTACTTCACTGACAAATCACTTATCTATTTTAAGTTAAAAACTAAAATAATCTAGCGTCGCCAGAAACACTTGTTACAAAACGAAGTAAGTCTATCAAAGAATAGGTAATTTTTCGAACTACTTACTACAATTACGAAACAACGCTTGCTCGCATTGCTTATCATTATGAGACAGGAAGATACAACTTGAAGAATACATAAGAACTTGTTCAAAACATAATAATTTATGTCTTTTCATTTAGAAAATGAAGTGGTTTTATTTAATGTTAACCTATCTAATCAAAACGTTCAAAATTCCACTTCCGTTTGGAGAATCTCGAGATATTTTCTGTCTAGCATTAAACAAGTAATATAAAAAACATTTTTAGAGTCAATTCCTACTTTTTAAGTTGAAATTTTCCTCTCCCATCTGGCGCCATCTATGGGTAGATACATGCAACTTAAATCTAAAAAAAACTAAAAAAAATGAATTAAATTTAATGAATGAATTAATATTTGAAAAAACTGTATTAACGTCAAGTGTCATCCACTACAAGTTCAAAAAAATGTATCTGATCTTGAGTGGGTGAATCCAAATTATTTTATGAATTATTGAAAATTTGAGCAAGATATATATAGGGACAGTGTGTGTGAACTAATAGTAGGAATTGAAAAAACATTTTATCAGAAAGACTTTTTATCTACATTTCTTCATTATCTTAAACAATTTAATTATCATAATCATTAAAGTTTAAAAATTAATTTATTTTTTTACAAATGTGTTCTGGTGAAAACATAGTCCTTAATATCACAACATTCACTACCATCTTGTATGGAATTTTTAGTGTCACTTAAATCATTCACTCAAAAGGCTTGGTTAAAGTAAAACCACAGAGTATAGCAAGCGATGGCAAAACATTTTTATCATGAGTCCAATAAAAAAAAACCGTTAAGAGACTTATTAAAAGCACTGAATTACTAGGAAGAATTTAATTAACAAATATATTTAAAATGTGGACAACGTCCTTTAAAGTTGAGGAAAAATGAGGATTCCATTCACATCATTCTGAGAGAAAAAACGTATTCTGTGGTAAAAATATATGAATATGTAATGAATTCTTCCAGATACGCGACCTGTACTTATCGTTAAAAGTCCACGAGATGAAAAGAGTTTTTGAAATATGGCGTCCGGATTGCATGGAAAGTAATTAACGAAACCCCGTTGCTCTGAATTATTCTCAAATGAGCAGAACTTTACTTCAATTTTCAAAGGCGACAGAACATCAGTAAATTGCGGTAAAATTTAATGAACTTCCAATGAATTTATGTAAACGATTTCTCACGTTCATATTCAGTAAGACAATATGAGAAAGCATATGATTCACAACGTTCAATACATCTTTATTATTCAGCTAGACACATTATTCCATGATTAGATATTCCACCATATAGTTCACTTACTGAAATAGTCTGGTAGAATAGACTACTGAAAACTACCAGCCATATTAAAAGACTTGGGAAAGTAGTATGTGATGGCATATTCCAAAGCCTTTTTTATTTAGTTAACATCTCACTTCTGGCGCTCGGTGGCCGAGGTTTCGGGTTCGAGTGCCAGCGGTACATGGTTGCTTGTAGTCGTTCTTAATCCTCTTTAAACCGTAGGACTCAGACTAATATGACTGTAGACCGTTGGACGAAGAGCTGGCAACCCTACCTCATATAAATAAAACATCTCCTGTCTCGAAATCTGCCAGTAGGCAGACGACCTTGGCCCATCATGGGGTTGTTGAGCCACTGATGATGATGATGATGATAACATATCAGCTCATTTCGGCTGAATAAAATACAAAACTTTTCGCAAATGTGATTTATATAATTTTATTTTCATGCGTCATGTTATTTGCATAATATATATGATTTTGACATCTCTCATGGGCCTGATGGCCGAGTGACTAGCGCTCTGAAGCTCGTTGCCGTAGGTTTCGGGTTCGAGCGGTGTCATGGATGTTTGTACTGGTTCGGAATCCATTTTAAGCCGTAGGTCCCCGTCTGATATTACTATTGGGCTTCTACCTACTGGTGCTACATCACAACAGAAGCTGCCCCTTCCCTTTTCCTTACAAGACACTACTTGGGTTCTTGAACTTGGTCTAGATATTGCTGTCTACCAAGCGGAATAAGAAAAACAACAGCATCTCTTATTTTGCTTGGTTATTTCATTTTTAATGATTAGCATAGATATTCTTTTCAGCTCTTTATGAAGAGTTTGATTAATGTGAGGATTAAAGTATACAAATTAAACATAAATACAGAATATTTTTGGCTGGATTGTAGAGACGTTTAATGATGCATACAAAGGAAAAACTTATTTCTCACATTGCTTTTAGATTGCTTGTAAGGAATGCTTGCTTATGTAAGGAATGTAAAAAATATTTTATTTTCACCACTGACGATCTTTCTTTTACGGCCCTTGAGAGAAATCTTAACGATGCATAAAAAATATTTTTTAGCACATTACTTAAATTGCCTGAAAATATTTAAATTTAGCATTTATGCACGAGATCTGAAGAAAAAAATGAATTTTCCATAATGTTCTATTTGCTTGTGATGCGAATTTTTCTTTAATAACTAAAACTCTCATTTCTATCTTGAGTTGTAGTCCTTAGAAGTTTTGAGATAATACATTGAAAAAGAAAGCAGGTAAAAGCTAATAGGTGGCTTCCCCAAATATACACTGAAGTGACAAAAGTCATGGGATAGCAATATGCAAATTTTCAGATGGCAGTAGCATCGCGTAGAACAGGTACAAATGCGCAGTGCTTTCGCAGAGCTTTCATTTCTGTTCAAGTTATTCATGTGAAGAGGTTTTGACGTGATGATGACCGCACGACGGGAATTAACAGACTTTGAACGCGGAATATTAGTTGGAGCTAGACGCATGGGTCATGCCATTTCGGAAATCGTTAGGGAATTCAACATTCCCAGATCCACTGTGTCAAGAGTGTGCCGAGTATGAAATTTCAGGCATAACATCCCACCATGGACAGCGCAGTGGTCGACCGCCTGCACTTAACTACTGAGACCGGCGACGTCTGCAAAGAGTCGTAAATTCTAACAGACAAGCAACACTGCCTCAAATAACCGCAGAAATCAATATGGGACGTACAAGGGACTTGTCTGTTAGAACTGTGCGGAGAAATTTGGCTTTCTTGGGCTATTCCAGCAGAAGACCGACTCGAGTGCCTTTACTGACAGAACGACATCGCTTGCAGCGACTCTCGTGGGCATGTGAGCATATCGGTTGGTCCCTAGATGAATGGAAACCCGTGGCCTGGTCCGATGAGTCACGATTTCAGTTGGTAAGAGCTGATGGTATGGTTCGAGTGTGGCGCAGATCCCACGAAGCCATGGACCCAAACTGTCAGCAAGGCACTGTTCAAGCTGGTGGTGGCTCCGTAATGGTGTAGGCTGTTTTTTCATGGCATGGACTTGGTCCTCTGGTGAGACTGGACCGAACATTGACTGGAAATGCTTATATTCAGCTACTTGGAGATCACTTGCAGCCATTCATGGACTTCATGTACCCAAACAACGATGGGATTTTTATGGATGACAATGCGCCATGTCACCGGGCCACAACTGTTCGCGATTGGTTTGAAGAACATTCTGGACAATTCCAACGAATGATCTGGCCACCTAGATCGCCCGACATGAATCCCATCGAGCATTTATGGGACATCATCGAGAGGTCTGTTCGTGCCCAAAATCCTGCACCATCAACGCTTTCACAATTATGGACGTCTATCGAAACAGCATGGCTCAATATTCCTGCAGAAGACTTCCAACGACTTGTTGAGTCCATGCCACGTCGAGTTGCTTCACTTCGCCGGGCGAAAGGAGGGCCGACACGATATTAAGAGGTATCCCATGACTTTTGTCACTTCAGTGTATATAAGTTACATATATATATATATAAAGAATTAAAAGAAAGAGTCATATAACGTTTTGAAGTAATCTAAACAAAATTTTTTTATTTAGGCTTTTATTTATATTTAATTTATAAACATTCTCTGAAACTTTTGATTAGATGGGTTAATTTAAATAAAATCAGTTCAATTTCAAAGTGGAAATAAATAAATTATTATATTGCTGGTTCCTTTACGTATTTCTTGTATGACTTCTTACTTATAGGTGAATGTAGATAGTACACCAAAGGACTGTCTATGTAAGATTACAAAGTTCAATGACGTGGTTCATGGTTTATTATTTTTTTAATTCTAGATTAAATGACATAGATGATTCAGGACTGAAGGTGTCGCAAAATTAATATTGCTGCGGATCGAAGTGACTGTAAAGCCGAAAACAGATTAATCAAACTATAGTTTGACTACCGGTTGTTGGACCTGAATGGCCGAGTGTCTAGCGCTCGGTGCCAAAGGGTTCGAGTCCCGGCGGTGCCATGGATGTTTGTAGTGGCTCGGAATCCACTTTAAGCTGTAGGTCCCGGTCTGCTATGACTGTAAGAGCGTCACGGAGCAGAAGTCAGACGGGTGCTACGGGTGCTCCATCAGAACAGAAGCTGCACCCCTCCTTCCATGAGGGATACGACAACAACAACAACTACCGGTTGTTATGGATAAATTGTCAAGAGGCAAGTCGGACGGATTGAAACGAAAAGGTTAAGTCTAATTGGCGCAGAGGTAAAGAAACGGATCTCCGACCGCAAGATTGAGGGTTCGAATCTGAACTCGGCTCCTTTCACTCTTTTAGCTACGATGTGCAAATTAATTTTTTAATGACTGGTGAAAAGTTAGGTTTTTATTTTTTTTTTCTACCCACTTTTTTTTGTCAGTAAAATAAAAGGAACGAACAAAAAATAAAATAAATAAATAAATAAATAAAAATTAAAAAATATTGAAAAAAAAAAAAAAAAAAGAACTTTGGTTCTGAGAATTGCCCTTTTTTTTTCCTTTGCTTAATTCCGTAGTTATTGGCAATTTTTCCATACAATCGGTAGTCAAACTATACTTTGATTACTCGGCTTTACAATATTAATTGTGCAACCCTTTCAATCCCGAATCTATATCACTTAATCTAGAATAAAATAACAGCAAAGATAACGTTGGTCAGAAACCATAAACCTTTGAACTCTGTAATTACATAGACAAAGCTTTGGTGCATTATCTACGCTCACTTTTAATAAGGAAGTCATATGAGAAATACACAAAGAAAAAAGCAATATAATAATTTCTTTCTTTCTTTCTTTTCACTTTGAAATTGAAGTGGTTTTATTTAAATTATCTCATCTAATCAAAAGTTTCAGAGTTTATTTACTTTTTGATATTAACTGCCTAGCATAAGAAAATTTTTTTTGCACAAATAATTTTTCCTCTTCCAAGCAATTAAATGCAATCCCAAATTAATTAAATATTATACTCAATAAAATTTAATACTTATTGATAGTAGATCTTATCTCCCAAAATTGCGAAGGTATCATTGCACGCTGAACTAAAAAGTAAAAGTCAAGCCATTAATTAAGTCATCGCCAAGAATCGCCAAGCTATCATTGCATATGTTAATATACAAAGTAAAAGTCACGCCATTAATTATTAAGTCATCGTCAACCTATCACTGAATATGTTAAATTACAAAGTAAAAGTTACACGTGAGGATTACGTTCGCCACAGACTGGTAATTCCATTGCGCAGTCTATTATATTACTACTTTTTGTTGCAGTAAACCAAACTCACCTGAAATATTTTGGATAATTGGCAATCTGCAGTATATCTCCCTTCAAATAACGAATGACTTCAGATCAAATTTATTGGTATTTTAAATCATCGATTAAAACTTCAACTGCAAAATGTTCCAACTGTACAATATTTTTTATCGTGTCCCATAAATTGCATTCCTTACAAATCGGCTTGATGGCCAATTGGCTAGCGCTCTGACCTTTGGTGCTCCAGGTTCGAATCCTGGCATTGGAATGTATATATTTGTGAGTGGTTCGGAATCCCCGTTAAACTGTAGACCTCATTCTAATTAGGCTAAAGTGTGCATAAGATAACAGTAGAGCGACAAACTAAAGGTAAGCTTAAAATAAGTATAGTTGTTCCACCAACGTTTCTGTGGAAACGTAAACATCCGATTTAAAGACGGAAACGGATGAATAGATTATTTGTTAGAGGTGCTAAATGCATTCGCTTGTGCTGCAAAGTCTTTTTTAATAGAAAAAGGTTTAATACTTATTGTAGAATTTTTTTTCCATGTGATAATTCGTTTGATATTATGTAATTTAAGAATTTAATGATTAAAAAATAAAGTAGTTTTAGTAGTTATTAAAACTCCTGCCAAAATATCTTTTCGTTTCAATTATTCTGACTTACCGCTTGGCAATTTTGCCATAAAATCGCATTTACTTCGGCAGTAAAAAAAAAAAACGAAGTTTATGTGAGCATTGAAGGATCACTTCATTTTAGAAAATCACTGTTGATGCGAATGTTAGTAGAATCTATTCAATAGGGGTAGCGCGGAGAGGGCAAAAGCAGCAGATCGCAGTGGTCAATGATCGTTCCTGGTGAGGTTGGGAAAAAAAAACCCATCCTATTTCCACCAGTTGTTATCTCTTCAAGAGTCGAAATAGCACCCTCCAGGGGTGGAATCTGTGAGCTCGTATCACACCCGTACTTCTCGGGCCCCAACAAAGACTTTGGGGCCTACATCCAAGGACATTTTGACAGGGGAGTATTTTGTTCAGCTTCGCTTGCCAGGTTTCAAACCGAGTTATTTCATTTCCGGAATCCCACTATCTACTTCAGGGGTCTCCAAACTTTCCAGCCTTAGGGCCATACTGTTTACTCCAGTAAGTACCAAGGGCCAAAACCGTTTTAAGTTTTCTGCCATTATCTATAATTTTTAGACCAGTCGCCGAGTATGCGCTCTGAGCGAGCATACGCTTGCTAACTACAAACTATTGTCAGTGATCAGTCACAATTACATAAATCTCATTAGTATTTTTTTGCAAGTGGATACCCCGCGGTTTCATTCGAGTTCATTTAGCTTTTCCGTTCCTAAAGGATTTTCGGGATAAAAATCATATGTTTGATTCAGGATATATACATTTCAAACATCGACATACATATATATACGATACTCTTTACCCCAACATAACTACCGAGGGTAGCCGCGGGATGTTCATTGGTTTATAATGTTAGTGGGATTCATTTCAATTATGTGTTAGTTGTTATGCTTAAGTTAAATTTTCTGTATATTATGCTTGTCATGAAGCTTTACCTAGCAAGTCAATAAAACCGAGTTATTATCCTTCTGAAATTTTTAATCCAACTTATTACAGCAACAATAAGCTATTAGCTGTCGCGGGCCGGAGGGATGATACTGGCGGGCCGGATTTGGCCCGCGGGCCGTAGTTTGGAGACCCCTGATCTACCTAGTATCTGCATGCTTCAAGAAATACTTCTCACTTGTGTGATAAATTAAGTAAATCTATGGCTTTCCAGACCAAAGTCAATGAAACATGTTTTTAAAATACTGGTCAATGTACCATTTTAAAGGTGTTAAAAAAAACTGAAAACATTTTGTTCATCATATTGAACATATGCGTAGTTCAAAAGCATTACTCATTTTTGTGCTGCATAGAGGGAAACAAAGGAAAAGAAAGTGCGATGTTAGAAAATGAGAGACTGCAGAAGAAAAAGAGCAAATCAAAGATTCAAGTGTACATAACTGAATGGACTGAAATTCTAAGTTTTCTCCTCTAAAAGTCTTCTTCTTTTTATTAAGAGCTATAATTGATGTTTTTACCAATGAAGTCACAGTTATGCCTAAATGAGCACCATAAAATGTGAAAAAATATTCCTATGACTCGAAGCAAAATGCTTACTGTTACGTGCGTGTAGCTTGAAGATAAGCTACGGGCGCATAGTATCTCCGAAACGCTCTACGATCCTGTTAGACCGGGATCTACGGCATAAAGTGGATTCCGAACTACTAGAAACATGCATGGCACCGCCGGGACACGAACCCGCAACCTGACTTTTCAATGATATAGAAGGCTGTATTGTGTGCATCCTTGTCTAATAGTATAAAGCGAAAGGTAACGTTTAAGGGAAACGGGAAATTACGATAGTGAGAAATCAATTAATATCACCGATTTAACGAAAATGTGGAAGTTTTTCGATGAATTTCAATTGAACCACGTGATATGCTGAACACGCAGAAGTGGCGACGTAGTCCGGAGGATGTAATGATCCGGTGCAATAGGGCGTTCGTTGTCGGGAGGGTACAACATGATCTAATTAAGTCCTGCCTGCCCGTCAATGTTCTCACCGGTGATTAATTGCTGTTACGACCCGCCCCCCTTCCCTGCTAACTATTTCGAGAATAAACGCTAATTGGGAATGATTGCGCTGTGATAGAATGAATGGGGAGTCATCAAATAAACATGGATTCCTCTGGTAGAGAGGTTTATGGAAGTCACTCTGTGATGGGAATTGACAGGGTGTTTCGAGAACATCAAACACTTATTATGGCAGATGCTTCTGATTTTACTAGAATCGATTGTGAACTGATGAATGGGAGCTTTTGCAAAGCAATCAATGGTTATTCAAGATGGATAATAAGGGCTTGATTCTGTGGGCTTTTACTAGTGGGATAGATAATGCGTGGCCTGGAAAATGCACGCGTAGTTCATTTCTCTAGTGGCTATGTTACACTTCCTTATTTTAAAAATGTGTAGATTTGGTAAAAGTAAAAATAATGACGATTAGTCTCGATACAGGAAGAGGTTCTGTCCTATACACCATACAATCGAAGAAGGAGGTACACCCCACCCCCATATATATATATATATTAATATATATATATATAGATAGATTTATCGATCTATCTATATATATGTAACATATATATATTGTTCTAATGCAAACACAAGCTTAGTCTTGGATGCCATAAGGCAAGCGCTGCATAGAAGTTACTCACATTGCATTACCCAAAGGGGCGCGTGTCACTTGAAGATAAGCCACGCACACGGAGTAACAATGCCCCTGCAACACTCTACGATCCTAGTAGGACCGGGACCTACGGTTTAAAGTGAACTCCGAACCACTACACACATCCATGGTCCCGCCGGGACTCGAACGCGATACCTGTGGTACCGAGCGCCAGAGAGCTAGCCACTTAGCCATTCAGGCCTTTCCTATATATATATATGATAACACAAAGGAGAAAGAAGAATTGAAAATGGGAATAAATAGGAAAAAATATTCATTCCAGATACGAAGTTTACATAAGCTACCGAAAAGAAACTGAAAATCATTAGACAAACAAAATAATTATTATGAAAAAGATCATATAAAATCCTTCTGTTATAAAGGCTGAACTACGAAAGCTGCACCAGCAGTCCAAAAAACACCACAAAAATAAAAAATATGCTTTCCTACTCTGCTATTGTACATTTTGTAAAAACTTCTGTGTTGCTTTTTGATCCGTCAATGCAGTCAATGCCGTTACACCTTTTGATTTTCGTATGTTTTTGTTTGTTCTTAACCCACTTGGCAGACATCTAGGCCAAGCCCACGAGCCCGTGCTCATGGTTGAAGGGAAGGAAGCAGCTTCTGTTGTGAGGAAGCCCCCGTAGGTAGAAGTCTGACTTTGGCTCTGTGACGCCCGACGGTCATTCGGGACTTGCGGCTTAAAGTGGATTCCGAACCACTACAAAATACCGAATTTATGTTGAAAATATTCACTTTGACTTATGCAAAATATTTATTCAGCTTCGGGACATATCCTCAGTGCCCTGCAGTGCGGGACGGGCATCCCGTGAGTAGTCTACTCATGGATGGAGGGAAAGGGGCAGCTTCTGTTCTGATGGAGCACCCATAGGTAGAAGTCTGCTCCGCTCCTGCTGACTTCTGCTCCGTGACGCTCTTACAGTCATAGGAGACCGGGACCTACGGCTTAAAGTGGATTCCGAACCACTACAAAATACCGAATTTATGTTGAAAATATTCACTTTGACTTATGCAAAATATTTATTCAGCTTCGGGACATATCCTCAGTGCCCTGCAGTGCGGGACGGGCATCCCCTGAGTAGTCTACTCATGGATGGAGGGAAAGGGGCAGCTTCTGTTCTGATGGAGCACCCATAGGTAGAAGTCTGCTCCACTCCTGCTGACTTCTGCTCCGTGACACTCTTACAGTCATAGGAGACCGGGACCTACGGCTTAAAGTGGATTCCGAACCACTACAAAATACCGAATTTATGTTGAAAATATTCACTTTGACTTATGCAAAATATTTATTCAGCTTCGGGACATATCCTCAGTGCCCTGCAGTGCGGGACGGGCATCCCCTGAGTAGTCTACTCATGGATGGAGGGAAAGGGGCAGCTTCTGTTCTGATGGAGCACCCATAGATAGAAGTCTGCTCCACTCCTGCTGACTTCTGCTCCGTGACGCTCTTACAGTCATAGGAGACCGGGACCTACGGCTTAAAGTGGATTCCGAACCACTACAAAATACCGAATTTATGTTGAAAATATTCACTTTGACTTATGCAAAATATTTATTCAGCTTCGGGACATATCCTCAGTGCCCTGCAGTGCGGGACGGGCATCCCCTGAGTAGTCTACTCATGGATGGAGGGAAAGGGGCAGCTTCTGTTCTGATGGAGCACCCATAGGTAGAAGTCTGCTCCGCTCCTGCTGACTTCTGCTCAGTGACGCTCTTACAGTCATAGGAGACCGGGACCTACGGCTTAAAGTGGATTCCGAACCACTACAAAATACCGAATTTATGTTGAAAATATTCACTTTGACTTATGCAAAATATTTATTCAGCTTCGGGACATATCCTCAGTGCCCTGCAGTGCGGGACGGGCATCCCCCTGAGTAGTCTACTCATGGATGGAGGGGAAAGGGGCAGCTTCTGTTCTGATGGAGCACCCATAGGTAGAAGTCTGCTCCGCTCCTGCTGACTTCTGCTCAGTGACGCTCTTACAGTCATAGGAGACCGGGACGTACGGCTTAAAGTGGATTCCGAACCACTACAAACATCCAAGGCACCGCCGGGACTCGAACCCGAAACCTGTGGCACCGAGCGCTAGACACTCGGCCATTCAGGCTCTCATTCAGATTTACTCTTTAAGCACAAATTCTCAATAAAAATATTCTAAAAGTTTTTGGTGAGCCCTTGCACAATTGGAGAGCAAAGGAATAATGCGACGAAAGTGCAGAATTTTGAAAATAGTTTAAATAGCATTTTTAAATTATGCAGTAACATTTGAAAGCGAATATTACGTACACGTTGAAAAAAATTTAACTTTAATGAATAAGATAAATTGAAACTTAATGTATAACTAAATGAATATTCTTAGTAGTTGCCAGGACTTCAACATTGTGATATACCTCATCCTTGGTGCATTTCACCGTTCGCGTACAATTTATTATTAATTGTTATTATTAATTTTCATTTAATGTATACACAAATTTGTATATAACGAAGCTCCTTGGCTACAAGATAGCCTCTATCAGAGAAAAACACCAGATGAGGAGGTATATACAGTGCATGAGATAGCAGCAAAATAGAAAAAGAAAATTGTTCTTTGTGGTGGCGATTTCTTTCTTGAGCAGGGGTGACGCTGATAATTTAGCATGGTGGCAACCGCAGGCCACTATCCTGGAAAAACTTCAGATGAGGAGAAATATACATCGCATGAAACAGCAGAGTAGAAAAAGGAAGCTGTTCTTTATGTTGGCGAGTCCTTTCTTGTGCTTTGATGATGTTGATGGTTTGGTATGGTGGCAGCCTAGAGCTTCTGACTTGGAAGAATTTTCGAAGACTAGCAAATACAATGCAAGAACAGCAGCAAGGTAGAGAAAAGGAAACTGGCCCAAAATGTAAATGGAACACATAAGCAAAACTTGATGTATATTTGATTCGTTGAAGATTTTCGGAGTGCATTTGTCGCGCAGCGACTATAAACCTCCGTCTTGGAAAAAATAAGGTTCTTGCCGATTGGTCTAAGCCCATTGCCAGTGTGAAATTTTTTTTAAATTTATAGAAAAAGTATATAATTAATTGAATAAAAATTACAAATAAATAAACTTGTTAAAATATTAAGAGAGATAAAAAAATTTCAGAAGGAAAGGAATTAAAATTACGAAATTAAAGCAGACTGTAGTAAAAAAAAAAAAAAAAAAAAAAAAAAAAAACCAAAAAAAAAAACACCACCTGAGCACCGCCGTAATGAAAACCAGATACCTATTGCAATTTGATGTATAAATATGTGCTTGAAAGTTTAATGTATTACACTAAAATTTAAGAGTGGTATATAAAAATAGTCACAGAGATCGATTATTCACAGTTAAAACACCCAATAAGGTTTTTTTTATCTGCGAAATATTTCGGATCACATACTCTAAAATAAACTCTATAGAATGTTTCTAAAAGTTTTTATTTTTTTGACAGTCAACGTACAATGTTTATTTTTTTTTTTTTTTTTAACATATTTGATTTCAGATGTCAGAATGGGAAAAGTAAACGTTGATATCGAGACTGTTATTTTTTTTTTTAACTTTAGAACTTACAGCGGTGCAAAAGCTATTTCCCCCCCATCCTTTCTGTGTATTTTGGTGGACTACGTGTTCCATTTATGCATACCACAGATGGTCCACCGACTTGCGATGATCAAAGGGCGTTGTTTCCCAGATGGCCTATTGGAGTAATGCTTCGCATTATAATATTATATGAGAAAAAACGCGAAAACTCCCACCTGGTTTTGGTTTACTGCTCTACGGCAACTTTTTGTGCACTTTAGTTAATTATACCGGAACATACAGTTTAAGGTGGATTCCGAACCATTGACATCCATCCATGCCATAGTCAGGATTCAAACCTGAAGCATGTGATACCAATGGCCAGATCCCACCTGGTAAGTAGTCTGTCATGGTGAGACGCTTACATGCGCTATTACGATTGTCATCGAGTCTTCTCGTTTATGAAAGGAATGAATGAAATTTTCGCCACGAGCTAAATCAGTCCTTTCGCGGGTTGACCATTGTAAAATATTTAAGCAAACTTAAATTTGATTTGATTCACATTTGTTTGTTTTCAACAACGCATTACGAAGTATGGTAACTAATAAAATTTAAATTAAATTGTTGAAACAAGTCGCGTCCACACTAGAGTGAGAGACAAGACGAGCTATTCTTGCTCCAAGTTTCTCTATCTGAACTCGAGAAACAAGTCCTGTTATTTCTCGCTGCGGGTGACAGTTGATCTAAAATGGCCTCAGCGAGAAATCCTTTTGATGTGCTGGAAAACCGATTCTAATTGTAGCGAAGCGAGACAGTTGCTTCACTCCGAGGGTTCTGTTTCCACCGAGATAAATCGGTATAAAAAAAGGGTTCCCGAGAGTGCCTCGTTTGTCTCCTACTCTCGTCTTTAAACAACTTTAGAAACAAATACATATGAAGAATGTTCTCTTGACATTCTTGAAAGGTTTATTTCTTTTGTAAAATACTCAGAGCTTTCTTTAGATTCAAGAACAGTTAGCTGACTAAATATTTTTAACGCATTGATTTACAAAAGTTAAAACAGCGATGTAATATTTAACCAGACATCCATTAATTTATAAAAAGGCGTTTGTTAAGATGAGTAAAATGAACAATCCCTTTAGTAGAAAGTGATTTAGTATGTTCAAATATCAGGAACGAGACATCACAGGTGCAGTCAGAGCTTGCAGTGAGGACAACAATAAAAGGAAGAACGAAAAGAGATTTCAAAAGCTTTCTCTGCACGTTGAACTGAATTATCATGCATCATCTGGATGAGAGAATCATCCTCTATATGAATTCATTCCTGATCGGCAAACCTGAGTAGTATCGTAGTATGACAAATGTAACTTACAAGTTTCGAATCAAAAAGTAATTTTACGCACTTGGAAAGCCTTCAAAAGCACAGGTACAACTGTAAGAAAGTTCTGGGGTAATTTGCCAAGAGAAACAACAACAATGGATGACGGTTATGTCGTCTTGCAGGCGAAACGATGTCGATACCAGTCGGAGGACAACATATACTGTATACGAGGCAACTGGATGCCAAATGTCCCATTTTAATGTAACCAGATGCTTTAGTGCAGGTGGCTTGTTCGTCTATTGTCATATACGCTGCATCCCATTGGAGTAATTTTTTCCTCTGCAGTCAACGGTCGTTTCAATGTCACAAATGATCTCTATACTAGTATGGATAGAGTTAGGGAGTTTAGAGTTTTATCCCACTAACATCAGTGGAAGAGATACGGGAGAGTTAGGACAGGGTTTTATTCCACTAACATCAATGCAAGTGTAAGAGCGAGAGGTAGGGACATAGTTTTATCCCATTAACATCAGTGGAAGCAACAAAGCAAGAGGTAAGGACACGGTTTTATCTCACTGACATCTGTGAAAACGATAGAGCAAGAGGTATGGACACGGTTTTATACCACTAATATCAGTGAAAGTGACACAGCGAGAGGTAAGGACAAGATGTCATCCCACTGACATCAATGAAAGCGACAGAGATATATATGTATTTGTTTAACTGGAGAATAATGCAAAAAATTTCAGATATGTTCGTACAATGATCGATTTTTAGGAGTCAAACATTTTATAAATTATCTTACATTCAAAAAAGTTTACGATAAAACGGACATACATAATTGGTGCCTTAAACAATAAGATTTTTCTTGTAGAGTCAAATTATTGCCTCATTCTTCTAAAGTTTTTATCACAACATTTTTGAAAGCATTTTATATTGATGTTAAAAGTATAAAAAAAATGCCATTAAAATTGGTAGTTTTAATCAATCAAAATGTATCCATCTGGTTACGGTTACGAGCTGTAACCAGAAATAATAATTAAAATATTAATAATTAAATGATTAATATTAAAATAAAATATTATTAATTATGTAAATAATTAAAATTATTTCATTCCAAGGAATCGAAATTATTTATTTTTAAACCATTCGAACGACAAAAACAAAAAGTTTTGAAAAAGAACTTCCACTCGGAAGTATTCGATGGTGACGTAAACTATAAAATATTACTGGCAGAAAGTTTTAGATGTTTATTTTTAGCAGAGAATTACTTATTTATTGCAAAAGTGTCTTGAAAAAAAAATTGCAGGAACGCTGTATTTGTGAAGAGAGAAATAAAAAGAAAAAAAAAAGAACTTTTTGAAGGCTGTTCGTCATTCTCACCTCTCTGGCTTTTCCCGAAATTCCACCATGAGCCTGGAATGACGTCACCGTGTCACATGACCACGATTCCGTCAAAATCGTGCGAGCAGGGGAATGGTAGCCGTTTTCAGAATTCTGCGAGCCGCCGACGAAGATGGTTTGGTTCCGGAAAATATGGAGTTTTTATTAAAGTTTGTTCTGCATGCATGACCAAAAAAAGAGCGCAGAAAAAAAAATTGCAAACAAACAAATACAGAAATGTTTTTTTCTGTAAGTAAAAGTACTTGAAATTCTTTTTGCATGCACTGTGCTTTGTTTAAATATTTGTTAATTATAAGAATAGAACAAAACAAACGAATATTTTGCATGTGACAATTTTTTTCCATCATGTTAATTTTTTAAGTCTGCAATTAAAAAATAAGTTATCCGAAAAAATATACATAATTATATTTTAAAGTAAATTATTTTTCTCCTAAAAAACATTACTTATATGTATAAAAAATTGAGTGTTCGATTTGATTAATTTTATAAAAAAAAATTTTATCCTCAAAAGGAAAATTTTACTTTTATTGCATGATAATACATTTTTAATTTTATTGAAGATATTGCATTTATTTTTGAGAAAAACTTTCTTAACTGATAACAATTAATAGAAAAAATATTAGACTTGTAGTGCAATAGTTGTCTTTCTTTAAAATGAATCTTTTCTTTAAATTGTGTTCTTTTTAAATGAAATTGATATTGAAAAGTTTTATAAAATTATTTCCAGTTGCAAAAGAATATTTCTATGATGTTTCTATCAATTTGTATGTTTATTGTAAAACTTTTATTGCATCTAAAAAGAAATGCATATATATATATTATGCATATTTAGTTGCATATACATAATGCATGGAAAAAATATATTTGCAACTAACATTGCCTGAATAGTTTTGCACAGTTTGGAGCTTGTAAATAGTCGTAAACAATTTAAATATTATAAACTTAATAGACTGTAAAATGTGAAAAATGAATTTTGTTTTATAGTTTTGGATTAATTATAAAGATAGCATTTTTAATGATATAAGGTTGTCCTCAAAAAGGTTGATAGTTTGAAAAATTGTTTAATAAAAATTACAAATAAATGTTAAATAAATATATAGATGTTATAAAATTTAATAAAATTAATTTTGTATTATAATTTTTAATTATATTGGTTCAAGCAAATTTTGTCACAAGAATTTGTTGCTGTATTTGTTTTTTAACCTTAACTGTAGTCGTGGCAGTTTTTTTTTGTGTAATTCTCGTAATAATTTCTCCTTAATAATCAATTTTCAATAATTCACTGTATATAATATGTACAGTGTCACACAAAATGTTTCGTATATGTGTGATTCTCGAAATAATTTCAAGAAAAGTAGTAGTATAAGTTTAAAATAAGTAGTATAAAATAAGAAGTAGTATAATTTTTAAAATAAGTAGTAGCATAAAATAAGAAGTAGTTAGCATGGAGATGTAATATAATATACAATATCACACAAAAGGTTCCGTATATGTGTGATTCTCGTAATAATTTCAAGAAAAGTAGTAGTATAAGTTTAAAATAAGTAGTATAAAATAAGAAGTAGTATAATTTTTAAAATAAGTAGTAGCATAAAGTAAGAAGTAGTTAGCATGGAGATGTAATATAATATACAATACCACACAAAAGGTTCCGTATATGTGTGATTCTCGTAATAATTTCAAGAAAAGTAGTATAAATTTAAAATTAATAGTAGCATAAAATAAAAGTAGTTTAAAATAAATAGCATAAATTTCAAAAGAAGTATTAGTATAAAATAAATAGTATAAATTTTAAAATAAGTAGTAGTAGAAAATAAGATGTAGTTTAAAATAATTGATACTCAATTTATTCCAATTAACACAATATGACTTAATTAGATATAACATTTTGAAATTTTGGAAAGAAAGGAAATATTTTTAAACACAAATAAATATCACAAAAGTTTTTGCATACGGATTTAGACTCGTATCAAATTTATCTGCTTTACATTAATTTTTGATCGCAATTAAGAAATATTATTTCAGAGACTGTTTGTGGCACCATTAAAAAAATCGTCTGCTTAGATATTCAGTTAAATTTTTTTATCAATTATACATATATGACTAGATTACAAATGTACCTTGTTAGAAAGTTTCTAATTAATTATTAATTTGCCGTTAGTAAAATGCTATAACACTATTAAAAATTTTCCAAACGGTTAATATAAGTGATGTTGTATTTTCTATTATAAAAAAATTATAAATGGCATCGTAGAATAAGCAGTAAATCGAGATTGGAGAAGACAACAAAGCTCTTTCATGGAATGCAATGAATCATTGTTCGAAAAATAAACGAAAATAAAAGATTATAGGTTACAAGACTTATATAAGAATGTTATAGAATGTTGCTTATTCAAGAATGCTATGAATGCTACAAGAATTACAAGAATATTAGGGAACTATGTATAAGACCAAAAATAGTTCCAAAAATAATTCAATCAGCCACATATAATGGACAAGTGGGTTATAGAATTTGCTAGAAATATAAAAAACGTTTAGTTGTACGTATTTGTACAGATTTATTTTTATCAGATGAAAGCAAATTTAATTTATTTGAAGCTAATGATTACATAATGGGTTGAAGAAAATCGAATTTCATAAAGATAATATATACTTCCCATTCAATAAATATTGAGATGGAAGTTGTGTTAGGAGTGTATAATTAGAGGTACATTGCATGTTAGGTTACATAATAATGGTTTATTTAAAGCTAATGATTACATAATGGGTTTAAGAAAATCAAAAGAAGAATTTAAAAAAGATGCTATACTTCCTTTTCATTAAACATTGAAAGTGCTATAGTGTTAGGTGTGCATAATTAAGGGTTCATTGTATGCATATTAGGGGTTCATTGCATGTTACTGTGCATATTAGGGGTTGATTGTATGTTACTGTGCATATTAGGGGTTTATTGCATATTAGGGTGAATATTAATGGTTTATTTGAAGATAATGATTACATAATGAGTTGAAGGAAATCAAAAGAAGAATTTCAAAAAGATAATTGTATACTTCTCATTCTTTCAACATTGAGATGGAGGTGTTATAGTGTTAGGAGTGCGTAATTAGAGGTTCCTTGCGTGTTAGTGTGCATCTTAGGGACTCATTGTTAGTGTGCATATTAGGGGTTTATTGCATGTTAGGGTGCATAATAGTAGTTTATTTGAATCTAATGATTACATAATGGGTTGAATAAAATTGAAAGAAGAATTTCAAAAGGTGCTGTACCTCCCATTCACTCACATCGTGGAGGTGTTATGGCAGGGATGGGCAAACTTTTTCGGTCACGGGCCAAAAATCGAAAAAGAACAAAGTTTGGCGGGCCAAGTTAAATTTTTCTAAAATTAAAAAAAAAATATACAAGTATTACAATTTAAATAAGTTAATGAGATGAATGAAATTGCGATTTCACTTTTTAAAGTTCCTTATATGGAGGTTCTAAGTGAGATGGACCGATTCTAAGGAACGAGGCTCAATGCTCATCTGTCAGTCTACTTCTGAAATAATTCTTTCTAAGGTTCATAGTTGAAAACAATTGTTCATATATCTAAGATGAGGCAAACACAGCGCTGATTTTCTGTCCTTGAGATAATAAATTTGGGAAAATTACTTTCGATAATGTTTTTTAAACTCTAACTTTGGCATATTTAGAAACAAGTGCTTGAAATGATGGTTAGATTGCAACTCAATTAATTCCACCTGCAAATCTGACCTCACTGCTTCACAATTTACGTCGAAAGGCATGGTAAAAATATCCATTTCTGTTTGAATGGCACTGAAATCTTCAAATCTGCGTTCGAACTCAAAATGCAATTTTTTCTAGCCATCTTCATAATTCTTAAGCTTCTCTTCATTTACTGAGGATATTGAATTTATCTCGGGAAATGATATAAAAATAATATTAATAATAATAAATTTTTTAATAAAATAAAGTAATATTTAATCAACGTAGAAAAGGAGACGGATATATAATATATATTTCTTTTAATTTGCGTCGGACCGGCAAATTAAAATTCTATCCGCGGGCCAGATAGAATCTTCCGGCGGGCCAGAGTTGGCCGTAGTTTGCCCATGCCTGTGTTATGGTGTTAGGAGTGCGTATCAATCATTGGAGTATATAAATTAGAATTTACTGCTGGCACTAAGGATCAGTATTAATACATTGATAATTTAAAACAAAAATTTAAAATCTCCAGCCAAAAATTTCGATTTATAAAATAACCAAGTTTTTGAGAATAACAATTCTGCCCGCTTTTCTGCAAAATAATAATTTTTGCCTTGAAATGCATTTGCATTGCAGTTGTAAAAAAATTATTAAAATAATTTTTCTGCACCAGATTTGGACGCAATGGAATATCTTTGGCAGGGATAATAATAAAATAATAATAATTAAAATAATAATTAGTAATAATAATAATAATAATAATATTTGAATAATAATTATTATAATAATAGTAATTATTTCGAATCTATATCAAAATAATCAAAAAGCATCAAAACTCGTGAATATTCAACCAACCCTTGTTTACTATAGGCTGTCTAACAATCAGTACAAAACTTTTATTGGACTACGAAAATTGCGAATTTTATTGGACTGTTCTTATACGAAAACTTTTAATATTTAATCATGTATAAATGTATATATATCAAATTTATTAAAAAAAAAATGTAAAAAAAAAAAAAAAAAAAAAAAAATCAATGAAATTAAAAAGCCTTTTAATAATAAATTATTATAAATTTTCTTAATTTAGTTTAATAAATTTTGTTAGTCAATAATTGGCATAGCATATCGCAACAAAAAATTTGTGAAGTACTTATATTGCATTTTTAATCTAAATATTTATTTAAGTTATACTAAAAATATTCCTGAATTTTATAAACTAATGTTTAAATGCATGAAAATTAAGAATCACTTGGAAAAAGTTGTTTAATTAAATAATGTTATTCAGATTTGAAATTATTCTAATCAATGTAATTACTTTTTGTATTTATTTACATAATTTTAATTTATTTACGATTATTACGATTAATGTTTAAATGCATTAAAAGTTAAAAATTATTTGAGTAAAGTTATTTGATTAAATAATGATACTCAAATTGGCAATTGTTCTAATTACTTTAATTGAATTTTGTATTTATTTATGATTATTACGATTAATATTTAAATGCAATAAAAGTTAAAAATTATTTTAACAAAATTATTAAATAATGATACTCAGATTATCAATTATTCTAATTGCTTTAATTGAGTTGTGTATTTATTTACATAATTTTAATTTACGATTATTTTAATAATTTTAAATTACAATTATTGTGATTAATATTTAAATGCATTGAAAGTTAAAAATTATTTGAACATAATTATTTGATTAAATAATGTTACTCAGATTGACAGTTATTCTAATTACTTTAATTGAACTTTGTATTTATTTACACGATTTTAATATATTTACGATTATTATGATTAATGTTTAAATGTACTAAAGGTTAAAAATTATTTCAGCAAAATTATTAAATAATGATAGTCAGACTGGTAATTATTCTAATTACTTCAATTGAATTTTGCAATTATTTACATCGTTTCAATTTATTTACGATTATTACGATGAACGTTTAAATGCATTGAAAGTAAAAAGTTATTTGAGTAAAATTATTAATTAATGATTCTCAAATTAGCAATTATTCTAATTACTTTAATCACATTTTGTTTTTATTTACTTTATTTTAATTTATTTATTATTATTTTCGATTGAATATATTTACGATAGTAGGATGGTTACAATAGTTTTGGATTATTTGATGAGTTTGCATCGCTGAAAAATAAAACATAAATATTTATATTGCCTCTAGAATTTAATATGAATTCTTTTGTTGATTTGCATTCAAATTCATGCAATGTGCATAAAGGCAAAAATATTAACTATAAAAATTCATATTATTTCTTTTCATCTACTCAGCTGTAAGTAATAAAGTCATTAACTTAGTAAAATATGGATGAAGAGTTTTAGTAAAAAAATTATTGCAAAAAACTTTTATCTGAAATGAACTCAAAATTTTGATCTTTTGTCTGATTTTTCGGATTTTTTCTTTTTTTCCATTTTGGATGGCTTGATATTCTTGAGACAGTTCTTCATTGATTTTTTCCAAATTATTTCAAGAAATATTTTTATCACGACTCTGACTTAACGTTTTCGTTTTGGATGCGCATGCATTTTAAAAATCTGTTCTTTGTGTATATACATAAATATATTATTTAGTTTTTATTACATACATGTGACAGAAATGTGTATAAATAAAGTGGATACATTCAAATGCAAATCTTTTTACACAATTACACAGTGTGTTTAAGCGAAATTTTAATTAAATAATTGATGTTTTAAATTTTTGCAAATTAAATGTAATGCAGAGAAAGTTTGTTTACAATTATGATGCTCAGCAGAAAATTAAAACGAAAAATTTATTAAACTTAATCAGAAATGTTTTCACTACTCATCATCATCATCATTGGCGCAACAACCCCATTATGGACCAATGGCCGTCTGCCTACTTTCAGAATTACGAGACGAGAGATATTTTTCTTTTTACAGGTTAAGATTGTCAGCACTATGCCCAACTCTCAACAGCCAACAACTCGGTGCCACAGGTTTCGGGTTCGAGTCCCTGCAGTGTCATGGATGTTTGAAGTGATTCGGAATCCATTTTAAACCGTAGGTCCCTCTCTAATAGGACTGTAGAGCGTTGGGCAGACGAGCTGACACCCCACCCCAAAAAAGAAAAACTTCTCCTGTCCTGAAATCTGCCAGTAGGCAGACAGTCTTGATCCACCATGGGGTTGTTGAGCTACTGATGATGATGATGAATCAGTAGTTTGATTGAGTCTCCTTTTAACAATGAGCCATGACATTTTGAGACATTTTTTTCCGTATTGCTTATTTTTTTCCTTACATTGCAACATTTCGTTTTGTTCGTATAGATCAGGGGTGGCCAACCCAAATGATCTTGCGGGCAACTTTGGAAACGTATCCTAACTCCGCGGGCCGCATCTAAAATTATGTATCCCCATATTAGATTTGGATCCACTATACACATTTTTTGTTAAAAAATGGAAACATAATGAGTTATTATTTTTGTGCCTACTATTATTCATACATGTAAACATAGATAATATAATAATAATGATATTAAATGCTGTTGTTGTTTTAAATACGTTGTTGAAGTACAGGTATATTAAAATAATTATTCTGCAGTCACAGCAAACAAAACGAAATCAAAAAGCAAAGTTCACTGGAAACTGAGAGTCTGCTTTGCTATCAACAATCAACTGTGTGTATCTAGGGATGGTCACTGAGACCACTTAAAGGGAAACATAGAATCTGTTACATTAGATGTTCCAAGATGCGTGCACATCATGAGTTCGCGGAATTAATTTAATTATTCTGCGAACTCCTAACTGCAAACTCATGAATAAAACAGGCACTATCTGTCCTATATTCGCAAGAATATTATTTTAAAATCAAAGTTCATTTTTTTTCTCCTCATTTCTACAGTTCATTTTTGAATATAGGGATGAACAAATAATGCATTTTTTTAATACATTGGTTTTCACTACTTTGGTTATTATAAAATAAATATTTTGTAAAAGTGTGATAAATCTCAAGGGCTGGAAAAATATTCAAGGCGGGCCGCGGGTTGGCCATCCCTTATATAGATATTCGAATTAGAAAACTTTTAAAGATAATCATGTTTTTGTGAGTTGTACAGGAACCACGCAATTGGATGATCCAAGCCATGTGTTTGAGATCGATATCATGTTCAAAGATGTCCTCTAAGTCAATAAATCATTACTACAATAAACGTTTTGTTTAAGAATGTTACATGCATCTAGTCGTTGCATCTCCATTCTCAAATAATTTATACACCATCGTATTATTTGATTCTCTCAGCCATAATTATCGGTTGCGCCATTTTCTTCGTTCCGTTCTTTCTTCTCATTATAATACTTCAATAAGAGCCACATAAATTTTTCTTCATTGCTAAACAAATTATTTTCTATAATGTCATAAGTTTATTTACGTCTTTGAATATTTTTCTTTTGGTAAGATTATTGAATGGATATTTCATTGTTATATATCCATTATATTAGGCTTTTGTTATAGTTCCAATTTTTTTTATCTGATGGTTGATAACCAAATCTACTAAAACCACAAGTTTGCATGAATTGATTTTCTAAATGGAACTAAGAGGTGCCTGGAGGATACGGCGTTGGATCTCCAAAATGAAGGAGGTCTGTTTGACACCTTACAATTAAAACAAAATGTGTCTATGCCGGCAATGTTATTCGATGAATCCGTAAATCGGAAAGTCCTTCCATTGGGCTTGTTCTAAATTGTTATGGTGAAATGTGGCTATAGAAATGTAGCAGTTTCTTCCTGTGTGTTATGCATCCTTAATTATATTCAGTTTTGGCAGTGAATGGTTTAATACGTTTTGCCAGTAAAATACCCAGAATCTAAAAACAGCATTTTTAAATATTGTTTTTATTTTCTTCAGTTAATCCATTTTATAGAACGTTGACGGCATGCTATACATATGCATATTATAGTTATATATTATAGTACGTTATGCATGCATATTATAGTTGAAAAACTTCTACTTTTCTAACTATAAGGCATTAAATATAGTTCGAACATTTTTTTTTCTTATGAAACCCCATTTATTTCATAAAAAATAGTTAATTAAAGTATTATAAAGAATTACTTGTCGAGAATTAAGAGAATTACTTGTCGAAAGAACGATTCTTTGAGTCGTCTTTTGAGGTTATTCGGGAATCAAACCAGTGTTTGACTTCAAAAGAATTAGTTTGCTTTGTCGCTCTACGGCAAAGTCTTGCTCCCTTTAGTGTAATTAGACCGGGACCAACCGTTTAACATGAATTCCGAACCACTCACAAACATCCATACCACAGCCAGGATTCGAACCTGAAATTTGTGGTAGCAAAAGCGCTAGCCAATTGGCCATCAGACTACTTAAAGGAATAGGAGTGTTATTGAGACAAATTTGATGTCATATATCGAAGCAAGTGATAATCAAAAAGAAAAATTATTGGATAATAGGACGGGTGGAGCATGACTTCAAATCGAAGCATTTTTTGATAACTTTCGTCTTGCTTCGAAGCATGAGGCCAAGCATTATCATGCTGGAAAAAGTACCTTATCGTATCATGCTGATGTAGCAGTTTTCCTTTCAATACTCGACTCAAGCTTATCCGTTGCAGTCGATAACATTTACCATTAATGTTTTTATCAGGGATTTTGCAACTCGTCATTTTCTTAAGGCTGACCAGATTACTCTTGGTTTTCTGTATCCTTATCATCGTCTTTGGATCGTTTAAATCATTTTTGGCCAATGGTCTTTTGGTTAGCAAAACAATTTTATTTCAAAGAAAAAATGAGAGTTTTCAAGAAATGAAAATTGTTTGGAATTCTGTTTTTTTTTTTAAATTCCTTCTATTAGCTCACACTCTTCCTTCTATATATCTTGTTTAAATTTTCAATCGTTCATAAAATACTTTTTATTCATCCACTCGAGTTCAAATATATATTTTTTTAACTTGTAGTGGACGACACTGGATGTGAATACAGTTTTTTCAAATATTCATTCAGTAATTGAATTTAATTTATTCATTTTAGTTTTTTTTAGATTTAAATTTCATATATCTACCAATAGACGGCGCCAGATAAACTTAAAACAAATGAATGAAAATTATTTGTAAAGGACTTTCTGCAATAGAGTGAAAAAAAATAGGAATTGACTTAAAAATTTTTTTTTTATATTACTTGTTTTCCAATTAATTACTACAAAAAAAGTAAAACTCTTGGCAAATATTATTTTTTCAATACAACATGCAACATATTCAAAGCTGAAAATGTTGAAATCAAGAATACTGTACCCCTGAGGAAGTCGCCAATCTTGCAACCCGGAATATTTCGTTAATTTCTTTAGGGTTACAATACTGTAATTAAAGGAATTTGTAACTTCTTTTTTCGAACAATATAATGACTATTTTATTGCTACTATGATAGTTATTTGTAGAATTTTTATTTATAGTAAACAAGAACAGAAATATATATTCTTTTAAATAATTATTCCGATAAATTATTGATTATGAGATTGTTCTTATAACATATTTCGGTCACTGATACAGAATATAAACTTTTAAGAAGTTGCCACTCATGAAAATACGAAACAAATAAGAAAAACGATTTTTTATTTTAATAATAACATATAAAGACTAACATATAACTTTAATAATATATTTGATTATCAAATAATCATTTTCTTTTTAATGCTGTTGACATAGCTCATATTTTGTGGCAACCGGTATTTGAATTCGTGTCGAAAAATGTAACTTTTTAATTTTAGAACGTTAGTTAGTTAGAACCGAAGAAAAAAGCAGCAAGAACGTATTAATTTTTTCTGTGATTTTGTGTTGTTCTTGCTTCTTCATTCATTTGATATGGCTATGCAAGGACAGGTTTTAGTGAGGAAGTAGGATAATTTCCCCCTAAAATAAAGGATATATCAGAATAAAATGTAATTCATTCTCTGGTTTCTTTTTTCCCTTTTTTATTAATATTGTTTTATCATTCGACTTCGGTTTCGTAAACATAAAATTTTTTTTGACACAATAAAAAAAATTTGGTGCATTAATGAATAATTTTAGGTAATTTTATCATAATAACGATAATTATCGTTGTTAAAATGATACATTTTTATGACTTAGCAAAACAAAATTCCATATAATAATTTGTCGTTAAAATAGAATGCGGATAAAATTAGGTGTAAAAGCAATTTACGAATAAAATTTTGGCAAAATAGTGAAATATTTTGGCTTAAAAGCAAATCATTAAAATTCTGCCATAATAATGATAAAATTTTGGTGATAAAGCGATATAATTTGGCGTAAAGGCAATTTTGGCATAAATTTTCGGGCGAGTTTTTTTGGCGAGTTTTTCCAACTGAAGTGCTGATCTAGCACGTGTAAAGCTCGATTTCAAAAAGCAGAACGCGAAAAAAACTGAAACAGTCGTGTTTTTAATAGATTACCAATTGCTGAAATGGACCGCTTAGAAGCACAAAAAAGGGACATAAACAAAGTTAATGTATTTACCCTTGGCCAGAAAACATGATGAATGGACTGTGGAGGATGAAATGGAGGTTAACGAGGATAACTGGAGTTTGTATATATATATTTCTATCCCAGCCTTAAAAAAGCCGTTGAGGATATTTTCCGTTTAAACTTTGCCTCACAAATTTTGCCAGATAGTGGTCAAATGGGTCGATCACTTTTCGGGGGGGGAACTTTACGCCAATTAAACGTCTTACTTTCAGCTAAAATTAATCTATAAACCCTTTTTTTTTACAAGAAATAAATTCTTTTTCTATTGCTTTGGAAAACAAATAAATTAATGACGGTCTCATGGCCCAGTGGCAACGTACGCTGCTAGTGAGTATTAGGGATGCGGTTCAATCCGCTAGCGGCTTTATTATGGACACTGCCTCGTTAGTTGGACTACCTGGCGGGATTTTTTTTCCATACGATGCGCAAATGCGGGGAAGTTCCCCCTAAATGCCTTCCCACTTCAGCGACAAGGAACCAAGTCAAACTTTTACTTTCGGGTGCTCCATCACAACAGAAGCTGCCCTCTTTCCTTCCATCTATGAGTATGTTATTTATGGAATGTCCGTCCAACACTACAGGACACTGAGTATTATACACAAAAATAAATAAATTAATATCAATAATATGTAAATGAACAATAGTTAGTATTAATAATATAAAATAATTAAGAATCATTAAGTTATGATACACATGAGAAGTCGAAAATCCGACTTTCGGTGGAGGAAACCCTGGTGCACCATATATGGCGATTTATAGTCCGTTTCACGGCAAAAATATTTGTTCCCGTAATTGTAATTTGACCCTATCAGGTAAATTTCTCAAATTTGTGTGAAGTATTAGTGAAAGCTAACCAGCAATCTAAAAAACTCCAATAAAAATTATAGAAAAAAATTCAACCAGTAGTTACAAAAGTTCACGTAACTGTCTCTGTTGCAATCTCCACTCAACTGAAACCGTTAGAAACTGCATCTCATTTCTTAGTTAATGTATGCTTCTACTGGACCAGTCAGTCAGTCTTTACAGTTTATCGGAGTACCTTGTGCCCAGGGGGCCTTAAACTCCTACCTGGTCAAAATGAGTACATGGCGATAAGTAGGAGAGACATGGTTATCAAAAAACAGGAAATAAGTAGTTAAGGAAAATGTCCCCACATTCGAAATTTTAAGAAGTAAATGAATAATATAAAACAGTAAAATAGCAAAATAAAAAGAGATTCCACAGGAGGATAGGGTAGCCGCTGCTAGAAATGATGACGAAAGGACGAGTCCGTCTAGGAACTTTGTCAATTGTAAAGAATCGCCCTGGGGCGTTTAGCTTTTTCCGGCAGAGTAAAATCGTATCTCCTTGTACTGGACCAAAGGTGAGGCAAAAAAATTTATGTACTTACGTTTTTGAAAAAAAAAAGTTGAGTCTAGGTTTTAAATTTAAATTTATATTAATTGTGGAAAAAAAAAGTTGAGTCTAGGTTTTAAATTTAAATTTATATTAATTGTGGAAAACAAAAGTTTTAGTTATTAAAGAAAAATGTCTACAATTACACTGAAGAGTTTGAATCATTATGCATTACATGCAAAGAACGAAACATTAATATCGCATGTAAATAGAACATTATGGAAATTTCAACTGAAGAAAAAAATCTTTGAACTGAAAAATATTTCTTTCGTCAGAACTCGTGTATAAATGCTAAATTTAAATATTTTCAGGCAATTTAAGTAATGTGCTAAAAATTTATTTTATGCATCGTTAAGATTTCTCTCAAGGAATGTAAAGAAAGACTATCAGTGGCGAAATTAAAATATGTTTCACATTCCTTTCATAAAATGAAAGTAAAGTGAAAAAAAAAGCAATGTCAGAAATAAGCTTTTTCTTCGCATGTATCGTTAAACGTCTCTGCAATTCAGCCAAAAATATTCTGGATTTATGTTTGATTTCTATACTTTAATCCTCATATTAATCAAACTCCTCAAAAAAAGCTGAGAAGAATACCTATGCCAACCATTATAGATGAAACAACCGAGCAAAATAAGAGATTATGTTGTTGTTTCTTATCCTGCTTGGTAGCCAACAACATCTAGAACAAATCCAAGAATCCATGTGGTCTCATAAAAGGTGGGAAAGGGGGCAGTTTCTATTGTGATGGAATACCTGTAGGTAAAAAACTGACTTAACTCCGCGACGTTGACTTTCTGTGGGGTAGGTTTGTCAGCCCAACGCTCTACATTCATATCATTCCCTAAAAAAGGCCGCACAATTCTTTTTAATCCAGAAAAAAAGTTTTTTTCTAGTGATAATTTCAATTAAAATTTCCAAAATCTAGAAATTAGTATTATTTTAATGGTAAATGAAAAAAAAAAAAAAAAAGTTTCTAAAAATAAACATTTATTAAGATTGTTGTTGTTTCTTATCCCACTTGGTAGACATCTAGACCAAGACCCGTATGGGCGCATGGTTAAAGAGGAAGGGGACAGCTTCTTTTGTGATAGAACACCCGTAGGTAGAAGCCTGATTTGGCTCCGTGACGCTCTTACAGTCGTATGAGACCGCGACCTACTGCTTAAAGGGGATTTCGAACCACTACCAACATCCATGGCCCCGCCGGGATACGAACACGCAACCTGTGACACAGAGCGCCAGTGCGCTAGCCACTCGGCCATCACGTCCATAAGAGATGTCAAAATCATATATGTTATGCAAATAAAATGTCGCATAATTAAATTACATAAATCACACTTGTGGAAAGTTTTGTATTTTAGTCAGCCGAAATGAGGTGATATGTCCTCCTCCTCATCATCAGCGACGCAACAGCCCCATGGTGGGCCAAGGGCGTCTGGCTATTGACAGATTTCTAGACAGGAGATGCTTTCTTTTTTACGGTATAGGGTTGCCCGCCCAACGCTCTACAATCATATTAGACTGGGACCTGTGGCTTAAAGTGTATTCTGAACCACTACAAACAACCAAGCCACCACCGTAAAGTCGAACCCGAAAACTGGGACACCGAGCGCCAGAAGTTATATTTTAATTAAATAAAAAAGGCTTTGAACATGTGTTTGGAATATGCCATCCCATACTACACATCCCCTTTTAATTTGGCCACTAGTGGTTTTCAGTAGTCAAATGTACCAGACCAGTCCAATAAGTGAAAAATAGGGTGAAACACTTAATCAAGGAATTATGTGTCTAGCTGGATAATAACGTTGTATTGTGCATCATATACTTTCTCATATTGTCCTACTGAATGTGGCAGTGAGGAATCGTTTACATAAATTCATTGGGAGTTCATTAAATTTTACCGCAATTTACTGATGTTCTGTCGCCTTTGAAAACTGAAGTACTGCTCATTTGAGAATAATTCAGAGCAATGGGGTTTCGTTAATTACTTTCCATGCAATCCGGACGCCATATTTCAAAAACTCTTTTCATCTCGTGGACTTTTAACGATAAGTGCACGTCGCGTATCTGGAAGAATTCATTACATATCCAAATATTTTTACCATAGAATACGTTTTTCTCTCTCAGAATAATGTGAATGGGATCCTCATTCTTCTCAACTTTGAAGGAAGTTGTCCACATTTTAAATATATTTGTTAATTAAATTCTTTCTAGTAATTCAGTGCTTTTAATAAGTCTCTTAAAGGTTTTTTTATTGGACTCGTGATAAAAATGTTTTGCAATCGCTTGCCATACACTGTAGTTTTAATTTAAACAAGCCTTTTGAGTGAATGACTTAAGAGACACTAAAAATTCCATACACGATGGTAGTGAATGTTGTGATATTAAGGAATATCTTTTCGCCGGAACGCACTTACCAGAATTTGAAGCTAGTAATTTTTAAACTTTATTGATTATAGTAATTAAATTGTTTAAGATAATGAAGAAATGTGGATGAAAAGTCTTTCTGATAAAATGTCTTTTCAATTCCTACTATTAGTTCACACACTCTCTCACTATATATATCTTGTTCAAATTTCCAATCGTTCATAAAATACTTTTTATTCATTCACTCACTTTAAAATACATTTTTTTTGAACTTGTAGTGGATGACACTCGATGTTAATACAGTTTTTTCAAATATTAATTCATTCATTTTAGAATTAAGGTGCATTTATCTACCAATAGATAGCGCCAGATGTTAGAGGAAAATTTCAACTTAAAAAGTAGGAATTGACTTTACAAATGTTTTTTATATTACTTGTTTAATGCTAGACACAAAATATATTGAGATTCTCCAAACGGAAATGGAATTTTGAACGTTTTGATTAGAGAGGTTAACATTAAATAAAACCACTTCATTTTCTAAATGAAAAGACATAAATTATTATGTTTTGAACCGGTTCTTATGTATTCTTCAAATTGTGTCTTTCTGACTCATAATGATAAGCAACGCGAGCAAGCGTTATTTCTAAATTGTAGTAAATAGTTCGAAAAATTGCTTATTCTTTGATGGACTTACCTCGTTTTGCAACAAGTGTTTCTGGCGGCGCTAGATTATTTTGGTTTTTAACTTAAAATAATAGATAAGTGATTTGTCAGTGAAGTACTTCATGTTTAAAATATATAAATATTTTGTTTGTTGATGAAACACATTGTTTATGATAGGTTTGAAAATATTTTGTCATTATTGATATGAGTACAGTGAAGAATTGTACGCGAAAAGTCTTTTTGACAAAATGCTTTTTATTGCGCTCTGCAGAGAATGACCTTGACCTTCAGCATTCCGCCTTATTTTAACCAATACGTTTTCGCAATCATTTCTCCTTCCGTTCCACTTCTATTTTATTTTTTAGATTTTTCTTTCTACTTACTTGTATTTATCTCGAAACTTTTCCTTAAATTCTGCTTCTTAATTATCTTTATTTGTTTTTATATGTTTATAAATTAAATATAAATAAAAGCATAAATAAATAAATTAAAAAAAATTGTTTAGATTACTTCAAAACATTATATGACTCTTTCTTTTAATTCTTTATATTTATGTAATATATATATATCTGGGCAAGTCATCTATTAGTCTTTACCTGCTTTCTTTTTCAATGTATTATCTCACAACTTCAAAGGACTCCAACTCAAGATAGAAGCTAGCGGATGCTTCGCTGCCAAGGTGCTTCGCACCAGCACAAATCGGTATGCAGAAAATGTCTCGAGATTTCCCCAAAAGGAAATGGGACTGTGAACTCTTTGATTGCATATAGTAACATTAAATAAAACCACTTCATTTTCTAAATGGAAAGACATAAATTATTATGTTTTGTAGCAAATTTTGGTGGTTTCATACAATCATGCTTTGTCTATTTTATAGATATAAACAACGCATTAAAGCGTTGTTCCGAAATTGTGTTGTATAGTTTGATAAATTACTTACTCTTCGATCTTCTTACATCATTTTATAATCATGCTCTGTTTTTCTCGTTTTAAACTTGGAATAAATTATATAGATTTGCCAAAAATTGCTAAATATTCAGTAAAGTGCTATAACGTTAAAAATATATAAATATTTTGTTTATTGATGAAACACATTGCTTATGATAGGTTTGAAAATATTTTGTCGTTTTTGATATGATTTAAAATGTAAAAAACGACAACACATTGTTACGATAGGTATAAAAATATGTTGTCATTTTTGATATGATTTAAAATGCAAAACCTTTTGATCTAAAGACACAAATGTTATTCATCCTCACTGAAATGGCAAATTACATATATGTACATTCTGTGTATAAAGTAACTGAAATTATTAAATAAAACATGCAAAAATCGATTTATGCTTCGACATTTATTTTTCTATTTCTAAATAGGCATCCTAGAGCGCAATACAACTATAGCAGTGTTTGATCCATTCCCCCATACATTTTTTGTTGGCTGTTTGAAGTACTATATATCCCTCAGTTCTGTCAGCAAATTTTCCGGTATGGTCTCATTTGAGTCAAGACATCTTTTTCGAAGTGGTAATTTTAACTTTGAGAACAGGAAAAAGGCGCCTGTTAGAATGTTGTTGTTGCTTATCTCCTTGATTTAGAATCCTACACCAAGTCCAGTAGATCGTGCTGCATCAATAGATCTTCCCCTCGTTCAACAGTTGCCTCACAGATACAATCGATGAGATGAGAAGGAGACGCGATGGCCGAACAATGACAAAGGGTTAATGTCTCCATTGAAGGTCAAACTCTTAGTGTGGCCAGTCCTTAGTCTAGCTAAAGCCTTTTGAGCAGATCTAGGACAGGAGCACTGCAAGGACATACCAGGATATTTAGCGGCGTACCATGCATGTATTGGTGGCGACCTCCAGGCGGTATTCACTTTAGCAAAAGTCATGGAATGAACCTCTGAAGCTGACAGATTGGAAGAAGAAGCTTCGGGAAGTTCGCTGCCTTCCCTAACGAGCAGATCAGCAATTTCATTTCCATAGATGCCCACACGGGAGGGAATTCACTGCAAGCCCACCGATCCAATCTGGTCCAAAACAGCTAGTTTAGAAACGACATTCTTCCCCAATTTGTCCAGGAGGTTTGGCCAATCCTTCAAATACTGTATTGAGCCCTGTTACAATATCAGGTGAATAGGGTGCTTGATCAATGACATTCGTTGAGTTTTTGGCGTAAACGAACCTTTAAGAACTCGAAAGATCATGCACCGATTTCATCAAGCAACCTTCTTTAGATGCTCGTTTCGAATGAAAAGTGAAATCTTTGGGAACCAATCGTGTGGCGATGCATTTCATGCCCCAAAGTTCCAGTCATAATGTTATGAACAGACTTATGATGACTTGAGTTTTGGTGAAGCTCCGGGGCTGCGCAACAACTGTTAGCTTCTATCTTGGATTGTCCATAGGAAAGGTGAAAGAGCATTGCTGGGGAAAGAAAGCGGTAAAGACTAAAAGGAATCTTGCCCAAATACTAAAAAATTTAATAGAGTGAGTTTTTTTTTTTAAAAATTTTATTATTATTATTTTAATAATAAGTGATGAAAGTAATTAAAATACATGGGAGAGAATTAAAATAAAATGAACGAGTAACTGAAAGAGCACAATAAGGAAGTTACATACACTGGGTAGAGAGATTGGAAAAGAAATAAAACAGAAATGATTAAATCGTTGGCTGGATGAGAAAGAATCGCTAGATGGTGTTGTTGAGAACTTAACAGATAAACGAAAATAAACAACCTGAAGCGCGTTCCAAGAGACTGCGAGAGCGAACTGTTAAAAAGTGAAAGCAAATCGAACAGACTTAAATGATACATTAACTTCTTAAATCAACTCTTTCAGATTCATGTGACGAGTTATGACGACGACGACGATTTGTAGGTTGACGGAGCTCCTTGGTGTGGGTAACCGCTAACTCCTTCTTTGCATATGAGAGGGAAGTTACTTTAGCTTTAAGCCCATTGCATTAAAAATAGAACAATTAAAATAGAGATAATAATATATAGAGAGGAGAAGTTTTTTTCCTTCTTTTCAATAAAGTATTTAATAATTATTAATTATAATTTAATAATTAAAATAATAAAGTAAAAAGAGAATTTTGAAGAAGAGTTTGAAAGAGAACTTAAAAATAAAAATACTTTCAATAGGTTAATCTAATTCAAAAAGGAGTACAAGTTAAAAATAACAAAAACGTGTAAGAGCAATTTGTTAAGAGAGGATGAACTGGTAATGACGGAGGAAATCTGCGAATCCTACAAGGTCAGTTGCAAGTGAACGATAGAAGAGCAGAGCCTGGGGAGGGGAAACGAAAACGTTTCGACTACCAAGTCCTGTAAACAATATAGTCACTATGTGGCATTGTTAGATGGTTTGGAGCATATACAGTTGGCAAAGATTTGTAGCTTGTCAGCTTTATTGTTGGTAGAATTAATTTGATTGATTAAATTTGGAAGATTTTTGATATCAGTGAAAAGAGAAATAAATTCTTTCATTAATATAACAGCATTTTGGAATAAGTTGAGATCTTCAATGCCAGGTAGTGAACTTGGTTGGTTTTGATTTACAAAAGTTGAAGGAGGTACAGCTGCAGTTGCGTTTACGTTGTTTTTAAGCATGGAAGCAAAACTGATGTTTGGGGTAACTTGTCTAGGAGGAATAATTTTGGGATAGGCAGCCTGTCTGTTAGAGTTAGTATTTATCTTTGGAAATTTGGGGCAGCCCTTCCAAGCTGCTAAGTGTCCTGTAGCGTTGCAATTAAGTGACGAGTTTTGTCCACCAACATTTTAATTTTATCGATGTTTTCGTCGGTTGTAGCTGTTGAAGGTCGACCATAGCCAAATAAATCATTTAACACTACTGTGCTCTCTCTGAATGCTTTCAACCATTTCATGCTTACGGTTCAATGTAATTAACTCATTCAGAATTCTGCAAGATTTTTATCGATTTGATATAAGAAATTTCGTTTGAACCATAAATTTTAAGGTCAATGTTGCGTCCAATTCATTTTTTCCATTGTAAAAATCTCAGGAAACTTAATGTTGTCCAGGGACAAAGTAACAAATCATGCTCTAGTACCTCTTGGTAACACAGTACAGTGAAGAATTGCAGATGAAAAGTCTTTTTGACGAAATGCTTTTTATTGTGCTATGCTGAAAATGTCTTGATATTCTCCAAAAAGAAATGGAACTGTGAACTTTTTGATTAGATAGGGTAACATTAAATAAAACCACTTCATTTTCAATATCAAATGACAATAAATTATTATGCTTTGAACAGATTTTTCTGCATTAATCTTTAATCTTTCATATTTTATAGATATAAGTTTGCTCTTGCTTTCATATTTTATAGATATAAGCAACGCAACAAAGCGTTGTTACGAAATTGCATTGAATGATTGTTTAAATAACTCGCTGTTCGATCGCTTTACTTCGTTTTGTAAGAAGTCTTTCAAATCCAATTCGGATTTTTACTTTTTAATGTATAGTGAATTATATAGATGATTTGCGATTTAAATTGTTGCATAATTACCATATTTGCTCATAGAAATGCCAGTAAAGGGCTTGTAATGCTGAAAACATGTGAATTGGTTTATTTATTGATGAAACCCATTATTGTTATGCCTGCCACACAAAAAATGGCAGTTTAATATAATACATTAAAGTGCCATTTTTTTAGTACATACATTAAACTTCCAAACATCCATTTAAACATCAAACTTCCATCCTTCTTATTCATCAAAGTTATATTTTTCTCAGCGTGTTCATAACATTTCTAGACTAATATTCCATTTCGAATGTTCCTGTATAATTTAAAAATGCAATTTAAACCATTTTTAGAATTCTGTATTTTAATCACATTATTCTTTTCCCCTCCAACTGTGCGATGATTCACCAAAAAACATTTAGAATAATTTATTGGTAATTTGTTCCAAAAAGTAAAGTTGAAGGAATATTTTGCATAATTCAAAGTGAAGCTTTTCAACACAAATTCATTTCTCCAAATAAAAATAAAATAGGCTTCAGGATTAGGCCGGAATAAATACGGCAGAACGTAATGTGTTGTCGAACCGAAAACTTCCGTGTCTGTTTCTAAGAGAGCAACGATAAAATTATAGGTTGGAATGTTATTTTGTTAAGCTCGGGGAAAAGATTGAAGAAAGTGTAAATTTCCATAAGACGCTTTTGGTTGCGTTCGTTCAAAATTATGATGAAATAACTTCCTTCACCAAATTGTAAAGGGGCACTTGAGGTCTAGGAACAGTGGCGTAGTATAGAACTAATTGCCACCCTGTCACAACAGCCCATGGTGAGCCAAAGCCGTGTGCCTACTGGTACATTTCGAAACAGGAGATGATTTATTTTTACAAGATATAGTTGTCAGCCCTACGCACAACGCTCTACAATCATATTAGTCCGGGACCTACGATTTACATGGATGTTAAAGTGGATTCCGAACCACTTCAAACATCCATGGCCCTGCTGGGACTCGAATTCGAAACCTGTGACATCGAGCCCCAGAGCGCCAGCCACTCCACCACTAAACTCAACCACGCACCACAAAGAGATCTACTGATGTAAAGAGTACAAAATGAATCCTCATACTTATTGTCAGTTTTGTAATATATGTCGTCATGGATCGTTTGAAAATATTTTTACATTTTTGACATAATTTAAAAGGCAAAATACTTTGGTCTGAAGAGTCGAATGTTATTAACTTTCAAAGGAATGGTAAATTATTAAAAGCTGAAAATTATTTTCAGCTCTGCTTAGCTAAAACTTTGAAATTTTCCATTACAGTATTTCATTTTGCTGTAGGAAAGTGTAAAAATTTAAAAACAGACTCTACTATCGCTATTTTCTCCTACTGGAAAGGCTGCGGTGCAACGCATCCTAATTCTGGAACAAATAACTGTTCACTGTAACTGTCTGTTTCCCGCTTGGACGGCAAGAGGAGGGATTACGTAGACAAATATTTATTATTTTTGTCTGCATTTTTTTTATTGCATAAATTTTGACAGAATCTGTTTTACGAAGTTATTTATTTATTCACATATACACTACTTTTAGGAGCCACAAATAGTTTTTTCCAGTTCTCGCTTGCTATATCGTTGACAAGGAAATAGATTTAACTTCCTCCTACATAAAGTAAAGTAATAAATATTCCAGACGAATAAGTTATTCTTAAAGTCATTGATTTGTCTAAGAATTTTTATTTTATATCACTCGTCTGCGAAGTTATTAAATGGCCTGTTGCCAAAACTCTTACAGAAAGTCATATATGGTACTAAAGGGTTAAATAATCTATTAACCATTGTTGATTTTTTCAATTTTTTTTTCAAAAATTTTTATCTAGGAAATATTGGATAGATAAACATGATTAATAAGATCTGCGTAATAACTTTGAAAGCAAAAATATTATATAGCTTTACAAACCCATGAAATGATGCTAAATTGATATTATTAATAATCTTATTAATCTTAAAAAACAGACGTTCTACAATATATTTATTTCTGAAATTTTCCATACTAGCAAATTTGATTTATACTAGCTCAAATGATATTTTCTTCAAACTTTAATTCTAAATAATTTTATGATTGTTAAATCATGAGAAAGTAGAGGGTTTCATGGTTAATAAGCATTTTATATATTATATATATATGCGCATATGTATATATATATATATATATATATATGCGCGTTTATGCGTGTATGTACGTTTGAGCGCTTTTATGCGTGTATATACGAATGTAAATATATGCCTATACGTTTTTATGTGTGAATGCTTATATATATATATGCCTATATACACCCAAAGAGCCAAAACATTATGACCACCCGTACATTTTGCAATGAACTCGCCGGGATGACGTGGAAGGCACGTGATCAGGTGGAAGTGGTATTTAACTGGTATTAATTCATGCCAAGGCGGGTTGAAGCTGTGTTGCGCGCCAAAGGTGGGCCAACTCGTTATTGACAAGATAATGTTTTGGCTTTGCGTGTAGCTTCTTTGCGTGCGATTGTATGGGGATATGTATGTGTGCAGGTTGGTGCATGTGATTGATGCTTGTATGTTTGCATGTTCGTGCCTGTGTACAAAACTGTGCGTATTTTTAAATGTGTACATGTATGTATTTGCGTGTTAACGTTTGTCTGTGAACGTATGTCTGTATTTTAAAATATATATTCAAGTATATGCATACATACATACACACAGGGAACATTTATACACACATACATAAACACGCACATACATATACATGCACATACATATGCATGGACATGAACAAACATAAACATGCATCTACACATACATGCATATGTACACTCACATACACATATATACAAACACATATACACACAAATGAATTCCCATACGAATATTGATGCAGACGTGTTCAAGAACATACGCGCACGAACATAAACACATGCACACAAACAACAAGCATGCAAGCATACATATTCTTATGCAATAACGCGCATTAATCATATGTACACACAAACATGCATAAACGCAAAACACACACAGAATCATGCACACATAATACATAGCACCTACATAAGCACAAACGTACACATGCATAGATACAGAAATACAAACACTCCTTCATACATGCATTCACACACACACGCACAAATATACATATATATACACTTTCAAACATATACATTTAAACACTCATTCGCACATGGATAAACTCACACATATTATACGCATACAAATACATTTACATATATGCGTAAGTAAATATACACTTGTTGTTGAGGTGCCTACATAATCATTTTAACTGAAAAGAAAGCAGTTTAACGTATGCGTACCCTTGTGCATATTTAGGCATACATTTTAGTAAGTAGTTGGCAAGTTTGCACTTACATAAGTAGGCAAGTTTGTAAGTCGTTTCTGCCAAAGAATGCAAGAATAACTTTATAAATAAAAATTAAAAAATTAATAGTTCTGGTCACAAAAAATTCAGTTGTCCAAATCAAATTTACAAACAGTTTATGATTATGTATGCTTTCTTCAGAATCAGTTTGAACTTTGTGTAATTATTTTTAGAAAGCATTTAAGGATTCAGTATCTTTTTCTCCATCAATTGGAATTTGACCTTCTCTAATTTAGGAATATTTCAAGGGCAAAAAGACTTTTCGGATCAGAAATTATTTTTGCTGCAGTTGGCAGTTGGATTTCTCTGACATAAAGCGGATGTGTGTCATGAAGCGGAACGTCTTTTTATCTGAGGAAAAACATTTCCACTGAGAGACCATCTCCAGTAATTATTGGATTATGATATCTCCAGGAAAACATTTCTGGACATAAGTCAAGTTTCCCGATAAATCTCCTCCTGCTCTCTAGTAAAGAACTTTATTTTTTTTCAGATTGGTAGTTAATAAAAGTCACGAAGCCATACATAAATCATAGACGATGAAGCCATAGATAGTTCCTTAGCTTATTTTTCGAGGATATGAAGGAAATGATTTCTAAAAAAATATCAAAATTTAATATAAACTTTGAATTGGTCAACTCATTGAATTGCCCAATTTAGAGTTCGGTCAGAAACCTGATAAATAAGGCCGAAGTAAAAGCTCGAAGGATATGCTTGGGATGGCACGATAAATCTGTACAGTGGAATGCCATTTTGTGAGTTCCCGAGAAGGACAGCGAAAAATTCCCTGATGAATATTAATTTGGCCGGAATCATGACCTATTGGTCTGCTAGCGTGCAGAAGGCCTAAGGTTCGAATCTACTGGTGGCATTGCTGCAGTTACTGCTTTCAGAAACGTTGAAATTCGATGACGATTGTGAGAATATGTATAAAGTACCGCTCATCGATAGCCAGGCTGCTTAGTAGGATTTTTCTGGTTTTCTCCCATATGACATGCAAATTTGGAGCAGTGCCCTTTAAAATTCCTTCTTGTCCCCTCAACACCCGTCAGTGGGCTGCCCGCGGCATGTATGAAGCTGATGTTCCGCCCTCAACTTTATAACTGGTAGCGGGCGTAAGGTTTGGAGAAAATAATATCAACAAGGTTTAATATTAATTTTATTTCAATTCTTGATGGCACAATGTGAATACAGTGTTGCAAGCTTTTGTTTTGCAGCCTGGGTAACGTTGAATCTTCTGTTCAGCCGGTGAACGAATTCAAGTCATAGTACCTTTTGAGCTCGGAAAAATTAATAACAAACGACAATTTTAGTTAATAAATTAATAAGAAAAATGTAGCAGTTGGAACATCTCACGTGACACTATATAAGCTAGTTGTCCATCGCTAATTTAAGCAAAATGGCATCTAATGTTTCGTAACTACGTTAAAAGAGATTTAAACAGTACATAACGTTCAGAAAACTCTCATAAAATTAACATACATAAATTGAATAACGTCATCATTCTCTGCTTAAAACTCCAGCTAAATGACCTTAGTGCCCGTTTTAAATCAAGTACAGAGGATCACATTTCGTTTTATATACAGCTTACCTATTCAACAATTTTTAACTCTGGTACAGCCAGTACTCGAAGTACTGTGCCATTCAGTAGATAAAGCGAGTCAAAATTGCTCTGCTAAGCAGAAAATATTTCTCTTCCCCCATGACTAATAAGGATATCAGGTTCAAATGAATTTAAGTGCTCCTTTTAGCGCGGAATGGGCTGGCGTTAAAAAGGATAGATAAATGAGCCCTTTTTTTCTGTCTCGTGACTTGGTTAACGTGGAGTCTCTTCCACGGAATAGATAACTATTATCAATGGATAAACATTGTGGAAAAAGCCGGCTTTTGTTCTTATTTGTGACCTCCGAATGGTGTCGTTGATTCTGTTTAATGTAGTAGCAATTCTTTTAGGCATAAATTATGGTGAAGGAATTTATTTTATTTTATTAGTGTAAATTATTATCATATTTTTGTATTCTTGTTTTATTATTGTAATTGATTATCATATTATTGTATTATTTTATTGCGGTAAATTATTATCAAATAATTGAATTATACTCTTTTCTTATTTTCTTATATTTCATTTTATATTGTTTTATATTTTATTACATTTTATTTTATATTGTTTTATATTTTAATTCATTTTATTTTATATTTTATAATCTTTTCTTATTGTATTCTTATTTTATTATTGTAAATTAGTATCAAATTATTGCATTTTTCTTTTATTATCGTATTTCTCATATGCGATTATGCTTATCTTTTTTAAAAAATAATATTTTCACATAAATATTGGTCTTTTTTATTTTTTAATTAAAAATAAAATTTTGATATCAGTTCCATTTCACATTGCTCAATTGTTAGGTAATGTAAATATTTATAGAAATTGGTTAATATTAGATAGTTTCTGCATAACGTTTTTTTATCGTCCGATATTTTTTTCTTCCTAGCGCGCATGCTCATAGGAATAGTTCAGTAGTGCAGTATTACAGATACGCATGCGCAATAGGTACAATGTTTCCTATGAGCATGGATCCTATGCGAGAAAAAGGAAGAAAAAGAAAAGTATAGGACGATAAAAAAACGTTATGCAAAAACTCTATTATCTGTGTTATGTATTAGCCCGACTCGTGGCTCAGTGGTAACGTACGCTGCTGCTGAGCACTAGGACTGAGGTTCAATACGCTTGCGGCATTGTTGTAGACACTGTTTAAAAAAACGAGGAGACTTGATGGCGTTTGGAATGTTCAACATCTTGCTTCGTGAGTCGGACTACCTGGTGGGAATTTTCCGGGTTTTTTCCCGTACGATACGCAAATACGGGTAGTATCCTACTAAAATGTCCTCCCTAAAGATACTGTCCTCCTTCTTCTGCAACACGGAATAGTCAGACTTCTACATACGGGTGCTCCATCACAACAGAAGCTGCCCCCTATCCATCCATCCATCCATTCATGAGTAGACTACTCATGGGGTGTTCGTCCCGCCCTGCCAGACATTGAGGATTAGACACAACAATAGCAACACCATATTGTATATTTGTTTCTCAGTAAGAATAATATGTGAGAAATTCATACAGAATTAAATTGAATTCTTTTGTTTGGATCAATAACGATTTCGTTGTTGTCGTCGTATCCCTCATGAAAGGAGGGAAGAGGGGTGGAGCACTGATGATGACGATGGAGCACCCGTAGCTAGAAGTCTGACTTCTGCTCCGTGACGCTTTTACAGTCATAGTAGACTGGGACCCGCGACTTAAATTGGACTCCGAACCACTACAAACATCCATGGCCCCGCCGCGACTCGAACCCGAAACCTGTGGCACCGAGCGATAGACACTCGGCCATTCAGGCCTTAACGATCTCGTATATAGTACATTTAATTTTGGAACTGAAAAGGGCCCTTTTAAAAACTTTCAGATAAACAGAAAGAGCTTGTATCAATGCAGTTAGGGAACAAAAAATCTGTCTGGAAGTTGTTCCATTTGGTCGGAAGCGGAAGAATGGAAGTGGTGAACAACCCCACCCCCTTTAAATACTGCCTGTGAAGGATTTCCTTCCAAATCCGCGTGTGCAGTCAAAAATTATTATTAATATTAATTATAATTAAAAATTATTATTCTTAAATCATTTATTATTTTAAACAAAATACACACATTAAAATTAAATTACAAATTTATATTTTTAATTACCACTTGATGTGAATAATGTGATTCCATTTATTTAAATCCCCCCTCCCCACTATGTGACTGGGACATGAAACTAGACGCTGGCATCTGGGGTGTTCAATATCACAAATGCATTGACTTTAAAATGCATGCCACGAAGTAGGCCATTTCTTCTTTGACATTCAGTGGTACGTTCCCTCCAAAAAAGCAGACCGCTTTGCTTCGCATATCTTCTTGCACATGCACTTTAAATCTGATGTATTTATGATGCTCATCTCCCCAGACACTTCTAAAAACCTATATTCTTGTACTCACGTGCTACACGATCATACATTTGCAAATGATTGGGGCACCCCAAGTATCCCTTTGCGTACCTCCTAGGGTATGTTGTTTGGAGACCACTTGTCCTAAGTAACACTGCATATGTATCTACCATTCCCATGGCTCAACTCTCAAGTTTAAACAACATTGCCTGTGAACAAATGCCTATCTTTATGCGGCCCCTTTCAAGGACACTCACTTGACTACTATACACTGGTCCCAAAATGCTAACTTTGAACTCATCTTTCTGCATGGTATTTTAAATCGCCTCTATAAAAATAAATCGAAGCCGTATCTTTATCAATGGCGTCATCGGAGCTCCGATTTCGAAAAAGACAGCCATTGGTATACATTCAATTCTTTCTCGAACAGGGGTATAATCTATGCTCATCATAAAGTTGTGTTGTTGTTATTTCTTATCCCACTTGGCTGGCCAATCCCACGAGCCCATACGTACTCATGATTGAAGGAAGCAGTTTCTGTCGTGATGGAGCACCCCGTAGGTAGAAGTCTGACTTCTGCTCCGTGACGCTCTTACAGTCATAGGAGACCGGGACCTACGGTTTAATAAAGTGGATTCCGAACCACTCCAAACATCCGTGGCACCGCCGGGATTCGAACCCGAAACCTGTGGCACCGAGCGCCAGACACTCGGCCATTCAGGTCCCAAATGTGTGAATGCCAACAGCACGCGATGTTCCCAGGTGGTCACCCACCCAAGTACTGACCGCGCCCAATGATGCTTGACTTCGGTGATCTAACGAGAACCGGTATATTCAGCATGGTACACCGTTGGCTTCATAAAATTGTTCAACACACAAGCAGGATCATCTGAACTATATTGTTTATAAAAACATCAAGAATCAAAATGCTATTGATTGTATAAAGCATCTTCGCCCTATGCTTATTGGTTTATTTTATATCCTTCTGTAGCGGAATTATACAAATGAATTTAAGGTTTCAAATCTACATATTACTCTCCCCCTATATATCAGATACTATTTTCTGTTGAACAGAGATTTTTAGAACAGGGTGGGAACACCAAGGGAAGAAAATAATAAGAACGGCCACTTAGTAAATTAGGCCATCTTAAATCAATAAGAATTAAAAAAAATATTAGGTACTACCGTTGTAGACCGAATTATGTAGAATTTTGATGCCCTACTAGAGGGTAGCGTGCGCAGGAAACGGAAGTTAGAGCAAGTAGGCTTAAATTCGAATCCGTTGGAGAAATCCAATTCGATCAATGCTGAAATGGATGCGGAAACGAGGAGATTTGATGACGATTATACAACGTGTGTAATCGATAATCAGACTAACTAATGTGAATTATCCGGTTTCCCCCCCGTACAACACATTAATGCGGGATAGTTCATTTGCCGCCAATCTTAACCCTTAACCCCGGTGGTGCCATGACTAAGAACTTTATGCTTTGATTGGGGCTTGATGACTGTGTGACTTGGCTGTGTGACTAGAACTTGGTGCCACAATTTGAGTGGCACCAAGAGTATATTTGTAGTGGTTCGGGATTCATTTTAATCCGTAGGCCCCAGCATAATATGACTGTTGAGATTAGGACTGACAACCCTACCCAGTAAAAAGAATCTGCCAATAAGCAGATGGTCTTGGCCCACCGTGGGGCTGTTTCGCGAATGTAGAAGAAGAACCTTTAATTATCGCAAATTACAGCTTATTATAATTATTCTAATTGCCACGTAATTATCAATTAAAAATTAAACCATCAATAAAAACACTCACTCAATTCATAACTACATATTTATGCGAGAGGGCCTGAATGGCCGAGTGTCTGGCGCTTGGTATCACAGGTTTCGTGTTCGAGTCCCGGCGGACCCATGGATGCTTGTAGTGGTTCAGAATCCACTTTAAACCGTAGGTCCCGGTCTAATAGGATCGTAGAGCGTTGCGGGGGCATTGCTACTCCGCGTCCGTGGCTTATCTTCAAGTTACAAGTGCCCCCTGGATAATGCAAAGTGAGTAACGTCTGTGCAGCGCTTGCCTTAAGGCATCCAAGACCAAGCTGTCTAAGTGTTTGCCAGCTGCATTAGAAAGAAAAAAATATATTTATGCGAGAATGTACTATTTGAATTTGATATATTTCGATATTATTTGATTTATGACATCAAATCGCAGGTTAAGTAAAAAAATCTCTTAAAAAGGAAATATTCTGATAATAAGCTATTTATAAACAAGTTATTGAAAATAGTTTGTAAATAAATTCATAAAATAAACTGAATAGATGAAACACGACATTTAAATAATGAATCATTTTTTGAAGATAAAAATTCAATGTTTAGTTACTTATATTTTCCTTTAAATAAAAAATACTATTTATTTGCTACTCATTTGTGAGAATCCTTTTAAATTAAATAAATATACTTTGCTATTATAAAATAAACAATAAAAATAAATGTCGCTGTGATATCAACAATAAAAAAATATCTTATTTTCTGAGGGCATACAGTATTTTATGTTGTTAAAGAAGAAGATAGTTGAAGTATCATTGCCGTAGGCGAAAAAGAATTATTTTTATTTATATTTTATTTCAGATAAATTCATTACTCAATTTCTTTTTCTTTTTGTTTTTGCGAAGATGATATTCAACTTGTTAGTGAAGAACTATTTCGTGTTCTTATGTTATGTTCGATTTTAAAAATAAAATTTATTTTCAATCTTTTAGGATTACTATTTTATAATCAAGGGCAATGCTATTTATTTTTTATTACCTGTTGTACATATATTTTCACTCCATTTAGTTAATCTACCAATTAAAAATGTCTACTTTTTTAAATACATGTTTGATAAACTTGAAGGATACTATAATAATAAACAAACAACAACAACAACAAATTTGTATTTAACGAAGCTCCTTGGCTACAAGATAGCCGCAAGCCTCTATAATAATAAATTCTTTTATTTCTGAATTTATTTCTTATATTTTATTTCTATTAGTGCTTTAAATAATTTTTTTATTTTATTTGTGATAAATTAATCACAAAATGAATTCTTGTATTAGGCTTCAGTAAACAAAATTTTATAAAGCTATGCGATTGACTTAACTATTTAATCCCTTTGCATTATTAATTAACGACATTGATTTTTCTACACATTAACATAAAAAAATCAATGATGGTTCACGATTAAACTTGGTGTGTTCTCTTAAAGAAATTGTATTGATCAAAAAATTAAATTAAATTTGCGTGATTATATTTAAAATATAAATTTTATAAAATGATGCGATTGATTTAACTATTCAATCATTTTACCTTATTAATTAACGGCATTGACTTTTCCACACGTTAAAATAAAATAAAATTAATGATGGGTCACTATAATATTTGTCGAGTTCTCTTAACTAAATTGTATTGATTAAAAAAATTTAAATTATTTATAGTGTTTTTATTTGGAGCAATTTTACAAATTTGTAATGCTTTAGAAAATTCGAATGCACTTAACTTCGTTTGCAAATAAATATATCCCATTTAAATATATAGAGTCACATTAACTTAACTTTTAAGAAAATTAATTTTAAAGTGAATTTCCATTTCATGAAATTTGTTTCTTAAACATTGAAAACGTTTATGGATGATTCGAAACTAAAATTATTTAGAAATATACCTTTTGAAAGTTCTTCAGGATTTTCGATAATATTTAAATTATACATTTATTAATAATATTATACTAAAAACGGCTTTTTGATGCTATTTTTTCTTGATATCGTCATTTAAATTATTTCATAATACAAAAAGAAAATTTCCGAGTATGCATTTCGTGTGGAAAATAAAATAATTACCAATTATTTCTTACGTATTTTACTGACGGTATCTGCTAAAACGATGCAGCATGAATTTTAAATTAAAAATGATTCAATAATAAAAATAAATTGGCAATTACTGAAAATTATACAGAGAATTGTATGAAGTTATCTTGAAAGGAAGTAACATACTTTATGGCACCTGAATTGCCGAGTGCCTAGCGTTCTGACGCTCGGCGCCACAGACTTCGGGTTCGAGCCCTTGCGGTGCCATGGATGATTGTAGTTGTTCGGAATCCACTTTAAATCGTATGTACCGGTCTAATAAGAGCTTTGTCTTGGGGTTTAATCAGTCTTCAGCCCTCATGGTCCCTCTCTAAAGACGAGGTCTGTTGGACCTGGTGTAGGCTTTCCTGCACCAGTTACACCAACAAAAACATACTTTAATTATTCAAGAAACACAGCAACAACGCATGGATTGCCATTAGTAGAGGATGTTTAGGATTTAATGTCTGCCAAAGATCTTCGCAAATTCTATAATAAATTCACGAAACATTAACGATGAATATAGTAACATGTTCCACTAACAAGCCTATTTCAATATATGTGACCCATAATGCTTCTTTGGTAATTTTTAAGCTGTGATTTAGGTGGCATATTTCATTATAGAATTTGCTTATTTGAATTCAAACATGCCAATTTGTTGGCCATTTTTATTGCGATTTAAAAGTATTGGCTAACTAAAGATCTACCAATACGTAAATAACTACGCAGAAATATATTTTATACTTTACATAACTACGCAACAAATAAATTACAATATCTTTCCATTAAAATGGAAAAGTATAACAGAAAACCGGGCCCTACACAATGTTTTCAATGCAATTTCTTTCATCACTCTTCGGGCAATTGTCATACAGCACCAAGATGTTTAAAATGTGGTAGCGACCATCTCATGAAAGATTGTCATATGAAGGAAAAAGTCGAAAACCCAAGGTGCATCAACTGCAATGAACTAGAACACACCACGGCTTGGAAAGGATGCAGCAAATATCCACAAGTTAAAAATATCACAAATGAAAATTCTACTCGAACCAAAACTACATTTACTTCTAACAAAGTCAATGAAAAATTCTCTTTCGCTAACATTGTCACCAGAGATAATAATAATGCTATTCAAAATTCAGTCTATCCAAAAAAAAGCATTCAACTCTCCTACTTTAAAACAAAATAGAAAGAAAGATGAAAGATTCCGCATGATATCTTTAAAATAATTTATATTTTCAAAGAATTTATTAACATATTTGGAGGAAATAACAATATCGATCATCTTTTCAACCAACTACGAACTGCTAACAATCCAGCAAACCAGCTCTACTTATTTCTAAATGGCTTAGCCAATCAACCATCTATGAATAATCATGTCTAAATCCCATGCCTGAATATGACATAACGCTGCCTACCAACAACAAACGTCTCCGCGCACCTCTCTGAACATACTAAATAAATAAATATTTTATTCAGCTCTCTTTATATGCTGATTTTATTCCCCCTATTTAATTTCTTATTTTTCTTTCATTTCATTTACTGAGCAAGCCATTTCTCTTATCGTTTACCTCCAAAGGAACCATCAAGATAGAGGTATATGGAGGCTAACGCTGCCAAAATGCCTCAATAATGTCAAAATGTCTATCTGTACGCAACAAATATAGATTTTATATTTACCAATATTGCAAGGTACTTACTATAAAGTAGCACTGAAATATATTCATCGAAAAATTAAATATTGTAAGAAATTTATTCGAATCTACTTTCATGAAGTGAAACAATTTCATGTCCATTTTAATCTCTTGATTTGTTTATAGTTTAAATTTTCCATATGCATCACTATTTTGCAATCTTTTGATAATACTAATTGCCGATAAAAGCGTTTACTTTCAGCTGACTTTTTTGCCTTTCCTGTTTTTCCTTTTGAGTATATTCGTATTTATTCTTATTCTACTTTTTAGTTTAACAGTTAATAGATAATAAGGCATAGTAATTGAATGGGCGAAGATCAAAAGCAATGATTTCAATAATCCGGGACAGTAAGCCTGTGGCTGCTTCTTAGCCAAGAGCTTTGTTCATCTTTTAATTGATTCTTATTTGTCATTGAATTAATTTCAGATAAAATAATATAATTATTATTTTTGTAATAAAATGTAAAAAATTGCTTAACGCTTTAGCAATCGTTACCAATCCATCCAATTCAATACCCATCGTTACCTTATACCAATCGATTTTATAAATTTAACTATAGGAAAAGCGTAATCAAAGGGTTAAAAGTTACAATTTGTGTAACGTTTTCGGCCAATTGATTCATCTACATAATAACTTACGAATATATCAGAGCAAACAAAAATACATAAGCATATAGCAATCCAAAATTGTAAATAAAAATTCACTAGAATATAGCAATCCAAAATAACAAATAAAGTCATTAGCATATAGCAATCTAAAATAGCAAATAAAAATCCATTAGCATATAGCAATCCAAAATAGCAAAAACTAAAATTCATAAGTATATAGCAATCCAAAATAGCAAATAAAAATTTATTAGCATATAGCAATCCAAAACAAAAATTCATTAGTAAGCAATTAAAAATTAAATCTGCATTTTCCATAATCATTTGTTTATGAATTTGTAACTTTAGCGTTAATATTTGGTATTTTTCTTTCCTTCTTCTTTTTTTTCTTTTACAAAAACTTTGAGGGTTCTTTTCTTTATTTCTTGCTAGTTCAAATACTTTGGGAACAAAAATATGCAATCCTACTGCTGACAAATCTAAGTCTCTAAACGTCATTTTCCATAATTAACTTTATTAATTTGTAATTTTAATGTTAACACTCTGTATTTCTTTTATCTTTTACAAAGTTTTTAACGGTTTCGATATTAAAGTTTCAGTTACCAGTTCAGGTATTTCCCCAACAAAAACGTACCCTATAAATCTAATTCTTGCCAAACCCGAGTCTCTAACCTGGAGATATCCGTTTCTCCCTGTAGAACGTGGAACAGCAGCTAAAAGAGCAAGTATTAAGTTACAAAGGAAACGTCGAGGCAGCTACTTCAGAAAACAATAAGATTCTACTGAGGTTTGAAAACTGTTTTTTTCTCCATTGGTTTTCGGATAAAAGTATGAGAGTGCAAACTTGAGATTCGGGGATTGTGTTTCGCTCCCAAAAGAAGAAAAAAAGTCCAAAACCCGTTTTTATTTTTCACGAAATCTTCTTTAATTCACTGTCTCTGCTTTCAGCGGATTTTTTTCCTTTGCAGCCATTTTTTTTCTTCAACCTTTTGTTTGAAATTTGAATAGAATTGTTCTGGACTTTTTAAAACACGGAGAGTAAGTAAGAGTAGGGCGGCACGTAGGGCACATATGAGACATTAAAAATAAATCAAAATTATTTTCTTCAGCTCACGGAAAATAAGAATGGCTCGGACGTTTTCAATACAGAAAATAAAATTAGAAACATATGTTTTTATATACATTTATAACATAAGTTTTTAAATACATTGATAACTTATGATTTTTAACATATGCTTAAGTTTTTAAGTGTAATATATTTTTATGAAATACTTTTTTCTTCATATTATATCATATAGTTTGAGTAAATATATAAAAAAAACAATCGAATTAGTTTATTTTGTATTACTTCGATTATATATTTTTCAAATTTATTATAATATTAAGTCATTTATTTATCTTTTTATTATTTTATATTGAATGATTCACTAATTGTAATTCATAGCGCATTATTCGTAACTACAATTAATTATTAAAATATTTGAATTCAATATGGATGCAGTAAATATTTATTTATTATTACAGATGGTTTAATATTTTTGTATTAAAGCAGCTTTTTATTTTTACTGATGGTTTAATCTTTTCAAATTAAGACAGATCTTTATTATTATTGATGATTTAATATTTTTTTTAAAAACAGTTCTTTATTATTACTGAAGTTTTAATTTTATTATAAAATAGTTCTTTATTGTTACTGATCGTTTAATGTTTTTATTATAATAGTCCATTATTTCTGATGGCTTATTCTTTTTTTATTAAAGCAGTTTATTATTAGTGATGATTTAATCTTTTTATATTAAAAAAGTTCTTTATTATTACTGATGATTAAATCTTTTTTAATAAAACAATCTGTTATTATTGGTGGCTTAACCGTTTTTTATTAAAAAAGTTTATTATTACTGATGGTTAAATATTGTTTATATTAAAACAATTAAAAATTAAAACTGGGATTTTCATAATAATTCTTTTATTAAATTGTAACTTTAGCGTTAATATTTTGTATTTTTCTTTCTTTCTCTTTTTCTACTTTTACAAAAACTTTGACTGTTCCGTTATTTATTACCATTTACCAGTTCAAATATTTTGAGGACAAAAATATACAATCTAAATCCTATTGTTGACAAAGCTAAGTCTCTAAACTTCATTTTTCATTATTAATGTTTTATTAATTTGTACTTTTAGTGTTAATATTCGGTATTTTTTTAACTTTTACAAAGTTTTTAACGGTTTCGTTATTAAAGTTTTAGTTACCAGTTCAGGTATTTCCCCAACAAAAACGTACCCTATAAATCCAATTCTTGCCAAACCTTAAGTCTCTAACCTGGAGATATCCGTTTCTCCCTGTAGAACGTGGAACAGTGGCTAAAGCAGCAAGTATTAAGTTACAAAGGAAACGTCGAGGCAGCTACTTCAGAAAACAATAAGATTCCACTGAGGTTTGAAAACACGCTTTCCCCCCTTGGTGCTTGGATAAAAGTATGAGAGTGTAAACTTGAGATTCGGGGATTGTGTTTCGCTCCCAAAAGAAGGAAAAGTCGAAACCCGTTTTTATTTTTCACGAAATCTTCTTTAATTCACTGTCTCTGCTTTCAACGGAATTTTTTCCTTTGCAGCCATTTTTTTTTCAACCTCTTGTTTCAAGTTTGAATAGAATTGTTCTGGACTTTTTAAAACACAGAAAGTAAGTAAAAGTAGGACGGCATGTAGGGCACATATAAAACATTAAAAAATAAATCAAAATATTTTTTTTTTAGCTCACAGAAAATAAAAATGGTTCGGACGTATTCAATACATAGCAAATAAAATTAGAAAAATATGTTTTTATATACATTTTTCAATATATTTATAACTTACATTTTTTTAACATATGCTTTTATGTATAATATGTTTTTATGAAGCAATTTTTTCTCCATATTATATCATATAGTTTGTGTAGAAATATAAAATCCAATCGAAGTCATTTTTTTTTGTATAATTTCGATTTTATTTTTCAAATTTGTTACAAAATTAAGACGTAAATTTTTCAACATTTTATACTTAAGGATTTATTAATTGTGATTTGTAGCAAACAATGTATCCGTAACTACAATTTATTATCAAAATATTTAAATGCAGTATGGATGTAGTAAATATTTATTTATTATTACAAAAGGTTTAATGGTTTTTGTATTAAAGCAGCTTTTTTATTATTGCTGATGAGTTAATCTTTTTTATGTTAAGACAGTTCTTTTTTATTAGGGATCGTTTAATATTTTTTATTAAAACAGTTCTTTATTATTACTGATGATTTAATGTTTTTATTATAATAGTCTATTATTACTGATATATTAAATAGTTATTATTAGTGATAGCTAAATATTTTTATATTAAAACAATTAAAAATTAAAACTGCAATTTTCTTAATAATTCTTTTATTAAGTTGCAATATGAGCGTTAATATTTGGTATTTTTTTTCTTTCCTTTTATTCTTTTAAAGAAATTTTAAGGGTTCCGTTATTAAACTTTTAATTACCAATTCAAATATTTTGGGAAAAAAATAAGTCTAGTCCTATAGTCTAAATCCTATTGTTGGTGAATCTAAGCCTCTAAACTTTATTTTTCACAATTAATCTTTTATTAATTTATAATTTTAGTGTTAATATTCTTTATTTTTTTATCTTTTAAGTTTTTAACGGTTTCGATATTAAAGTTTTAGCTATCAGTTCAGGTATTTTCCCAACAAAAACGTACACTATAAATCCAATTCTTGCCAAACCTGAGTCTCTAACCTGGAGATATATATCCGTTTCTCCCTGTAGAACGTGGAACAGCAGCTAAAGAAGCAAGTATTAAGCTACAAAGGAAACGTCGAGGCAGCTACTTTAGAAAACAATAAGATTCCACTGATGTTAGAAAACACGCCTTTTTTTCCCCCGTTGGTTCTTTGATAAAAGTATGAGAGTGCAAACTTGAGATTGGGAGATTGTGTTTCGCTCCCAAAAGAAGAAAAAGTCGAAACCCGTTTTTATTTTTTACGAAATCTTCTTTAATTCACTGTCTCTGCTTTCAGCGGATTTTTTTCCTTTGCAGCCCTTTTTTTTACAACCGCTTGTTTGAAGTTTGAATAGAATTGTTCTGGACTTCTCAAAACACGGAGAGGAAGTAAAAGTAGGGCGGCATGTAGGGCACATATGAGGCATTAAAAAAAATGAATAAATTATTTTTTTTTTACCTCACCGAAAATAAAAATGGTTCGGACGTTTTCAATACATAGAAAATAAAAATGGAAACTAATGCTTTTATATACATTTATAACATACTTTTTCCATAAATTTATAACTTCCTTTTTTTTTAACATATGCTTTTATGTATAACATGTTTTTATGAAACATTTTTTTCTCCATATTATATCATATAGGTTGAGTAGAAATATAAAAAAAAAATCGAATTAATTTTTTTTTTATATTAATTCGATTATATTTTAGTTATACATCAAAATTAAGCTATAAATTAAGTTATACATATTACCTTTCAGTAGTTTATATTGAATGATTCACTAATTGTGATTCATAGCACGTTATTCGTAACTACAATTTATTATTACAATATTTGAATTCAATATGGATGCAGTAAATATTTATTTATTATTACAAATGGTTTTATATTTTTATATTAAAACAGTTTTTTATTATTTCTGATGGTTTAATATTTAATATGGTTTAATATTTCTATATTAAAGCAGATTTATTATAACAGGTTTAATATTTTTGTATTAAAGCAGTGTTTTTGATGGTTTAATATTTTGATGTGGTGATATTGGTGATGGTGGTGATACTGGTGATTAATAATAGTGATGGTTTGATATTTTTAAATTGAACAGCTCTTTATTATTTCTGATGGTTTAATCTTTGTTATTAAAACAGTTTATTAATACTGATGGTTTATTTTTTTATTAAACTAGTTTATTATTACTGATGGTTCTTTTATTAAATCAGTTCTTTATTATTACTGATGGTTTAATCATTTTTATATAAAAAAGTTCTTTATTATTAATGATGGTTTAATCTTTTCATAATGTTTTGTAAACTAATATTTAAAAACAGTTCTTTTTATATTAAAACAGTACTTTATTATGCTTATTAAAACCGTTCTTTTTTATTACTGATGGCTTACTCCGTCTTTATTAAAACATATTATTATTAATGATGGTTTAATCTTATATATATATATATATATGACTCATGCTTAATAAATAAGTTTGACAACTATTTCAGTTAATTTCTTTGAGATAATTTATAAGCGAATAATACTTAACATTTACAGTATAACAATGCTCATTTTTCTTAGAAGTATAATATAAAATAAAAATTGATTTTCTGTTGAGCAATAGTCGAAATTGGAAGATATTTTAGAATGTTTCGCAAAATAAGTGTTTTTTTTAAATTTTTTTTTTACGAAAAATATTTTTAAATAAAAATTATTATCATTCAGATTAATTATTTTTTTTTTACGAAAAATATTTTTAAATAAAAATTATTATCATTCGGATTAATTATTTTTTTTTTAAATAAAATTTTTTACTAAATTCGCAGTAATTGGTTGATGTAAATAAATAAGCAAAGAAAAACGAAAGTAATCAAAATTTTGTTCTTATGCTGCTGAAGAATAATTCATAAATGTGTTTGTAAATTTATGGTTTTCAATTCCATCTCAATATACATTTGCATCTCAATGGAACTCATGTTTATACTTAAAAGGGCCATCGATGGGCCATGTGGGGCTGGGAGGATTGGCTACTGGGATGATCTTTAAGAAAACTGCCCTGCCTTTTCCTATTGTACTGCAGAAAACCCAGACGGCATTTATCAGGGCCTTACATATGTTATCTTAATCGTCATCGATTACCCTCGTTTCTGAATGGATGGCAGCGGTCGCAGTCAGTGGATTCCGGTTTGATTCCTTAATGAGGTACATGTTTGAAAGATAAATAACTGATACATTTGTATCTTATGCTGTTTCATTTCTTGCAAAACATTTTTTATGTTGGTGGTATACACTGTGTGAAAAAAGTAGAAGGACAGTCATTTTTTTGTACAATATGCTTTTATTTTACTGCTTTTGATCTGATTTTTATAGAGAGTTGTTTTGTTAGAGTTTTAATTTACGTTAAGTGAAAGGTAAATGAGATTTTTTTATTTACCATCATTTTAACTTAGGAATGCAATACTTTTAATAACTTTGGGTGTGTGAAAAAAGTAGAAGGACACATCCAAAAAATCTATTTAGAAGCTGTTGGAAAGTTTATAGGTAAATGTTTTTTTTCTCTTTTAATTCCTTTTTAACAAGAATAAAATATTTAGCTAGAAATTCATAGTTTTTATTGGTTTTAGGATGCCCAGAGGAATACTCTTAAGTAAGTTTCAGAAGGGCCAAATAGTTGCCTATAAAAATGAAGGCAAAGTGTGAGAGAGATTGAACGGCAGCTACGAATCAGTCCTAATACTGTTTCGAACTTCATAAGAAACCCTGAAAGTGACAGAAGAAAAAAGAAGACAGGAAGACCAAAAAAACTCACCCAATGTGATCAACGAAAAATCCTTCGTGAACTCAAAGTGAAGGAATTATATTGTAAAGTGGTGGAAGTGTCGGCAAGGCGCAATTTCAATCAAGAATTACACACGTAACCAAAAGAACTGTCTATAACTACATAAAAAGCTCAAAAAAGTTCGTCTTCAAAAAACGGATGCACCATCCGAAGTGGAATGAAGAACACATGAAGAACCGACTGCAGTGGGCTAAAGACCACATGTCCTGGAGCTCAGAATGGACCTGAGTTATATTTTCCGATGGGAAAAAATTCAATTTGGATGGTCCAGATGGTTATCAGTACTATTGCACTGTCTTGGTATTGAAGAAGAAACTTATTCTACTCGTCAGATGGGAGGAGATGGTTTAATGGTATGGTTAGCAGTTGGCTATGGAGGCAGGACAAGTTTAGTCTTTCTAAATGGTAGACAGAACCATACAGACTACATCCAGACTCTAAACTCAAATCTTCTCCCGTATGGCACTGAGTTAGGAGGAGATGACTGGATTTTTCAGCAAGATGGAGCCTCATTTCACACTGCAAATGGTGTTAAAGATTGGTTTGCAGCAAACAATGTTCGATTTTTACATTGGCCTGCTAAAAGTCCTTATCTCGACATTGTAGAGAACATATGGGCAATGATTGTATGTCGTGTTTACAAGGGTGGAAAGCAGTTTAAATCTGTAGCTGAGCTGCAGAAATCATTAAACTTTGTATGGGACAATTTTTGCCAGACAAAAATTCAATCTTTATACAGTTCGATGCCAAATAGGATCTTCGAAGTAATTCGACCCAACAGGAAAAGAATTCCATATTAATTTATATAGTACACCTCTTTTTTAGAAGTGTCCTTCTACTTTTTTCACTGATCATGAGATCGTCAAAACCAATTTTTTTATTAAGTATACATTTTTTTTTAATTGTATACTTTTTTTGTTTTTGTCTAGATACAGGTATCTGCATGTAAAAACGTTGTGAATAAATTAATTGTTTAAAAAATGCGTCATTATTCATTTATCAAAAATAATCTAATGTCCTTCTACTTTTTTCCCGCAGTGTATTTTGGAGAATATTAAAAACAGTTAACAAACAATATAATCCTTTCTTTACTAATAATTTGGTTTTAATGCAGTAATTCTACACTTAACCATCTGAATTTTAAATAAATTCGATTGAATAATTTATTATTTACATAATTGAAAAAAAACAACTGGTGGCACAAACGGCAACATCGTGAAAAATATGCATTATTCCACAGATTAAAAAAAATGCCCACAAAGGAAGAACGGGAAAGCTGCAATGCACTTTTACTCCATTTACTTTAATACCATGCACTTTAATATTGAATTTCCAACATCATAAGTCCATAGAAAAGTGTTTCTGCATTGGAAATGCATGTCTCATATTAAATATCTGCCCATACTTCTCAAAATATGGGAACCTTTCTTTCTCTCGAATAAAATTCGTGTTAATTTCATACCGAGTTCAATTTTCATCACCCTATTTATAATTTCCCCTCACATGAAACTGAATTGAAATGTGCTCGGCAAATTTCAACTTATCATGTGTGAAGCATCAAAGTGCCGCAAGACATTCGGGTTATTCGGGATAGTTAAACCCGTGACACACTGCCAATGGAGGTACATTACTACCTCTTATGCGGCTCATGCAGGTTGAACAAAACTCTTCTTCGTCAGTTTTGGATGGAAAGATTTGGTCAATGACAGGCAATTTGACAGTTTGGAGTTTCGATTTTGACTGTAGAGTCATGGATTGATGGAACCATAATCGGTCGCAACAGCAAATTTTAGTCCGAATCGATGTCCAATCGATTTTCCAGTCCAAATCGATGGACTGGACCGTCAGAAATGGATTTGAAGAAATCATTCTTGGCCTTATCCCAAAGGGGTTGAGGATAAGAAAGATGGTCATCATAATACATTGAAGCAAAAGACTTGTTATCGAGTCGACGTCGTTTACTAGACGGCGAGGAACCGTTGCATGTTTGTTGACGTTTTTTGGCACGACGTAACGCATGTTCATGCTCATGTTTGGAGGGGTCAACTCGAAACATTTGCCACGCTGGAAGATTGTTGCACACGGATTCAGGCTCGGCCCGAATCCTTCGTTGCAACTTTTTCCAGGCGTTTCTCCTACCGCCTTTTACGCTCAGCTTCACGTTTTTTTTTCTTCACTTGAGGCTTCTGTCTGCTTCGTCAAGCCTCCTCCTCCGTGCTTCGTCGGGTGGTAGCTTGGCTCGACCCACACCACTTTATTTATTGCTTGCTGCCCTTTTTGGATTGCGCCACGAACCCCTAACCAGGGCAACATTATGTTCACACATGATATAAAGTTAATTAAAAACCAGCCCATGATAACTAAATTAAGGTGTATAAGCTATTACTTTTAGTGATAAATTTCTATAAAACAAGTAATATAAAATTTTTTTTTTAAAAGTCAATTCCTACTTTTTTTTCACTCTATTGCAGAAAAGTCCTTTATAAATAATTTTCATTCATTTTTTTAAGTTTATCTGGCGCCCTCTATGGGTAGATACAAGCAACTTATGTCTAAAAAAAAAAACTAAAATTAATCTATTAAATTTAATTAATGCATTAATGTTTGAAAAGACTGTATTAACATACAGTGTCCTCCACTACAAGTTACAAAAAATGCATTTGAACTGGAGTGGATGAATAAAAAGTATTTCATGAACGATTGAAAATTTGAACAAGATATATTATATAGGGAGAGTGTGAGCTAACAGAAGGGATTGAAAAAATAAAGCACCCGTAATAAGAATTGGGCCCTTTTGTCCACTTATCCTGCCATTGCAATATCATTAATAATTAAAAATTCCCAATTATCCTTACCCAGAACCCAGTGACCTCAAAAGCAAGAGGGGAAGGATTAATGGTACTTCAAAACATAAACATGACTTATTAACTTTTTTTTTTTTTCTTTACAACTTTTTTTTGACAAAAAAAAAAAAAAAAATATCTGATGGCAAATGTTTATAGATTCAACGAAAATTAAACTGGAATCACTCTCAAATTCATAGCTATAGATAGTGGATTGCACTGAAGCCCGTATCATGGCAAGAGGAATCTGTTAAAACTGACATCTAATGGCATCTTTAAAATTAGATGCAATTTATTATAAGATAGAATAGCAAATATATATATATATATATATATATAGTATAAGTTTGATAAACTCTATGCCATTAAAGGTACATAGATACAATACAGATGTTTTTGATAAATTAAAAAAATACACATTCTTTGAAATATTCTCTTTCAAATAATTTGAATTCTAATTTCAAATTTGTTAAATCTTTTAAACTGCTCAATGAAATTTAAATTTATTTCAAGTATGCTAACAAGAAGCAGCAATGTTTTTTTTTTCCAAACACATTGTGCCAGAAAATGTCCTACACTCATAAGCCTAACATTGAGATCATTTCCTTCTAAAATAAAAAGATCGGTGTTATGAAATACTTGTCAGACATTTTAAAAACGTTGCAACACTTTACGACACAGAAATGAGCTCCTAAAACTCGACCGCTGGCGTCAACTTTAAGCGAACAAGTATCGAAAAGTCCGTCCATTGTTTTTACGAGGCCATGATAAAAAGATTTAACTTCCTGGATAGAACACAAACATGTTCTTTTTTTCGCTAATGCCCCTCCCCGGATGTTTATTTTTTCTCGCATTCGCAATTGGGCGGAGGAGCATAAAAATCTCCATACTTAGCTCTTTCACCCCCCTCGGGAATAATGAAACTCGGAGGACAGGAAACATCTGCTGCCTCTGTTTGTCAAAATGAAAGACGAGGTATTGAAAAAAAGCCATTTTTTTCGCCAAGAAGTTTTTACGTCGGTAGTGTTGAAGACCATCTGGGTTTTATGAATTCGTTATTATTTCTTCTTATGAATTTGTACTTGTTTTATGTACATTTTTTTTATAAATGAAAATGCGAGCGGCTAGATCAGTGGTTCTCTAACATCTTGGCATTTAAAAACCTATAAACAATTGCAGGTGCACTATATATAAATTTTTGATAGGTAAGCACCCGCTGTTACCGTCTCTCAATTTTATATCCAAGGGGTCTACCCCACAGACTACTACTTACAGTCGGCGTAGTCTCAGAAGCTGCAATGGAAGTTTTTTAATATTGAAAATACCATAGATGCTGGTACTTCTGGTACCGCTCTGGCGCTCGGTGCCCCAGGTTTAGGGTTCGAGTCTCGGCGGTGCCATAGATATTTGTAATAGTTCGCAATCCACTTTAAACCGTAGGCCCCGGTCTCATATGACTGTAAGAGCGTCACAAAGCCCGATCAGACTTCTCCCCCACATCATTCCCAAACTGTACAGGGGCAACTCAGCTCTAGGCACAGTGATGTAGCGGCATTTCTAGTAGCCAACCATGGAAATTACTGCTTCTAGTTTCTCGGAAACCTTCTATGGCGCATTATTGCTATTTGGCGATTTTTTAAGCGAAGAAAGAAGAAATAAACAACCGGAGGCATTAGTAATTTGTAATGAAACTCTCTTTCAAATGAGAAACTGACAAGAAAAATATTTATTTTTAAATCTGGACACATATTTCCCTGGAATAGCACAGGGCGCACCTGGAAATCTTCTTTCGTGGCTCATCCTTTGAGAACCATTGGCTCTATTTTCATATAAAAATCGTTTCCTGAATTGGAATAATTTTCGTCGTTATGTTTTTGGGAAATATGTCATTATTATTAGTTTATTGAGTTTAAAACTGAATGACATTCAATTAAAAGTAAATTTTGGATTTTTTCACTTTATTGATAATTTTGTGTCTATGTTGGGATTGGCAGGAATCCGTAAGTCGGATAATGAGAAGGAGGAATCCGCAAATACCATCCATGGTATTGCATTGCACAATCTGTATGCCTTTTGTTTTTCCTGGATATCGCTAGATTTACCACATATATGCCATTCCAGTACTACAGACGGCCGAGTCTCAGAGGCTACAATGGAAATTTTTTTAATTGAAAATCCCACAGTCAATAGCATTCCTAGTAGCCAACCATGCAAGTTACCGCTTCTGGTTACTCTACCTATCTTCAAAGTGATACGTTTTGATGTAGCATTGGTGAAAGAAAGAAAATCATTTTAATGATATTTTGCCACCTCCGACATATGGAACCATATATATATATATATGCCTAACTTTTCTCGTTATGCTTGCTGTAGGTTGTATGACACGGGTAGAGTTTATATTGAATATTCTGTAACTAAGGAAGAATTCTATAAAAAGTTAACCTCAAAGATTAACTGTTATTGCTTCTGTTAAATAAACAAATAATATAAAAGAGCGCCCTTTTAATTTTGCGCCTTCACTGCTTCATTTCTGGGTCCGTCCTGGGCTTTACGATACGAGCTTTCACTCTTTCGCCGCTCGGGTCCACCACTTCTATAGCAGAAGTAATCGAATTGATGATGGTTTCCAAGTTTGAAGCTTGAATATCAGAGAGCGTCAGGTTACAACTGCTCAGAAGTCATAGCGGGAACTTCAAAAGAAACCTTATAAGATCTGTTACCATTGCGTCGATTTCCATATTGGCAGAGCTCATGATTACTCACTCATTCCACTAAGTAGTCACTTGCACTTCGATCTTAAATAATCCTATGGATGATCGTCAATAGGATGGATAGCTTGCAGGAGTGCAAAGTGTTTTTTGCCTGTGAAGTTTTGTCTATAAGAACATATGTAAATTTATCAAAATATTTAAAGATTAAATGAAATGTAAATAATATTACAAAAAGAAAAGCAGATTAAAAAAGAATGAGTTGCCACCAAGTCGGAATTACAGAGTAGAACTGTTCTTAATATTAATCAATGCCATTTCCTAATCTTCTCTTTCGAAGATTAGGAAAGGACATAGGTCAATTGAAGGGTGAATGAAGCTCTTAGCTATGAAGCCTGGATTATTGAAAGCATTGCCTTTGGTCTATGCCAGGGGTCTCCAAACTTTCCAGCCTTAGGGCCGTACTGTTTACTCCAGTAAGTACCAAGGGCCAAAACGTTTTAATATTTCTGCCATTATCTATAATTTCTAGACTAGTCGCCGAGTATGCGCTACGCGGATGTTCACTGGTTTATAATGTTAGTGGCATTCAATTAAATTATTTGTTAGTTGTTATGCTTAAGTTAAATTTTCTGCATGTTATGCTTGTCATTAATCTTTACCTAGCAAGTCAATAAAGCCGAGTTATTATCATTCTGTGTTTTCTTATCCAACTTATTACAGCAATAATAAGCTATTCGCTGTCGCGGGCCGTAGTTTGGAGACCCCCGGTCTATGCCATTGAATTGTTAAGTCTCAATTTTTTAAACATTAATATAAAATGTAAAGTAAGAAGGAGAACAGGAGCATATACGAATAAATGCAAAACGGAAAATGTTACAACTCTTCTAGTGGGAAAAATGTTAGATAATATATGTAAATGAGTATTTTATTCGCGATACAGAGCTTAGATTTGCTACAAATGAGCGGATAAAAAATACTAACAGAAGATTTAAATTTTTTCTTAAGATTATTAGTATGCGTACGATAAGGACTTATAAAGTGTAATACCTAATTATTTAATTTGCAAAGACTAGTTGACTTATTAAAAATGGTTTTAATAAGTCAAGATAAGCAATGTTGCCTTTGTGTTTAAAGAAAGAGCATTGATTAAGAACAGTTCTATTATCCAAAAGATAAAAATTTAAGCTTATAATCATAGCTGACATCAAAAGTAATTCATAAGAGTTTTTATTACTTTGTAATTTCCGAAATTGTGACACTGAACTTTCTGTTATCATCCTTTACATTACAGTTTGAAATGTTCTAAAAATATTTTAAAGAAATGCTGCGTTTGGAAAAAATAATTGTAAAGGCGTATTTCAAACATTCCCACCCTCAAAATGGGTTAAGTTTTCCTGTAACGTTTTTAGTAGGCAATCCTGGTTCTTGTTATGGCTAGCAATTTTAAGAAATACTTTAAAAAAAATAAGCAGGCTAAAACGAAAATAGATGAGTTCTGAACTAATATTTATTTTGCGCATTAGAATGTTATGATAAACGACTTCCTCTTTTTCTATTTTTTTCCCACCTCGTTTTAGCAAGCTGTTTGCATTACAAATTCACCAAGGTCGTTCGGGGAAGGGAAAAAAAAAATGAAATTAAAGTTCCACTTTGATCTCATCTTTTTTTATTATTTATTTCAATTTATTGGAAATTTCAACCAGGAATTTGCAAACTGCTCATCGTGGATGATTTTCTTGCGATGTATGCCATTTTTGTTTTAAAAATTATATGATCGATTTTTTTTTTTTTTTTTGCAAAAGAAATCTGATCTTAATGGAATATAAAAGATGGAACATGATCCAACTCTCGTTTAGTAAAAATGTAAACATTTACATAGTGAAAATGATATATTTTTTGATAATTTATTGGGTACTTACGTATTAACGGTACCTTGGCGACAGTTGCGCCAATAAAGAGCACACGCGCCCACCGCAGCTACAGATTTGGCGCCAATCTACACTTAAAATTTTTGTTCCAAATAATAAAATATATATGAAACACTTCATTTAAAATCAAAACGCTTTCAAAATATTTTTATTCCAAATAATAAAGATTGGCGACACTTAAAACCGCCAAGTCTGTCTCCAAGGTACCGTTAATAAGTAAGTACCATTTATTGCAACATTTGAGATAAGAACATTTGCTTGTTAAATGCTGGTGTTACGTTACCACGTTCTTTTTTCATTATTTCTTAAGCTCATGCAAGAGTGTGTCAAGACATCAACTATCGGCAGATGTTTGTTCCAAATGTTTTTTACTTGTCATATAGAATTGTCAAAACCACCCATATTTTCAAATTTCGAAAATAACTCGAATCGTACACAAATAATGCACTAAGACGTTAAAATCTTTTTTGTTGAACATGAGTTTGAGAACTGTATTAACATTCCGTTCCAAAAATGAAAAAGAAATTAAAAAACTCGCTTTGATCTCATCTTATTTTACTATTTATTTCATTTTATTGGAAATTTGAACCAGGAATTCACATACTGTACCCTGCTGTTGATTTTCTTGCGATATATGTCCTTTTTTATTTTAAAAATTATACTATAGATCATTTTTATTTTTGTAAAAAGGAATCAGATTTTGATGGAATATAAACACATGGAACATGATCCAACTCTCGTTTAGTAAAAATGTAAACATTTACATAGTAAAAATGATATATTTTTTGATAATTTATTGCAAAACTTGAGATAAGAACATCTGCTTGTTAAAAGCGCCAGTTTAAATGCTAGTTTTCAAACTACCTTCTGTTTTCCTTTTATTTTTTCTTTATTTCTTAAGTTCATGCAAGAGTATAAATTGTGTGTCACTACATCAACTACCGGCAGATGTTTGCTCCAAGTGTTTGTTATTTGTCTTATAGAACTGTCAAAAAGCACACTCATTTTTAAATTTCGAAAATAACTCGGATCGTAGACAAATAATGTACTAAGACGTTAAAATCTTTTTGGTTGAACACGAGTATGAGAAATAAAAAAACATTTCAAACGTGAACAACAGTTAGCAAATTGAAAAATAGAAGCGATTTGACGAATCCATTTTCCGCTTTGTTAATACTATTCCGGAAGAATACACATACCACACCATAATATCTTGCAATCCATCTGATTAAATATCCATTTTATTCCATATATATATATATACATACATAAAATTTGATTCAACAAAAAATTAAGCCATATAACATGTTCCAGTTTAATAAAAGAGTGAATATTAGGTAATATTTTATTCTATGTCTTCCATTTTATTGCAGACTAAGGATCAGAACGTTTGCCAATATCAAGTTAACATAGATGCATCTCTTTTATTACTAAGATATTTATTGCAAGAAAAACATGTTCGATTTTAAAATAGCATAAACAAAGTAGATGGGCTTGTTACTAAATAACACATCAAAATACGAAAGCCTACTTGAATCAACAAATATTTGCGAATGAACCTTTTTAGATATAAATATTTAAGAAATCTTTCAGTAAAAACATCACTTTTGCTCTTGGGCTATTGCAAAAGTTTAACCAAAACTAAAATAGGTATTAAAAGAGGTAAGTGATAAATCGTAATTATATTTTCGTAAGTTAAATTAATTTTAAAAATTTAAACGAGTTATTTTTTTATAAAAATGAATTGTATTTTTTTTGTTGTTGGTTCGTTGCGTAGTCGCCAAAGCGAAAAATCTGATGTTGGCAAAATTTGCCAACGGCTAACAGAAAAGTACCAACACGTACACCAAAAATAATAATAAAGTACCGTAAATAATTACAATATTTTTTTTTGGTTTCGGCCTTTATACGAATTTTGAACTCAGTTTAATTTTTTTGAAGAAAAATTTTTACTCGGCTTATATGCGAATATGCCTATATTTGGAAGTATACGATAATTAGCTATCTGACTGCTAGTGCAAAACTCCCAGTTATTGATCCTGCAGTGATTGCTGGCAGTTATTACTAGTACAAAAAATTCCAGTCACAATGCGCATTCTTCTACTCATTTTTCAAAGTTTGGATTATAACATGCCACCAGCGTATTCGAAAGTAAGTCATTTTGGGTTGCTAGCAAATAAAATTTTCATCAGAGCTCACTATCACTGTGTTATAAATGGAGTTTATATATACGGGATGATTATAATTAAAGTCCCGCTTTCAAAATGCTGTAGAAAAAATAACCTGTATAGCTTAAATTTGAACTCATTGTGACGAGTGGTTCTTTTTTACAGCATTTTGAAAGTGGAATTTTAATTATAATTATAATCATCCTCTATAAAAAAAAAATGTAACAACTATTTTTGTTTGAAGATAATTTCCTTTGACGATAAGTTCCTTTGAAACGTTTGCTTATATAAATTCTTCCTACCAGTTTCTTTCCAATTCAGTATAATGTTGGTTTTTAAATTTTCAAAATGTTTCCGCTTTTCACCATTTTTATTCAATATATATTAAGTGATGACTCCATGAAATAAAGTAGAATATTCTCCCTTCAAAATGGTCGCCTTCTAGAAATTATACGTTAAAACGCAATTGTAACAAACCGATGTGGACGTAAAACGAAAGCGAAGTATTAAATTGGATTCCGGCGGAAATCCTCCACTTTTGTTTCCACAAGCGATTAACTGCCAATCACGCTGACTGTATAAATATGCCCTTTGTTTCACGCTTCGCGCTCTGTATTTGGACAGCACTCAAACTTCATGCAGAACATCCTGCTCTGTTGCTCCACTAATCCGTTCATTGCTATAGGTTCGAAACTAACGGATGTTTCTAAAATCCTTACTGTTTAATTTCTTTGTTTGCAGAATTTTCAGAAAGTAAAACATAGTTAACTTAGAGCTCCACTAAAAATATAACAACTAAAAGACAAATGTAAGCAAATCCAATAAAAAAAGATAAGCACTTAATTGCAAATACAAAATACTTTTAAATCACTAAGTTTTCTGATCAAAGGCAAAAGCTCAGCCGATTCCTATTGTTGACTAAAGGATCTTTTATAGCTCTTGATGAAATCCACTAGATAATGGATAGGAATACATTTGGGCAGCTTCTGTTGTGATGGAGCACCCGTAGGTAGAAGTCTGACTTTTGCTCCGAGACGCTCGTACAGTCATAGGAGACCGGGACTTACGGCTTAAAGTGGGTTCCGAAACAATACAAACATCCATGGCACCGCCGGGACTCGAACCCGAAAACTGTGGTACCGAGCGCCAGACCGCTAGCCACTCGACCATTCAGGCCCACAATACACATAGTAGTATCTTCGAATAACTTTTAGTAGTTTCGAAAGATCACTTGTTAACATTGTCATTTTCGTCAACGAGAATCATCAATTAGACGATAGATATATGCATTGTACTCAATAAGTTACGTTTATATATGTATTTACATTGCTTAAAGATAAGTAATTTCAAAAACTATGGATTAACTGATTAGTTAAAAGTGAGCAAACATTTATATTTTACAGAATTTACTGATTAAATTACAGAATTTACCGATTAAATTACAGAATTTACTGATTATTAAAGCAAAAAATTGTTGCATCTGCTTACTTCTAGTGGATTCAGCAAATTATTTGTTAATGAATTATCTTATATTTGCCACAAATTCCATTTGATCACTCCTTTCTAGGTTATATCAAATTTAAAGTGATTTGAACTCCTTTTTCCTTCGTTTTTCTGGCAGCTCAATCATCTTGTACATCTTCTGCGAAGCAAACTCGACATAAACTCGCAGTAAAAAATCACAGAACGCAACAAAATTTGCCTCTGGTAGATTATTTACTTGTTTGTTGTTTTTTTCTACATTTATTTAATTATTTTAGATTTTGTATTTAATGTGTCGATTTTCTTAAATTTTTTTTTCGCTTCTTACGTTTGAATATTTTTTATTTGTTTGTTAAATCACAATATTTTAAAAGAATATTAAAAGAAATTTTTTGTAAATATGATTGTGATGATTACAAGAGTAACATTTTTCTCACGAGAAGAGTCGTAGCATTCTATTCCCAGGAGAGAGAGAATTGAATATTCTTTAACAAGTGCATAATAACAATCTGTCATTCAAATTTTGACAGCAGATGAGCAGTATCAAGGATTTTTATATCACATGCAATTAGTATTTTGTACTAATGAGAACAACCTATCACTCAACTGGGACAACAGATATTTGAGTGAGAGTTTGGGAGTGTAATTTTATTTTAGAAGTTTTTCTGCTATAGCTTATACGCAATTTATTTCTTTTTTCCAAAACTTTAAAATTAAATACATTACATTAATTATTGGCCTGAATGGCCGAGTGGCTAGCGCTCTGGTTGCTCGGTACCACAGGTATTGGGTTCGAGTCCCGGCGGTGCCATGGATGTGTGTAGTGGTTCGGAATCCTCTTTAAACTATAGGTCCCGGTCTAATAGGATCGTAGAGCGTTGCGGGGGCATTGTTACTCCGCGTCCGTGGCTTATCTTCAAGTGATACGCGCCCCCTGGGTAATGCAAAGTAAGTACGTCTGTGCAGCGCTTGCCTTAAGGCATCCAAGACCAAGCTGTCTAAGTATTTGCCAGCTGCATTAGAAAGAAAAAAACATTAATTACTGAAACTGTTCAGTACTGAATCTGGTAATTTTATAAAACCGTGATTCAAAATTGGAAAAGTTTTAGAATTCAACCCTTAGAATTTTCTGCCTCTAATATAGTTCTTTATTTTCTGGCTTCCTTAAAGTATATTTCTCAACAGTCTTACTGAACTGAATCGTGGAAATTCCACGAGATTTTTATTTGTGATCGAACTCATTAAGGTTGGTGATGAAGGCGGCATTTGCTTCCTTTGATCTAACAACGAACAGTGCTTGCTTTGCGAGTTTTGAGGGGAAATCCTTTTTACTGCTCAGTGATGATTGCATCAGCGTTTTGCGAGACAATCAGCCAAACACCATACCGCTAATGGCATGTTTGAAAAAAAGAAAACTTACAAGTTATTCTGAATGTTTGAAAGGTTATTGAAAAGGGAAAGAATTATGAGGGAACAAAGGATTTGAAGAAAAAAAGGAATTCTTGTAAATATAACATGGCTCATAAAGACATGAAATATAAAAATAATAATCATTCTATCAAATATATTTTTAACATAATTTATATTAAATTTTTCTTTCTGTTCAAATCTTTTTAATTATTAAAATAATACCGTGTATTACGTACGTTAAGTCGTCAGCATATGACATTTATTGCCAATAAAAGTAGTTTTTGAATTAAAAATTAATTTCCTCTATATTGTAAATAATAGATTTAATTTCACTTAACAACAAAACATCTTGTGGCATCTGACCACAGATTTTTAATCATACAAATTTTATTTTACGTCACAAATAAAAATAAACACGATATTTATAACATATATACAAGACAAAAAAAAAAAATATCAGCATTATTTTCCTTCAAATGGTGCCGTGGCACCTTGCCACAGCCCAACTACAACACACTCTACCATAATGTTCAAAATACTACCATAATACTACTCTACCATAATGTTTGCGAATTCTGTGCAATAAAGGATCTGAAATATATCATATCAGTTCCTCAAGGCCAGCTCACCTACGTATGGATAGCGCTACACTATCCAGTCAGTATATACTATATAGTCAGTACATACTATACAGTCAGTACAATCTCTAAACATTTAAAATTATAGTATTTTATGTTGTGTATATCAATTAAAGTACGCGCTCAAGAAGACCTCTATAACCGTGTTTCCCAAAAGTCCTGGAAGAATGCCATCCCAAATCTACGTAATGTTCCAAGGCGTAGAGCAGTCGCTCATTTCCGACTAGCCACTGGACATGACTGCCTGCGTAAACATCTTTACAGACTCAAACTTGTTCCTTCCCCGATATGCAGCTCTGGAGAGGCCATGGACTCCGCGCATCTATTTCACTGTCCTGCTCTGAGCAAGACTTTTCTCGCCGAGCGATGTTGGGATATGTTAGATGAATGAACTCTGTTTCACCATGTTTTGTTGTTTTCTCTATTCTTTTTTTTTCGTTGTTCTGTAACTGTTCATAATCTGCCATTAAAAAAAAAACAAGAAAATGTTGTATATTATGGCATATACAACATATGGTACATTATGTTGTACCATGAGTCTATTCTACACTGCATAGAAATTTTATTCACAGCTTTCTTCCGTTATCCCAGTTAAAAGAATGTTAACAAAATAAAGAAGACTATATGTTGGAACATTTACATACAGATCCACGCGTAATGCAATTTATAAACATAGCTGATTTGGGGAACTACCGACTTTTCCAATGAGAAATGGTCAACATTTTGAAAGTATAACAATTCATTCACTGCATTAAGCAACGAATTCAACTTTTACAACTAAAGGAAATTCTCTGTAGGATGAGAAATTCTGAATTTGTCAAATTTGTATCATCTTGACGTTACAAAACATTCTGTTTGTGTAGGTTTCAGATATTTTTAATCAGCAAAATTATTTTCCGTAAGTAAAAACAAACACGTGTTTAAATAATAATAAAAATTACAAAATAATTAACGTTAACTGGTTACTTTTGTAATAAAGCTTCCCAATAATATATTAGAGAGTTTTTGCATACCGTATTTTTATAATACGGTATTTTTTTCTCCCTAGCACGCATGCTCATAGGAAATTGCGCATGAGCGCTAGGGAGAAAAAAAATACCGTATTATAAAAATACGGTATGCAAAAACAATCTATTGACGTAAGGTGTAGGTTGTATAGAGGTCCACTGTTTGAAACTTTGAGCAAATCTAAATTGAGCTAAAAATAATTTAATTTTAAATGGTATTTCCATTCTACTATGATATAAATAACAAGAACAAACGAATAAATTACTAACAAAATAATGTAATATTAATTTTCTCAGGAAAATCTTGTTTTCGAATGTTTGATGATGTTCTGCTGTTAAATGAAATTACATTAACTATTGGCAATAAAGGCAAAAATAAATATTTAATTAAAAAACGACTTTTATGTGCAACGGATATTAAATGTTAACTAAGCGATGTACATTAGATGACTACAAAGTAATATTTTATACGATGATTGTTTAAAATGATACAAAGTAATTCACATTTCGAGTATTTGAATAGGAGACGAATTCTTTCAGTACTTAATGTTATTTCTATAAGAAATTTAAATATTCTCTTTGTAAGACAGACATTTGTTTCTATGCGTTTATTACAGATTCTTTAAAATATATATTTGATCAAGGTATTAAATTGAATTAGGTGCTTTTTTTTACTTTCTACTGATGGAATTTTCATGAATTTATGTTACATTTTTCAGATGTTAAATTGCCGAAATGATGGAACATACTTTAGTTATAATATATTATTTACAATTTCAGTTATTTAAAAATTTGCTATTACCATATCATTTTCAGTTCAAAAGTCACCTTTTATAATTATAAAGCATACTTTATTTCTGTTTAACTTTATATGTTAAATATATAATGAGGAATTTTCTTAAATATTACCTGAATTTGGCAATTTAATCAAATTAAGAGCATTGACTCATATGACCACCATAATTAAATAATTATTTAGAATTGCAGTTTGTTAAACATTTGTTATTACTAGATCATTTTCAATTAAAAAGTTACCTTTTACAATTATAAAACAGATTCTATGTCTAATTAACTTTATATGTAAATATATAATGGTGACTTTTCTTAAATATTACATGAATTTGGCAATTTAATCTAAATGAGACCATACATTGGCACATATGACCACCATAATTAAATACCACAAACCGATATTTATATAAATTCCTTATAACAACCTATTTTTATCGCTTAAATTAAATTTCAGTTAAATTTTCAATTAAAAACATAACGTATTTGTTGTCTGTTTTGTTTTATTTATTACAGACAAAACAACTTTTTTCCTGAAAAAAAAAGAAGCAAAATTAGTTCTCAACGTAAGTTTATTCATGTGATAACAGTTTTGTCTTGTTATAACATAACTTTGTTATGTATTCGTGAATGCTATGTCATGAATAATAAACTAATCTATAACAAAGCAGCTTAATCTTCTTACCGAAGTTATATTTTGTGATGTTGCTGTTAAAATGTGCCTTGAATTAAAAACATGGCTCGTTGCAGGGAACGTAATAATCTAAGGTAACATAATTTTGCAACATATTATATTCAGGAGAACGTGCTTTGAATTATGCAGTAGATACAACTTTTCCGTGTCGGCGTAGAATAATTCATTTTTAATTTAATATCGATCCTATTGCTACTTTTTGTCGTCCAGATCTTTTATAGCTTATTCATTTAAAGCTATTTACGGGCCCTGATGGCCGAGTGACTATCGCTCTGACGCTCGGTGATACAGGTTTCGGGTTCGATTCTCGAAGGTGCTATAGACGTTTGTAATGGTTCGGAATGCACTTTAAACCATAGGTCTCGGTCCAGTATGACTGTTGGGCGTAGAGCTGACTGCTCTACCCCATAAAAAGAAAGCATCTCCTGTCTCGAAATCTGCCTGTAGGCAGACGGCCTTGGCTAACCAAGGGGCTATTGCGTAGTGATGATGATGAAAGCTATTTATAAAAACGTTACACCATCATTGAAACTGTGGAAAATTTTTATCTTTTTAGATAAGATAAATCTTTTCCACGATTATTTATAAAATTCAATGGACATGCTGTTGTGACTAATCTTCAGTGTTAGGCTGCACGGGACGGATACCCCATGAGTAGTCTACTCATGGGTGGAGGGAATGGGGGCAGCTTCTATTGTGATGGAGCACCTGTAGATAGAAGTCTGACTTGGCTGAATGGGGGCGTATCGATGAAGAAGGAAGGCAGTGACTTCCGGCAGGACTTTTTAAGGAGAGCTAAGCCGCATTTGTACATCGTGTGGGAGAAAACCCGGAAAACTCCCACCAGGTAATCTGACTAATGGGGCAAGACGCTGAACGTCACAAACACCATCGAGTTTCTTTACTTTTGAAACGGTGTCTACAATAAAACCGCCAGCGGATTGAACTTCACCCTTAATGCTCAACCAGCGGTACACGCTACCACTGGGCCATGAGGTGAGCATGCACTGGACATTAGAGATTCAAGTATTACCAGAATGTATGTCAAGGGAGGAGATAACAGTTACAATGAGTGTATCCACAATTTCGAAAGAACTACTTTTGAAGTGGAATGCGGTGGTTCGCACCCTTTTTCCTTTTTTCTCAAAACGTAAAAGACTTTTGGGCTTTTGGAGTTATCGATCTTTTCCGTTGTTGTTGTTGCTGCTGCTTATTCCCTTGATTTAGAATCCTAAACCAAGTCCAGTAGATCATGCTGCATCAATAGATCTTCCACTCATTCAACAGTTGCCTCGCAGAGGCACCCATACAATCGACGAGATGAGAGGGAGACGCGATGGCCGAACAATGACAAAGGGTCTTCTCGTCTCCAATGAAGGTCAAACTCTAAGTGTGGCTGGTCCTTAGTCTAGCTGAAGCCGTTTGAGCAGAGCTAGGACAGGAGCACTGCAAGGACATGCCAGGATATTTAGCGGCGTAACATTCATGAATGGGTGGCGAGCTCATGAATGGGTGGCATTCACTCTGGCTTAAGTCATGGAATGAACCTCTGAAGCTGACAGATTGGAAGAAGAAGCTCTGGGAAGTTCGCAACCTTCCCTAGCGAGCAGATCAGCAATTTCATTTCCATAGATGCCCACATGTAAGGGAATCCACTGCAAGCACACCGATCCGATCTTGTCCAAAACAGCTAGTTTAGAAACGATATCCTGCCCCAATTTGTCCAGGATTCTTCTGGCGTATATATAGGAATTTTGATTTGACTTTGTTTGTGATGTTTCAAACTAACCTGATTCCGTAAAAGCGCAACTTCCGAGTTCTAGCTTACTATCCACAAAATCACTCCCTGGTTAAAATAGATATTAACTATTAATAATTAACTAGTTATTAATATTTAATTACATATTATTATTATTATTATCTGTAATGAAATATTTTTAAATAATATCAAAACAAATAGTAATAAATAAAACTGTGTTTATAGAATTGTATTATTTTTATTACGGTATTAGGAAGATTTTTTTTTCATTAATCATTGGTTCGATTAACAAGATAGAGTTAATCCTTTTAATCGGTTTTTAATATAGTGCCAATTGGAGAAAATTCTTTTTCTTCTACTGTTAAGTAGTTTGAAATGAGGAGAAACATGTAACATAAATTTTTTTTTTTTAAAGGCACTTCCTACTTTTTTTTCACTCTATTGCAGAAAGTCCTTTAAATTGCAATTTAAATCTAAAAAAAACTAAAAGTAATTAATTAAATTTAATTACTGAATTAATATTTGAAAAAAGTGTATTAACATCCAGTGTCATCCACTACGAGTTCAAAAAAATGTATCTGAACTTGAGTGGATGAATAAGAAGTGTTTTATGAACGATTGAAAATTTGAACAAGATATATATAGGGAGAGTGTGAGCTAATTGAAGGAATTGAAAAATGTGTTTGAACTTGAGTAGAGGAATAAAAAGTATTTGATGAACGATTGAAAATGTGAACAAGATATATATAGGGAGAGTGTGAACTAATAGTAGGAATTTAAAAACAGTGAACAAATATACGAAAGCAAGCAATCCTGGCGTATTTTTAATTGCTAGTTCTGTATTGATCGTTTCACTGTCGGTTGAGGGGAATTGAATCTTTCAGTTTAAAACAGCACCTCGTAGAACATCTACTTCTTCGCTCCACTAACGTTTCGAAGGAATCCGATTGGATGTCTTCAATAAATGGGCCGGAAAGGACCGTTGTCACTTTTTCCGAGAATTTCTTTTCTTCTAGGGTGAATCTGGGCGCAGTGAAAACATGGAGGATTATTTGGAAAATAAACACGTTTTGCCCTAATAATTTTCTGGGATTTATTAATGTTTTTATTTTTACAACAGAAGTCTATTATATTTAGAAGATTTTACAGAAGTCTCTTTTTATTCTAAAAAAAATTTTCTACAGAGATTCTTACTTGAAAGAATCGAATTCGTTCTTTTTGACGACTTGGTTTCTACTTACATTTTTTTTTCTTGTGGAATAATATATGTAGAAGATATCTACCGGAAACGGGCCATCCCTTTGAACGGATCGGATTAGCATCCGGTAAGGGATAGGGACCCTCACAAAACCAGAATAATATATAAATTACATAAAATTTTACTTTAATACAAAAAATATTTAAAAATGTATATTGACACCAATATCAACGGGATACATGACATCATGGAAGTTGCGATTTTTGTTCAGCATCGGTGAACGTCTTGTTTCATTTATGTCTGTCCCAAACAACCTACCGACAGATGATGAGGAAAGAACTTTCATGGATAATTGCCCCACATTTGCGAATCATATGAAAGACAACTTGGAAATCATATGGAAAACTTGCACCAGAAAGCTTGATTATCAATGGGAGTATCTTTACAAATGATGTAACATTTGCCTTCGATTATCCTCGTTTCTGTAAGCAGTGACTGAAACGGACACCACCAGCTGATTGGAATCTTAGATGTTCTGCACATTAGTTGTACACATTACCACAGGACCACGAACTAGATGTTTTTTTTTTTTAAATTTTGTGACATATGTATCTAATGGATATACTACATATAAAGCTTTGCTATTGCATATAATAAAATAGAGTATGTTGGAACAGACTAATGAAAAAGTTGAACTTTGGATTGAGTTGAACTTTGATTTTACTTGAACTTTGGATTGATTGAACTTTGGATTTGTTGAATTTGAAAGTTGAACTTTGGATTTTACAAAACGTATTTTGAAACTAAACTTACAAATACGAAAGGAGAGCTGTGTATCGGTAAGGAGAATGAATATCCTAAATCTGTGGGTCGGAAACTCCTATCAATGAGACCCGAGGAGAAAGTTCAGAATCTAAATACTACGATTAGAGTGACTAGTCCTCCGCATCCCAGTGGCGAAATATCTCGCAATGTAATAAATCAATGTTGATGCATCTGGGGTTAATGTTGTTGGGTTAATATTAACTGTTTGAATGCCGAAAGGCTTCAGGTAAAAATGCCTTGCATTAAACGAATCATCATCGGTGACAGAAATAATTTTATTTAGCTTTCCTTCATAAAAACTGTACAGTCCATAATTCATTTACAAAGTCAGTTAGAACAATTATAGTCAAAATAATTAAATACACACCCATTAGTTACCATTTCGGATCGGGTTAACATTCTTCTAAATATTTCATTATGACATTAAAAATGACTTGTTTCCGAAAATTGCCTTTTGGCTACTCAAATTCAAGAATAACAAAGTATTCCCGCAATTATAACGGTGCTACAAGTTAAGCCATTCTTTTGTTTAATGAGGTTCCTATCTTTCAGAAAACGCCTGTGGCATCATCTTTTATTCAGTACGGGAGCGTCATTAACAATTGCACCTTTCTCAATTGTATTGGTTGTTCCAGTTTATAATAATAATAATTCCATTCTGTTATTATGCGGGTAAATAGTCGAGTACCCGTAACAAGTATTCTTGTACAAAGAATGTTTTCGTGCATCTACATTGAAGTGGCTTAATGATGTTGTTTTGCTTCATTAGTTTGGAGACTATTTTAATGGCCACATTAATTGCGGTACGTGCGGTATTATTAATAATAAATTTAAAATTAAGTGCTTCTAATGCCACAAACTGAATTAGACAGTCATTCCAATGATTCCTCTTCATTATTGACATCCATGTCCATTCACATATTTGGAAAGCCATATTTTTTTTAAAGGAACAGAATATTGCTGAATTTCAAAAGGAAAATATCAGAAATGAAATGCAAACTAATAATAAATAAATATATGCATTTTTTTGTTAAAAAATCCTTTTTATGCTTTTTTAAAAAAATTTTCTCAACAAGTTATACAACATCAGCGCTATTTAATCCAACTCATGCTTGGCGATTTTAAGCACCCATGAAAGGGAGATATATTCGGAAGAAATAAACTATGAATTATGCTCTCTTTTAAAATCATTGATATTTTAACAACCGACTATAATATCGACCGACGACCGATATAACCGACTATTTAACACCGTCTATACCATGGTGAATATACCGGTTTTTCCGATCGTCGAAGTCAAGCAGCATCAGGCACAATCAGTTCTTGGAAAGGTGACTGGTGAAAGGTGTTGGGATTTAAAGGTTTGCTCGATTCGTAGTCCAGTGGCATCAGGCGCAACTAGCTTGCAGGAGGACTTGGATCTCTTCTTTAAGAAGAGAGGAGATTTGATGGCGATTGAGACAATATGTATAAATCCGTCCCGCATTGATAGTCAGACTGCCTGGTGGGAGTTTTCCGAGTATTGTCTCATAAGATACCAAATGCGAAGTAGCCATTGTGACATTTTTCCCATGGGGGAGTTGTAGCATTTCGGTCCCAAGAAAGAGGAATGTGTATTCCTTAACAAGTATATAATAACAATCTGTCCCTCAAATCTCACAGCAGGCATTCAGGATAATGAGACCTCATAAAATTAACGATTGTCTGTTCGACCTTCACATGTCTAAACAATTACAGATGGAATATGGAATACTTGATGAGTTGTTGTTGTTAATAGACCATGAGCTGAAGTAAGTATCGACTCCAATAAGAAGTGAGGGAAGCTGACACTCCTCGCCCCTCTTGGCGGATTTTCTTAAAGGAAGATCTTTGAAGAAGGAGAAATAGCGTTACGAGACGAGTCGACCAGAAGTTATGTTTTTCACTTTTTCTGAAAGTGACTCTACAGGCGGAAGTTTCCGCTTGTTTACAAAATGAACCCTTGTGATTTCGTGTATCACGCGTGTGATAATTAAGGTCTACTGCAGACCTGGTGAAATAGACGTTGTCGACTTGAGAACTCCATACTTGGAGTGAACTGCATTTGTGAATCAAATTATCTTAAATTTTTTTTTGTAAATACAGTTCTCTTTCTCTCTATTTATATATAGCACTTATACATAAAAATTAAAGTGTTCCCATGAAGCTGAAAGTGGCCCTCTTCTTGAAAAAGAAGAATCGATGCAGTGTGAGTTGGCGCATTCAGTGTTTTCGGTACCCATCGAGATTTGACGCTTTTGAGGCCTAAAATGGAATTGAACGATCCTTTTGAAATTCCATCATCAGCAGCAAGATCTCTAATTGTAAATCGACGGTTTGCAAGCACCAGATCTTTAATTTTTTGGATGTGAGCTTCGTCGATTGAGGTTGATGGTCGACCAGAGGGCTCTTCGTCTTCAATGCGCGTTCTCTGCCTTCTTTGAACTGTTTATACCACTTGTAAACATTTCTTTCCGATATAGGAATGCTCACCGAATGCGTTCTGCAACATTCTATACGTTTCAGCAAACAAAATTGAATGCAAGTTCTTTGCTCAATTAATGCAGACATTTCGAAAATCGCCGGATTCAGTTTTAGCGTCTCACAAAGCCAAGCATAACTCAAACACTCATGAATATTTTGACATCAAATTTCACACAGATGTCAAGGACAGTGCTAGGTCACATAAAAAAGAATTGAAATTCCATAAGCCCTGGGATTTTAAATTGAAAATTGGTCTTATTCCTTGGACACAGTAGTATTTTGGAAATAATAGAATTGTAGATAGGTAAAATTTGACTAATTCAAAAGACCGACGATGATCTCCAATTTTCTGAACAATTTCCAAATATAAACATGATTTATTTCGATTAGAATTATAAATAATATAATGTGTGGTGTGGCCTTGTGAAAAAAACATATAGATGGCATATTATTCAAAGAAATTATAGCGAAAATTAGCATTTCCTTAAAAGCTCTATTAAACAGATTCGCAATAGACACTCACAAAACTTAATTTCTTGTGAAAAGTACTGGAAATAAAATCCCGAATAAAATTATCTGTTTCCAATTTAAGAAATAAAAATAATTAAAGTGTAGGAAATGTGCTTACTAAAGATATTCAACTATTCAAAGATGCTTTGAATAAAAAAAAAGGAAATAACCACGAAATTATGATGAAATACCTTTAAAAAAGAAAATGCTTGATTTGCAAGACACACTGCACAAAACTAATTTGCCAATTAATAAAATAGATTACCACAATCTTTCCTTCTGTCTATAATGTGCATTGATATATCGTAACGGAAGCCTGATATTTTTTTTTTATCACCTTACATATAGAATATTTGGCAAAGCAAAAACGAGTTTCATTTAACTTATATATATATAGGTGGCTATCAAAATAAGGGAAACACCCTATTGTTATAAAGAATCCTTTACTAATAGGACATAGGACTGCCTTTGGCATGATTGGATTCGCCTGAAAATAGTATCCTACAAGTGCTGAATAGTGTTTAGAAGAATATTGAACCATTTTTGATGGAGATATTATGAAAGTTACTGAAGACATGAAGGTTGAGAATGTACATTCCGAATGGATAGCTCTAAAATAGAAACCTCTATAAACGTTTCTATAAATAACCATATCTACCTCTAGAAACGCCTAAAAGTTGGAATGTTTCGGCCACAGTTGCTAAAGCTAGTCGGGCTCCTACAATTCGGTGTCTTTAAAGTCTGTGAGATCTGACAAAGGCAAAGGTAGTTTTAATTGAAGGAGTTCCAAGGGTGACAGAGTTTCTCCCTACACCTCCTATTGCTTAATTAATTAATTTTAAAATTACATAAAAAGGTTATTGCATAAAAGATAAAATTTGTAGTAATAATTGTTGTTATTGTTAAAGAAGTAATTTAATTAGAGCCATAGTTCAGGAATTTAATATTAAAATAATACGTGGAATAAAATAGAAAGTTTAAATTAAAATATAAAACTTAAGTAATGAGGTTCTTTTGCACTTTTGTTGAGAACTTAGGAGACTAGATTACTTTAGCCCAGGGGTCTCCAAATTTTCCAGCCTTAGGGCCATATTGTTTACTCCAGTAAGTACCAAGGGCTAAAACCATTTTAATTTTTCTGCCATTATCTATAATTTCCAGTTAGTTGTTACGCTAGTTTAAATTTTCTACGTATTATTCTTGTCATTAAGCTTTACCTAGCAAGTCAATAAAACAGAGTTATTATCATTCTGTGTTTTTTTATCCGACTTATTACAGCAACAATAAGCCATTCGCTGTCGCAGGCCGGATGGATGACACTGGCGGGCCGGATTTGGCCCGCGGGCCGTAGTTTGGAGACCCCTGCTCTAGCCTTAGCCTAGAAAAGGGGTAAGTCAATGTGGGGTAAAAAGGGGTAAGTCGCTCTAGCCTAGAAAAGGGGTAAGTCAATGAGATTCGCTGCCGGACTCCCGGTCTAAGCGGTCGAAAGAGAACTGACATTTTTCGCTTTTGACAAAAAACCTAGACGTATACAATTTCACTAAAGGTGCCTTACACTATTATGATATATACATATTATATTAAACAAAATGGTAGCTAAGATTACATTTAAATGCGCACGAAGCGCGTTCTGATATGTCAATTTTATTCACAGGTGTCTCCATTATTTTGATAATCTATTATATATATATATATATATATAGACAAGTTTTCGTTATTATTAATGAAATTTTACGGCAGACTTTAAAGTAATTCCTCCTTATTTCTCATTAGTGTAAACGTGCCTGCATTAAATCTTGCTTTAGAAAGAGCTTTAAGCTTTTCTTTATACTTGCATCGAGTTTCTGTCAAAATCACATTCTGCAGCGAGTCTGAACCATAGAGAAAGACGAAATGAAGGTATTGATTTCATTTTGATGACAATCGGCAAACAGTATTTTAATAAATACAACGGAAGGTATTTCTGGGCTTAAAATACTTTTATATAAAATAAGTTAAAAGTAATAGTTTACGATAATCAGGGGGTGAGTTAACATGCTATTGATTATTTGAGTTTCAATATTGGTGTTAAGAAAGGGTCTGCATTTCAAATTTAAGTACTCACACACACACACACACACACACACACACACACAGAGACAGAGAGATAATTTCACGCTTGCTTTGCTTTAATTCAACGATTTTGATATAAATTACCTTTACCTTTAAATTTTGATATAAATTACCTTTTTGGTTTGTATTATGTAAGCGGATTGATTACTATAATTAAAAAATCGAGAACAAAATTTTGTGAAAATATTTGTTATTACTATTGTTACAAAGATATAACAAAAATGTGATTTAAATTTCACTATTTTTATTTTTTTGTTATAAAAGTTTTGAAAATACCTCAGTGCCTGTGTACCACTCACAATATTGATAATTTCAGTAATAAATGTTTTGAAAGAACATTTATAATTGTTAATTAAAAATGTTGTACAGTTAAGATGATTTTATAGTTTAGAATGATGTCCTCTAAACATGTTGACTAAGCATTACCGTATGCATAATAATATCATCTTTATAATTGCATCATTATAATTATCCTCTTAAGTCTAATCATTATCGTATGCATAACAATACCATCGTAATCACCATCTTACGTACTATATAATTATATCATTATAATTATCATCTTACGTCTAATCAGTATCGTAGGTATAATGATATCATCGTAGTCATTATCTTATGTTTTAATAATTTTATCATAATCATTATTTTTTGTATAATAACAATATCGTAATCATTATCTAATGTTTTAATAATATCATTATCTCATGTATAATAATATTTATAAATTGAGCAACGTTTCTTAAAATGATAATTTAAGAGAGTGCAAACTTTCAAGTCCTTCTGAATGTTGTAGCTTTCAAGTGACAGGAAGACATTTTAACTGGAGTCATTCACTACCGGACCAACTTATATGGTAACAAATTCAGCGTCATTCAGGGTTTATCACGAAATCCTTCTACACAGCACCCATATTATGCCACTCTAATTTGAAATGACTATTTTCAACAGTGGCATCTGCTCGTTTTCACGATCCTCTTTTTATCCTGGAGTCGAAAAGTTGGACATTCGTGCTTACATATTTATCTTTACCACCTCTGACAAGTGTGGAGTTTCAAATTTGAAACCAGAAAAACTGTTGTTGTTGTTACTTATCCTACTTGGTAGATATCTAATGTAGACCAAGCCCACGAACCCGTATGGACTCATGGTTAAAGGGGAAGGAAGCAGCTTCTGTTGTGAAGGAGCCCCGTAGGTAGAAGTCTGACTTTTGCTTCGTGATGCTCTTACAGTCATATGAGACCGGGACCTACGGTTTAAAGTGGATTCCGAACCACTACAAACATTCATGGCGCCACCGTGACTCGAACCCGAAACCTGTCGTACCGAGCACCAGAGCTCCAGTCACTCGACCATTCTGGTCCACCAGAAAAACTTTAAAATTCAAGTTCTGCTAAACGCTCTGCCCCTTATAATTCATCGCTCCGTTAGAATAAGAATATAAAACACTAATTCAAACATTCAGACATTAATCTAAGTAGTTTGATAGAAACGTAATTTGTATTTGCATCAATATACCTATCTTCGGTGATAAATATGTATGAGTTTATGTCCTATTTCCATAGGTGACACGCATGTGCGTGTCGTATTAGACAAAATCTATAAAAATGTCACCAAATGTTCTAATAGTCGATGTAAAATTCCCGCATACAAGTGATAATGTAATAGACGCCATCGATTGTGTAGTTCATTGTCACAATGCATTCTGGGAAGACTTCCGTGATCAAGTGTCTCGAACTTTCATGCAGCACAAAAGAAAACCTACACGCCATTGAGGAATATAAATATTTATACGAGACATTGTGTCAAAATGAACATTAGTTCTATTCATTTACGAAAGCAATAACTCCAATTACATAGATTATATAACATAAAAGTGAAGATTATGTAGCATAAGGTATTAGTTTCTTTTTCTAATGACAATTTAACGAAACTTATCTATAAGATTGATGTAGTTTTGACAAAGATTTTATGTTTTTCTTCTTATAACAATTTTTAAAAATTATTTACTATAAATAGCTTTTTTGTAAAATTTAAAACATCGTATTCTGTTTTTACTTAATGTTTAAAAACTCAAAGAGTCTGACCCATCTCAGAATAAATGAAAAAGTTGGTTAAGTATGTTCCACAAGAACTGAATGACAAACAGAAACAAAAGTGTTTGGAAGCTTTCTTGAGTTTGGTTTGCCGCTCTACGACCATTTTGTGTATACTTTAGGCTAAATAGACCGGGACCTACTGCTTAACGTGGATTCCAAACCACTAACAAACGTTCATGTCACCGCCAGGATTCGAACCTGAAGCACCAAATAAGCTAGCCAAATAAGTTAGCCGTTTGGCCATCAGACCGAGGAAGCTTTCTTGATGTTGCTTTCTAGTCACAAAACTGATCCATTTTTGAATCGAATTGTCATTTGTGATGAGAAATGGATCCAATATGACAATCGCAAATGTTCAACACCGTGGTTGGACAAGGATGAATCACCGAAACACACTCCAAAGCTTAAAGAAGTGGATGGTAAGTGGTGGGTGAAACGTACAAGTGCGATCCATTATGATTTCATGAAACCTGGCACATCGTTCACAACCGAAATATAGTGCAATTGCCAATTGCACGAAATGATGCAAAAACTTAAAGAAAAACAACCTAAACTGGTCAGCAGATTGACTTGTCAGCAGATCTTATTCCAGCGGTCTGATGGCCAATTGGCTAGCGCTCTTCCCTTTGGTACCACAGGCTTCAGGTTAGAATACTGGCTGTGATATGGATGTTTGTGGGTGGTTCGGTATCCCCGTTAAACTGTAGGTCCCGGTCTAATGAGCCAAAGTGTGCACAAAATGACCGTAGAACGACCGAACGTACCTTATTTCACGATAACGCTAGAACACGCATTGCACAAATGACTGTGTTAAAACTACAGGAGTTGGAGTTGGAACTTCTCCATCCTCTTCCATACTTACCAGACCTATAACCCACTGACTTCCACTTCATCATCACCACTTCATCAACAATTTAGTAGGAAAATAATTAATTTTTGATATTGTTGTAAAACTGGCCTTCCAGAAATTCTTTGACTCTCGACGGCAGGTTTTATACCACTAGCCATAATAATCTGTAGCTTAAACGGCAAAAGTGTATAGACAATATGAGTGCGTGCTTTGATGAATAAAATAATTTCTTATATTTGAAACTTATCAAGTAACTTTGCATTTTTTTACATATTTCATCCTTGACAACCCGATATAGAAGACACATGTTTTTAATACCTTGGTTATGCATATAAAAATCAGTAGCTCTGTTTATTAATTGTAACAACAAGGTTATTTGATTAAAATATGATACGCATAGCTTGATTATAATGAAATTAATGTTTACACAGTGGCAACGTTTAATGCTTTTTGTACTATAGAATTGTTTTTGACCGTTGCCATAGCGACAAAAATCACCCCCTTTTTTGTCGATTAATGATCGCTCCTGCGTGAAAAATCTTGGGCGGTTACCTAGGGAAAAACGAGACGATAAATAGTGATAAATTCTCGGCTGAATGATAAATAACCTGGACACAGATAAGGAATATGCGAGGGCGGAAAGGGGGGTCGGAAAGAACATCCGATCGAAGGAAACACCCTCCATCACGTGACATCTTCAAACCTCGTATACGCAACTGTAACCGGGCCGAATCATTCATTCATGAGCTTAGGTCATTCACGTGTGATAGTGTCTTTCTTGAAGAATGGCAGCTGCGATCTCCTTCTCTAAACAACTGCAGTTAAGCGCAGTCGACTGGAGTCCTGTGTTTTGCGAAGAAAAATGTCATTCAAGTAAATTTTTGTGTTGAGGTAAGAATCTCTATTTTTTCCCCCTTCTGTTTTTTTTTTTTTTTTTGTTGATGTACATTTATTTCTCGAGTCTAGGTCTACATTGGAAGAGCTGTCAATTTTTACGGTTTAGACGTGCGATGTTTGGATATAAAGCGCATTTTAAGGTCGAGTAGACAGTCTTACAAATTTTGCGGTTTTGTCTGAAATTTATAAACGGGTTATAAAATATAAGCCCGGGTACGATGTACAACAGTATTCATAGTACACCTGCCTCCTGATGCAGTTCAATGATGGACGTAACAGTAATGTTGAATGTGAAAGAATATCCAATTGTGTACAAGAGAAAATAATACATCGCCCTGGCGTCAGTTTTCAAACAATTATTGTTGTTTTCCTTCAATTTCTAAGCATGAATAATGCTTCCTAGTTTTAAGCACTCTTGTATATTCCTGCACCTGCAAACAACCGGGGACTTATTTGGGAAAAACTACGTCTTCCGTCGATATTTTGCTTTGTATGGCCCTCCAGATCTCCCGACCTTACACCATATATTTTTTTTGGTGCAGAAATATCTAAATTTAAATGTGAGCTGGGAACGGTGACAATATTAAAAGATGTATTCCGAACAACTCTTTCTAAAGTCCTAACTATCTAATCAACGAATAAGCGAATGATTTGAATATTTAAAATCAAGTTCAGCAGATTTTACGAATCCATGCGTAAGAAAGAAAAATCATTTTAATAGTAACTTTTGTTATTGTTAAAATGATGTTAGTTACTAATAAATAATACGTTTTAGTTTTTAGACTAACTTTATAACAAGGAGACGAGTTCATAGTTTGTTACAATTTTCATGAAAGACACACCATTTCAGTTTGACAACATTTTCTCTTGAACGATATGGGGAGAAGGAATACTTTTTGAAGGTTCTCTTAGATATCTCGTATTTGTGTGTTAGAGAAAATCAGTGAAACACGCGGCAGATTGTGGAGGGTTGGTTACTTGCACTGCTGATGCGAGACTGTAATAATCTTTATCGAAGTTACTTATTTTTCAAAATGCATATGATAGCAGCGTCATAATGTTATAATTGAAAAGATATCATATTATTAAAATATTCCAGTTTCATTTACGATGATTTCCTTACTTTTTTAGTGCATTGTATTGTACCGTCTTTCTTATTAACATTCTCACCTCTCTTTTTGTTTTTTTTTAAAAAATTGTATTTTGCCTTTTAAAATGATTTTTTTTATTTCGAAGTATTTACGAATAGATATCTTTATGCCAAAATTTTTTTACTACAATTTTTACTTTTACTATTGTTATTGCCTTAAATTACACATTAGAATTATAAATTCGAAATAGCAGAGCATCAATTTGCCTTAAATTTGTTTTTTATACTCGGAATACATTTACCGGGTATTATATACTTTCAAGCAGATGTGGGGGAAAGCATTATCTTAAATTTGACGCATGACATCTGTAACTTGTATAGAAAGAGATTTTTGATCAATTTCATCATGAATTTTACTTTAACTTTATTTTCTCTCAATTTTTATAAAATTATCTGAAATAAATTATTGATTCGTATATTTATATTATTTACGGCACTCGGAGACTCAGGTTTCGGGTTCAAGTCTTATCGGGGCCATTGATGTCTCTAGTGGTTCGGGAGCCATTTTAAACCGCAGGTCCGGGTCTAATATAACTATAAAGTGTTGGGTGTAGGGCTGATAACCCTACCCCGTAAAACGAAAAACATCTCCTGTCTCGAAATCTGCCAGTCAGCAGAGGACCTTGACCCATTATGTGGCTGTTGCGCCAACGATGATGATGATATTTCTATTCTGACGATGATATTAAAATTTAATCTTAACTTATTTTAGGTCTAATATTTTCAAAAGTTAATTTCAATTTTGATCATTAAAATACTAAAATGTAGATTATTACTTAATAAGTAATAATCTCAAAATCATTTTTGTACCTCTTATTGTACTGAATGATCTGTTGTTGCTGTGACTAATCAATCCATGTCCGGCAGTGCTGGAGGACACCCCATGAGTATTCTACTCATGGATGGAGGGTAAGCGGCAGCTTCTGTTATGATGGAGCACCCATGGGCAGAAGTCTGACTTGGCTCCGAGTCGCTGAAGAAGGAGGGCAGTGCCTTGCGGGAGGATTTTTAGAGACATTTACCCGGCATTTGCGTGTCGTATGAGAGAAATCCCTGAAATCTACCGCCAGGTAGTTCGATTCACGAGGCAACGTGCTGAACAGCACAAACGAAATCGGGTCTCCTCGTTTTTTGAAACAGTATCTACAACAAAGCCGCTAGCGGATGGAGCCTCAGACCTACTGCTCACTAGTTGCGCGTGTCACCACTGAGCCACGAGCTTGACACTGAACGATCTTAATTTCACATGTTCAAATTAAGATTTCCGTGAAAAAATGTATTTTTTTATTGTTCTATTTTAAAGACCAGACTTTTACCTTTCTAAAACAGTTTTGCTTTTGTTTCTAGAGTCATTAGAAGTTGAGATACGATTAGGTTACCCGAATTTACCACCGTACGACACACAGTCATAACTGTGCTATGATTTAACCGCATATTTTGAATTCTGTTATGTATACATCGGAGAAAGAGGTTTTCAATATAATAATTTAGAGATGGATTATTGGTATTTTTGTTAAAAAAATTAGTTTTTCTTGTATTTTCACTCATCTATGCTTTTGAATAATAAAACTTTTTTTTTAATAGATATATGTGTACGTTTATCGAAGTCACTGTGATCTATTTTATATATTCTTTTAATTGGAACTCTTTACGTAAAGTAAAAAAAATATTTTTCAAATTAAAAAGATAATAATTAATTTTAAAAAATTAGTTGGACAATATGTATTATAAAATGTATTAAATATGTATTATAAAAATAGTTAAAAAATTTAAAAATACTTAAAAAAATATATTTATCATAATAATATTTTTCAAATTAAAAAGATAATAATTAATTTTAAAAAATTAGTTGGACAATATGTATTATAAAATGTATTAAATATGTATTATAAAAATAGTTAAAAAATTTAAAAATACTTAAAAAAATATTTATTATAATAATATTTTTAAAAAATCCAAAAATATTAAAAAAAAGTTTAAAATATTAAAAAAATTAAAACTATTTTAAAAATATTAAAAAAAATTAAAAATATTTATTATAAAAAAAAGTTAAAACTAAAAATAAAAGTATTTAAAAATGTTACAAAAATTTTATTCATTAAAAATATTAAATTAATTTTAAAAATTTGTTCTGTCATTGCCAATTTTTAACAAAACATTTTCATTATTTTATTTTCCGTATTTGTTAATGTCACATAACCTAATTTAACAACAGCATGCAAAAATTCTTTAAAAATTTTGATTCTAAAAGGTTACGGTTACGTTTAGATTTTTAATATTTCTGGAAGTTGCCATCTTTAAATTACGAATAGAGAATTTCATCTGTAAAGTCTCGCCACCATCTCCTTGATGCCACTCATTCAACCAGAATGTACGCACATTAAAGAGACCCGCTACTGCGTTGCCATCCGAGCCGCTATCGCGTGAAATCTCGATGCATTTTGTAGGATTCCGTGCGAGTAATCTACAGAAATTATCAACAGGTGTTGTTTTCGCCATTTGAATGGGGGCCCGAGTGCAGCTCGGGAAACCCGAGAGCGGCTCGTTAAGCACGTCGCGCAGTGCTTAAGCGGCCGTTTGCTGAGTCATGAGTTCTGCGACGGCACCTGAAGGACTTCGGTCGAATCTTTGTCTCTTCGGTTGGCAACGCTGTTTCGAAGCGTTCGCGATTCATCGCAACTTAGGATGAATTCAAAGCGACTCATTAACCAGAACTGCTCATGTAAAACAAAAGGTTTGGCGGTCCTCAAAAGTTTTGCCTGGAATAGAAATTGCGTCATTATATTATTTTTTTTATCAAGCTGCAGTGGAAGTTGAAATAAAATTAGAAGCTTAGACAGAAACATATTTATTTAATCATCTGCTGCATAAATATTATTCTTTCTAAAGAAGTCTTTCCATTGGTGTTTTATTTGCATAAAAGTAATTTCTATTCGCTTTTAGAAAATAATATTGCATAACTTCATCTTCTTCTTTTGAAGTTAGCTCTTGTCCAGTGAAGTGATTATGTGCGCTTTAAAAAAAATTCGTAATCTATTGGAGCAAGATCGGGGATAAAATGCTGAGTGAAGCACCATACTACTACTTTACATCTAAATAAACTCACTTCTTTTCGTAACTTTGGAAAAGATTATAGCTTCATTTTAACATCTTCTCTTGAAGTTAGTCCAACATTAAAAAGAGTTAGTCATCTGTTGGAGCAAGGTCGTATAAAATGGTGGGCAAAGAACCATACTACTACCATACATCTAAATGAAACTCATTCTATCCCCATTGAAAACGAATATAGCTTCATTGCAATCTCTTCTCTATGAGTCAGCCCACGTCCAGCGAAGTGATTCTGTAAACAAGTTCTAAAAACAGTTGGTCATCTATTGGAGCAAGAACGGGATAAAAGGGCGTGCAAAGCACCATTTCCTGTGGCATACTCTTAGACACTCTTGAGGCATGATGTTTGGTATCGCCAAATTGCAGACTGTCTCCTTTTCTGTTTACCGTTGAAAGCTATTTTTTCTGTAAAAGATTTTCTTGCAAAAAAGTCACGATGAATATTTATTTTCTATTCCACCCTACATTCATAAAAATTTTCTTTGGGTGCAGACAGTTTCAAGGCTATTAGACAGGCCTACAATGACAGTTAAGTCTTGCCTTTCTCGAGAGTAACACTCCTGTACAAGATTAACATCTACTTAAATTAACTTGACACTTATATAAATTTTTTATAGTTGCTTTCGAATGCCAGCTACTTTCAACCAACCCAATTGGTACTAGAAAGGCAGATATATAGCAGATTCAGCGCTACACAGGGTTAGCACGACGGGTCTACCACACAGCATTTAAATAGGCACTCATTCACAAAGAAGAAGAAGAAAAAAAAATCATTCAATGTTCCTCTAAAAAGAAAAAAAGAGGACCTAGAGAGGGGCTTTTTATTAAATGGGGCGGCGAAATATATGTGTAAAAAACAGGACTTTTGTCATGCATCATGGGTAAGTGTAACATTTTTACCACGGAAAGAGTTATAGTGTTCAGTTCCCAGGACAGAGGAATGTATATTTTTTAACAAGTAGTACATATTAACAACCTATCACTCAAATTTGACAGCAGATAAGCAGTGTTGCGGGTATTTAGATTACATGTAATTAGTATTTTGCACTAATGAGCACGACCTGTCACTCAAATCTTTTAGCAGATATTCAGTGCCATGGATAATGAGACCTCCTGAAAAGAGCGATTGTCTGTGGGACCTTCACAGGTCGAAATAACTACAGATTGAGTATGCACTACGCCATGAGTGATTGCATCGTGATGGGTGATAGAACATGGACTGAGAAAGTGTCTACTCCAATGAGCAGTGAGGGAAGCTGATCCCTCTTAAAGGGGTTTTTTGGAGGAGATAGAGTTCTGCGACGAGTCGACACGAAGTGTTGTTTCTCTCTTTTTCTGTAATAGACTGAATAGGCAGGAGATTTCGCCTGTTTACAAAGTGAGCCCTTTGTGCTTACGTGCATCACACCGTGTGATAATTAAGGTCTGCCGCAGACCGGTTGGACTATATTCGTCGTAGACTCGAAAACTTTGAAAATCTCCATTCTTGAAGTGAACTGCATTTGTGAATCAATTTATCTTTAATCTTCATTTCTTTGTAAATAGGATTATGTATATTTAAATGTATACATAATATTCGTAAATAAAAATTAAGGTGTTCCCATGTTCATGAACATGGTCCTACTTCTTGAAGCCGTTATTGGTCTAGTATAAATCGAGACGTTACAGTAAAGTGGAACCTACTACATATTTGCATTGAAGTGTCGAATAACTGAAAGTTTCTGGTAAATGGCATCCAAACTGTGTCAATCAATCTCAGGATCTGAAAAATATGTGCATCTTCTTTTCTTTATAATTTTCAAAGGTTATATTTTTAATGTAGACACAAAAGCCGTCAACTCGTCTTATTTATAAAACAAGCAAAATATGAAAACGAATAAAAATACAGCAACTTTATTCCAGTCCTTTTTCTGCATTTTTTTTGTCATCAAACGAGGGAAAGAGTCAAATCGGACAAATATTTATTGAGTTGAAAATTTAAAGTTCGTTGGAAAAGTGGAAAGAAACACCGGTTTCTAATAAAAAGTTGTTTGCAAAGAAATATTTTTACCATTAATCAATTCTCTGGTCGAAATAAACTTCTAGGGAAAAGTCCAAAACTTTTAGACTTGCATTCGGAACTTATGATAAACATTTCATACTTTGATGGATGATTTGAATTTATGGGCGAGATTACGACGAAAAGTTGAAAATGATGAAATGGTGTGGGGAAAAAAAAAAAAAAAAAAAAAAAAGAAATCCACACTTTGAAGTTCAAGCGCACTTTCGTATAAAAACTAAGCAACGATTTTTTTTTTTTTTTTTTTTTTTTTTTTTTTTTGTCTCAACATGAAGTTTTGCAAAAAAAATCTGTAAAACAGACAATTCAGAATCCAGAGACAGCATTTTGTACTTAAAGGATAAGAAAACTACTAAGGCAAAAATGAATCGAACGCATACAGTATGGAAATAAACAAAAAGAAGAAAATATCTTTATAGAAGGAGTAGCGTCAGTACAAATACAAAGACCAATAAACCGATAACTCTTAGTCGGGAATTTGGCATCCCTTAATTGCAATGGTTGCACGGCACCATCTCTCTATATTCAAGATGGAATTGGAGAATACATAATTATATGTAAGTTTGGAAAATATATATGTATAATTGGAGAATATATATATTGTAACGTCTCCGCCTAGACTAGACCTATGAAGGCTTCAAGAAGAGAGCCTCTTTCAAGATCATGGGTACACTTTAATTTTTATTTTCATGATGATTTGTGAAGGTGCGAAGCATCCGCTAGCTTCTATCTTGAGTTGGAGTCCTTTGAAATTATGAGATAATACATTGAAAAAGAATGCAGGTAAAGACTAATAGGTGACTTGCATATATATATATATATATTACATATATATATAGAAAAGAAAGAGACATATAAAGTTTTGAAGTAATCTAAACAAAATTCGGAAGGGTTTAATTTATTCTTTTATTTATATTTAATTTATAAACATATAAAACAAATAAAAATAATTAAGAAGCAGAGTTTAAGAAAAAGGTTCGAGATAAATACAAGTATACAGAAAGAAATAATCTAAAAAATAAAATATAAGTAGAACGTAAGGAGAAATGATTGCGAAAACGCATAGGTTAAAATAAGGCGGGATGCTGAAGGTCAAGATCAGGGCCGATGGGAGAGTGGGGTTGGGGGTTATTTTTATTTTCAAACATTATATATATATATATATATATATATATACAAATACAGAACTGGGGTTATTATACAAAAGAAAACAGAAATTAAAAATATAAATTTGGTCCACAAGCTCAGGATTCAATCACAAGTACAGTTTACTCCAGGGAGATTTTCAGAGTTCTAGAGTCTACGCGGAATCTGAAGACACGTGGACACTTAATTATCAGAAAACAGCTACTCGTGTTTTATCATCTATAATTTCTCGTGTTTTATCAACCAACACTTAATCGTGTTTCTAATTACTCGTGTATTACACGGCGTGATACACGAAGCCACAAGGGACTCGCACGGTGGAGTCCATATTCCAACCGTAATTGTCTCGACCTGTGAAGGTGGCACAGACGATCGCTAAATTCATGAGGTCTCATTATTCAATTCCTTCTATTAGCTCACACTCTTCCCTCTATATATCTTGTTCAAATTTTCAATTCTTCATAAAATACTTTTTATTCCTCCACTCAAGTTCAAATACATTTTTTTCAACTTGTAGGGGATGACACTGGATGTGAATGCAGTTTTTTCAAATATTAATTCAGTAATTCAATTTAATTAATTAATTTTAGTTTTCTTTAGACTTAAGTTTCATGTATCTACCCATAGAGGGCACCACATAAACTTAAAAAAAACGATTAAAAATTATTTATAAAGGACTTTCTGCAATAGAGTGAAAAAAAAAGTAGGAATTGACTTTAAAATTTTTTTTTTTATATATTACTTGTACATGATACTGCTGCTGTCAGATTTGAGTGGCAGGTAGTTCTCATTAGTACACAACACTAATTGCATGTAATATAAATACCCACCATACTGCTTATCTGCTGTCAAATTTGAGTGATGGGTTGTTATTATGTACTTGTCAAATAATACATTTCTCTCTCCTGGGAATGGAATGGTCACAATCTCTTCCCGTGAGAAAATGCTACTATACATATAACTTTCCATATTCAATATCCATGACGCCATCTCTCCACCAGAATATCCACAGTTGTTGAGGTAAGAATGCCCATTCTTCTACGAGCACCTGTTTCACATGTTCACTGATGAATTCAGCACCAGTTTCACATGTTTGCTCAAAATGTGATGGTATGAAATAATATAGTTTAGGTTGAAGTAAAATTGGCGGAGAAACCTAAGTGAACGGGAAGTGTGGAAAAATACGAACGGTAATTTCTAATTTGTTTCAGTACTAATAAGTATAAATGATTCTGGTAGCAAAATGTCTGTTGTGTACAACTAAATATTTTAATTATTACTTCCAATTAGATAGCTTCCAAAAATAATTTTTTTAAATCTTTTAATAATATTCTATAAGAGATCCTTTTGATAATGTTTCTAAAAGATAATATTTTTTGTGCCAATATCTTTTCTTGAAATACGAACTAAGCAACCCTATACGTTAGAATTATTGATAAACGTTGCTCTTGTATGATTATATATTACAGAATATGTAAATTTGCGACCGTTATCTACTGCAAAATACGTGAATTTGAGACTGTCATCAACAACAGAACCGTTTGCAACCGTTATGCACAGCAGAATATGCAAATTACTTCCAATTATAGTCTACAAAAAACATTTTAAAAATCTTTTCATAACTCTCTATAAGAGATTCAATACCGTTTCTTGAAATCGAAACACTTTGCGTTTGATATATTATTCTGTAGAAAGAATTTTTGATAAAGTTTGCTCTTGTATGATAATATATGATAATATATTACAGAATATGTAAATTCACGATCGCTATGTACTACAGAATAAGTAAATTTGCGACCAAGTAATTACTACAAAATATTTGAAGTTGTGACCTTTTATATATAGCAGAAACCGCAAATTGCTTCCGATCAGACAACCTGCCATCATCGCAGTTTTAATTTTTTCGCAATATTTTGTAAGAAAACAAAGGATAGGTTATTTATACTACATGCATTAGTACAAAACACTAATTGCATGTCGTATAAATCATTAAGAAAACTGTCTGTAGGAAACATTATTGATAAAGGTTTCTATTGTATGGTAATATACTACAAAATATAATATATAACAAAAAACAACAAAAATTGCTTCCGATCAGACAATCTGCCATCACCACTGTTTTAATCTTTTCATAACATTCGGTAAGAGAACCAAGAAGTCGACCAAATATGTCGAAAAAAAATATATTGTTTTTATATGATTGCATACTACAGAATATGCCGACGGCCATACCATGCTGAATATAGCGGTTCTCGTTAGATCACCGAAGTCAAGCCTCATTGGGCGCGGTCAGTACTTGGGTGGGTGGGTCAGTACTGGGAACACCGTGCACCGTTGGCATTCACAAATTTGGGACCTGAATGGCCGAGTGTCTAGCGCTCTGGCGCTCGGTGCCACAGGTTTCGGGTTCGAACCCCGGAGGTTCCATGGATGTTTGTAGTGGCTCGGAATCCACTTTAAGCCGTAGGTCCTGGTCTCCTATGACTGTAAGAGCGTTCACGGAGCCAAAGTCAGACTTCTACCTACGGGTGCTCCATCACAACAGAAGCTGCTTCCTTCCCCTTCAATCATGAGTACGTATGGGCTCGTGGGCTTGGCCAGCCAAGTGGGATAAGAAACAACAAACAACTACAGAATATGTAAATTAGCGACTGTTATGTACTGCAAAATATGTGAAATTGCAACCTTTATGTGCAGCACGATAAATAAATTTGCAACCGTTTTATGCAACAGAAAACGCAAATTGCTTCCGATCAGACAATCTGCCATCACCATTATTTTAATCTTTTCATAATATTCTGTAAAAGATCCAATACAGTTTTTGAAAAGTGTATTAAACATCACTTTAAGTAGAATATTCCGTAGAAGAAATTGATGTATGATTTTTAGTGGTCTCATTTAGGCTTGTGCTATTTAATTGACAAATATGTAGCTGATTTCAGTTGACTGAAAGGAAAAAAAAAGTTCATAATTTAGTATAATTAAAAAGGACTTCAAATAATTCGTGTGAAAAAGGCATAAAATGATTTAATTGTAGCAATAAAATATTATTTTTAAATATTCCGTAATAAATTTATTGATGAATGTAGATTCAATCAAACAATTAAAATTTCATGGTCATAGCCAAAAAATATTTTTAATAACAGTTATGCATTGATTAATCTTATTAAATAAATTAAAATTAATTTGAGACTTATTATAATAAAATATCCTTCTTTATTGGAAAGCTTTTTTTAAAAAATACTGTCTTACCAAGGATTAGTAGGAATTCCAGGAATTCTTGCTAATATTGAGTGTATATTCAAGAGAACAAAGCAATGTATAGAAAAGATAAGATTTTAATTAATTTTGTTATGAACAGGTGCTTCTTTTAGAGAAACGAACTCATAAATATTCATGTCATAATGAATAAATTGTAGCACTCCTCGCTTTATTCAACATGCGGAACTTGGAAAAGATCTCCTTTGCAGCTGCGTCTCTTAATATCATCCAATAAATTTCATTGTTTACTTATCGCATTTCTACCGTTGGATTCCCGCCTGTTGTGATTAATTCCGACTTTCGTGTTTATACAAAAGTATTTTTAATATGATATTTCGTTACCCTGTGAGGTCTGTCGTAGTTATTTTGGAACAGAAAGCCTTCTGAAATTTCGAAGAAATTCGTATGCTTACACAGTTTTTTTTATTATTTAGAATCAACAAACGATTTTAATTAAATTATATCCATTTTTCTCCACGTAAGCTTGTGCTATTCTTTCGATTTTCTTTTTATTATTCATTTTCGTTATTTTTAAAGCTTATTGGTTAGCAAACATATAAAAATTAATTTTCCCAGTGCTTATATTTAAAAAAAAAAAATGGCTTGATATAATTCTTGTGAAAAAGGCATAAAGTGAATTTAATTGTATTCATAAAATAGTCTTTTGAAATATTCCTTAATATATTTATTAATGAATATGGATTTAAACAAACAATTAAATTTAATAACAGCTGTTTATATCTATCTATATATGCATATAAACTACCTTCATGTTAGACTATAACCGTCTGCCTACTGGCAGATTCCGAAATAGGTGTTTTCTTTTTACGGGGTAGGGTTGTCAGTAGCGCCCATAGGAACGTACATAAATTGAACAGTTTGAACAGTTTGCTTTAATATGATTTTAATTATTTTCTTTTGATTTAATTCTAGTAATTTTTGTTCGGCCCTATTTCTTTACCACATACGTGCATGGAGTAATAATATAACAGAGTTCCGATTACTTGGATCTTGAGAGGGTTGATGCTTTTATAAATACATAACAAATCTATTATACAATTCTCAATACAAGAATTCTGTGGTGCATCACAAGCAAACGGGATATATATATATATATAAAGAACACAATGTACGAAGACAAAAACTAATAGAAATACAAGTGAAATCGTCTAAACATTAAAAAATGGATTGGAGAAATAATAGAAGAATGTTATGCAACGCTGAATTGTGGTTAGACTGCACTATTTTTATTGTTAGAGCTCATGGTTGTGTTTCAAATTCACTCCTTGTCAGCTTTTCTTTGGATTTTATGCTCATATGCTGTTTTCTTTATGCATATATATATATATATATATATATATATATATTTATATAAGAGTATTATTCTATTTTGTTATTGTTGAAATAGAAATTCTCTGTCGAGAAGTATTTTGAGAGAAGCGCAATAATTTAAAATTTATAATGCTTAGACTGTATTGTCTGCTGCTTTTTTAAACACTGAACACTTTCATAAGAGATTATTATACGCAATAGCGGCAGATATGTAATATTTTCGAATTTACTTACTGTGCCCTGTTATAGTACACCTACATTTTGCCACAAATCTTCTGAACGCGGACCTCTCTAATGCCATCTGGAGATTTACTTCTCGAGCCCATTGGACGATTTTCCGTTCCAACATATTTATCCCGCCGTAGACACGGAAGCTATCAGCTCATGTTCAGTCTAGTATAATCATTAATTTCGTAATTGCTTAACAATTTTTGTTGCTAAATAATTTATTTTATTTAAATGCCAAAATGTTTAAAATCTTTATGTCTTTTTTCATAACAACATATTTATAAGGGAACCATCATGCTATTATATTTGGACGAAATTTTTTCAGTTATGAGACCAGATATTTCTCAATAACGTAAAAAAAGGCTTTTCTTTTTGACTTGATTTGTCACTCTACAGTCATTTTGTGCACAATTTGGGCTAATTAGACCGAGACCTACAGTTTAAAATAAATTCTGAACCTCTCACAAACATTCATGCCACTGCCAGGATTCGAACCTGAAGCCTGTTGTACCAACGGCCAGAGCGCTAGCCAATTGGCCATCAAGAATAGAAATAATAAAAATGACATACATTATTTATTTATGACTTAAATGATATAAATAAATAACATACATGATTCATGGTAGTTAATTCTTAATTTTTTTTGTATTTAAAAATTAAATTTTTATTGACTTACACTTAATGCAAAAAAAATGTTGTAGTATAATAGCATGTTTTTTTTAATTTCGAGTAAAATGCTATAAATCATGCAATAAATTAAATAAACTCTTCACGAAAAAATTAAATTTAACTAAGAACATTTTTAAGACATGCTTTTCATTTCTTATATGGCGTACAAAATTAAAGAATTGATAACCAGTAGGGTAGCGTATAACTTTTAAATCCCGAGCTAAAGCTTTGTAAACGGTACAATTAATAGAATTTTTATTTGGCCTTGAAGGCTAATTACCTTTTGTTTAAAGCAGTAATGAGTCTGTATTTCGCTGTATGTGTTTGGAAGCCAGAAAAAGAAAAGAAAGCATTTCTACCGAGATTTGGCAACTTGTCCAACCAAAATGTCAAACTAAATTTTGAGAAGGGACAGAGCTTCTTCCAACTGCAATTATATAAATCAATAAATAAATAAACTATATAAATAAATATTTGCTTTTAAATAGATGGGCACATGAAAGAAATTTATTTTTCAAAACAAGTTTACCTGAAGGCCATTCAACATAGTCATATAATATTATATTCAACAAATTATTAAGATTCAATAGATTTCAGCGTTGAATAAACTATTCTCAAGGAATAAGATTTACGAGATTTCTTAAAATGTAAGCATATAGTTACTTTATATTGCAGTAATCAATACAACTTCTAAACATAAACTTCTAAATATTATACAATTTTTATTTTTGAAATATTTATGTAAAAAATAAAATATTAGCTTTAATTTTTAGTTTTTTTTTTCAATAATATCACATTGTATACAGATCCATTTCACTCGTATGTTAATTATACTACTACTACACTACACCAAATCACTGTGCCTAGAACTGAGTTGCACCTATAGAGTTTGGAAATGATGTGGGCGAGAAGTATGATTGGGCTCTGAACAACGCTCTGCGATCCTATTAGACCGGACGTACGGTTTAAAAATGATTCCGAACCACTACAAATATCTATGGCACCGCGGGCTTGTGGTACCAAGCAAAAGAGCGTATATTAATTACAGCCTTTTCTTTCTCGAATGCCCGACTCGTGAATTATTGTTGACCATTAGGGCTGAGGTCCAATCCACTGGCTGCATTGTCGTAGATACTGTTTCAAAAACGAGGAGATTCGATGGCTTTTTGGGATTTTCAGCACCTGCTTCGTGAGTCGGATTCACCTGGTGGGGATGTTCTCCCATACGATACGCAAATGCGGGGTAGGTCCCCCCGGAAAAGGTCCTCCCATGAAGGTCCTACGGATACTCCATCACTACAAAAGCTATCCCCTTTCCTTCCATCCATAAGTAACCCATAATTCATCATCATTATCCAACTCATGGGGTGTCCGTCCCCTGCTGCCGCACACTGAGGATGAGTCCCCTCCACCCACACACACTCTTCTCGAATAGAAAAGAATTTAAGAAATTTTACAAAATAACTATTTAGTTATAAGTTAAAAGAAGAGATCAGAAAGTTTGATCGCCAACATTTTTTTTTTCAACATGATTTTCTGTTTGAAAATATTTTTCTGTGTAAAAAATAAATTTATTTATTAAAACGATTGTATTATAAAATAGTTAAGGAAATTTTGATTGATGAAAGATAATATGTATTAATTTCATTTTATATTAATTACTAATAAAGTACATTTTAAAATAAGTTTATTTTAAATACTTTTTCTTTTAAATACTACCATTGCTTGAACATTGGGAGTATTTATATCTGATGAGTTTTGAGAGGATAAAACACAATTGAGGTTAAACCTGATAGATTTCGATTTTTTT